>OX336391.1:285454787-286059287 GCA_946902985.2 Meconema thalassinum | reverse complement strand
AAACAAACAAACAAACAAACAAACAAACAAAAAAAGCAGAGATAATGTTTAAAACTGATTACACTTGTCTCTTTTCAAATTATTACTTAGATTGCAAATACAAAGGTGGACTGGGTTTGATATTCAGTTAATGCTGCCTATCGCATACTAGCCTGTAAGAAAGCCAAACAAGCAAAAGGCGTAGGTAGAGCAGTGGTAAAATCGCTATGTGTAGAGAACTACCTAACGGTTTTATGAACTGGCAATGTATGTCGCATAAACAGTGCAGGATACAATCCAGCAACCATAATTTGTATCTTGTGGAGCAGAGAAAACATTATATAGAGAAAGATATAGAAAGCTAGTGTATGTATGGGTAGCATTGATAATTTGACCAGAGAAAATACGATGAGGTAGGGTGGGGAGAGGGAGAATTAACACTTATATATGAATGAATGGTAAATAGTATTTTAGTTTTTTTCCCCCAATAGTTTTGTTTTTAAATGCAGTGGTAGATAGTCGTTATTTTGTAAAACATTCTTACTTGCAGTAGTAATAGACTCTATGGTTCGCAAACACATAAGATAGACTGTATTATTGCCATGGTCAAGCACTCACATTAAGATCATTTACAAAATCATAAAATGAAAAATAAAAAATCTTGTTTTGGAAATATCGTTTTTCAACATACACAAAATAAATATATAAAAAATTTGTAACAGCAAATGGAAAATCCATGGTCAAGCACTCACATTAAGATCATTTACAAAATCATAAAATGAAAAATAAAAATCTTGTTTTGGTAATATCGATTTTTTTTCAACATACACAAAATAAATATATAAAAAATTTGTAAACAGCAAAATGGAAATCCCATGTTTCCATATAGACAAAATTTAAAACCTTAAACGGACATTTAAGAAAATATATATAAATGGGAAATTGACAAATGTGTAAATATGAAAATGGAAAAATCCATGTTTCCATATCATGAAATTGAAAAACATCAAACTGTCATTTTAAAAAATGCAAAATGAAAATTGACAAATTGCAATGTGTGAAATGTGAAATTGAACAAATGGCTATCATTATTTAAAAAAAAAAGAACATGGTGCTCTATGGTTGAGGTGTGAATCAAACCCTTTCTACTTATTTGGACCACCCGAGACTGAGTAGACTAGTTTAAGTTGTCATACCACTTTTAAAAGTTTGTGTTAAATCTAGGAATTGAACCCAAGAGCTTGTAGGGGAGATCAAAGGTTATAATATGTTAAACAGATAGCCTTGAATGAAGGGTGTGGTAGCTATATAGAGATGAGACGTTTCGCTCGGGGCAGGGAGGCATGGAGATCTGCATCAAACCAGTCAAAGGACTAAAGACTCAAACAACAACATGTACGTTCACCAAAATAATGTTGTTGTAACGGTAAATGTTAGTCAACGAACAGTAATGCATTACTAAAACCCATGACACGATACCTAAGAGCTTTTCTAAAATGATTTTAAAATGCCTTTAACCCTATATTGAACACCCAGTTCACAAGACTCATAACTGCAATGTTATGGTAAAACAAAACAAAATCTATATTTCAAAACAAACAAGTGGTTTAGTCAATGTATACTGGAAAAAGTTTTGTAAACACTCAAGTCCTCAAGACCAATTAAATTAGTAAACTGTCAGGTTGGCCGAGTGGTTAAGGTGTTTGACTTAAGATCAAATTTCTGTATAAGGAAGCAAGGGTTCGAATCCCTTACCTGACATAACTATTGCCTTAACATGGCTTGGCCACACTGTATTATTATGATACTCAGTACACAAACCATAGATATAGTGTATTGTTTAAGGCCACTCTCTTTCTGAACATAGTCAGAGACTGTTGATGGTTAACAATTGTATTAATAGTGGGACATGGGGATAGCAATTAGAAAAAACAGCCAATACCCATACAATATTTTTATTCATTTTAGTTTTTTTTTACAATAGTTACACACTGAATACAACTTTTTATCTCTTTACCATTGTTTGATATAGATTTTAACACAACGCTTGTTGTAGATCCTTTACAACTTTCTCTAGGTACTCTTGTTCTTAAAAACTGGGGAAGCCGCAATGGTTTTATAGACATTAAACCCTCATTCTCTTCTTTTTCATCATTATCATCATCATTATTATAAATATTATCTTTATAATTATTATAGTCATTGTCACCATCATTATCATCATCATTATCATCCTCAACATCACTAGAACTATCCAATTCCATTTTTTCCTTTTCAAAAGGGATCTCTTGAAGAGTCTGTGTTGCTTTTGATAGTGTTACGGGTTTATTGAACGTTGACAACTGTCCTAACATGACTTTTTGAGGAGATAAATGTTTTTTCATAAGGAAGTCACTATGTTGAGTAACACTATGTTTTTGTCGGACTTGCTTTTTCTTGTTCTTTTGATCATGTTTTGTTAACACTAACGGTGTTTCATTTGGTATACCACATTGATGAGTACCCACACTTAAGACCTCACCATGTTTACTTTTTAGATGACCTAGACATTTTGTTGTTCTTTGTTTTGAGCACTGCCAAAATATGATGCCATTCGCATTTTCTCGCTTATAGTTATAAGAGTACCCATGATACAGGGCACGTGGTTTACCTTTATTGGTTTATAGTATATTCCATAGTAGTCACTGACTTGTATAGTCGATCCGCCTACTACAAAGGTCTGAACACTTGTGGTGAAAGAATGATGTTGTGTTGACGTTTTATGCAGGATAATGTTGGTGGCATATGTGGGTGGCTTATGTTGATGACATGTGTTGTTGGCTGATTTTGGTGGCTTATGTTGATGGTTTATGGTGGTGGCTTATGTTGATGGCTTATGTTGGTGGCTTATGTTGATGACATATGTTGGTGACTTATGTTGATAGCTTATGTTGGTGGCTAATGTTGATGACATATGTTGTTGGCTTATGGTGGTGGCTTATGTTGATGGTATATGTTGCTGGCCTATGTTGATGGTTTATGTTAATGGCTTAGGTTAATATCTTAGGTTGATGGCATAAGTTGATGGCTTATGTTGGTGGCTTATGGTGGTGGCTTATGCTGGTGGCTTATGTTGATGGTATATGTTGCTGGCCTATGTTGATGGTTTATGTTAATGGCTTAGGTTAATATCTTAGGTTGATGGCATAAGTTGATGGCTTATGTTGGTGGCTTATGGTGGTGGCTTATGCTGGTGGCTTATGCTAGTGGCTTATGGTGGTGGTTTATGGTGGTGGGCTTATGTTGATGACATATGTTGGTGGCTTAAGTTGGTGGCTTATGTTGGTGGCTTATGGTGGTGGCTTATGGTGGTGGGTTATGGTGGTGGATTATGGTGGCTTATAGTGGTGGCTTATGGTGGTGGTTTATGGTGGTGGCTTATGTTGATGACATATGTTGGTGGCTTATGGTGGCTTATGGTGGTGATTTATAGTGGTGGCCTATGTTGGTGGCTTATTTTTGGTGGTTTACGTTAATACCTTATTTGTAATGGCTTATTTGACAAGTTATTGTTGTCAATGTATTTAGAGGATTTTTCTCTTGGTTTTGGAAAGTATCTCAACTCTTTTTTATGGTAGCATAATGCTTAGCGCCATGTTTGTAAGCAACAACAACACACTAAAATTCCAAGAATCCAAAGTACTCTAAGGTTAATGATTGTCTCTCAACTCCATTCAACGTCTAGTCAAAAAAACATTATATATTTTTCACATTTTACAAAAAAGGTAAATTGGGAAAGTAAGCTATATGTTTAAACTAAAAATCATATCAAATCATATGCTAACTCCAACACCTACGTCTATCCCAATCTCAGTCAAAAAAATATAATATTCTTCAAATTTTTCCAAAACAGTATTTGGAAAGTAGGCCATATTTTGAAAACTAATCATTCTATAAAGTCATATATATATATACTGAAACCAATGGCTTTTATATCCTTAATCTTAAGAACAAAATATGGAATTTTTGACATTTTTTCCAAAAATGTTCATTTTAAAACGGGGCTATATTTTGGAAACTAGGAATTTTACAAGAAAGTTTGTTTAACGTAAATGGCAGGTATTTACCCCCCACTACCCGCAAACCAAGTCCCAGGTCTCTGGGGAAAAATCCAAAAAAAAGTTCAATTTGGAAAGTAGGCAATATTTTGAAAACTAATCATCCTAAAAAGTCATATATAGACTCAAACCAATGGCTTTTATGTCCTTAATTGGTAGAACAAAACTTAACATTTTTTCAGTTTTTCCAAAAAAGTCCAATTTTCAAAAATTGTCTATATTTTGGGAACTAAGAATTTTACAAAAAAGTTTGTTTAACGAAAATGAAAGGTCTTTACCCCCCTCTACCCAAAACATAAATTTCAGGTCCCTAGGACAAAAACTGTGCAGTATATATATATATTTTTTGGGGGGGAGGGGGTCTATATTCACTTTACCTCTCCACTTCACAAGATGGCGGCCATAGCTTAACTTAACCTAGCCTAACCTAACCT
Organism: Meconema thalassinum; assembly: GCA_946902985.2. Taxonomy (NCBI): domain Eukaryota; kingdom Metazoa; phylum Arthropoda; class Insecta; order Orthoptera; family Tettigoniidae; genus Meconema; species Meconema thalassinum. The sequence goes on along the minus strand of OX336391.1, from coordinate 286,054,777 downwards.
GACCTACGAGGTGTGATCAAAAAGTTCCAAAAATGTGGCTGCAACTTAACCAAACCTAGCCTAGCCTAACCTAACCTCCCTGTTGACTAGCCCCCTTTGGACGGGTCCTTTTTGAAGGGAGTCATTTTTTTACGTGTCCCGGAGGACGGGTCCTTGTTGACGGGTCCCTGTGGCGGGTCCCCTTTGACATAATTTGGATAAAATGCAAGGCCAGTCCATAGGGATCAGTCCAAAGGACCCGCCACAGGGACCCGTCAACAAGGACCCGTCCTCCGGGACACGTAAAAAAATGACTCCCTTCAAAAAGGACCCGTCCAAAGGGGGCTAGTCAACAGGGAGGTTAGGTTAGGCTAGGCTAGGTTTGGTTAAGTTGCAGCCACATTTTTGGAACTTTTTGATCACACCTCGTAGGTCAGGTTAGGTTAGGCTAGGTTAAGTTAAGCTATGGCCGCCATCTTGTGAAGTGGAGAGGTAAAGTGAATATAGACCCCCTCCCCCCAAAAAAAATATATATATATACTGCACAGTTTTTGTCCTAGGGACCTGAAATTTATGTTTTGGGTAGAGGGGGGTAAAGACCTTTCATTTTCGTTAAACAAACTTTTTTGTAAAATTCTTAGTTCCCAAAATATAGACAATTTTTGAAAATTGGACTTTTTTGGAAAAACTGAAAAAATGTTAAGTTTTGTTCTACCAATTAAGGACATAAAAGCCATTGGTTTGAGTCTATATATGACTTTTTAGGATGATTAGTTTTCAAAATATTGCCTACTTTCCAAATTGAACTTTTTTTGGATTTTTCCCCAGAGACCTGGGACTTGGTTTGCGGGTAGTGGGGGTAAATACCTGCCATTTACGTTAAACAAACTTTCTTGTAAAATTCCTAGTTTCCAAAATATAGCCCCGTTTTAAAATGAACATTTTTGGAAAAAATGTCAAAAATTCCATATTTTGTTCTTAAGATTAAGGATATAAAAGCCATTGGTTTCAGTATATATATATATGACTTTATAGAATGATTAGTTTTCAAAATATGGCCTACTTTCCAAATACTGTTTTGGAAAAATTTGAAGAATATTATATTTTTTTGACTGAGATTGGGATAGACGTAGGTGTTGGAGTTAGCATATGATTTGATATGATTTTTAGTTTAAACATATAGCTTACTTTCCCAATTTACCTTTTTTGTAAAATGTGAAAAATATATAATGTTTTTTTGACTAGACGTTGAATGGAGTTGAGAGACAATCATTAACCTTAGAGTACTTTGGATTCTTGGAATTTTAGTGTGTTGTTGTTGCTTACAAACATGGCGCTAAGCATTATGCTACCATAAAAAAGAGTTGAGATACTTTCCAAAACCAAGAGAAAAATCCTCTAAATACATTGACAACAATAACTTGTCAAATAAGCCATTACAAATAAGGTATTAACGTAAACCACCAAAAATAAGCCACCAACATAGGCCACCACTATAAATCACCACCATAAGCCACCATAAGCCACCAACATATGTCATCAACATAAGCCACCACCATAAACCACCACCATAAGCCACCACTATAAGCCACCATAATCCACCACCATAACCCACCACCATAAGCCACCACCATAAGCCACCAACATAAGCCACCAACTTAAGCCACCAACATATGTCATCAACATAAGCCACCACCATAAACCACCACCATAAGCCACTAGCATAAGCCACCAGCATAAGCCACCACCATAAGCCACCAACATAAGCCATCAACTTATGCCATCAACCTAAGATATTAACCTAAGCCATTAACATAAACCATCAACATAGGCCAGCAACATATACCATCAACATAAGCCACCAGCATAAGCCACCACCATAAGCCACCAACATAAGCCATCAACTTATGCCATCAACCTAAGATATTAACCTAAGCCATTAACATAAACCATCAACATAGGCCAGCAACATATACCATCAACATAAGCCACCACCATAAGCCAACAACATATGTCATCAACATTAGCCACCAACATAAGCTATCAACATAAGTCACCAACATATGTCATCAACATAAGCCACCAACATAAGCCATCAACATAAGCCACCACCATAAACCATCAACATAAGCCACCAAAATCAGCCAACAACACATGTCATCAACATAAGCCACCCACATATGCCACCAACATTATCCTGCATAAAACGTCAACACAACATCATTCTTTCACCACAAGTGTTCAGACCTTTGTAGTAGGCGGATCGACTATACAAGTCAGTGACTACTATGGAATATACTATAACCAATAAAGGTAAACCACGTGCCCTGTATCATGGGTACTCTTATAACTATAAGCGAGAAAATGCGAATGGCATCATATTTTGGCAGTGCTCAAAACAAAGAACAACAAAATGTCTAGGTCATCTAAAAAGTAAACATGGTGAGGTCTTAAGTGTGGGTACTCATCAATGTGGTATACCAAATGAAACACCGTTAGTGTTAACAAAACATGATCAAAAGAACAAGAAAAAGCAAGTCCGACAAAAACATAGTGTTACTCAACATAGTGACTTCCTTATGAAAAAACATTTATCTCCTCAAAAAGTCATGTTAGGACAGTTGTCAACGTTCAATAAACCCGTAACACTATCAAAAGCAACACAGACTCTTCAAGAGATCCCTTTTGAAAAGGAAAAAATGGAATTGGATAGTTCTAGTGATGTTGAGGATGATAATGATGATGATAATGATGGTGACAATGACTATAATAATTATAAAGATAATATTTATAATAATGATGATGATAATGATGAAAAAGAAGAGAATGAGGGTTTAATGTCTATAAAACCATTGCGGCTTCCCCAGTTTTTAAGAACAAGAGTACCTAGAGAAAGTTGTAAAAGGATCTACAACAAGCGTTGTGTTTAAAATCTATATCAAACAATGGTAAAGAGATAAAAAGTTGTATTCAGTGTGTAACTATTGTAAAAAAAAACTAAAATGAATAAAAATATTGTATGGGTATTGGCTGTTTTTTCTTAATTGCTATCCCCATGTCCCACTATTAATACAATTGTTAACCATCAACAGTCTCTGACTATGTTCAGAAAGAGAGTGGCCTTAAACAATACACTATATCTATGGTTTGTGTACTGAGTATCATAATAATACAGTGTGGCCAAGCCATGTTAAGGCAATAGTTATGTCAGGTAAGGGATTCGAACCCTTGCTTCCTTATACAGAAATTTGATCTTAAGTCAAACACCTTAACCACTCGGCCAACCTGACAGTTACTAATTTAATTGGTCTTGAGGACTTGAGTGTTTACAAAACTTTTTCCAGTATACATTGACTAAACCACTTGTTTGTTTTGAAATATAGATTTTGTTTTGTTTTACCATAACATTGCAGTTATGAGTCTTGTGAACTGGGTGTTCAATATAGGGTTAAAGGCATTTTAAAATCATTTTAGAAAAGCTCTTAGGTATCGTGTCATGGGTTTTAGTAATGCATTACTGTTCGTTGACTAACATTTACCGTTACACAACATTATTTTGGTGAACGTACATGTTGTTGTTTGAGTCTTTAGTCCTTTGACTGGTTTGATGCAGATCTCCATGCCTCCCTGCCCCGAGCGAAACGTCTCATCTCTATATAGCTACCACACCCTTCATTCAAGGCTATCTGTTTAACATATTATAACCTTTGATCTCCCCTACAAGCTCTTGGGTTCAATTCCTAGATTTAACACAAACTTTTAAAAGTGGTATGACAACTTAAACTAGTCTACTCAGTCTCGGGTGGTCCAAATAAGTAGAAAGGGTTTGATTCACACCTCAACCATAGAGCACCATGTTCTTTTTTTTTTAAATAATGATAGCCATTTGTTCAATTTCACATTTCACACATTGCAATTTGTCAATTTTCCATTTGCATTTTTTAAAATGACAGTTTGATGTTTTTCAATTTCATGATATGGAAACATGGATTTTTCCATTTTCATATTTACACATTTGTCAATTTCCCATTTATATATATTTTCTTAAATGTCCGTTTAAGGTTTTTAAATTTTGTCTATATGGAAACATGGATTTTCCATTTTGCTGTTTACAAATTTTTTATATATTTATTTTGTGTATGTTGAAAAAAATCGATATTTCCAAAACAAGATTTTTATTTTTCATTTTATGATTTTGTAAATGATCTTAATGTGAGTGCTTGACCATGGATTTTCCATTTTGCTGTTTACAAATTTTTTATATATTTATTTTGTGTATGTTGAAAAACGATATTTCCAAAACAAGATTTTTTATTTTTCATTTTATGATTTTGTAAATGATCTTAATGTGAGTGCTTGACCATGGCAATAATACAGTCTATCTATGTGTTTGCGAAACCATAGAGTCTTATTACTACTGCAAGTAAGAATGTTTTACAAAATAACGACTATCTACCACTGCATTTAAAAAACAAAACTATTGGGGGAAAAAAACTAAAATACTATTTACCATTCATTCATATATAAGTGTTAATTCTCCCTCTCCCCACCCTACCTCATCGTATTTTCTCTGGTCAAATTATCAATGCTACCCATACATACACTAGCTTTCTATATCTTTCTCTATATATATGTTTTCTCTGCTCCACAAGATACAAATTATGGTTGCTGGATTGTATCCTGCACTGTTTATGCGACATACCATTGCCAGTTCATAAAACCGTTAGGTAGTTCTCTACACATAGCGATTTTACCACTGCTCTACCTACGCCTTTTGCTTGTTTGGCTTTCTTACAGGCTAGTATGCGATAGGCAGCATTAACTGAATATCAAACCCAGTCCACCTTTGTATTTGCAATCTAAGTAATAATTTGAAAAGAGACAAGTGTAATCAGTTTTAAACATTATCTCTGCTTTTTTTGTTTGTTTGTTTGTTTGTTTGTTTGTTTATGACATGTATATTAACCTAAAATCAAACCCTAGTCTACCTTAGTGAAAGGCTAACAGTTTAACCACTGCGTCACCATACCCTTCTTTCTTAGTTTGATTCATTCTAGGCCTTAGAGCTAGAAATCGAGTTACGATCTCCAGTGCAAGAGGCACATGTGCTCACCACTATAGCACGTAATGGTTAGCTGGTAACATTAGACAATCGAAAATGATTGTATTTCTGTTAGCCAAGCATTTCTGTCATTTGCCTACTGTGTGAGCACTGCCAGCAAGACAGTTAATTTAGAACAAGCGAGTGTGTGTGTGTGTGTCTATAGATTATTAGCCTCAAGTATTTAAAGCTTGTTGTGTGTAGCGACCATCTTGCTCAGTAACCACTGAGTAAGTTTTAACAGTCAACTTATAAAAACAGCATAGGATAGTTGTGTGTGTGTGATTCATGTACTTGGGAATATGCATTAGCACCATGCGCTAGCTTTACCTTACCCTCTAAAGATAAAGCGTTATCCCTTTCTTTTGACATTGCCAATGACTGCATTCCCCCACAAGTTTTACACTTAAGCCCTTGGCTTGTTCTTGATTAGGTTTTTGTTTGCTTTAGGCTTGGTTTGGTTCGGTTGGGTTTGATTCGACTTGGTTCAGTTTAGTTTAATGTAGTCACCATTTTTTTATTTTTAGCTACACTCTTTAACCAATTAATTAATGATAGTCTACTCTTAATTCTTGAATCGATAAATTGAATTTTGTGTGCACCGTTTGTCAATCCATGCCTACAACCTATACTCCCTATGTACTACAGTCAGATCTGAAAACAAGTTCCAATGGTCAAAGACGTGTCAGTCACCATACATGTAGCCTACAATAATTCTTTCTTTTCCTAGCTAGATTTCGTCACTCACAGTAAACATCTTACATTATGGGTTTGCAATATATTAAGAAAAGCAAAAGTCCATGATCTTGTTGTTTTGGGTCTTTTTTGGGGAAATTCATAAGCCATAAAAAGAATGACATCATGTCAAGTTCTGAGTGGATCTTGTATGTCAAAATCCCATTATCGGTTTATAAAATCTCAAGGCCATGCCCTAGCAGTTTTGGATTATTTCAATCAATGAGTCCACCATAGGAAACATCGAAAAAATAAATACCCTTAAAACAAGTCGTCCCATGACCCTCTCCGAACAATGCTTCGCAAAATATAAATTCATCCCTTGAACATAATCGGCGACATCATCCTCGCTTCCCCCTCCCACCATGGTTGCCATGTCGTTTGACCTTCAAGTGTCCTCAGCATCTCTGTGCTTTTTTCATTGCCCTGTTATCCAGTCAGGTCAATGCATTCCAGTAAGCTCAAATAACATCCACATCCTGTCAGTCTGCCCCAGCAAGTTTGTTTTCTATACTCACTTCAAGCAACATATAACCACGTTCTGTTTGTTCTATCTAAAGCCAGCTTCATCGAATCAAGGAATTATCATTTGTCATGTCACTCATAATCGTTTACACGTTAAAGACCCCCTTCAGGGGGTTTAGGAATTAGGAATTCCATCATAGGAAAAATCAGAAAACGAACCCTCGACCCGCCGTCTCATCGAAATAGCGAATACTGTATTGGTATATCACCACCGTGGCCAGTAATAGCTTCGTTGAAACACGTGTCCAGTGGTATCGTCTCTTTCTATCTACAACCACTCGTCATGAACATTTTAGACAAATTTAAGAAAAGTTTTAAAAACTGAAATGTTTTCAACATAAGTGTCGTTAGGCTCTTTCGCATTTTTTTAAACATAAATACTATATTCGAAAGAGAGATAGGGGAGGGGCGTCACCCCGAGTCCTACGACCCCTCGTATACGTCTCTGGCGTTATTGGTTTGTGAGATATAACAAAAAGTCTAAAATCACGGTTTTACAACAAAAAATTCTGTTTCCCTCATTCTCAAAAACTTTAACCTATTACCAAAATAAAGAGGGTTTCGAGACAAGCCATTTGACACGTCATAGGACCAAATCCGACCAGGCATTCGTGAAATATCAGAAAAAGTCTAAAATCATAATTTTACCCCAAAACGCCTGTTTCCCTCATTCTCAAAACTTTAACCTATTAATAACATATATAGGGCTTTGAGACAAGCGATTTGACACGTCACACGTCCAAATCCGACCTTGCGTTTGAGAGATATCGGCAAACGTCATAGGAAAGTAGGCGACTATCTGGCTCTCTCCTCACCACCAAAACCCCTTCTTATCAATCATATTTTTCAAAGAGCTCGCCCTCTTACAAAAATCCCAAGTGCGCATGCGTATAAAACAAAAACAAAAATGTTCATCCATAGCGGCAGCCAGAAAAACGCATGTGCGATATGAGCAACCACGTTTAAGTTCATTTTAGCAGCGCACCTTATACATGTCGTATTTGAAAAGAGACTTTCACTAAAAAAATACAATTTCACCCCCTAGTAGGGGTAGGTTTTATTTAGGGGTTAAAATGAGTGGTCCATTGGAAAGAGGGCGTCAGCCCGAGTCCAACGACACCTCATTCGTCAAAATCAGACCATGCGTTTGAGAAATATTAATTATTTCAATTTCGCGCGGCGGCCATGTTGGTTTGTTGGGCACAGGAGTGTCAAGTGAAGCAGAAGCGCCACCACTCCACTACTTAATTTTATACTTGTTTTTTGGAGCTATTTAAAGCTTTGGCTTAAGAGTAATTGCAGAGAGGACGTGAGTGCTTCAATGATTGAATCATCTATGAGAAGTATTGTTTGAGCCGCATACAGCGGGCAAGTAACGTAGAATCAAGTGATTTACGTCCATAAAGTTGCGGGGACCACTCTAAAATAGCTTGCACGTTAGGTGAAAGGTTGGCTAATCTACGAGATAGTATTGCCGTTGGAGCATACTTATATTATTCGCAGCGGATTGGAACGGAGCTTGTCTGTATCCATCGCTTGCAGGAATATTGCCACGAGGGATGTTCTTCGAGACCCCGTGAGCCCATGTATTAATTGATCTGCCCTGAGAGGAGAATCACGTTCGTCGTATAGGAAACGCAGATTTCCTTATTATTGTAGGCAGCTGCTGATGAGAAATCTTGTATTCTCAATCGTGATGCGTGCCCGAAGCCACTAGTAATCGCCACAGAACGGCAAGGCTATTACAGGATCCATCCCCAGCCATGAATGTTAAGTAGGAGCCGAGTTGAGCCCATTACACTATGAATATAGGTGTTAAATAATTAGAATGATTCAATTACTAGAGACAACACTCAGGGTAACTCCATTGTACTGCATATTGTAAACAAAGATGACCTTGATAGCAGCCAGAGGGGCGTGATGAATAGACCACGAGGACGGCAGCCATCTTGCGCGGCCAGCTGGAACTAATTTTATTGCCTGCTTGAAAGGGAGGTCTGTTGACCTGCTCCCTTTATTTTAGAAGCATAGGGGGACACTGAAGAATCTCGATATTTCGAAATGTAATTGAGATATGATTGTTGTGATGATGCCAATTGATTTAAATGATGTGTTTCAACACACATAGCTTATTGGATCATTGTGATCGGATAATATTTGGCCCAGTTATTCTCTGAGGAGGAACGCTGCACCAAATAATTATAGGAATCTTTTTAAAGTGCATTTTTGCCCAGATCACACTAATTTATGCAAACGGGTAGATGATTTCAATGACATGATACGGTTGTAACGAGAATAATTTCGACCAGACCCAGAAAATCGTTGTATGGTGAAACTATAAACATTTTTATCCATGTGTATTTTGGAAGGGAAAACGTACCACTTTTAGCGTTTCATATTGATGGGAAAAAGAAGACGATTCACGCGACACAACACTTGTTAAGTAAGGCATAAGATAATGAATTTATGTTAATGAAAGTAACTGCCCATGAGAAGGGATTAATATTTAATTATTACAGAATTAATGCCATAAAAAGTGATATTGTGACTTTTGTGTTGTGATACTCCAGTTGTTAAATTGTGCCACATAAAGAACACTATGGACGCTCGTAGTTGAATTACCTTGTAAGGTCTATAGTGATTGTACACTGAGAGTACTGGAGGGTCACTGTCAGATTATTTCTGGACAGTTTCTTGAGCCTTTCTCTTCCCTTGCCCCATTGTTTCGCCTAACGGAAATCCCTACTAATGGCCTAGCCTCACTGCAGGTGCCTCTCTTCTCATTTAAATAAAATGTCTTCTTCTTATAAATCGCTAAATTTATATTATCAAAATTGTAGGGGTTTGAGAACTAAAACTACTCAGTTTTATACAAATATTTATATCATAAATGACAGTAATGATCTCAGGAAGCTATCATAATTCGTGACAACCCGTAAGGTCTCATTTGAATTACTTTGTAAGGTCAATAGTGATTGTACACTGAGAGTACTGGAGGGTCACTGTCAGATTATTTCTGGGCAGTTTCTTGAGCCTTTCTCTTCCCTTGCCCCATTGTTTCGCCTAACGAAAATCCCTACTAATGGCCTAGCCTCACTGCAGGTGCCTCTCTTCTCATTTAAGTAAAATGTCTTCTTCTTATAAATCGCTAAATTTATATTATCAAAATTGTAGGGGTTTGAGAACTAAAACTACTCAGTTTTATACAAATATGACCAGCGAGAGCTACGGTATAGTGGTTTTAACAGAATCTTGGCTTATTTCGTCAATCTATTCGTCTGAACTCTTTGATGAGAGGTATGCTGTATTTAGAAATGATCGTGACGAAAATATAACCGGCAAGAGGCTAAGACGGGGTGTAGTCCTCGCTGTCCATAACAAGTATAAAGCTGTGGAGATTGACCTGGGTCTGGAAACGGAAGTCCTTTGTGTGAAACTCTTCATAGACAACTATTTTACCATAGTTATCTGTTCTGTTTACTTTCCGCCGGAGTCGAAGGCAGAGAAATACGAGGAATTTTACACAAGTATAGAATCGAACTCACTCATAAGCAACAATCCTGTTCTTATTTTGGGAGACTTTAACATTCCAGAAATAACCCCAACATTTGATTTAAAAACAGGATCTCGGCTTTCTACCTCCTTAAATAATTTTATAAATATGATGAACTTGAAAAGTTTTAATAATATCGTGAATGTGAATAATAGAACACTTGATCTAGTACTGTCCACCATCTCCTCTATTGCTGTCAATAGAGAAGAACAACCCCTTGTACCGGAAGACAATAATCATCCCCCCTTAAACATTAATGTACGATACTGGCATAGAGAAGTTAGACACAATATTCACCAAACTCATACATACAATTTTAAAAAGGCTAATTTCGAACAACTTTATACAAAACTACAAGAAGTGGATTGGAGTGTTCTCTCGCAATTTTCCCATGTAGACGAGGCGGTAGATAATTTTTATTCCCGTTTCTATCAGGCTCTGGATTCTAGTGTACCTGTAAGCACTAGTAAGATGACCAAACTGTATCCATGCTGGTTTAATTTTGATATAATAAAAACATCCGAAGAAAATCTTACCATCGAAAGAAAATGCGTAGGGAACAGGCCAACAAGGACTTTCATTGCGAAAAGTTTAAAGAGCTCAGGAAAATTCTAAAACGTGATATTCAATCCGCCTACCGGCAATACGTACGTAATGTCGAAAATGCAATCGGGGAGGACACGAATCGCCTCTGGGCATTTATTCGACACAAGAAACGATCCCCGGCAATACCCGTAATGAAAATTAATGGGGACATATTAGAAAATGATAAGCAGATAGTCAACGGTTTTGCTGATTATTACTCGTCAGTTTATTCCAAGGAATGCGCCAAGTATGACAATTTAGGTGCAAGTGACCAGGACATACACCCATTGCTTGATGTGCTGGATTCTAAACAGATTAGTATTTCTGATGTTAAGAATGCGATCCTAAAAATGAATCAAAATAAAGCCTCTGGTCCAGACCTAATTCCTCCATACATAATCAAAGGCTGTGCAGAGGTGCTGGCCTATCCTTTAACTATAATATTTAATATAGCCATTCAAACTGGTACTTTTCCCAGTCGTTGGAAAATGACCAGGGTAAGTCCCATACATAAGTCTGGACATAAGTCTGATTTTGATAATTACAGACCCGTGGCAATACTGTCAGCCATTGCAAAGCTCTTTGAACAATTGTTATATCAGCATATATTTCAGCACGTACAGTACATTATAAGTGACTTTCAACATGGGTTCATGCCTAAAAGATCAACAGCAACTAATCTAATGGAGTTTACTCACAAAGTATCAGCAGCAATGGACAAAGGAAGTCAAGTTGATGTAATTTATACAGATTATGCGAAGGCATTCGATAAGGTCGATCATGATATCCTCTTAAATAAGTTAGCATATTATGGCTTCTCCTACAATTTGCTGAAGTTGTTCACCTCATATCTCAGTGAACGAAAACAGTTTGTTGCTTGCAATGGATGTGAATCCTATTCATACTATGCCCGATCAGGCGTCCCACAAGGTTCAAACCTAGGCCCTCTATTATTCTTACTGCTCATCAATGATCTTACAAGGTGTATTAAATATTCGAACGTTTTGTTATTCGCGGACGATGTCAAAATTTTTAGAAATATTCAGACAGAGCAGGACTGTCAATTACTACAAGAAGATCTCAATAATGTGGCATCCTGGAGTAAATTAAATCGCTTGAACCGTAACATAAAGAAATGCTCAGTTATGAAGTTTACTAGAAACAAATTCCAGGTGATGTTTCGGTACCGGATATTGGATGCGTATCTCACTATTAACAATTCTATCAAAGACCTAGGAGTCCATTTTGATTCAAAGCTAACATTTTCATTGCACACTCATGAAATGGTAGCTAGTGCTTATAAAATGCTAGGCTTTATAAGAAGAAATTCTAAAGATTTCGTCAACCCAAAAAGTATAAAATTATTGTTCAATTATTTTGTTAGAAGCAGATTAGAATATGCATCCAGCATCTGGAATCCCTGGTACTTGAACCACATTAGTGAAATTGAAATGGTTCAGAATAAATTCCTAAGATATCTGCAGTATAAAATGACGGGTATTTCTCCGAAATATGATAGCTATGGAAATCTTCTAAGTTACCTGAATTATACATCTCTGGCTAACAGACGAAAAATTGCAATTCTTGTTTTTGTCTTCAAAGTATTCAATAACCTTTTGTATAGTCCGTATTTAATATCACAGTTTAATTTACGTGTCCCACCTCCATCAACTCGACCTAAGTTTATTACATTTTACTGCCCAAGAACTAGAACTGAACAGCATAAACATTCCCCAATAATAAGTGCTATTCAATTATACAATGAACATTCAATAGCAAACAACCTCGACTTATTCAGTTACACATATAGTTCCTTTGTTTCTGCCTGCTGTGCGATCACATGAACTCGTACATTCCACCTACCAATTACCTGCACAGTATTATTATATTTTCGTATTTAGTTGTAGAATTAATTTGCATTACAATCTCAGCATTATGTCTGTCAATTATATTATAATTTGATAGAATTGTGTAACCAAATGTACATGTGTTTCTTTTAGGTAGATTTCATTAGAAAGCTAACTATTGCAATGGGTCCCATGTTTCGACTTCCTGAAAATTTCGACATATCTTCGCGTTTCACATCCCCCAGACCCCAAAACCACCGTCAGTTCCAAAGTTTATGTATAATTTATGTATATATATATATATATATATATATATATATATATATATATACAAGCTGACCCGGCAGACGTTGTCCTGCCAATCAAAGCAAGTGTTGTAACTTTGTTTCTTGAAGTGCTTTTGGATAAAAAATATTTTTTTCAATTTCTGTTAACTGCCTCTAAACTATCGTGAATTGAATTAACTAATTTAGAAACATTCGTCGGAGCGTGCACAACAACTCTCCAAAGTTTCATCGCAAACCGATAAATGGCATTTAACGCATACTCGATTAGGTTTAAATGAATCGTGCACTGTCACTCATTTGTTGAACCTACTCGCGCTCTACCAACTGTGAAATGGATTTACTAAGTTAGAAAGCTTCACGTAAGTGTACACAACAACTCATCAATGTTTCACCGCAATCGATGAATAGTATATGAACGCATACAGGATTTTGTTGGAACGCTTCGCACGTCGTCACTCATTTGTTAAATCTACTCGTGCGCTACCAATATTGTAAAATGGATTTACCAAGTTGAACATCTTCCCAGGCGTGTACACAACAACTCATCAATGTTTCATTGGAATCGGATGAATGACATATGAACGCATAAGTGATTTTCTTTAAACGATTCGCGTGCCGTCACACATTTGTTGAATATACTCGTGAGCTACCTATTGTAAAATGGATTTATTAAGCCAGAAACCTTCCGTAGGGTGTACACAACATCTCACCCAAGTTTCATCGTAATCGGACGAATGGTATTTGAACGCATACGGGACCCTATTGAAACGCTTCGCGCGTCGTCGCTCATTTGTTGAATCTACTCGTGCGAAACCTCCTGTGAAATGGATTTACTAAGTTAGAAACCCTCACGTAAGTGTACACAACATCTCACCCAAGTTTCATTGCAATCGGATGAATGGTATATGAACGCATACGGGACTTTGATTAAAAGTTCGCGCGTCGTTGCTCATTTGTTGAATCTTCTCGTGAGCTACCTATTGTAAAATGGATTTACTAATTTAGAAACCCTCACGTAAGTGTACACAACATCTCACCCAAGTTTCATCGCTATCGGACGAATGGTATTTGAACGCATACAGGACTTTGTTGAAACGCTTCGCACGTCGCCGCTCATTTGTTGAATCTACTCGTGCGCAACCTCCTGTGAAATGGATTACTAAGTTAGAAGCCTTCACTTAAGTGTACACAAAAACTCATCAAAGTTTCATCTCAATCTATGAATGAAATATAAACTTATACGGGATTTTGTTGAAACGCTTCGCGCATCGTGACTCATTTGTTGAATCTAGTCGTGCGATACCTAATGTGAAATTGATTTACTAAGCCAGAAGCCTTCCCTGGAGTGTACACAACATCTCACCCAAGTTTCATTGCTATCGAACGAATGGTATTTGAACGCATACGGGGCCTTTTTGAAACGCTTCGCGCGTCGTCGCTCATTTGTTGAATCTATTCGTGCGCTATCTATTGTAAAATGGATTTACTGAGCCAAATACCTTCCCTGGAGATCACTCAACATATCACCCAAGTTTCATGGCAATCGGATGAATGGTATATAAACGCATACGGGACTTTGAAACGCTCTAACGTGCAGAGACAAACAGTAGAATTCGACATCACTGCCACCTTTGGTATAAAACACAATTTTTCGCCACGGGCGGAGTGTATGTAATGGCGGTAGTTGCACAGGTTGCGACCAGGTGGCTCTATCGTGCAGATACAAACCGTCCAAAGACATCAGCTTTCACGAAGGCCAAGGCTAGTGGTTTCCATGACGACTGTTTTAGGTAGATTTCTTTAGAAAGCTAACTATTGCAATGGGTCCCATGTTTCGACTTCCGGAAAATTTCGACATATCTTCGCGTTTCACATCCCCCAGACCCCAAAACCACCGTCAGTTCAAAAGTTTATATATAATTTATGTATATATGTATATATATATATATATATATATATATATATATATATACCAGTTTCTTGTGGACACGGTAACTGCCGTAATTTTTCACCAATCACTTTGAATTTTTTACATAATATGTATCCCTATAAAATCTCGGTCGAGTTCGTTAATGGGCAAAATTGGTCAAAGGGGGTAAAAATGGGGGGCTTTTTTCGAAAAAGTGAAATATCGCTATAACTCTCTTAATACATGAAAATATCGAATCCCTTCAAAGTTCATAATATGTGTCGGATAAGTGCCAAAAATTTATGTCAAATAAGTTTTTTGATAGCACCAACCATTGACCAAAGGGGTGGGAAAAAGTGGGTTTTTCGGGAAACATTAATCATATCTCTGTTAATAGGCACAATATCAAAACCGCACAAAATGGACAATATTCCTCCAATAATTACCTAAAACTTTTGTCTGAAAGAATTTTTGATATGACCCACCATTACGCCACGGAGTGAACAAAATGATTTAAATTATAAGAAAATGCCAAGTGCCAAGAGAGGTTGCCATGACAACTTTACTTTTAATTGATAAGGGATGACCATCAGCAGTTGCTATGACAACGCCACTGCACGAGATCACATTCAGTTTTCATATGTCAGTGGGAAGCGACTTCGGTATCGGAACTGGTAGCATGCTGAACTTCTATGCCCAAGGTCGCGGGTTCAAACCCGGCTGAAGTCGTCGGATTTACTAAGAGCGCAAAAAACCTGAGTTTGCTTTCCTTCGGAGGGGAAGTTCCAACGTTCGTTGCGAGTTGCTGATTGAGGTGGTATCTAGTAGCCAAGTTCACAGCTAGGTGTCGTTGACGGCAGTATTTTAGGTAGATTTCATTAGAAAGCTAACTATTGCAATGGGTACCATGTTTCGATTTCCGGAAAATTTCGACATATCTTCGCGTTTCACATCCCCCAGACCCCAAAACCACCGTCAGTTCAAAAGTTTATATATAATTTATGTAATATATGTATATATATGTATATCAGTTTCTTGTGGACACGATAACTGCCGTAATTTTGCACCAATCACTTTGATTTTTTTACCGAATATGTATACCCATAAAATCTCGGACGAGTTCGTTACTGGGCTAAATCGGTCGAAGGGGATGAAAATGGGGGCCTTTTTTTTTCGAAAAAATGAAATATTGCTATAACTCTCTTAATATGTGAAATATCGAATCCGTTCAAAGTTCATACTATGTGTCGGATAAAGCTCAGAAATTTATGTTTGAAACGTTTTTTTGATAGCACCAACCATTGACCAAAGGGGTGGAAAAAAGTGTTTTTTTTCGGGAAACATTAATCATATTTCTGTTAATAGGCACAATATCAAAACCGTACAAAATGGACAATATTCCCCTAATAATTACCTAAAACTTTTGTCTGAAAGAAATTTTGATATGAGCCACCATTACGCCAAGGGATCAGTGGTTGACATGGCAACACTACTAAATTGATGAGGGATGAGCCATCAGACGTTGCCTTGACAACGCACTTGCGCGAGATGAGATTCAGATTTCCATCTGACTAAGTGTGAAGCGGCTTCGGTGACTTAACTGGTAGCATGCTGAACTCCTATGCCCAAGGTCGCGGGTTCAAAGCCGGCCAAAGTCGTCAGCTTTTCTAAGAGCGCTAAAAATCCCTCAGTATGCTTTCCTTTGAAGGGGAAGTTCCAACGTTCGTTGCGAGTTGCTGATTGCGGTGGCATCTAGTAGCCAAGTTCACAGCTAGGTGTCGTTGACGGTAGTATCTGGTAGCAACATTAGGAACTACTGCTTAAAATTGAGCGTCTGCATTCCTTACCTGAATTACAGATTAATACAGCTATCACAATTCACACCGTTTATCAGACAGATTCTACACTCACACAAAGTACACGGGGTTACATGACCACGTTGTCGCAGCCCCTAAACTGAGGAACCAACCAACATCTCTGCGGGAGATATAATTTTGCGTGAAGAAGTAACAGACCGTTACATACTTACACATCAGTGTCGAAACTTTGCATAAGGACAGTGTGACCACAAGTATAAAAATGGACTCCAAATGACAAGAAGGTTACCGTCATCATAAGACAATAGAATGTTTAAAATATGCATAAAATGACGAAAAACAAAGTTAATTAATCTCCAATTATAAAATACTTTCACGCAATAAATGTGGTCTGATCCTTCTACGAATACCTGCATATTCTGCCTATTTTCGACTATCCCCAAGTTTGTCCGGTGAAATCTACCTCCGCCTTCCGGCGTGCCGAGAGGACTTTTTTTGACTGTATATTGTGGTTCTAAAATTGTGTGTAAATTGTGGTTCTAAAATTGTGTTCATTCCACCTACCGGGTCGGATTGTGAATCTAAACCATACAAGGACCCACACTAATATACATACAAAATTCCATCAAAATCGGTTCAGTCGTTTAGGAGGAGTTCAGTCACATACACACGTGTCGAAGAATTATATATATAAAGATATGTATATCAGTTTCTTGTGGACACGATAACTGCCGTAATTTTGCACCAATCACTTTGAATTTTTTACATAATATGTATCCCTATAAAATCTCGGTCGAGTTCGTTAACGGGCAAAATCGGTCGAAGGGGGTCAAAATGGGGGGCTTTTATCGAAAAATTGAAATTTCGCTATAACTCTCTTAATACGTGAAATATCGAATCCATTCAAAGTTCATAATATGTGTCGGATAAGTGCCAACAATTTATGTCAAATAAGTTGTTTGATAGCACCAACTATTGACCAAAGGGGTGGAAAAAAGTGGGTTTTTCGGGAAACATTAATCATATCTCTCTAAATAGGCACAATATCTAAACCGTACAAAATGGACAATATTCCCCTAATAATTACCTAAAACTTTTGTCTGAAAGAATTTTTGATATGACCCACCATTACGCCAAGGGATGAGAAAAATGATTTCGGAATTATAAGAAAATGCCAAGAGCTATCAGAGGTTGCCATGGCAACACTACTAAATTGATGAGGGATGAGCCGTTGCCTTGACAACGCACTTGCACGAGATCAGATTCAGTATTTCCATCTGACTAAGCCGGCCCCGTGGTGTTGGGGTAGCGCGCCTGCCTCTCAACCGGAGGCCCCGGGTTCGATCCCCGGCTCCGTCAGGGACATTAAAACTGACGTGAGGGTTGGAACGGGGTGCACTCAGCCTCGTGAGGACAATTGAGTAGCTGTCTGACAGTGAGACAGCACCCCGATCAGGAATACCAATATAACGGCCGAGGGGACCCGACGCGCTGATCACGCGTAACCCCAATATCTGCAGGCCAAATGGCTGGGCAGCGGTCGCTTGGTCGGCCTTAGCCCGTCATGGGCTGGATGGTGCCAGGGGTTGACTTTGACATCTGACTAAGTGGGAAGCGGCTTCGGTGACGTAACTGGTAGCATGCAGAATGTCTAAGCCCAAGGTCGAGGTTTCAAAGCCGGCCGAAGTCGTCGGATTTTTTAAGAGCGCTAAAATCCCTCAGTATGCTTTCCTTTGGAGGGGAAGTTCCAACGTTGGTTACGAGTTGCTGGTTGGGGTGGCATCTAGTAGCCAAGTTCACAGCTAGGTGTCATTGACGGTAGTACCTGGTAGCAACATTAGGAACTACTGCTTGAAATTGACCGTCTGCAGTCCTTACCTGAATTACAGACTAATACATCCATTACAATTCACACCGTTTATCAGACAGATTCTACACTCACCCAAAGTACACGGGGTTAGATGACCGCGTTGTCGCAGCCCCTAAACTGAGGAACCAACCAGAGGTAGATTTCATTAGAAAGCTAACTATTGAAATGGGTAGGCTACCATGTTTCGACATATCTTCGCGTTTCACATCCCCCAGACCCCAAAACCACGGTCAGTTCAAAAGTATATATATATCAGTTTCTTGTGGACACGATAACTGCCGTAATTTTTCACCAATCACTTTTTACCGAATATGTATACCTATAAAATCTCGGTCGAGTTCGTTACTGGGCTAAATCGGTAGAAGGGGGTGAAAATGGGGGGCTTTTTTTGAAAAGTGAAATATTGCTATAACTCTCTTAATATGTGAAATATCGAATCCGTTCAACGTTCATACTATGTGTCGGATAAAGCCCAAAAATTTATGTTTGAAGAGTTTTTTATATCACCAACCATTGACCAAAGGGGTGGGAAAAAGTGGGTTTTTCGGGAAACATTAATCATATCTCTCTTAATAGGCACAATATCAAAACCGTACGAAATGGACAATGTTCCTCTAATAATTACCTAAAACTTTTGTCTGAAAGAATTTTTGATATGACCCACCATTATGCCAAGGGATGAGAAAAATGAATTCGGAATTATAAGAAAATGCCAAGAGCTATCAGAGGTTGCCATGGCAACACTACTAAATTGATGAGGGATGAGCCATCAGACGTTGCCATGACAACGCACTTGCACGAGATCAGATTCAGTATTTTCATCTAAGTGGGAAGCGGCTTCGGAGACGTAACTGGTAGCATGCAGAATGTCTATGCCCAAGGTCGCGGTTTCAAAGCCGGCCGAAGTCGTCGGATTTTCTAAGAGAGCTAAAATCCCTCAGTATGCTTTCCTTTGGAGGGGAAGTTCCAACGTTCGTTGCGAGTTGCTGGTTGGGGTGGCATCTAGTAGCCAAGTTCACAGCTAGGTGTCGTTGACGGTAGTACCTGGTAGCAACATTAGGAACTACTGCTTGAAATTGACCGTCTGCAGTCCTTACCTGAATTAAGACTACTACAGCCATTACAATTCACACCGTTTATCAGACAGATTCTACACTCACCCAAAGTACACGGGGTTAGATGCCCGCGTTGTCGCAGCCCCTAAACTGAGGAACCAACCAGAGGTAGATTTCATTAGAAAGCTAACTATTGCAATGGGTACCATGTTTCGACTTCCGGAAAATTTCGACATATCTTCGCGTTTCACATCCCCCAGACCCCAAAACCACCGTCAGTTCAAATGTTTATATATAATTTATGTATGTATATGTGTATATATATATGCATATCAGTTTTTTGTGGACACGGTAACTGCCGTAATTTTGCACCAATCACTTTGAATATTTTACCGAATATGTATACCTATAAAATCTCGGTCGAGTTCGTTACTGGGCTAAATCGGTCGAAGGGGGTGAAAATGGGGGGCTTTTTTCGAAAAAGTGAAATATTGCTATAACTCTCTTAATGTGTGAAATATCGAATCCGTTCAACGTTCATACTATTGATATGACCCACCATTATGCCAAGGGATGAGAAAAATGATTTCGGAATTATAAGAAAATGCCAAGAGCTATCAGTGGTTGCCATGGCAACACTACTAAATTGATGAGGGATGAGCCATCAGACGTTGCCAAGATAACGCACTTGCACGAGATCACATTCAGATTTCCATTTGACTAAGTGTGAAGCGGCTTCGGTGACGTAACTGGTAGCATGCTGAATGTCTATGCCCAAGGTCGCGAGTTCAAAGCCGGCCGAAGTCATCGGATTTTCTAAGAGCGCTAAAAATCCCTCAGTATGCTTTCCTTTGGAGGGGAAGTTCCAACGTTCGTTGCGAGTTGCTGGTTGCGGTGGCATCTAGTAGCCAAGTTCACAGCTAGGTGTCGTTGACGGTAGTACCTGGTAGCAACATTAGGAACTACTGCTTGAAATTGACCGTC
Organism: Meconema thalassinum; assembly: GCA_946902985.2. Taxonomy (NCBI): domain Eukaryota; kingdom Metazoa; phylum Arthropoda; class Insecta; order Orthoptera; family Tettigoniidae; genus Meconema; species Meconema thalassinum. Next base: position 286,034,530 of record OX336391.1, on the reverse strand, counting down.
TGCAGTCCTTACCTGAATTACAGACTAATACAACCATCCCTAAGTACACGGGGTTACATGACCGCGTTGTCGCAGCCCCTAAACTGAGGAACCAACCAAAATCTCTGCGGGAGATATAATTTTGCGTGAAGAAGTAACAGACCGTTACATACTTACACATCAGTGTCGATACCTTGCATAAGGACAGTGTGACCACAAGTATAAAAATGGACCCCAAATGAAAAGAAGGTTACCGTTCCCATAAGACAATAAAATGTTTAAAATAAGCATAAAATGACGAAAAACGAAGTTAATTAAGCTCCAATTATAAAATACCTTCTCGCAATAAATGAGGTCTGATCCTTCTACGAAAACCTGCATATTCTGCCTATTTTCGCCTATCCCCAAGTTTGTCCGGTGAAATCTACCTCCGCCTTCCGGCGTGCCGAGAGGACTTTTTTATTATGCATATGCCTGTTAGAAGCACAATAAATCCAAATAAATAAGTATCAATGATAGGATGCTAGAAATATATTTGAGTGCAGTGAAGCACTCACAAATAACCTTGATTTTCATTGCGGGAAGTAAATGTAAATTATCCTTTGTTTGTATTTTGTTGTATAGCCATGACTTTATATCAGTAAATGTTTTATTTAGGAATATGTTGTTTCTTTCATGTAGAGTAGTTACCTGACAGACTCAAATCCTGAGCATGTGGTCGTATGGTGGATAGGAACGTCCCATACCTCGAAAGACCGTGAGTTAGTTGGGATACGAACACATGTTCCATATGATGACAATTGGGTACAGTATATATATATGTGTATATATATATATATATATATATATATGTATATCAGTTTCTTGTGGACACGATAACTGCCGTAATTTTGCACCAATCACTTTGAATTTTTTACATAATATGTATCCCTATAAAATCTCGGTCAAGTTCGTTAACGGGCAAAATCGGTCGAAGGGGGTCAAAATGGGGGGGCTTTTATCGAAAAATTGAAATTTCGCTATAACTCTCTTAATACGTGAAATATCGAATCCATTCAAAGTTCATAATAAGTGTCGGATAAGTGCCAACAATTTATGTCAAATAAGTTGTTTGATAGCACCAACTATTGACCAAAGGGGTGGAAAAAAGTGGGTTTTTCGGGAAACATTAATCATATCTCTCTTAATAGGCACAATATCAAAACCGTACAAAATGGACAATATTCCCCTAATAATTACCTAAAACTTTTGTCTGAAAGAATTTTTGATATGACCCACCATTACGCCAAGGGATGAGAAAAATGATTTCGGAATTATAAGAAAATGCCAAGAGCTATCAGAGGTTGCCATGGCAACACTACTAAATTGATGAGGGATGAGCCGTTGCCTTGACAACGCACTTGCACGAGATCAGATTCAGTATTTCCATCTGACTAAGCCGACCCCGTGGTGTTGGGGTAGCGCGCCTGCCTCTCAACCGGAGGCCCCGGGTTCGATCCCCGGCTCCGTCAGGGATATTAAAACTGACGTGAGGGTTGGAACGGGGTGCACTCAGCCTCGTGAGGACAATTGAGTAGCTGTCTGACAGTGAGACAGCACCCCGATCAGGAATACCAATATTAACGGCCGAGGGGACCCGACGCGCTGATCACGCGTAACCCCAATATCTGCAGGCCAAATGGCTGGGCAGCGGTCGCTTGGTCGGCCTTAGCCCGTCATGGGCTGGATGGTGCCAGGGGTTGACTTTGACATCTGACTAAGTGGGAAGCGGCTTCGGTGACGTAACTGGTAGCATGCAGAATGTCTAAGCCCAAGGTCGAGGTTTCAAAGCCGGCCGAAGTCGTCGGATTTTTTAAGAGCGCTAAAATCCCTCAGTATGCTTTCCTTTGGAGGGGAAGTTCCAACGTTGGTTACGAGTTGCTGGTTGGGGTGGCATCTAGTAGCCAAGTTCACAGCTAGGTGTCATTGACGGTAGTACCTGGTAGCAACATTAGGAACTACTGCTTGAAATTGACCGTCTGCAGTCCTTACCTGAATTACAGACTAATACATCCATTACAATTCACACCGTTTATCAGACAGATTCTACACTCACCCAAAGTACACGGGGTTAGATGACCGCGTTGTCGCAGCCCCTAAACTGAGGAACCAACCAGAGGTAGATTTCATTAGAAAGCTAACTATTGAAATGGGTAGGCTACCATGTTTCGACATATCTTCGCGTTTCACATCCCCCAGACCCCAAAACCACGGTCAGTTCAAAAGTATATATATATCAGTTTCTTGTGGACACGATAACTGCCGTAATTTTTCACCAATCACTTTTTACCGAATATGTATACCTATAAAATCTCGGTCGAGTTCGTTACTGGGCTAAATCGGTAGAAGGGGGTGAAAATGGGGGGCTTTTTTTGAAAAGTGAAATATTGCTATAACTCTCTTAATATGTGAAATATCGAATCCGTTCAACGTTCATACTATGTGTCGGATAAAGCCCAAAAATTTATGTTTGAAGAGTTTTTTATATCACCAACCATTGACCAAAGGGGTGGGAAAAAGTGGGTTTTTCGGGAAACATTAATCATATCTCTCTTAATAGGCACAATATCAAAACCGTACGAAATGGACAATGTTCCTCTAATAATTACCTAAAACTTTTGTCTGAAAGAATTTTTGATATGACCCACCATTATGCCAAGGGATGAGAAAAATGAATTCGGAATTATAAGAAAATGCCAAGAGCTATCAGAGGTTGCCATGGCAACACTACTAAATTGATGAGGGATGAGCCATCAGACGTTGCCATGACAACGCACTTGCACGAGATCAGATTCAGTATTTTCATCTAAGTGGGAAGCGGCTTCGGAGACGTAACTGGTAGCATGCAGAATGTCTATGCCCAAGGTCGCGGTTTCAAAGCCGGCCGAAGTCGTCGGATTTTCTAAGAGAGCTAAAATCCCTCAGTATGCTTTCCTTTGGAGGGGAAGTTCCAACGTTCGTTGCGAGTTGCTGGTTGGGGTGGCATCTAGTAGCCAAGTTCACAGCTAGGTGTCGTTGACGGTAGTACCTGGTAGCAACATTAGGAACTACTGCTTGAAATTGACCGTCTGCAGTCCTTACCTGAATTAAGACTACTACAGCCATTACAATTCACACCGTTTATCAGACAGATTCTACACTCACCCAAAGTACGCGGGGTTAGATGCCCGCGTTGTCGCAGCCCCTAAACTGAGGAACCAACCAGAGGTAGATTTCATTAGAAAGCTAACTATTGCAATGGGTACCATGTTTCGACTTCCGGAAAATTTCGACATATCTTCGCGTTTCACATCCCCCAGACCCCAAAACCACCGTCAGTTCAAATGTTTATATATAATTTATGTATGTATATGTGTATATATATATGCATATCAGTTTTTTGTGGACACGGTAACTGCCGTAATTTTGCACCAATCACTTTGAATATTTTACCGAATATGTATACCTATAAAATCTCGGTCGAGTTCGTTACTGGGCTAAATCGGTCGAAGGGGGTGAAAATGGGGGGCTTTTTTCGAAAAAGTGAAATATTGCTATAACTCTCTTAATGTGTGAAATATCGAATCCGTTCAACGTTCATTCTATTGATATGACCCACCATTATGCCAAGGGATGAGAAAAATGATTTCGGAATTATAAGAAAATGCCAAGAGCTATCAGTGGTTGCCATGGCAACACTACTAAATTGATGAGGGATGAGCCATCAGACGTTGCCAAGATAACGCACTTGCACGAGATCACATTCAGATTTCCATTTGACTAAGTGTGAAGCGGCTTTGGTGACGTAACTGGTAGCATGCTGAATGTTTATGCCCAAGGTCGCGAGTTCAAAGCCGGCCGAAGTCATCGGATTTTCTAAGAGCGCTAAAAATCCCTCAGTATGCTTTCCTTTGGAGGGGAAGTTCCAACGTTCGTTGCGAGTTGCTGGTTGCGGTGGCATCTAGTAGCCAAGTTCACAGCTAGGTGTCGTTGACGGTAGTACCTGGTAGCAACATTAGGAACTACTGCTTGAAATTGACCGTCTGCAGTCCTTACCTGAATTACAGACTAATACAACCATCCCTAAGTACACGGGGTTACATGACCGCGTTGTCGCAGCCCCTAAACTGAGGAACCAACCAAAATCTCTGCGGGAGATATAATTTTGCGTGAAGAAGTAACAGACCGTTACATACTTACACATCAGTGTCGATACCTTGCATAAGGACAGTGTGACCACAAGTATAAAAATGGACCCCAAATGACAAGAAGGTTACCGTTCCCATAAGACAATAAAATGTTTAAAATAAGCATAAAATGACGAAAAACGAAGTTAATTAAGCTCCAATTATAAAATACCTTCTCGCAATAAATGAGGTCTGATCCTTCTACGAAAACCTGCATATTCTGCCTATTTTCGCCTATCCCCAAGTTTGTCCGGTGAAATCTACCTCCGCCTTCCGGCGTGCCGAGAGGACTTTTTTATTATGCATATGCCTGTTAGAAGCACAATAAATCCAAATAAATAAGTATCAATGATAGGATGCTAGAAATATATTTGAGTGCAGTGAAGCACTCACAAATAACCTTGATTTTCATTGCGGGAAGTAAATGTAAATTATCCTTTGTTTGTATTTTGTTGTATAGCCATGACTTTATATCAGTAAATGTTTTATTTAGGAATATGTTGTTTCTTTCATGTAGAGTAGTTACCTGACAGACTCAAATCCTGAGCATGTGGTCGTATGGTGGATAGGAACGTCCCATACCTCGAAAGACCGTGAGTTAGTTGGGATACGAACACATGTTCCATATGATGACAATTGGGTACAGTATATATATATATGTGTATATATATATATATATATATATATATATATATATATATATATATATATATATGTATATCAGTTTCTTGTGGACACGATAACTGCCGTAATTTTGCACCAATCACTTTGAATTTTTTACCGAATATGTATACCTATAAAATCTCGGTCGAGTTCGTTACTGGGCTAAATCGGTCGAAGGGGGTGAAAATGGGGGGCTTTTTTCGAAAAAGTGAAATATTGCTATAACTCTCTTAATATGTAAAATATCGAATCCGTTTAAAGTTCATACTATGTGTCGAATAAAGCCCAAACATTTATGTTTGAAGAGTTTTTTTATAGCACCAACCATTGACCAAAGGGGTGGGATAAAGTGGGGTTTTCGGGAAACATTTATCATATCTCTCTTAATAAACACAATATCAAAACCGTACAAAATGGACAATATTCTCCTAATAATTACCTAAAACTTTTGTCTGAAATAATTTTTGATATGACCCACCATTACGCCAAGGGATGAGAAAAATTATTTCGGAATTATAAGAAAATGCCAAGAGCTATCAGAGGTTGCCATAGCAACACTACTAAATTGATGACGGATGAGCCATCGGACGTTGCCATGACAACGCACTTGCTCGATATCAGATTCAGATTTCCATCTGTCTAAATGTGAAGCGGCTTCGGTGATGTAACTGGTAGCATGCTGAACTTCTATGCCTAAGGTCGCGGGTACAAAGCCGGCCGAAGTCGTCGGATTTTCTAAGAGCGCTAAAATCCCTCAGTATGCTTTCCTTTGGAGGGGAAGTTCCAACGTTCGTTGCGAGTTGCTGGTTGCGGTGGCATCTAGTAGCCAATTTCACAGCTAGGTGTCGTTGATGGTAGTATCTGGTAGCAACATTAGGAACTACTGCTTGAAATTGACCGTCTGCAGTCCTTACCTGAATTACAGACTAATACAGCCATCACAATTCACACCGTTTATCAGACAGATTCTACACTCACCCAAAGTACACGGGGTTACATGACCGCGTTGTCGCAGCCCCTAAACTGAGGAACCAACCAAAATCTCTGCGGGAAATATAATTTTGCGTGAAGAAGTAACAGACGGTTACATAGTTACACATCAGTGTCGAAACCTTGCATAAGGACAGTGTGACCACAAGTATAAAAATGGACCCCAAATGACAAGAAGGTTGCCGTCCCCATAAGACAATAAAATGTTTAAAATATGCATAAAATGACGAAAAACAATGTTAATTAAGCTCCAATTATAAAATACTTTCTCGCAATAAATGAGGTCTGATCCTTCTACGAAAACCTGCATATTCTGCCTATTTTCGCCTATCCCCAAGTTTGTCCGTTGAAATCTACCTCCGCCTTCCGGCGTGCCAAGAGGACTTTTTAAGTTTCATATGCTGTAAAATAATTTTACTCTATGATAATTTTATATGTAAGAAATAACCACACTGTAGCTGAGGAAGGTCTTAAACCGAAACATGTACTACCACTAATGTAAGAATACAATTATAATGGATTGAAAAGTGGAAGAAACTTGAATATAATATAATATTTCCTTGAACTTGGCACTAGGAATTATTCAATTCTCTGGCTCTGTGACTGGGGAGTGAAGAAGATGAAGGTAAGAAAGGGGAAAAGGTCAAGTTAGATATGTAAACTCGGTCAGCGAAGCATTAAATCGATTGCACAGTGCATGACTGCTTTAGAGAGATGAACCAATTTCCCTTAAAATATATTTCCAAACAACAACATCAACCTGTTTCCCTCATTCAGACAAGTATCTGCCTACCTAATGTCATGTCTCTTGGTGACGTTACTGTTTACACCCTTCGTAGTTGCGAGAATTCTTGGGAAGGTAATGAACAGTTCCACTCAAAGGAGGGAAGATAAATTTTGTCGTGTGAGCAGACAGGGGTGTATATACATTTATTTTTCGAGAGGGGGGCTGGTCATCCTGAAAAATTGTGAGTAATCTCAGGGGATTATCACCGCAATATACCAAGAAATATCAACCATTATCTTAGAGCATATAACTTTGTGTAATTATTTTATATAAGATTCAAAGTTTATATAGCCTACAATACTGGCAGTACAAAAAAAAGTTTTAAAATACAACACAGCACACAAATGACATTTTATACTTAATGAATTTTCTATTATGATCTATGGAGTATGAATGGCAAATATCTAAATATTTGTCAATTTACTAAGCAGTAATGTAAACATTTTTTTTTTTTTACAAATTGATAATTTATTTCTCAACAGTACCGTACTGTGGAATTCACAATTTTGCCTTACAAGGCTGAGTGTACCCCGTTCCAGCCCTCAGACTAGAATTAAAATTTCTTGGCAGAGCCGGGAATCGAATTCTGACCTCTGTGGCGGTAGCCAAGAATGCAGTCCACTACACCACGAGTTAGTACTGTATAATTTCAATCTTAATATTGTTTATAACTTAGCCAATAAGTGAAGATAAGGGTACAACCAAATTTACAATTATTTTATGATCTTAACAAAGCAACACTTTCTTAATATTTATTGGCTTTTTTCGGGGGGAGGCTGGAGCCCCCCCCCCCCCCCCTTATATACGCTCCTGAGTGCAGAAGACATAAAGGAAATTGCTAATGATACGAGGTGATCCAAGTGAATGTAGCTTGGAATGACATCCAGGGAAAGGTTAATATCATATTTATATTCTTTTAACAACGTATACAGCCCCACGAGACGCTCCTTTGATGCCACTAATTGCCTGCCGAGTCCATCTTGCCCTTTGCGTCCTTCAGGAGCACATTCGTATTGATCTGTCGATAATTTTGACACCATTATTGGCTTCAGAGGAATAACTTTCTTTATGAGAACGTAACATGTGAAGTAAAACCGTTAATAAATTCATGCCACCATACAGCTAGATGCCCTGAGAGAAGCGTCCAACACAGTCTACGAAGAGATATACAGTAGCAACCGAAAATGGGAATAGGAAGACTGACATTATCCACCCTTGCACACACAAATCTTGGATGGTAATAAGAGGAGTTAGTTAAATAGCTTGCCCGTTTTTTACTTGTGCTTAGAGGCTCTGCAAGTAGTGAAATATTTTTCACCGTCCCACCCAGGGGTATGTCAGTTCATAGGGAGCGCGTGGGTCGCGGTAAAGCTCTGCTCTGGACGTTCTGCCAACCAATGAAGAATTAATTTTAGCACTAAGGTTCCGTAGTTGGCACTCATGAATGCTCACATCAACCGACTGGCGGAAGCGGGAATAGCCTGTTTTGATTGACTTTCCTCGTGGTGTTGTTGGTTGTTTTGATTTGTTAGCTATTTTGATTATTTATTTGAATTGAATTGAATTGAGAGTCCACTGCAATGGATGAAAAGTTGCCAAGCACCGGGATGTAAGAATTATAACAATAGTAAGAACTATACGGCAATTTTCATCCTGGTGTTGACCATGTGTAATACTAGTGGGCAATATGGACTACTTTCGAATAAAAATATATAGAAAATATATGTGTGGATTTCATCTCTTGTTTGTTTTCTTACCCATTCTCCTTTGCATTGCAATAAAATTTGTGGTTTTAGGGCTACGGGGAGGGGTGGGTGGCAGCCGGCATGCTAGGCAAAAAGTGAGGTTATGGCAATATAGTGTGTGCATTTGGACAGTTCTCTTTATATTCATCGAATATCCCAACAATTATGTAGAGTAAGAGAGCAATGTTTAATTAGCCTAAAGGTGAATTAAGCTCTAGAACGGCATAACTGTGTCCTTCGTGACAAATCTATTGCCAACATTGATATATATCAAAATGTATTATTTTCCTATCTGGACGTATATATCAGCGCCTAGCGAAAGGCGCAGTTATGTTTGTGTTATTTTTATCAATAATCAATAACTCATCGCAGAACATACTGTCCAATTACGTGTAATAAAGGCTACATTCATATGGCTTTTTACTTTTTATGTTGCCAGACTTGCCGGAGCAGTACATAGCCTCAGGCGGTGCTCTCTCTCTCGGAAATTCTATAACAAAGGTGACGAGTCTCCTATAGTTACATGATCCTTGGTCCCACCTATGTCATCGCAGGGTGGTGTGGATTGAGGAGCGGTAAATAGTGTCCAGTTGCTGCTGAGTCACCCAACCATGGGCGTCACACCTGACCTTATCATATCAAGAAGTTCACAGATTATGCAATTGCCTTACTGCCGGGATTTTAGGCTTCTCTCCACTTTGTATTTCATGAACAATTTGTCGCCTACTTTCATTTTAGAGAACTTTATTTTAAGAAATGTCATGCCATTCGCTCTGGTAGTTTTATTGGCAACCACAGAAGAGCAGACTCCTTTGGCAAAATTTCATGATGTTCAAAATGAAAGCTTAATTTATGTACAGAGATTACTATAGCAGCTTTCTTGCTGCTTTTGCTTAATTTTAAATTTTTTAGGGATGGTGACATCGTGGTCATATAGCCCCGTATATCTGGGTGTGTGTGTAATTTGTGAGATAGCCTGTGTTATTGTGATGGCTGTACTTGGCCTAGTGTAAATTGGGGATATGATTGGGAAGGAGGTGGCCGTGGCCTTAAGTTAAGAGCAATTTGCTTGGAATGAAAGTGAGGAAGGATTTTAAAGCTCTTAAAAATCCAATTACTTCGGCCAGGTTTTAACCCGCGATCTTGAGCATAGCAGTTCAGCATGCTATTGACTACGCCACCGAAGCCACTAATTTTGTGGAAATGATGTCCTAATAGATGTTTCTCCTCCGCTGTCTACAACCCACCTTCCATCCCCGTTTTATAACACGAATTATACCTAGTGAAATTTCAGTTGTGTTGGCCATTGTGGGCGTGGTTTATAGGATAAATAAAATGTTGTCATTTAGACTTTCACGGCCCGTGTTACTATTCATAATGTTGAATTTTGGGCTTATGCCGTGTTTATTATATTAAAATACCGTTTTTAGATGTTCTCGTCACCAAGAAAGAGGATGGATCTTTAGGACACAGCGTTTTTCGTAAGCCAACACACACCAATAGATATCTCCACGCAAGTTCTCACCATCACCCTGCCCAGAAACATGGTATCCTTACAACTCTAACTACCCGGGCTAGGAGGATTTGTGAAGTGTCTTCTTTACAAGAAGAAATTAATACCTTGCGAACCACCTTTGAGAGCAACGGTTATAGCAAGGCTTTGATCTCTACGGTTCTGAAACCAACAAATAATAATAGGACGTCAGTTGAGAAAAGAGATGTAAGAGGAACTGCTTACCTACCTTACATACATAACACGACGGATCGTATTGCTAAAATCCTACGTCGGTACAACATACGGACTGTAATTGGAACTTCTGTTAAGATTAGGCAACTCCTGCGACCAACTAAAGACAGTTTGCCTAAATTGCAACAACCGGGTATCTACAGAGTTCCCTGTACTTGTGGCAAGGTTTACATCGGGCAGACTTCGAGAACAATATGCACTCGCATTAAGGAACATAATAGATGTATCAGGCTCATTCAACTTGATAAATAAGCTGTTGCCGATCATGCATTACACCTGGCCATGATGTCATGTACCAAGGAGTGGATGTTCTTGCCCGTATATAGCAATATCGTCCCAGAATCATCAGGGAGGCGGTTGAAATACGTAAACACCCAGATAATTTCAACCGCGACACCGGCTACAATCTTAGTGAATCCTGGCTACCTATTATCAGAACCCTGAGAAAGTAATTCACTGCTGCTTTCCGTTGTCCCTAACATGGGGCTATAATGGCGTCCATCTTTGGGCACCTTCTATATGTTCTTCGTTGCTTTCTCTTAGCAACATTGTCGTATTCCAGATTATTCCTGACGAAGAAAGACATGGTTTCTTTCGAAACGCGTCGAATTTTAATATAATAAACACGGCATAAGCCCAAAATTCAACATTATGAAAAATAAAATGTTGCCAACCCCACACATACGGTACCATGTGGTGTTTGTTTTATGTTGCACTCGATCCACTTGCTCTACTCGATTCGTTCGCTTCGTTGTGTTTCTATATTAAGAAGGCTTTACATACAAACACAATCCTAATCGGGGGCTACCACTCCAGACTCCCTTGCTTGTAGTATAAGCAGTAATTTTCGGCCAGACAGAAACCAATAGTTTCTCGCTACGCTCGCTGAGCTTGTTACGCATGACCTGGGTCGTGTATTTAGTGTACCACCCTACCAGCGAATTGGTACCGGTGGCGGAAATCGGAACTAATGCGCTCCGCCCAGTCACACGCCTGCGATAGACGAACAGTTGTCGCCAGCGAAACCTCATCGCGTGTCATTTGTGTGCATGATTCGTACTGGGTCGTGCGCTGTGCGGTGTGTTCCCATTGTATAACTGTACATGCTTTCCCCTCTTGCTCCGCAACCGCTCGCTGCAGCCATAAAGAGGCGAGTTGACGTAATGTATACACTACAGGCCCGCTCCACGTCTAGCGGTAACAATTCCCTGGTAGGGTAAGTACCACACTTTGATAACAGTGAAAAATGACATCACAGTAACAGATATACACCACCTAATGCACCTCTTTCAGTAGTAGTTGAGCAACAAGCCATGACAATTATTGCCGTCGTGGAATGAACATTGAATAACGACGAAGGTCACATATTTAGGTAATTTAGCACATATTTCCTGTGCAATTGTGATAATTAGGGCCCGGATGTTGAAGCCGTAAACAAGTTTAAAAAATGCACATAAAATTTTCAAAAATGACTGTAATAAATGACCTAAACATTCGAAAAATGCACTTTAAAATGGAAAAAATAATCTTATCTTATGACCATAATAATAACCCCACCCATATTTCAAAATTTCGAAAAACGCACTATAAAACGGAGAAAATGATCTTATAATAATAAACTCACCAATATTTCAAAAATTACCTCTTAAGCTCAAACTGAAAAGTCTATCAAAATAGATTTCTAGCACTTAACAAAGGGTTTATGTTCACTAGTCTGAGACAGTGTGGCTCTAGCCACGAACGAGTAAGGTCATGCTTGTCTGGTGCATCTGAGCAGTGAGAGTGCAGCCAACACACAACAGTTAAGTGCGCCGAATAGCTTCGCCTAAGCTTAGTACAGGCTCTTTGTCAATTGGATAGAACACCAGGAAGAACATGCAAACCATCAGGAAAAATACGTTGAAATGCTCCTTCCAACGGAACACCACGCGTCCGTCGGCAGCGGAAATTCACACCTTTGTGGCGGAGATGCTGAAAATCACGGTCGACCAACTGAAAACCCTGCAACTTGACGCACCGTCCAACTCTGTTTTTATCAAGGTAATCTCTCAATCTATTATGGACAAACTTTTGAGTAAATTTGCGGGAACACACAGGCTTACTTTGTTTAATGGGGAGTCTGTTTCGGTAGAAATTGCCGCTGCCGGCATGGAAGCCACGCGGGTAAGGCTCTTTAATATTCCGCCTGAATTATCAAATGATACAATACGCACCCATTTTGCAAAATATGGTACAGTCAAATCCATCACAAATGAAAGTTGGTCCCAGTATTACAAGTTACCAGTTGCAAATGGTATCCGACAAATACAAATAGATTTAAAAAAGCAAATTCCGTCCTTTATCATGATTGATGGGCACCGTGGACAGGTTAGCTATGAAGGGCAAGTTAAAACATGTGCAATATGTCAAGCTATAGACCATCTGCGTATCGACTGTCCGCGCCGATACTCGGCCATGACGCGCCTTGAACGCGACACACGGACAACTAGCCTTGCGGCTATGGTCACCCCTAGATCCAGCCGCCGTATAGACGACTCCCCGCTTCACAGCCCAGGCGATACTCAAGCACGCTACGATACAGATTTTCCCCCGCTAGACAGCACGCCTCCCATGGAGACGGAGCCTGTCACCCTGGCTGACAGCATAGGTGTGCCTGACATGAATCCAGAGTCTGTGGTCTTGCACCAGGAAGAGTCTTCACAGCAACCCTTGGATGCTGACCGGTCACCCCCTCCAGTTGCCAAACCTACCCATAGTTCCCCCCAAGGAGAAGGCTCGGCACAGGAAAATTCGGGGATACGCAAAACGACCACCTGGTCTGAGGACATTGAGGAAAGCATGCTCGTTAGCCGTGGGCATACTTCTGATGACTCAGATGCTTCGCTCGCAACCCCAGTCGTGAAAAATCGTAAACCTAAGCGCAAGGTTAACCCTACTTCCGATGAATCCGATGCTTCGCTCGCCACCGAACTTGTTAAAACCCGTAGAGCACAGAACAAGCCTAAGCAGCTGAAGAAAGGTGAAATACGTGTCAGTGAGATAGACCCTCGTTTCCGAGTGCCGGAAACCACCAGAAGTTGTCCAACAGAGGCCTCACCTGCTGCGAGCCTTACTACCGGCGAAGCCCTTGAGGTTCAGGAAAAGATGTCGGACCTGTGTCATATGGCAACCCTTCCTAGCCCCGGACCCATTCTTTCACTTCTACGCAAGTGCGCTCAAATGGGTCAGCATGAGGGAGTCCCCGAGTTCGTTAGCAAGATGCGGGCTAAATATAGTGAGCAGTCCCGGGAGGCACTGCAGGATTTGGATCATCAGTTAGCTCCCCTCTTAGCCGATATCAACTATGGACCATAATTCACATTTGAAGACCTATGCCACAGTAAATGTTCCTGGCTTGAGGAATCCGGCCACTCAGGCGCTGTTAAGCCGTTTTCTGAGTGAATATGATGTTGACATTCTTTTTCTGCAAGAAGTCAGCGAATGCAATATTGGCTTCCTCTATGAACATGACTATATAGTTAACATGGGCACCACTGCTAGGGGTACGGCCATTATCTACCGTAAAGGCACCCTAGTAACGGATGTGGTGATGGATCCTTCCGGGCGTATAACATCTGCTACGGTACATGGTGTCAGGATCATAAATGTTTACAGTCCATCTGGCTCCAATTATAAATCTGAGAGAAACGTTTTATTTAGGCAAGACATCTTACCCCACCTGGTAACGAATCTCCCCATTATATTGATGGGGGATTTCAACTGCACCTTACGCCCCCAGGATCAGACGGGTTCCTTCAATTTCTGTCCTGGGGTACAGGGACTCACCCAGAGCATGCAACTAATAGATATATGGCCACACATACATGGCAACCAGATCCAATATACATTTTGCCGTGGCGCCTCTAAATCCAGGATTGATCGGGCGTATATGTCCAGTACGCTTGCCTCACGTGTACGCGGCTGTCGGATAATCCCTGTAGCCTTTAGTGATCACAATGGCTTTTTATTTACGGCGCGAAGTGCCGTCCCTGCACACACAATACAAGGGCGAGGCACGTGGAAAATGAATACCAACTGCTTTGAAAAGGAAGAGGATTCACAGCGTTTTGAGGCTGTGTATCGGCAGTGTCAACGGCTGAAACACCGTTACAACAATGTGGCTGACTGGTGGTTAGAAAAGGTGAAGCCGGCCATTCGGGCAGTCGCCAAAGCCATAACCTTTGAACGTAATCAACGTTTATATCGGAAACTGGACTTCTATGACACCGTGTTACAGGACCTCCACCATCGAGAACAACTAGGGGAAAATGTGTCGGTGGCACTACGCACGATTAAGACAACCATCTGCCATGTCCGAGAAAGCAATTTAGCCACCCTACAGCAGCATGTCAAGAAATATTCCTTGATTGACAGGGAAAAGATGTCTGTTTATCAGCTTGGCCGTCTCCGCCGCTCGCAAGGGCGTCAGTGTATTAGTCAGTGGACGGGACCGGATGGGGGCATATTAACGACCCGTGAGGAACTACTTGCAGAAGGTGAGCGCTATTTTCGGGAGATGCTGGCTGAGGAACCAGTCTCGGAATCGGCAGGTAACCAACTCTTGACGTCTACGGACCGGCACCTGGACAACGACTGCATGCGTCAACTTGGCGCCCCAATCATGAAGGCAGAGATCGACTATGCTCTCCGAAACACAGCTAATAACAAGATGCCGGGAATAGATGCTCTGCCGTATGAATGGTACAAACACTTCTGGCACCTTGTTGGGGATGAGGTCACCCAAGTCCTCAACTACCTATTCACACATGAAGTACCCCACGGCTTTACGGAAGGCGTTATCCTTTTGATTCCCAAGATTAATGGTGTGCGTGGTATTGCTGACTACAGACCAATAACTATTCTCAACACAGATTACAAGTTGCTGGCCAAAGTCCTAGCACTTCGGCTCAAAAGTGTGCTGCACAGCTTGATAGGCCCTGGTCAAACCTGCACGATACCCCAGAAGACCATTCTGCATAGCATTCTTGCTATCCGAGACCTCATTCTTTATGCTTCAGGTAATGGAAATCACGCGGCTGCCTTGCTGAATATTGACCTGAACAAAGCCTTTGATAGGGTCGCCCACGCATATCTTTGGCAAACTTTGCATCACTTTCACATTCCTCTGGGCGTCATACACTGCCTCCAACGACTCTACGCATCCGCTTCATCCAGAGTGTTGATAAATGGATTTTTATCCCGTCCAATTCTCGTCCATAAATCCATCAGGCAGGGCTGCCCATTGTCGATGGTGCTCTTTGTTTTGGCTATTGAACCCCTGATCCGCAGTCTGGACGAGAAACTCCAAGGTATCGATCTGCATGGTGCCCATATCACCCTGCGGGCATATGCCGATGACGTGACCGTCTTTATCACTGATGAGTCAGAACTTACGTCTACGAATAGCATCATGGACACCTACGCCCTAGCATCAGGTGCACGCATCAATGCTGCGAAGTCATCGCTCATGCCCATCTGCTTGCCTACAACAATCAGGACGCCGCACGACCTAGCCATTCCAATAGTTGACAGGTGTACAATATTGGGGATAACTTTCTTCCCCGATTTTGCAGAAACTGTCAGCTATAACTGGAACCGGAGGCTAAATACGCTGAGATTTCAATTAAAGGAAGAACTGACGAGAAGATTGAACCTGATACAGAAAGTGTGGTTTATTAATACCTTTGCCCTGTCCAAAGTATGGTTTCTGGCACAAGCAATCCCAGCTCCGCACGTTCTCTGCCAACGAATGGAAATGGCCATCGGGTATTTCCTCTGGTCCGGATACCGCTATCGGATTCGTCGAGATCAAATGAACCTGCCACTCCGAAGAGGCGGACTGCAACTTGTGGCAGTTGAACACAAATGTGCCGCCTTGCTGGCTGCACAGCTTTTTCGAGCGCAACACCATATGGGGGACCCCTTTGACACTGTCTGCATCCAGTCACTTGTCCCAGGTGCGAATCCCCAGATGCTCATCCCAGCCAATGTTTTCAAGAAGGAACTCGCAATTCTTAACCGTCTGAAATCCAGTGTCTCCACACCCTTCACCGCCCTCCCTACCAAGGTGCTTTATAGGTTTCTGCTCGCCGAAAGACTCTTCACTCCCTATATACAGATGAAATATCCTACGCGAGCCTGGTCGACTATTTGGGAGAACTTGTGGAATCCCTGGATTCCACTGGAATGGCGATCGACATTGTATGAGTACCTCAATGAAATTGTGCCGACCAGAGAAAAACTGTCTCGGCATGGGCAGAGTGATGTCGACCAGTGTGACGCCTGTGGTCGCACTGACACATTAGACCATCGAGTCACTACGTGCGGGAATGCGACAGTCGTCTGGACTTGGACCCTCCAGGCAATATCTGGAATCTGCGGACGGCCGCTGGACGTGTCCGATGGCATGAAGGTGCAACGTTTTGCAGTAACACATTCCACTGGGGAAAAGCGTAACGCCATCCTATGGTTCACGGCGGGAGCGATTCATTACAACCTCTCCCGCCACAGGTCTCGGGACCACACACTGGTGGGGTTCTTGGACCACCTCCGCAGGGAGAGATGGAAATCCGCCAAACATGGAACACTGACTGCAGCGTTTGGACGGCTGTTATGTATGTTTTGAATTGGACAGCCACGAGTTCTTATCGTCAGCCTGGAGTGTTTAATGCGTATAAGTGCTTGTGACTTTAAAATGGTGCAGTGACGATTACTTTCTGTGTTGACCTTTACAAAGGTGCAGTGACATTTTGCTTCTGTGTTGCTTTATAAACAATGGTGCAGTGACTTTTATTTTCTGTATTAACTATTCAAATTGTGCACTGACAATTCCTTTCTATGTGTGTAAAGTTATTACTATGTAAATAAAACCACCTAAAAAAAAAAAAAAAAAAAAGTTGCACTGCACTACGAATGTCATTCTGAAGTTGTCAAATGTAAATGATCTGCGGTTATCAACCAACAAGTTTTTATAGCTCGAAGAGCTGCGTTCAACATCAAATGAAGTGATCGGAGCGTACTTGAAGTGAGGGAAGTCGTTTGCTGCTAAATCCTCCTCAGTCCCATCCTTGCAGTAGTTTTCACCAGAAAGAATGTCTGAGATTTAACATAATGTTTTATACCCAGTGTTTTTGCCCAGCACTTTTTTCAGTTTTGATGCAATACCCGCAGCATTTTCGCTACGATTGTTGCTAAGACTAGTTTCCACCCGGTTGATTAAGGAAATGGAATCAATATTCCAATATTTTAAATTATCTTGTGTCAGCTACTGGCTTCTTCTTAACTCTGAGAGACGCATCTCCCTCATATAAAGCTGTGACATGACTAAATTGGAAAAAGATGACCGTAAAAGGCCTATTTCTCTAAAATAAGACCAAAAATCTACCAAACATGAGAAAATGCTCTTAAAATGGAAAATAGCAAAAAATGCAAAAAGATGCGAAATAAAAACAAGATGTTCATTAAAGAACATATAGCCTACTTTCTCCTAAATGCATGGGTATTGTTATAACTCTTTGTCCTTTTCAAGGAGTATAATTGAATGTTGGTTGTAGTAGCTTCTTATAGGGGTATTAAACATGAATATGAGGAGCCCTTTGCTAGTGCTACCTCTGTACCAAATTTCATTCAATTCGGTTTCACCGTGTTTGAATTGATATGGGGAATGGATTTGCACACATACATGGCCGCTATTTGCAAACTATTGGGCTGATGACATTGTAGTCAGTCATAAGATGCTTTCCACAAAAAGGCATGTTGTAGCAAAATCTGGTAGAGATCAAATTAATAGGATGGTCGTAATTTGATTTAAGCTTTTAACATTTGGGTGGCCGTCATTCCGTTTCCGTCAAGATGGTGGCGATATAAAACATGACACTGAGGTGAGGAGCCCTTTGCTAGTGCTAACTCTGTACCAAATTTCGTTCAATTCGGTTTCACTGTGTTGAATTGATAGGGGGAATCGATTTGCACACATAATTGGCCACCATCTGCAAACTATTGGGCTGATGATATGCAGTTTGGTCAGAATATGCTTCCCACATAAAGATATGTTGCTGCAAAATTTGGTAGAGACTAGATTATAAGGTTGGTCGTAATTACATTTTAGCTTTTAACATTTGGGTGGCCGCGATTACGTTTCTGTCAAGATGCCAGTGATATAAAACATGACACTGAGGTGCCCTTTGCTAGTGCTACCTCTGTACCAAATTTCGTTCCATTCGGTTTCACCGTGTTCGAATTGATAGGGGGAATCGATTTTCACACAAAGATGGCCGCCATCCGCAAAATATTAGGCTAATGACCTATTAGTTTGGTCAAAGGATGCTCCCTCCATAAAGGTATGTTGTTGCAAAATTTGGTAGGGATCGGATGATTAGATTAATCGTCATTTGATTTAAGCTTTGAACATTTGTGTGGCCGCCATTACGTTTACGTCAAGATGGCGGCGATATAAAACATGACACTGAGGTGGCCTTTGCTAGTGCTACCTCTGTACCAAATTTCGTTCCATTCGGTTTCACCGTGTTCGAATTAATAGGGGGAATCGATTTTCACACAAAGATGGCCGCCATCCGCAAACTATTAAGCCGATGACCTATTAGTTTGATGAAAGGATGCTCCCCCCATAAAGGTATGTTGCTGCAAAATTTGGTAGATATCGGATGATTAGGTTAGTCGTAATTTGATTTAAGCTTTGAACATTTGTGTGGCCGCCATTACGTTTCCGTCAAGATGGCGGTGATATAAAACATGACAATGAGGTGTCCTTTGCTAGTGCTACCTTTGTACCAAATTTCGTTCAATTCGTGTTCACCGTGTTCGAATTGGTAGGGGGGGGGGGGGTGGACAGACATTCAGAGTACACACACTCACACACACACACACACACACACACACACACATACACACAGACAGACACACTTTTTTTCGCCCTGTGTTGATCTCATAAGTCTACTTTCATTTTTTTGCAAAAATCGAAAGTAGGCTAATTACATATTTGAAGACGGGGTGGCCCGTCCGGAGTTTCTATGTACTGTACTTCAGCATTGTTTTCGACAGTTCAGTAAAAAGATGACATGTCATCAACATCCGGGCCCTAGTGATAATGGACATTAATTTCAATTTGTAATGACTCTCGGAATATCAAACAAGATATGAAAAACATCAAAATGGCATATATTAGCTAAGTGAAAATGTAGGGTCCTGGTTCATCACTCCCGAAGAATTACACTTTTGACAAGTCGTTATAACGTTATAAGATAAATTATGCCGACGAAAACCATTCTCACACATCGTACAAAGTGATGAAATCCAAGTGTGTGTGCATAACTGATCGTATTATTGCACGGAAATGACGCCATACTGTTATGAGAGATTGTAGGGAAGCTGTGTGGTGAAGTAATAAATTCATTTAGTTAGTTATGTAGTTATGTTTTAAAGAAGTTTGTTTATAAGTCATTCGCGAGAGAATATTTAAAATTGTCCATTTACGTGATTTAAGTATTCTTGTAAAATTATATTTCATTGGCATCAGATTGACGGTAAATTTTTTCAATAAGAAACTGAAAATTCTAGGCTGATTTTTTATTCAAATCCGAGAGCATAAGGATGCTGGGTAGATGTGCTAGGAAAGCTAGACTGGCGACGAGAGTGCAAACTACTGTATATCCAATATCAAACCTTCAACAAGAGTGTACTCTCACTGCAATTATCAAAAGCATCAGCGTTGGCTACATCATTGGTGGCCAACTTGTTTTATTGTTAAATCAACATATTCTCCATATAACCATCAGGGAACTAAAGCCTCCTCAACTGTTACACAATATGTACAAATATCTTCTTATCTTACAAATGGAGGGTCCAATAAATAAAATCCCTAAGTCCGTTTTTTCAACTTTTCAGGAAATGAAATACAAAGTTTCAAACTTACACAAAATCTATATTTTTCACTTCTGTAATCCAATTTTCTGTTACATGGAAATATACATATCAACTATTATTTAAAATACAGTATAACCTGTCATATCCGGACTAATGTGGCGACCAGCCGATCCGGTTATGGAAAAATCCGGATATCACAAGGCTATTTTTACAAATAGCTAGGTGACCAGAAATAATTCACGAGTTTGTTGTTGATTAATTTTAATGTTTTTAACGGTTGCTTCACGCACTGTACATCGAAACAACAGTTTTTTTTCGGACATTTTAGCAAAAAGAAAAAAGAAAAAAATAGGTTAAAAGATAACACTAACGATAACAACGGTAAACAATAACAGTAACAACAGAAACACGCTCGCAAAACAAACTGTCGCTTCAAGACTCACGCACAGACTGAAGGGTAGAAAGAGAGGCAGCCTCGTGTTGACGTTGATGGCAGGCAGGCAGAAGCCGTGAATGGAATATCGCTTATTCACACAAAGGGATGAGTTTCCGGGAAGATGTCGTTGACCGAGTCAGGCCACAACCCCTCGCGGTCAAGCACGCACACAGCCTTCCAGCGCTGCAACTTTCACTCGTCCTCCCTGGCTAGCACACGAATGTATCTTCGCTCTCAACTACAACTTAAAAATTCATTCGGAGATGTGTCCGGATATGGGAAGGTTCGGATATCACAGGTCCGGATGTGACAGGTTGTACTGTAACTAAAAGCTCTTATTAGTAGTGAAATGTAGTTTATAAAATTCAAAATACACTCATGGACATAGTAATTTTTTGGTTTGTATAATGTTTTCCTGTTAATTTTTGGGCTTCAAATGTCACTCGTATTCATCCACATCACCCATTTCATCAGAACTATCAAGACTGGAGTCAGTAGTTTGAAACACACTGATATAAAACAATCTGTCACTTACTGGCACATACTGGAGCATGTGTTTTAAGTCCTTCACCTTTCCCTCCTTCAATGGCAAGTACGTTCTGTACTTCTGCTTGGGTCTCGAATTCAGCAGGCTATTCTTAGATACACCATATCTATACAGTGACATCTCCTTAAAGCCTGTTCCGTTGGTCTCTTCAGATAATTGCGTCTTTCCCCCTGCTTGGAAAACGACCCGACGACAGTTCGATATACCTGGCCAACTCTGCTTTAATATGCCCGTGTACATTTACTGATAGTGAAGGACAGGAATGATTCTTTCCTCTTTCCTAGGATCTTCAGAACTACCTGTGAGGGATTTTTGCACAAACACAACATCAAAATATACCAGTGGACTTAGGGATTTCTTTCGTTGCCTTGAGCGGACTTAGGGATTTATTTTGCTACATTGAGTGGACTTGGGGATTTATTTTTCTACATTGAGTGGACTTGGGGATTTATTTTGCTGCATTGAGTGGACTTAGTGATTTCTTTGGACTTAGGGATTTCTTAAATTTAATTACTAGAAAGTACGAATGATACATGTGCAAGTTACAGAGACTTAGAGTTATTTATCATTGAAACTGATTGGAGATTTGAAAAGAGCGGGAAATTTTGGTCTGGATACATGCATTAACTCCATTTGTCAAAAAATGGACTTAGGGATTTTATTTATTGGACCCTCCAAATGTGAAATTCTGTATGTGGGTATGTGTATTTGTTCTCTATACAAATCTACACCGTTCCACCAATGTCAACCAAATTTCGCATACACATAGTTCAGGGCCCAGAATAAACCGCTGGCTACATGAATGTTCTTCTCATTCTTCTGATTTCGGCCTTTTTCACTCGAGCAAAGGCTAACAAAGTCAGAAAATAAACTGATGAAAGAATGCAAGGCCGGCCATCTCCATGGCTACAGTAACTCAAGACGGGACCACCAAGTTTCCATCTATCTCGGTAAGAGGCCATGCCACACCCACTGCCAGCTGGATCGCATCCCTCCAAGCTGCTTTAAACTGCCTGCCCATTCAACACAAGATAGGTTGCAGCATCAACCCACTGTGATCGCCGCGGCTTTTTCACTGCCAGCTGTATCGCAACCCAGGAGAACTATGTTTTAAACTCACTTTGGGGCAAAGTGAATAGCCTATACTCTGCTAAATATATTGGCATTTATCTTTCTATAACATGTAAATACACCTCCCGGGCAACGCCGGGTAAAATAGCTAGTGGTATGTATAATCCAAAAACCAAACTAAAAATATATTCCACTGATATTTTCCAGCACAGACTATTGTTTACTAACACCTTTGTTATTCTGACGACCCCATTGATGACCAAGGAGATAGCAAGATGGGTTGGAGATCCCAGGTTCGACTCCCACATGTGTCAGAATTCAATTCTATACCTTACATCTAAAGGGCAAATGACCTCGCTGTTCTGCCCGTAAAGAAACAATAACTAACTAACCACCATCCATTTACAGTATGTACAGATTGTGTAGCGAGACAATATAAATATACTCCACAGGCAACGCGCCTTCAGTGGCGTAGTGGGTAGCATGCTAAACTGCTATGCCCAAGAATGCGGGTTCAAACCCGCCCGGAGTCATCGATTTTTTAAGAGCGTTAAAATCCTTCAGTACGCCTTCCTTCGGAGGGGTAGTAAAGCCGGTGGGCCCATGTCATTGATTTATGGCATGAAAAAGAACCTTCCACTATAATTGGTAGCATGTAGCTAAATTTGTAGGTTATTTGGCTAGAAACGCTCTATCAAGTTCCAACGTTCGCCGCTGGGTGTCAGTGACGTCTGGTATTCAAAGCTGGAACTACTTGAAATTGAACTTGCTTATTCATCTTCATTCATTTCATCTCATCCACATGCGACGGTACTTGTAGCTCACCCCATGGGTGTCCGCATATAAGCAGCTACAAACTCAGGCTAGCCGAACAAGTCCTCAGACACACCTGGCAATAAAGCGGCCCTTACACGCTCAATAATATTGTCAATACTGACGAGTATTGAGAATAAGATTGACCGTGTAAGGTTAATAAAAATGGATTGATGGTTTGGATTGAAGCCGTATTGATGAAAATCCGGAAATTCGTTATCAGAGCATCAATACTGGTAAGTGGAGGGGATATTGACAATAATATTGACTGTGTGACGGCACTCGCTTCAATATCGCATCAATCCACAGTGTGTTCAGTGGAGGGTTACGCAACTGATGACTCCGTGGGTGACAGTGTTGCCAAAATGATTATAAGCCTGCTGATAGTACCAATTTTTAAATACATGTAACTTCTATACTATCATTTGGATTTCAACCAAATTTCGTGTGTGCTATGTGTACCATAACCGATATGACTATGCCGATTCTTAAGAGAAACCAGGGCTGCCAACTGTTAATAAATACTGTCTCTATTTTTGTTACCCTAATATCAATATATCAGAAAGTATGCAAGCCAATAGCTCTAAACTTTGCACACGTATAGTACCTGGCATTCTAGATTAATTTGGAGTAACTAATATAGGCTTAGGCCAGTGCTGCCAACATGATTCTAAGCCTGCTGATAGGTCCAATTTTAAAATACATGTTACTTCTATACTAACAAATGGATTTCATCCAAAATTGGTACAACACGAGATCATAATATTTCAGATTATTTCTGACCAACACATGCATGACATTGTTGCCAACATAATTTTACGCGCGCTGATAAATCCAAGGTCTAACTGCATGTAAGGTGCATGCTATCCATTGGACTTCAACCAAATTTTGTATTCTGTACTTTAAGAGATGCAACTAACAATAGCCTATATTCAGTCACCAGGGCTGCCAACTGTACTGCTCTATTGGGCTACATTATACCAGGTATATTTCGAACTAATTAGAAATTTCGATATTACCAACTTAATTTCGTCATTATTCTAGATAGGTCTATATAGATTGGCAAGAATCTTAAATTTCAAGAAAAGTAGGCTCTTTAGTTCGTCACGGAACTTCTTGTTTAATTCTAGATCGTTTTCCTCGGACCATTTCGGCAGCTTAACTAGTACCATGTGTAGTTACTCCCTACACGAAGTGACAATTGCCATATCATATTCTATTAACAATTCTGAAGCCTCCGTGGCTTAGGTGGCAGCACGCCGGCCTCTCACCACTGGGTCCGTGGTTCAAATCCCGGTCACTCCATGTGAGATCTGTGCTGGACAAAACGTAGGCAGACAGGTTTTTCTCCGGGTACTCCGGTTTTCCCTGTCAAAATTTCATTCCAGCAACACTCACCACTATCATTTCATTTCATCTGTCATTCATTTAATCATTGCCCCAGAGGAGTGCGTCAGGCCTCGGCAGCCGGCACAGTTCATATCCTCATATCCTCAATTCCTCATTCCATTCCTGACGCGGTCGGAGACTGGAAGCAGGCTGTGGATTTTCATTTCATTCTATTAACAATTCTATATTACAATATAACGCAAGATTACCTTAGTTTTTGAATTTCAGTGACTGTCCTTAATTTGGGGATTTCAAGACAGCCTACACATTAAATACTCCATTGTTGAGGCAACATATGGAAAAGAGTTTGCAAAATACAGTGTATAGAATTCGAATCACTGGGTGTGATATTTCACCTCGAATATCCCACATGCAATAATCGGGAATCGACGAGAGGCAACCAGCTTGACCACTACGCCATCACGCTGTCCCCAAAGAAAAGGAAAATGAACAAATTTTGAATGTTATAATTGAAATTAGAAATAACTACTGCGAAAGAGGCACAGAGAGTACAAGGTAATAGCTGTCTTATGAATGCAGGATTCGAACCCGCGATCCTGGAATAATAAAGTGAATCTTCTAACATTGTTCCACCAAGGAAGCGAGCGTATGATGAAGTGATGATGTGATGATGAGTGCATAGGACGCTGCACACAAACAGCGGAGTGGACCCTGGGAAGACAATGGGACCACGCCCGTTGATTTGAGCGAGTAAAACACATTAGATTACCTTGATACTCTGGCAAAG
This sequence comes from Meconema thalassinum, assembly GCA_946902985.2. NCBI lineage: Eukaryota > Metazoa > Arthropoda > Insecta > Orthoptera > Tettigoniidae > Meconema > Meconema thalassinum. The sequence continues at coordinate 286,009,489 of OX336391.1, read as the reverse complement.
TATATGACTTGGAAACAAACAGAATAAACTTCTCTTGTTGTACTTGAAGGAATATAATATATATATTTATCTTGTTAGTATGATTTTAATAAGATGCATAAATAGGATGAGAGCCTCCGTGGCTTAGGTGGCAGCACGCCGGCCTCTCACCGCTGGATCCGTGGTTCAAATCCCGGTCACTCCATGTGAGATCTGTGCTGGACAAAATGGAGGCAGACAGGTTTTTCTCCGGGTACTCCGGTTTTCCCTGTAAAAATTTCATTCCAGCAACACACTCCACTATCATTTCATTCCATCTGTCATTCATTTAATCATTGCCCCAGAGGAGTGCGACAGGCTTCGTCAGCCGGCACATTTCATATCCTCGCCGCTAGATAGGGGCTTCATTCATTCCAATCCTGACCCGGTCGGAGACTGGAAGCAGGCTGTGGATTTTCATTTCATAAATAGGATCGACAAGAATGGCAAGTGGCAGCAGGTACGGAAGCTTCGTGTTGGTCATGCGGATACATTTACTAGCTGGGAAGGTGTGTATCGTATTTCGAAAGGTGTAGCACTCTATTTTAGATATGTCGCTTTCAGACTTTCAATTTCCTGCATCTCTCTTATTCATGAATATTTATAGAGACATTCCAGGTAGAAGTCCATTGTGGAGACCACTTCTACCTCATATGCATTGCCAAATAGAGGGAATTCGGTCACGCCCAGCCTTGTCACAATATTATGCAGGATGAATGTTAATAATGCACTTCTAGTTTTTGATTATGATTTTCATGATGATAAATGGTGACAGTGTTGGTGCAGTTAAGTGGTAGGGTTCTCACCTGGTGTTCCCAAGTTTGTGGGATAAAACCCCTGCGCAGTCGGTTGCCCTAAAGTCACATTATTATTTAAGATGGTGATAATTTGTTGAGTGCTAGACTGCCAAACACGGGAGAAATTTTACAAGCATAACAGTTCTTGCTACAACTCGAAGTTCATATCTTAAATTGTATTATCTTTCTTGGCAGCATAATACCGATACATATTACTGTTATCGATTCAGGTAATAGTTTTTATGCATAACTGTCCCAATCATCAGCTCAATAACTGCCCGAGATGAGAGACTTTCTATGTGAAGATCGTATTCTCACAGATGTACACGAGTGGAAAAGAGAACTGTCACCAATAATATTGTCTTGGACTCGAGCCACCATGAAAATCGTAAACAATTGCTATAAACTGGCAATATGACAGAAATAAAACAATTGAATTGAATGTCGATAAGGCGTGTTAATGCACTTTTTATGGAGGCACCAACGTGGTTACATTTGACGCTAGATCGCAGGAATTGGCGCTCAGTTTGAAACATGGAGTCGCGTAAGTCACTATCAATAAGTTTTGGAAAACAGTGATTTGGGTATGAATTACAAGGGTATGAGGATAATAGCGAGCGTAATCGGACCTAACTCCACTCACTTATTTCGCTCTGCATATTGGATATTTTTATTATACAGTACATAGAACGAATGACGGCAGAGTAACGAAAACTAGGTAGGGAGAAGAAATCAACAACAGGGTGGATTCAAGAAGTTAACAAAGTTTAGAACGGATAACTAGGGGGGACCAACACCTTTAAGCTCCAAAAAATGACATTTTGCTAAAATACCACATTCGAATAGAACATCAATTTCTCTTTCATTCAGTGAAAGAATTGGTTTAATATCTCAAATAGAACGGAGGTTATAGTAAAAGTACGATATGACTGACAGCTGCCAGTGAAAATTAAATTTCCTGTCAACACTCATTTTAATGAGCAATCTCCATTCCTCAAAATTGACCCTTTTAGAACATTCACTTTATCTATCGAATTATGTTGATAGCACTGGCATTATAAAATTTGCACAAAATATAGCTGGAATATTTTGGTCTAATAGTTGTTGTTGTTGTTATTGTTGTTGTTGTTGTTTGAGTCTTCAGTTCTTTTGACTGGTTTGATGCAGCCCTCCATGCTTCCCTGTCCTGAGCTAATCGTTTCATCTGTACATAGCTGCCACACCCTACATCCGAGGCAATCTGTTTAACATATTCTAACCTGGTTTACCCCTACAGTGCTTATCCTCGACCCTTCCTTCCATAACGAACTTTGCTATTCCTGGGTGTCCTACCAACCTATCTCTTCTCTTCGTTAGCATTAGCAAAGAAAACTAGTTTTAAAAGAAATAAGAGACTATGACTGTAGGAAAACACTGCGAAATCCGGTGAGGGAAGACCAGTTTATGCGGCAGGAGAATTTTAGAACATCCCAACCATGTGAAACTTTCGTCGCTCATTTCCCGTAAGTTCATTTTAAGCCTATTTTCAATTTTGAAAAAAACAAGTAGTTCCGTGAAGAACTATACAGCCTATTTTCATATATCTTACTTAAGTTAATTGCCACTATTTAGCATACACAATTTCAGTTTGATTGCTGTAATAGATTCGTAGATATTGAGAACCACTAATTTATTTCGGATGGTCGCCATGTTGGATTTTATATATGTAGGTCCTAGAGTTATGTACTGTTACATGCAGATTATTGTGAACGTGTAGTATTCAAACTTCAATCGCATAATTAGGACACAAGAAAAAACAAGGAGATTTTAAAATTTTTCACAGCTGCCATCTTGAGGTTATGGAAACAATTGAAATAAATTAGATGCCAGTGGATTAACATTCGGATAAAGATTTACTGTACCAAGTTTCACTGCACGCGGATGGTTAAATTGCGAGAAACGTCCATGTGAATATTTATAATTCGCGTCACCGCCATGTTGGATTTGTGATCACCAGGTTATTTAAAGTCCTATAGGTGAACTTAAGTTCATAGTCCCTATGAACATTAAAAAATGCAGTTTGATTGCTAAAATAGATTCGTAGATATTCAGAGCCGTCTAAATATTTCGGATGGTCGCCATGTTGGATTGTTAAATGTATAGGCCATAGAGTCATGTACCATTAAAGGAAAATTATTGCGTAGGTTCATTATTCAAACTTTCACTTCGATCGCATGACTACACCACAAGAAATAAAAACTTAATTTTAAAATTCGCACTGCCGCCATCTTGAGGTTATGTAAACAATTGAACTAAATTAGATACCAGTGGATTACAATGTGTATAAATATTTCCTGTACCAGGTTTCAGTGAGCTTGGAACATTAAATCGCGAGAAAGGTCTATTTAAAATGTTCAAATTCGCTTGGCCGCCATGTTCGTTTTGTAGTTAACCGGTTTTTTAAAATCTTATAGATGGACTTCCAGTAGTGCCCTTTATCTCAGTACAAAATTTTAGGGAGATACCGCTAATAGTTTCAGAGATATAGAATGCCGGTGAAATATTTCGCACATCCGCCATCTTGTGATTATGTAAACAATTGAACTAAGTTAGATGTCGGTACATTACAATGTATATAAACATATACTGTACCAAGTTTCATTGCGTTTGGTTGGTCAAATCGCGAGAAACGTATATTTAAAAGTCGCAAATTCGCTTGGCCGCCATGTTGGTTTTGTTGTTACCAGGTTTTCAAAAGTCACATAAGTGAACTTATAGTAGTTCCCTCTATCACCATAGAAAATGTCAGGGTAATATCGGTTATAGTTTCGGAGATATTGAATGCTGGTGAAATACTTCGCACAGCCGCCATGTTGGATTGGTGAGTCGTAACAAAATTTGAAGGGCACGGTAGAGGTCGCCGGGAATAGTGCTATGAACTTTCCGAGTTTCACTGAAATCGCTCCTGCCGTTTAGATTTTATTAGGTGGGGACACACACACGAATCACACACACACGCACACACACACGGACAAAAGGTGATCTCATAAGCCTATTTTTTCAAAATTGAAAATAGGCTAAAAATAGGCTTATGAGATCACCTTTTGTCCGTGTGTCTGTGTGTGCGCGCGTGTGTGTGTGTGTGTGTGTGTGAGGTATGTGTGCCCCCCCCCTAATAACTTCTATACGGCAGGAGCGATTTCAATGAAACTCGGTAAGTTCATAGCACTACTCCGGGCGACCCCGACCGTGCCCTTTAAATTTTGTTACGTCTCACCAATCCAACATGGTGGCTGTGCGAAATATTTCTCCAGTATTCAATATCTCCGAAACTGTTCCTGATATCACACTGGAATTTTTTACGGTGATAAAGGGAACTACTAGAAGTTCACCTATGTGACTATTGAAAAACTGGTAACTACAAAACCAACATGGCGGCCACGCAAGTTTGCGACTTTTAAATAGACGTTTCTCGCGATTTAACCAACCAAACGCAATAAAACTTGGTACAGTATATGTTTAAACACATTGTAATGCACCGACATCACACTTCGTTCAATTGTTTACATAACCACAAGATGGCGGATGTGCGAAATATTTCACCGGCATTCTATATCTCTGAAACTATTAGCGGTATTACCCTGAAATTTTGTACGGAGATAAAGGGCACTACTGGAAGTTCATCTATAAGACTTTCAAAAACCAGTTAACTACAAAAAGAACATGGCGGCCAAGCGAATTAAAAATTTTAATAGACCTATCTCGCGATTTAATGTTCCAAACGCAATGAAATCGGTACAGGAAATGTTTATACACATTGTAATGCACTGGTATCCAATTTAGTTGAATTGTTTACATAACCTCAAAATGGCGGCTGTGCGAATTTTAAAATTAAGTTTTTATTTCTTGTGTCTTAATCATGCGATCGAAATGAAAGTTTGAATAATGAACCTACGCAATAATTTTCCTTTCATGATACATGACTCTGTGGCCTATACATTTAACAATCCTACATGGCGACCATCCGAAATATTTAGACGGCTCTGAATATCTACGAATCTATTATAGCAATCAAACTGAATTTCTTTATGTTCATAGGGGCTATGAACATAAGTTCACCTATAGGACTTTAAATAACCTGGTGATCACAAATCCAACATGGCGGTGACGCGAAGTATAAATATTCACAAGGACGTTTCTCGCAATTTAACCATCCTAGTGCAGTGAAACTTGGTACAGTACATCCTTATACGAATGTCAATCCACTGGCATCTAATTTATTTCAATTGTTTTCATAACCACAAGATGGCAGCTGTGCGAAATTTTAAAATCTCCTTGTTACTTCTTGTGTCCTAATCATGCGATTGAAATTTGAATGCTACACGTACACAATAATCTTCATATAACAGTACATAACTCTAGGACCTACATATATAAAATCCAACATGGCGACCATCCGAAATATTTAGTCGGTTCTCAATATCTACGAATCTATTACAGTAATCAAACTGAAATTTTGTATGTTCATAGTGGCAGTTAACATAAGTAGCGTATATGAAAATAGGCTGTATAGTTCTTCACGGAACTACTTGTTTTTATTTCGTTTCCCTAATAACTCATGAAGTAACAAAGATATTTCAGTGAAGTTTTGTAGTCACATTTCTACGATAGTTATCAACAAAAAGTACTAGAATGGTTGTCCTAATCATTATAGTTTATTAATAATAAATATTTACTACGGAAATTTTATAGATTTTTAGACCCATTATTTAAAAAATCTCAATATAATATTTCTTCTTGAAATATTTCAATCATTCTACTACATTTTGTTGCCATGACATCTAGGACCACATTAAAAACAATAATTAAAATGCAACAATATTTCCGAGAGTTACTAAGGAAACCCCATTCTGGTGTGTTATATACAGCCGCCATTTTGTGTGGATAGATATCCATGTTGATGCAATTTACTAAATATTTAATATTTGGTCTGTGTTAAAATTGTATTGTATGTAGACTGTGTTAAGTGACAACTCCAAACAGTTTATCAGTGCAAAGAAAATAAATGTTAAAAATTCACTATTTTGTTGCTGTCGAAGGTGTTGGTCCCCCGTTTTAAGAAACTAAGAAAGGGAGATTTTTAGAAGAAAGGTGTTAAATATGGAAAGATTGCAAGGAACAACGGAAAGGAAATCTGGTCTAAAGTGGTTAAAGGGAAAAAAAAGAACATAGTGAAATGAAGAAAGAATAAGTTACTTGATAGAACGGAAGAGTAAACAACATAGGATAAAAAATGACAACGTGTAAGTGGTCCCTACCTGACGTCAACAGGAGGAGGACTATACCAATACAAAGGCTGTGCCACTAACATACTGAATGAAACACGTATGAATTAGTCTACTACTGTATGTAACGGTACAACAGTTGCCATTGCGAAGTGATTTTATTTCGATTGCCACTCTGCTCACGCCCTCCATTGTCTTTCCCCTCGCGCCTCAATCAGCATGACCACTCTCGAGAACTCTCGACGTTTGTTTTCGAGTAGGTTTTGAAACCTTTATGTGCTTTCGTCAGCTCTTTGAATCTGATGTTAAAATGCTTCTGTGAAGAAAATTAATTCAATGGAAATTTGTTGGAATATTTTGTCTTACTTGCATTAGGCCTACTTAGAAATGTCTCGCTATAAAACAAGATTGTTTGTTATTATATAACTTCTAGGGACTAAGGGCATGTTAGTCATCCGCTACGTGAATTTGAGAGTTAATGGAATTTCTCTTGATTTTGAAACTTTGTTCTGTGTACTTTTCAAGGACTCTCATATTGTGGGACATGAGTTTGTCGACCATATGTCTCCGGCATGGACTGGCATTGCTTACAAGTTTTTGTATTTGACTCCTTGCTTTCATATTTCCAGTCCAACCTCTCTCGGTCAACTCTTGTCCATTTCCGATACTGACAGTTTTAGGGTTTCATATTTGAGGCCATAGCATGTGCAATAATAACTTACTCTGAAGGGAAAAGGAGACACTCAACACCATTAATGCAAGTACTATGAAAGAGAAGAAAATGAACTAAGGAACAATCGAACAACCAAACAAAGTAAGAAACAAATAAACGAATAAAGAAACAAATAAACAAATAAATAAATACAGAAACAAACAAACAATGAAAAAATAAGGAAATAATGACATAGGCTATATAAAGAAAAAAATAATAAATTAAAGAAATACTGTGTACTGTATAATTAAGTAATTTATTTAAGAAATAATAAAATAAATTTCAAAAATAATAATGAAAGAAATAAGGAAAGATAGAAAGAAAAAAATACAAAAATAAATAAATTAGGAAAATAAATAATAATAAAAAGAAATAATTAATGAAATAAAGAAGTAAAGAAAGATAAAATGAAATGAATAATAAAAGACTTTATAGAAGTAGACACAGAAGTAAATAAATAAAATAATAAAAAAAGAATCATTAATTCAATCACTAAAATTATAATACAATAAGCACTCGGAGAGCTTGATGGCCCAATCGTTTTCCAATCCAACGACTGAGTGATATTGGGGTCAAATTTTCACCTGAAAATTCACCTTGCGTCAGGAAAGACATACGACCTTAAATTTCCATCTAAAGCTTGTGTTGCTGTTGATGGTTCAATTAAAGATTTTGTGACTTCTTGGTCATGTAGTGCAGTGTACAAGGCTGTGAGTGGAATACTGTATATCTCGTAACTTGTGTCATGATGTCTTCTATGGTGGTGTGTGTATTTATAACTGGGGCAAAGATTAGGGTAAAAGGCGGAATTCATTATTCTCATATAGTTTGGATATAATCCAAGCTCATGTAATTTGGAATTATCCAAGTGAATTCATTATTCTCAAATAATTTGGATATAATCCAAGCTCATGTAATTTTGATATGATTCAAGTGAATTCATTATTCTCATATAGTTTGGATATAATCCAAGCTCTGTAATTTGGAATGATCCAAGTGAATTCATTATTCTCATATAGTTTGGATATAATCCAAGGTCATATAATTTGGATATGATTCAAGTGAATTCATTATTCTCATATAGTTTGGATATAATCCAAGGTCATATAATTTGGATATGATTCAAGTGAATTCATTATTCTCATATAGTTTGGATATAATCCAAGGTCATATAATTTGGATATGATTCAAGTGAATTCATTATTCTCATATAGTTTGGATATAATCCAAGGTCACATAATTTGGATATAATCCAAGTGAATTCATTATTCTCATATAGTTTGGATGTAATCCAAGCTCATGTAATTTTGAATGATCCAAGTGAATTAATTATTCTCATATAATTTGGATATGATGCATGTGAATTTATTAATCTTATGTAATTTGGATATAATCCCTGTGAATTTAATAACCTCATGTAATTTGGATATGGCCCAAATTAATTTATTAACCTCATGTAATTTGGATATGATCCGAGTGAATTCATTATTCTCATGTAATTCGTATATGGTCCATGTGAATTTAATAACCTCATGTAATTTGGATATGATACAAATGAATTCATTAACCTCATGTAATTTGGATATGGTTCAAGTGAATTTATTAACCTCATAAAATTTGGATATGATCCATGTGAATTTGTTATGTAATTTGGATATGATCCATGTGAATTTATTAACCTCATGTAATTATGGAGATGAAGATGCTCCGATGGACCTTAGGACAGGATCGATGTAACCCTGTACGGAACACAGATGTTTGACGAAGATTATGCATCGTTCCGATCTTGGAGAAAGTGAGGGAAGCTCGGCCCCGCTGGTATAGTCACTTACTGAGGAGTCAAGAGAACTCAGTCGCTAAAACAGCTCTTGAAATTGACCCAGGTAGAATGTGACCGCCTGGAAGACCAGCAAAGCGGTGGACCGACAATATCAAGGCCGACATGCATGATGTTGACTAACAACTGGAAGATGCCAACAACAGACTCAAATGAAGAAGACCTAGGAAAGCAGTGGTCCCTGTACTGCGGGACAAACGCTAGGAGAGAGAGATAGGCCTATATATTTTTTTCAGAGTTATGGCATACTCCCAATACAATTGATTACAATCGTGTTGACCGACTGAAAAGCATAAATTTAGTTTACTAAGGCAACACTAAAAATTGGTTCCCTAAATCATATTATTTGATTCCCAAATATTGAGTTGTGTGCCCCCACTTCCTGCTACCACTTGACCTTTAAAAGTCTCTATCATTCCCAATCGATTGACTAATGACGTATTTTACTCTGTGGGATTGTGCTGGTTAGGAGCTGAATGGTGTGCGTGCCACAAGACAAACAAGTCACTTACAGTCATAGCACAACCACACATAATTTGTCTTCCTGCGGCACCATCGGACATGCAAGCGTCAACAGAGAACAAACAACAGGAAGGATAGATTTACCGATTTACGACTTTCGTCACGGAGCCTCCGTGGCTTAGGCGGCAGCACGCCGGCCTCTCACCGCTGGGTCCGTGGTTCAAATCCCGGTCACTCCATGTGAGATCTGTGCTGGACAAAACGGAGGCAGACAGGTTTTTCTCCGGGTACTCCGGTTTTCCCTGTCACAATTTCATTCCAGCAGCACTCTCCACTACCATTTCATTTCATCTGTCATTCATTTAATCATTGCCCCAGAGGAGTGCGACAGGCTTCGGCAGCCGGCACATTTCATATCCTCGCCGCTAGATTGGGGCTTCATTCATTCCATTCCTGACCCGGTCGGAGACTGGAAGCAGGCTGTGGATTTTCATTTTACGACTTTCGTCACGTGCGGTGTAACTCTCACTCTAAATGGTAGGAAATGTTATCACCCACTAACAGCGTGCTTTTTTTTTCAAGAATAATTTACAACAGTAGTTCCGTGATAAACTAAATAGCCTAGTTTCATATATTATACGGGTGGTTTTGCATTTAAAAACTCTCTCGCCGATTAAATAGATTTTTCATGTGATGGACTGAGTTGTTCTTGGTACATGACCTACGAATTTGATGAAGCTTAGGGCAAGAATTTCCAACTCTAAGATTAATATCCAAACATTGTAGGCCCTAATCATTTTAATATGGTAAGATTAACAAAATACTCTTACTGCCGTACTACTGTATTAAACTGAAGCTTGCATTGATGGTCAAACTCACATCAACACACTTCCAGCACTGGAAAATATGTGTCCAAAGTCACAAAATAAGGATGTACAATACATGAACACAACACTAAGGAATTGTGGACCAGAGTATTAGGTCATGGTACTGATGTAATCAATTTTACGAAAAACCCGGATCAATAGATCATCAGTAAGAAATGTTCCTCTTCAGAAAATAACATGCATTTAATCGAAAAGATTTCATGCCTACACTATAAAAACGTGTTGCAGAACTAAAACATGGAATCATGAACCTATGTTTTTATTCGTCTATTGGTAGTATTGCGCACGCTTCAATGAGCGGGAATTGTGGACGCTTTTACTTGTAGCAATGGTAACTAAGTGTGGGAAATTTGTCACAGTAACACGCTTCAACAAGTAGGAAAAATGCGTTAGCACTTGTTGCCATGGTAACCAGGTGTGAGAAATTCGTCGCTGTAACACGCTCCAACAAATGGGAAAAGTGCGTTTGCATTTGTAGCCATGTTAACCAGGGGTAGGAAAATTGTTCATATTTAACTGTCTACGTTACACTGTCTACGTTAAACTGTCCACGAAAAGTTTTCCACGCTAATTCCAGATAGATCCCTTGTCCAAAATCATATCTATGTTAAAATTGGGACAGATGACCCATCATTTACGTGGGTTTTCAATATGGGAAACAACCGAAGACCATTTCAAGTAACTATACATTGGGTCTCGAATGAACACGTCTTCCGAGTTTGGAAATAGTCTGGCTCCAAACATCTTAACGCGGATACCTACCCCGATCGGTCAACATGACAGTAAGTGCCTTTCAGAACCCTTATCTGCTTAACTACATCGCTTTCTCCTCTATGCATAGTAAGTAGAATACCTTCCTTTCGAAGATAAGGTATGTTGACAGACAATCGAGACACATTGTAAGAGTATTCATGGGATTTGCCAAATCGATGAGACATGAATTCATATCTCTGGAAATGCAACATTGTCTAAGTTTTAGATTATTACAACTACGCCTTCAGAAACTGTAAAGATTTGATGTTTTATTGTTATCTTATATTCTGTTAATAGAGTTTATGATACGTTCAGTAAAACATGAGTTACTGCTATTGCAGCAAGAGATATTGCGACATCTAAAAGCTAAAGAAATTGCCCTCGTTTCCAATAACTACATTGCCACGCTTCTAAGATCTAGTTAGAAGACGCTTCCAGAAACTGGCGCGTCGCATGTGGACGAGGAGGCGGCATCGTTAAATGTTACATACGCCAGTACAGAAAGAGAGACATCATTTAGTTTGGATGTCGTAAAATACAAGAGTTCAGGTTTAATATCATCCCACTACATTCTTTCCGTGTCATTATAAACTAAGAAGATGGAAACGTATAAAGACTCAGTGACATGTGTTGTGAAGTCAAAGGTTATCATGTAAATCAATATCGCAGTCACGAACCAAGACTGTTTTAGTTTCATTCATTTTGAAACCATCCAGCGTTTCAACTTAGTGCAGCTCAGTCATTATCTCCATGAGGCGTTTACGGTTCGGTAATAGCGATCGTTATTTAACACAAGTAGTTGGTATATTAGTGCCAAGTGATATTCTAACATACCAATGACACACACTGTAGGTGAGATGACTAACAATTCACTATTACTAGAGTATATTTACATAAAATGGAAAAATCAAAAATCAATAATGAAGAAAATCCCCCCTTTCAATAGACATCAAAATCATATTATTTTCACCTTCAAATAGAACATCACCAGAGACTGAGGTTAAGCTAATATTGTACAGTATGCTAGATATAGACCTTCAACAACCTCACTATTTCATGGATCCATGAACAACTCCAAAATCCAGGATTAATTTTACTCAAACATTCCAAACATCGCTATTTAACATCTGATTGCATATTCTAATCAAAATATCAATGTTATATCAAAGATAAATGTGTTTACCTTAGTATTCTGATATTAGATAAGTATTAATATTATTTCTCGAATGGAATAAAAGACTGGAACCCTAGCAAACACAATCGTAAATCCACTAAATTCAAAATAATATTATCGTCACTCACATATTAGCTAATATCAACCCAGAAATTCAGGCCTGCTATTGTTTTATTCACAACGCATAATAAACTCATATTTCTTCCATCAAAGTTTTATTTTACATAGTCCTAAGCATGTTCTTACTCTCCATAATTCATAGTATACCACCATACCTCAAGGAAGCCTGAATTCAACCATGATGCATTTTTATTGTTGAAGAATTCAGTATCTGACAATTAGGCTTTGATATAGCCAATAGTACAATGTACTTATATCAATCAACGACAGATACGCCTAGCATTTCTCAAAAATGGACCCCACCAGTAGAGAAAGAGCTCAATTCATTCAAACAGCCATTAATTAATTAGTTCCATTCATTCATTTCATTTTATTTCAATTCAATGAATTAATCGTTCATTCATAATTTCTTTCAATTATTGCATCAAACAATATAATGCATTATTCATTCAGTCATTAATTAATTCTATCACACATTTATTCATTCATTCATTCATTCATTCATTCATTCATTCATTCATTCATTCATTCATTCAATTCAATCAATCAATCAATCAATCTTTCTTTCATTCAAACAATATTTTATTCATTTCTATTAGAGACTCATCATTATTGTCTTGTTTCCAAATCTCTGTATGCAAGTCACTTCCATTATCCTCTATACCAGTTGACACTGCAGCGGCCTATTTATTAATGTTCTTAAAAAAATTGAAAATATGTTCTCAAATACGTACTATAACTATACCCCCCTCCCAGTTATACGAAAATATAATTGAAACAACAGATTCTTGAGTAATGTTGTGACGGCCTCTGTAACAATGCACATTTAACCTTTCGATGTTTCAATATGTTGCGATACTTGTGAACTCACAAATGTTGCAAAATAACACAGTTACGTCAGTTTTAAAAACGACTTGAAACTCCTGCACATAACGGTTTAAAGCAACTCTTCACACTTTTGGGATTCATCGTTGTTAGTTGAAACGAGAACACCATACTCTTAGTCTGTCTTACAAGTTTTGCAGACTACTGTAATTTTAGGCAAAGTTCCCAGTTAAGGTTCGGATTGGCTGAGGGCAAGGGAGCTTTAATGAGAGACTGTCAGTTCCAGATCCCTACTGTTGGGAGAATTCCTGTCTAGAAACAGAGAGGCCAACTGTTAAAATTGCCAAAGTTCGAAAATGTGGGCAGGAGACATTTAAGAAGAAAATATACCACCGAATCTATGAAATACAGTATGTACTTATAAGTAAATAAGACTGATATGTATTCACGTATAAAAATATCTACATAATATAAAACAAAGTCCTCGATTCTTGGATGTAACGGATAAACTCAAGAGCCACTGGATGGATTTTGATGCGGTTTCCACCGTTCTGTAAAGAATTTTTTGAGGAAAGTTTCTGTAAAAAATCATTCATTTATGGCCAAAGGAAGCCAAGCAGTAACGATTTCAGTAAATCGAGTCGAAGAAAAACCTGCCGTCCGTGCGCCTTCTAAGCTTACGCTGGGTAAACCGTTGAAAATATCTATATACTATGAGTGTAAGAATTGTTCAGCATGAAAAGTTCTACAAAATAGTCCGTGACAGCATATCTCTCTCTTTAATACATCGCCCACTATACATGACCGCGTTGTCGCAGCCCCTAAACCGTGGGACCAACCAACCCAAGTAAACAAGAAAGTAACTATGACAAGTTGCGGCAGACAGGGGACTCTGGTATCACGCGGTCAATATTCTACTCTACGGTATCCCCCTAGCACCCTCTTCATCTAATGAACTAGGCTCAGTTAAAGCTTGGTGCAAAGGGCTAAGCGCACCTGCCAAGAGAGCAGGAGATTTGGGTTCGAATCCCGAATGCTGTCACATTTTCAAGTCTTAATGAAGAGTCATGACCCCGTGACGTAGCCATGCTCATTAAATCGTGTACCACGGCCGTGAGGGAAGCTGCATCCAGTCCGGAGATCATACGTTCGAATTCTGACCCTGATAGCGGCCATCCTGAGTGTGGTTTTCCCCCGAGTATTTAGATATTCTCTCCTGGTAAATGTCTGGATAGTGCGCATCTACCTCATCCCTGACCGTACTACAGTGACACAAACTGCTACAGACATCACTAGTGACCTGAGTTTTTGGTTTTTAAAATTGTCGTTTTTGGTCTTCAAAAACATAAAATAGGTTCTTTTAGATCCTTAAGAGGTAGAATAGGTTTTTAAAATGGTTTTTGTATTTAAAGTATAGCAAACGTTGGCATAAATTCCACTAAGCTTAACATTAATCCCTAATTGTTAGTAGAAAATCTGATTGCATCGAGAGTGTAAATATTTTACTTAATGATACGTCATCAAATTATCACCGAGAACTTCATACTTTTAGGCAATGTTTGTTATCCTTAAATATGTTAATTATTCAAATTCAACAAAACCAAGGATGTCAGAGGTGATTAATTCATTTTGTATTAGAATATAGGATTCATGGAAATGTTAAGAGATTTATCCCCACACTAAGTAACCAAACAATAAGATATAAGTTGAAAACTGCTGAAAATATTTCGATTTTCTGGCAGGTAGGATTTCTTTCAATCATCTAGAGCTAGGAATAAATACTATCTTCAGGTTTACCAACCAACCAAAGTAAACAAGAAAGTAACTATGACAGGTTGCGGTAGACAGGGGGCGCTGGTTCCAGGTTCTCAGATAGAAACATGTTCCAACGAAACGTGGAACGAAACACCGCTAGAACGGTACAGCGCGATTTTCCAAAATATGTGTACAGATTATTTCAGAATATGACTATTACACAGTTATTACACTGGCTGTTACAATCATTACGCCAACTATTATTGTTATTTCACCGAATTTTATAAGCAGACTGGTTGGTTGGTTCTTAAGTTTAGGGGCTGCGACAACGCGGTCATGTAGCCCCGTGTACTTTGGGTGTGTAGAATCTGTCTGATAACCGGTGTTAATTGTGATGACTGTATTAGTGTGTGTTATCTATTTTTTTTTTAAATTTAAGTACAGACTGCAACTTAGAATTTTTCAAATATTTCCTACTTTTGCCGCCAAGCGCCTCCGTCAACGACTACTAGGCCAAGTTCAGAACTTAGCTACTAAACGCCACCGCAGTCGGCTCTTGGCAACGAACGTAGAAACCTATGAGCGTTGTTTACATTCTTAACCTATCCAATTTAGCTTCACACAGGTGTAATTAGTGGAAGGTTATTTAACATGCCATAAATCTATGACATGGGACCGCCGGCTTTACTTCTCCTCCTAAGGAAGGCATACTGAGGGATTTTTAACGCTCTTAAAAAATCCGACGGCTTCGGCCGGGTTTGAACCCGCTATTAAGCAGATTATTTCGGTTATTACACAGTCTACTACGCTACCACGGATATTGTACTACAGTGATTATTAGACAACGCTATTAAAATTACTGTCAGATAATACCCTAATTACATATTACAGTAAAACCTGCCTAAACCGGACCCTTTATATACCGGAAACCTGGAGATACGGAAAACAAAATTTGGAACGGAGGTATTCCCTATGTAAAATGACACTGTAAACCGGAAAACAGCCTAACGCGGAAACTGAAAGAAATTCCGGAACTGTAGGCGTAAATAACCTGACTAAGACGGATTATCTTATCCTTAATACAAAGATATGTACCGTACAGTACTAAATTTTGAGCGCGACTGTAGTTGCACCAAATTTCTAGGAAACATTAAAGACTGAAGATATTCAAAGTGCAGCTGATAATGCTGCCGAAAACAGCAGGTGTGAGGTCATGGAAGAAATGGACGACGATGACGATGAAGGCAACGAAAGGGAGCTGAAAATACACACTTTTGGAGAAGCACTATCTGTTGTGAGCGACCTTCTGGAATTTGCAGCTTCCAAGAATGTTCCAGAACTCTTGGAATTAATGCAGGTTGAAAGGAGATCATTCAACGTTCTCTTGTATAGTAGTCATGACAATGCACTTTCAAAGAAATGTGGAAAGAAAGAAACGAGCTGAGAAACTGACATTTTTGTACATAAGTTGAAGATACATGCGAACCTATTAATGGTTTTTATTAACAGACCTATATTTTAAATTATTATTTCATTGTTTTTTGGTTTGTTTTTTGTTTGTTTTTTTAGCGTATGGCTTTTAGTACCGGGAGTGTCCGAGGACATGTTCGGCTCGCCAGTTTTGTAGCTGCTTCGAGACGGACACCCAATGGGTGAGCTACAAGTACCGTTGGGGAGGGAAGTTGGGATGTAAGGACGAGGAGTTGGAAGGTAGCGGCTGTGGCCTATAGTTAGGGACCAACCCCGGCATTTGCCTGGAAGGAAACCACAGAAGACCATCTTCAAGGTTGCCAGCGGGGGGATTCAAAACTCCTCGCCTCCCGGATGTGAGCGACTGCCAGCAGTCATGCCGTAACGACTACGGCTAACTCACCCGGTTATTTAATTGTAATCCTATGCGATAATACAGTATTTCTTCGTAGGGTATTTTGTCTTAATAGAACTCAATCCTTTGTAAAACAGAAACCTGTGACAACGGAAAAATAAATCCGGAACGATTGCGTTCCGCTTTAGGCAGGTTTTACAGTAATTACATAAATATTACATACCTGTTACCTTACCAGGGAGTATTTCTTCCAGGTTATTCATTCATTCCTTCATTCGTTTATTTGCAATTGGGGGTGTGTCCCCCGGTGGCAAATTAGATATACATAACAAATAAATAATTATACATAACAAACAATAACAATTAAACTGGAGTATTTGCACAAATCGTCAGTCTTTTCTTAAACACACCTACATGTTTGGGAAAATGCTCTAAGACTGCGGTAGGTAGCGAGTTCCAGTTATCAATGGCACGGTTTACGAAAGAATATTTACCATAATTTGTTCGCTGTGGTCAGCCCTTAACTTTGAAAGGATGATCGCTCCTACCCATGTGAGTAGGCTTTCCCATACGTTTGCTAAGCTCACCCCATGCTGGTTGATTTGTATACGTGTTGTACATAGCGCAGAGTGTAGATTTCATCCTCCTAGCCTCCAGTGATTCCCACCCAAGTTTCTTTAACATACGGCTCACACTGCTCCTGGGATTAATTAAAGTCACTGAGCACAAACCTAGCGGCCTTTCTTTGTACCATTTCCAACTCATTTATGAGCTCTACTTGATATGGATCCCAAACCGCCGAGCCGTTTTCCAGAAAAGGTCTTACAAGTGACAAATATCCTAATTCTTTAGCAGAGTTACTACTTCCTTTTAATACCCTCATTACAAAGTGCAGGGATGTGTAAGCTTTAGAAACTACACATCCTACATGACTACTCCATTTCATATCATTGCTTACGTGAACTCCCAAATATTTGCATGAATCTTCTTCTACAAGTATTTCCGAGCCAATGTTATATTGAAAATCTTGCCTTCGCACTTTCCATATTTTTATGAGACTACATTTTCTTGTGTTTATTTTCATTTTATTTTCAATCGCCCTCTTATAGACCAGGTTTAGGTCATCTTGAAGTACTGCATTGTCTTGTGAGTCATGTATCTTTCTATACTAATACTGTATCTAGCCTAAGCATATTATTTGTCATTATCTACTACCTAAGACCCTGGTCAACAATTCATATACTTTTTTTTCTGTGTGAAAACAACTATCCCAGTTTCAACGAGGCTGGGCCATATGTGGAGGCGACCATGTTCTTTGATCTGTTTTAAAACTAGTAATTTAGAAAACTTCCCCCCTGTGCATCGTGCGTTAATTGATATAGAAGCAAATAATTTTCAAGTTGTATCAAAAACCGCGGTTTCTCTGTATTCATAACAGGGAAATGTATATGAAAGGTATGTCAAATAGAGACACAGTCTTGAGGATTGCATGGTTGGTTAGTTTTCTGTACGTGGCATCTTCTCTTGATGCAGACCCTAGTCATGACTCTCAATCCCATTTCATCCCCATTGAGACTTCTCTCTTGTAAAGAAGCTTGGATGGACCGAGCTGCTAATTTCTCTAGAGTACTTAGCTAATAAGCTAACATTCACGCTTCAGGGTCGGAGTTGCTAGGAACTGGTGGCACGGTACTAACAATAGTGTTATTTGATGCGTAGATCATATATTAGTTTCTAATATATCCTACTGCTAGAGAAATACAGACAGTCAAATCTCAAGCTCCATTCTGTGATAATAGAAGACATCAGTTTTATGGTATGTACTGTATGTATTTATTACATTTAGCAAAATAATCATCCAGAGAATTTTGCACTCTGTTCATCGAAACAGAATTTATTCTGACATCCTGAGCATCATGTGACTGTCGTAAGGGCTTGTTCCATGTACACTGCTTCAAATCTTTTGCAGTATATTAACTAACCCTCTAGATTCATTTAATTATCTGAAACAGATAATGGAACACAATATGCCTCCACTTTACACGAGGGAGTTTGGTCGGAAAGTAAAGTAAACAAGAGCAGCTTCGGTGGCATAGTTGGTAGTATGTTGAGCTTCTATGCCCAAGATCGCGGGTTTAAACCCGGCCGAAGTCGTCAGATGTTTTAAGAGCGTTAAAAATCCCTCAATGTGCCTTTCTTCGGAGGGGAAGTAAAGCCGGCGGTCCCATGTCATAGATTTATGGCATGTTAAAGAATCCTCCACTAATCACGCCTGTGTGAAGCTAAATTATAGGTTAAATTTGAATAACGCTATTAGGTTCCAACGTTCGTTGCCAGGAGCCGACTGCGGTGGCATCTAGTAACCAAGTTCTGTACTAGTAGTCTTTGACGGTGGCGTTTGGCGGCAAAAGAAGGAACAACTTGAAAAATTACATGTCTGCAGTCCTTACTTGAATTAAAAACTGATAACACACACTAATACAGCCATAAAAATTAACAGCGGTTATCAGACAGATTCTACACACATTCAAAGTACACGGGGCTACATGACCGCGTTGTCGCAGCCCCTAAACTGAGGAACCAACCAACCAATGTAAACAAGAAAGTAACTATGACAGATTGCGGCAGACAAGGGTCTCTGGTATCACGCGGTCAATATTCTACTATACGGTATCCCCGTGGTGTTGGGGTAGCGCGCCTGCCTATCACCCGGAGGCCCCGGGTTCGATCCCCGGCTCCATCAGGGATTTTAAAACTGACGTGAGGGTGGGGACAATTGAGTAGCTGTCTGACAGTGAGACAGCGCCCCGATCACGTAAACCAAGATTAATGGCCGAGGGGACCCAACGCGTCGATCACGCGTCACCCCAATATCTGCAGGCCAGATGGCTGGGCAGCGGTCGCTTGGTCGGCCTTAGCCCGTCATGGGCTGTATAGTGCCAGGGGTTAACTTTTTTTTGACGGTATCCCTCTAGCGCCCTCTTCATCTAATGAACTAGCCTCAGTTAAAGCTTGGTGCAAAGGGCTAAGCGCACCTGCCCGGAGAGCAGGAGATTTGGGTTCGAATCCCGAATGCTGTCACATTTTCAAGTCTTAATGAATAGTCATGATCCCGTGACGTAGCCATGCTCATTAAATCGTGTACCACGGCCGTGAGGGCAGCTGCATCAAGTCCGGAGATCATATGTTCAAATTCTGACCCTGATTGTGGCCATCCTGAGCGCGGTTTCCCCCCAAGTTTGTATATATTCCCTCCTAGTAAATGCCTGGATAGTGCCTCATCCCTGACCGTACTGCAGTTACACAGACTGCTACTGTTTTTAAATTTGTCGTTTTAGGTTTTCAAAAACATAAAATAAGTTTTTTTAATGTTTTTAAGAGGTAGAATAGGTTTTTAAAAAGGTTTTTATGTTTTAAGTCCAGCAAAAGTTATCATAAATTCCACAAAGCTTAATGCCTAATTGTTAGTAGAAAATCTGATTGCAAGGAGAGAGTAAATATTTTACGTTATCAAATTAACACCGTAAAATTAACACTTTTATGCAATATTTTTTCTCCTTAAATATGTTAATTATTCAAATTCAATGCAACCAATGTTGTCAGAGGTGATTTTCACACTGTAGCCTATTTAATTAATATTGTTTATTTAGAATATAGGATTCTTGGAAATGTTAAAAGATTTATTCCCACTTTCCAGACAGTAAATAACCAAACATTAAATTATAAGCTGAAATGTGCTGAAAATATTTGAATTTTCTGGCAGGTAGGATTTATCTCAATCAACTAGAGCTAGGAATAAACACTATCTTCAGGTTTACTTTTAAAAATTATCATCATCATCATCATCATGATCATCATCATTTATTGTACATATCAGGCCATTGAGGCCCATGACAGAAAAAAAAGAAACATAACAAACACATCAAATATACAATATTACAATACACTATCCTAATCAATCACACAGGAGGCATTATCCCGATCACAATCTCAAGCATTTGTTACAAATGCCGTTCCATTTTTCTCTCTCAATTGCATCATCCAGTACTGATGTTGGTTCCACCTGCTGCAACGTTTTCATCACCCTATCCTTCCATCTCGTCCTTGGACAGCCTCTTGGACGTTTGCCAAACAGCTGAGCATTTAACACTCTGTTAGGGCTAGATTCCACAGCTCTTACGATGTGCCCCATCCACTGGAGCCGTCTTCCTCTGATGATCCTACCCACATCAGCTTTCCCAAAACGTTGGTATAAGTCCTCTTTTTCCCTCCTTTCCCGTCTTCCTTCGTCCCTATTGTAAATAGGTCCATATATCGTTCTGAGCATTTTCCTCTCAAATGCACAAATGCGCTCTTCCAGTATTTAAGGTCGCCCATGACTCGCATCCTTATAACAGAACCGGTTTCACTAGTGTCATGTATAACTTAACCTTGCTGTTTTGTGAAATTAAGCGTGTCAATAAGTTATTGAGACCAAAAAAGGTACTATTGGCACTAATAGTCCTCTGTTGGATCTCTTTTAAAAATTATGGACAAAAAATTAAATATAGCCTACTACAATAAATTGAAAAAACTGCAATTAGGTATTTTCAGGTACTCGCATATTATTTAGTTCTTTTTAGGTGCCACCGAATTCATGAATATGGCTCTTTTGAGAGTGTTTCGGAAAAGTATTAACGTATTTTTGTATTTAGAGGTAAGGAAAAAATAGGTAAAAACCTAAGAACCGGTCCCTAGTCATAACATAAATACAGGTTTTCCAGCAAGTTGAACACACACCCAAACTACACGGAGCTGATGACCAATATAAACCAAGCCCATAAAATTAATGAACAACAACAATCATGAGCGCTCAAAGAGAAACTATTCATTCAATTAATATCTGTAAGTTGTTTTTGTCATAATGTTGCAGCCTTAAAATCAGAATTGAATTTCTTGGCAGACCCTTGAATAGAACCTAAGATCTATGGACATGAGTGTCATTACGTTCAACCAGAACATGAAAGTCGGTCGCTACAAATTGTATTGACTGGTATAGCACGAATATATGGTATTAAGATAAGAGTCCAATTTATGGTGTAGCAGCTAGCGTTCTTGGCTCTCGCTTCAGAGGTCCGGGTTCAATTCCCGGTTCTACCAGGATATATAATTCTGATCGGAGGGCTTCAACGGTGTGCACTCAGCCTCGTGAGGCAAAACTAAGAAGAGGTGGGTTTCATTACCACCTCAACCAACATGGAAGTGTTTCTCCATGGTTCCAGGCAATTGCCGGGATAGCTCCTAACGTAAGGTCACGGCCACCTCCTTCCCAATCCTCACCTTAATTACAAATGCACACACGACTACAGACACTATAATAACACAGCATATCAGACAAATTCTCTACACACCCAAGTACATGGGGCTAAATTACACGATGTCGAAGCCCCTAAAATGAAACTACGCGTCCCGCTGGCTAAGCTGGAGACTGTTCATTGTTTACTTGTGTCACGCCATCAGCTTGCAGTATTAACAGGTATTATTGGGAGCTCACGAATGCTAGGAAGGGAAATTCATCCGCCGAAAAAGCGGCGCCTCATTATCTGGCTGAGAGTCAGTGATATCTCCATTCCCAGAAACATTGCTCCATAGCTTCCTACTCATCCTACTGTGTCCGCAACGGGCCGATATATTCCACCTATTAGTAAGCAGGTTACCATGGCTACGAAAGGAAGGCCTGTCGTTCTCCACCTCTCCCCACACTCGCAAGCAAGTGATAATAATGTTAATGGTTTTACGTCCCTTTTAACTACTGTGACTTTTAGAGACGCCGTGGTGCCGCAATTTTGCCCCAAAGGGGATCTTTAACATGCCAGTAAATCTACTGATACGGCTTCCTCACATTTAGGCACCCTCAAATGTCAACTGACTGCACCAGTATTCGATCCCGCTATCTTGGACTCAGCAGACGAGAACGTTTCCGTTAAGCCACGCAGCCAGACGCAAACAAGTGAGCTCTCAACAGTACAGTCACGCGGTTGGGATATGATAGCTTCTGTAGCCTCGTCATTGTTCTCCCCTCCATGGTTACATGTGCTCCTGGACTTATGTGGGCACTGTACTCCATCAACGCTGTGTCCCTCTGCTCGTCTCGCAAGACTTCAGTTGCTATATTCAACATACAGTGCCTACCAAAAGTTTAAGACCACTAGCTTATTTTCAACAAAAACTTCCAGGTCTTATATTTTTGAATCAAAGTTTGCCAAATATTTTATGAAAATACTTTGATCTAATAGTAATCCACCTGTACCAAGAACATTGTTATATGGCTTTCAGTTTTTGAGTTTCAATTTTTTAATACAAGTGGAGTATCGAAGAAAAACACAATTTTCAACCACAAATTAATTTGTGGACACTAAACCAATGGGGTTACCTTATTGATTATTTTTATGAGTATTGTAGGATGTATACAAACGTTTTGGCAAATGAAAAAAAAAAAAATTCTTGGCATTTGGTAATGATGTTTGTCCTTTTTGTAAAAGGTAACGAATTGAAGCTAAGACTGATGAGCGTTCACTGGTTAATAGATTCTGTGAGGGTTGATTTAGCGGACCCAAACTTTCACCAGGTGCAGCACAGCATGTTGACAACAGATCAAGAGACAGTTCCAAGGTCGACACTCCAAGTACCTGGAATCATTTTCCCTCATCTATTCTGAGAAGCCAGGTGTACAAAAATCACTGCCAAATGGCAAGAAAATTTTTGGGATTTTTTTTCATTTACCTTAACGTTTGTATACATTCTACAATAATTATAAAAATAATTAATAAGGTAACCCCATTGATTTAGTGTCCACAAAATAATTTGTGGTTGAAAATTGCGTTTTTCTTCGATACTCCACTTGAATTAAAAATTTGTAACTCAAAAACTGAAAGCCATATGCCAATATTCTTGGGGCCGATAACCTAGATGTTAGGCCCCTTAAAACAACAATTATCATCATCATCAAACCAATATTCTTGGCACAGGTGGATGTCTATTTGATCAAAGTATTTTAATAAAATATTTGGCAAAATTTGAATCAAACATATAAGCCCAGGAAGCGTTTGTAGAAAATAAACTTTTGGTAGGCTCTGTACGCTAGCGCAGCCTAGTTTGTCGGCACTCGTTTCATAAATACGTAATACTCCATTGCAACATGTAACAAGAGAATAAAGGTAGGCAATTTCAATTTTTCGAACAAAGGAAATCGATAGCAAATCTTTGGGCTGTAATTAGCATCAGTCAGCAGGAACCCCGCTGGGCTGGAGAAGGCCACAGGCAGGAAATTGCTCATCATTGACTCCACCCCATGTCCGGATACGAGCTTGGAGACCGTCTCATTTCATAAAAATAACTTCCACTAAGCTGTATTGATGGATAAGGTATTCTAGTGTTCTGCATAAAATGGCGAGAAATCTGCACAAATAGCGAAACCAGGTTCACCTCGTTCCGTGGTGACTTGCTGTAACCATGGATGTTCGGGTTTGATTCCCGGCTCTACCTAAACATTCAATTCTGGTCCGAGGGCTGAAACGAGGTACACTCAGCCTCGTGAAGCAGAACTGAGAAGAGCTGAGTTCGATACCTACCTGAGAAGTGGTTTTGTAATGTTTTAAAATTTCATGAGTCTCATTATATAGGTCTATTATTTATTTATTTATTTATTTAAGCGAAAATTCCCCTACAGGAGAGCGATTTAACTTGTTATCATGATGCCATTTGGAGGCATGTCTCCTCCGCTCCTCCCAAAATCTCTTCATTCGCACGGGATGCTCCCTCTTCCTCCCATCCGTCCACTTTTTCCCAGGTTGGCGTAATGATCTTGGTTCAAACCTAACATTCGCGATTTTCGTCTGGCACTCAGTTCGGTCTTCGAAATTTTGTTTATTGATCACTTGTAAGTCTCTCTGTACCTCTTTAAGCCATTCTGTGCCGCATTTACTCTGTTTTATAATACCAAGTAGTTTCTTTGGCAATCTGGAGGTGGCCATCCTGTGGATGTGAGTGTAAAATTTGGCGTTTTATAATTTCGTCTGTTATCGTATGGGTCTTTTGATAGAGTTCAGTGCTAGGTCTCTTCATCCAAATTCCGTTTCTGTTGATTGCTCCGTAGATCTTCCGGATGATTTTTCGTATATATGTATATAATCAAACAAGTAGTTCCGCGAAGAACTATACAGCCTATTTTCATATATCCTACTCATGTTAATTGCCTCTATCAACATACAAAATTTAAGATTGAAGGTTGTGATGGATTCGTATATATTGCAAACCGTCTAAATATTTCAGATGGTCGTAAGGTTGGATTTTTTATTTATGTACTGTTACATGAAGATTATTGTGTACATGTGGTATTCAAACTTCAATCACATGAATAGAACACAAGAAGTAAAAACGAGATTTAAAAAATTCACACAGCTGCCATCTTGTGGTTATGGAAACAATTGAAATAAAATAGATGTCAGTGGATCAACATTTGTATGAGCATTCAACAAGCAAAGTTTCACTACACTCGGATGGTTAAATCGCGAGAAACGTCTATTTAAATATTTATACATCCCGTCGCCGCCATGTTGGATTTGTGCTCACCAGGTTACTGAAAGTCCTATAGGTGAACTTATGTTCATAGCTCTATGAACATAAAAAATTTCAGCTTCATTGCTGTAAAAGATTCATAGATATTGAGAACCGTCTAAATATTTCCGATGCTCGCCATTTTGGATTGTTATATGTATAGGCCATAGAGTTATGTACCATTAAAGGAAAATTATTGCGTAGGTTCATTACTCAAACTTTCACTTCGATCGCATGATTACGACTCAAGAATTAAAAATTAATTTTAAAATTTCGCAC
Source organism: Meconema thalassinum (assembly GCA_946902985.2). NCBI lineage: Eukaryota > Metazoa > Arthropoda > Insecta > Orthoptera > Tettigoniidae > Meconema > Meconema thalassinum. The sequence goes on along the minus strand of OX336391.1, from coordinate 285,984,186 downwards.
AGCCGCCTTCTTGAGGTTATGTAAACATTGAACTAAATTAGATGCCAGTGCATTACAATATGTATAATTATTTACTGTACCACATTTCACTGCGCTCATAGAGTTAAATCACGAGAAAAGTCTATTAAAATGTTTCAAATTCGCTTGGCCGCCATGTTAGTTTTTTACTTTACAGGTTTATGAAAGTTACATAGATAAACTTGTACCAGTGCCCTTTATTAACGTACAAAATGTCAGGGTAATATCTGTAATAGTTTAGGAGATATGGAATCCCAGTGAAATATTTCGCACAACCACCATTTAAGGCTATATAAACAATTGAACTAAATTAGACGCCAGTGCATTACAATGTGTATAAACATTTGCTGTACCAAGTTTCATTACGTTTGGATGGTTAAATCACAAGAAAAGTCTATTTAAAAGTCTCAACTTTGCTTGGCCGCCATGTTGGTTTTGTAGTTACCAGGTTTTTGAAAGTTTCATAGGCGAACTTGTAGTAGTACCTTTTAACACCGTACACAATTTCAGGGTGATATCGGTAATAGTTTCGGAGATACTGAATGCTGGTGAGAAATTTCGCACAGCCGCCATGTTGGATTGGTGAGACACAATAAAATTTTAAGGGCGCGGTTGAGGTCTCCCAGGATAGTGCTTTGATCTTGCAGAATTTCATTGAAATCGCTCCAGCCGTTTAGACGTTATTAGGGGGGAGGCACACACACACCATCACACACAGACACTCACGCACACACAGACACACGGACAAAAGGTGATCTAATAAGCCTATTTTTTTTTCTTCAAAAATGAAAATAGGCTAAAAATCATGAACTCACTCATCATCGCAGTTCAGTGACCGTTAGGCTCGGATGCTGAAATTTTGCATGCTGCTTGATAAGTGTTGTTTGGCACTCGAGTATGGGCAAGAGGGACAAAGACCAAACATAGCATATTTTACGGTCCCAGATATGAGAAACAATATGCAGAGGTCCTAAAAGTACCCCAAAGCACACATTTTAAGGCCCTAAAACCTATACTATTCAAGATATTTCAAAACAGATCGACAAATGGCCAAACGTAACCAAGCCAACCACAGCTCGACTAAACTTCCCCCTGTACCAGGGCGTGCCACTCCATTTATTACCTAAAATGCTACACGAACGACGTAAACCATTATCTTCAACCCTACTCAAAGTGATATTCATGTCAACCCCTAAAGGATATTTACATAAATAATAAATTATGAGCGAAATCTCTATGTATAATGACACCATTCATAATTGCCCAGCACAAACCCCTTAATATGGATGTATGAAATTGGTATGTTCATTCATTCCACGACGGAAGCACCCACTTAGAACGGATATTTGGATATTCACTTTTTAAGAGGACGTTTTCTGTGATAACCCATATCTCATAAGTCACTTTAGATGATAAAGTAAAACCATGGAACTAGTATTATCTTCCGTGGTAAAACCAACAGATAAGGTCCATAAGAAAATATAAGCGTGATTTAAGCGATCGCAGAAAATTTCGTCAAGGGGTGAGAAGCGACAAGATTAGGCCCTGTTTCACGTTGTGAGAAAAGTATTTAAAGGAGACGTATTTTACTATTAACATGCAGTAACAGAACAACTAGGGCATCTGCCCTTCGTATCGTACAATTATTACATTCACGAAGACTGTAAGGAAGAGTTGCCACGCCTCAAGAAATAAATGTATCTGGAAGAGAAATGGATTGGGTCTGAAACGTGGAATATAGAACTCTTTTAGCCTTCTTTCCTAATATCATCCGTGGCGTAAGAGAACAAGAGTTATATAATTATACAGTACATAAAACAAACGATCTTTGCTTTCTTCATTATGGGTTAGCGTTGAAAGAACAAATTAATTAAATTTCAAATAAATCTACATTGACTAACATTCCTACATCAAAGACTTCTAACTTTTCTCTTCAAGAACTAGATCTAGTGTTATTGTGTTTATTGAAGTGTTCTTGTGATGATGATGATACTTGTTGTTTTAAGGGGCCTAACATCTAGGTTATCGGCCACCGAAGTGTTTTATCTGATGTATTTGTAAGTGCGTTTTATGTTTCTGCTGATGTTATACGTGCGGCTGATGAAGACTATAATTAACAGTCGAAATATGTCCTACTAATGGTGTCTCATTTAAGCAAGTGTTAAATTAGGGCAATAGTTTTAAATCATACCCCAGGATTTAAAGTTTTATCAGAACATGAGTTGACCTAGGGTGATTGACAGGAAACATGAAAGAGAGGAGACTAAGACAAAATGTAGGTAGAAGCTATGTACTTCTTGGTCAGAGACCTGTGCTCTCCAATCCTCCTACCACAGTTGTGAGAACATTGTATCCTCAAAAACTGAATGTTCACGACCGCACTGATGGTTAAGGAGGCCTTTAGGGTTTACTTAGTGTTTTGTACAAAGACCACGAAATTAATGAAGCTTCAGAGCTTGAATTACGTCAATATTGCTCTCATAATATTTCGCAGTTTGCGGTGTTTCATTAACTAATGCATTCGTAATTATCGGTGCGTTTAAATATATTGCTTCAGTTAATGAAGGATATGCCTGTCACCAATTCATCACGGGAATATACATTTAAATTGCGTGTGGAAATGATAGCATTACCTTATTGCATGTTAAATTACGATGGCGAATTTTCAGAATAATAGAGAGGGAAAGTTTTATGATGTGTTGTGCACTTTAGAAGGTAACAATATGAAACTTGTTGAAGTGAGATGTGAGCTACCAGTATTTAAAACTCTTCAGTCAGTCAACTTAAAGCGAAAGAGCTGGAGCAGTGTACATGGAGCAAGCTGATACGACCACTTTATTTGCACATATTTAAACTCCAGACATCTGGAAAGACAAACTGAACACTCGACTGGAGTTTGTATTGATATCTACTTGTCAGACATCTTATAACGTAATGAGTACCTATCAGGGGAATTTCAAAAGTACATTTGTAGAAAGTACAATATTTCACAATTAAACTGAATTTGTAACACAGTCCTTTAAATTGTAGTGAATTGCCGGAGTCCTTCAGTATGGGAAGAAAAGAAGGATGAAAGGAATAAAGGAAGGAAAGAAGATAGGTAGGAATAAAGAAAGGAAGAAGACAAGGAAGGAAGGGAGGAAGGAAGAAAGGAATATAGAGAGGATGGAAAGAACGAAGGAAGGAAAGAAGGAAGGAAGAAAGAAATTAGAGAAGAAATTAAAGAAGAAATTAGGGAAGAAAGGAAAAAAACTGATAAAATGAAGAAGGGGAGTAAGAATGAAATAATGAAAGGAAGGAAGAAAGAAGGAATAAAATAAGAAAGGGAGTAAGAAGGAAGGAAGAAAGAATGAAAGAAAAAAGAAAGGAAGAATGTAAGGAAGAAAGAATGACAGGAAGAGAATAAGAAAGAAAGATAATAAGTAAGAATAAAAGAAAGGAAATAAGGATAAACGGTATGAACATGGAAGGAAAAAAGAAATAAAGAAAGAAAGACAGAAAGAAAGAAGAATGAACGAAAGGAAGAAAGAAAGAAAGAAAGAAAGAATGAAGGAAAGAGGAAAAGAGGGAAGAATGGAAAGACGAAGGAAAGGAAGAATGGAAGGGAGGATGAAAGAAAGAAAGAAAGAAAGAAAGAAAGAAAGAAAGAAGAAAGAACGAAAGAAAGAAAGAAAGAAAGAAAGAAAGAAAGAAAGAAATAGGAAAAGAGGGAAGAATGGAAAGACGAAGGAAAGGAAGAATGGAAGGGAGGATGAAAGAAAGAAAGAAAGAAAGAAAGAAAGAAAGAAAGACAGAATCAAAGAAAGAAAGAAAGAAAGAAAGAAAGAAAGAAAGAAAGAACAGGAGGAAATACGAAGAGAAACCGGGAGGAAGGTAGAAAGAAATGAAGATAGGACGGAAGGAAAGTAGGAAGGAAGGAAGGAAGGTAGCTCGTAATTTTACATGTCGATTAATCCCGCGGCCATAAGCCATGAGATCTCGTTTGTACCTGGAATCCCTACCATTCCACTTTGATAGGACAGTTCTTCATATTCTCTCATGGGCTACAGACCAGTAATTGACTCAATAGTCCGCGAGGTGTTGATGAACATGTAAATCCTCAGCATGTGAATGTCACCACTTCAATACAATCGAGGAAGAGTTTAATATCCAGCTGTTGAGGGTTTTACGACGGGATTAGAACACAATCGCCAGCCATTCAACTCTTTAGTGTCGCTTTAGCCCACTATAAACCCCATAGGCTACTGTCGTTTCATTTGATTGGCTAGGTGGGCTTTTCTTTATTAGTTAGTTAGTTAGTTAGTTAGTTATTGTTGTTTTAAGGGGCGGGACAGCGAAGTCATCTGCCCCTTTCTTACATCATTCATTTAGAAGTGCACCGGTAATAATAAGATAACAAAGTACAGCACCTGTACAAATCCCCTGGTTTTGCCAACTACGTGATATAGTTCTACAGACTCTCGCCTCCTCTAGGCAGCTTCTCATTAGCCTACTTTCGATTTTTGCAAAAAATGAAAGTAGACTTATGAGATCACTACAGGGCCAAAAATTGTGTGTCTGTCTGTGTGGGTGTGTGTGTGTGTGAGTCTGTGTGTGTGTGTGTGTGAGTGTGTGTACTCTGAATGTCTATCCCCCCCCCCCTATCAATTCGAACACGGTGAAACCGAATTGAACAAAATTTGGTACAGAGGTAGAACAAGCAAAGAGCACCTCAGTGTCATGTTTTATATCGCCGCCATCTTTACCAAATCTGAATGGTGGCCACTCAAACGTTCAAAACGTAAAATCAAATAGCGACTAACCAAATTATCCGATCTCTACCAAATCTGGTAATAACATACCTTCATATAGGACGCGTCTTGTGACCAAACTACAAGGTCATCCGCCGTACCATTTCAGGATGGCGGCCGTGCGAATTATGCAAACTTTATAATCCATATCATGGGACCCACCAGTTCCGATTATCGAGCCGAGAATCGATTTAACTGTTCTATAGGAAGAGGCACGTTCGAAATTAAAAGTTTATTTTGTAATACTATAGTGCAGAAGAGATTTTAAAAAGCTGAGCCGTCTCGGTAAGAAGACAAGATAGCAGCGGATATCTTGTGCCTGACTTATATTTCACTAATTTGAGTATTGCATGCAATATAGCGTACTGATACAAAATAAATATACTTAGTATGAAGTGCTTTATACATAAATAATATACTCCACTGATGACATCGTTAGGTCTAAATCATTATTTGCTAACAAGTTCTATGTAAGTCATTTTATATAGCTCAATGTTCGTTGGCACAAATGGCTCCGTGGTAAAGCGTTAGTCTGTCATTCATATGCCTATGGTTCAAACCCCATCACAGTTTGGTTTTTTGCTTGAAATTTTACATATTTGTTGCTTTGTAATGACTCAGACATTTTAAAATTAAGCCTTATATTGTGCATATTACGGTGCAAAACATATATTTAATTAAAACATAATTCGCCAGCAGATTTGCTCGAGACATCTATCAGCCAAAAAGGTAACTGCACGCCGGCCTACTTATTAACTTCCAGATTTTATTGAAAAGTTTCTTCTTATGGCCGCTAGAATGCACTCGCCCTGTTAGGATTATATTGTTCGATATTTCTCCACTAGATTTCACGACTGGTCAACATGGGACTCCATTGATAGTATACCATTGGCATTCTATGCGCATCGAATTTGAAGAATGACAGGATGATACTATGATACATTTTTACTTCTTATTTTAAAGGGTTTGTTACAGCCTATTGTGCGTTATTTGAAAATGTTATTTGAAGTAAAGAACAAAACGATTTCACATAGTAACTGAATTCTAGCCGCTGGTACTAGTTCAGGTTATTAATACTTTTATTTCAGGGAAATAGCAATCGAAAATATCCACATAGTTTGTATATACACGTCTCTGTAGGGACACGGAAAGATTTGTTAATTCAATTAGGGTTGTGAAAGCCATGCACAACCACACGTGTAAAGACATGCCTCAACTCAAAGTTGGATGTTGCCCACGGCAGGTCGATTATGTAATAATATCAATAATAATAATGTTATTTGTTTTACGACCCTTTTAACTACTGCTGCTTTTAGATACGCCGGGGTGCCGGAATTTTGGCCCGAAGGGGATCTCTTTAACGTGCCAGTAAATCTACTGACACGGCTCACTCGCATTTGTGCACCCTCAAATGCCAGCTGACTGCGCCAGGATACGAACCTGCAACCTAGGGCCCAGCAAGCGAGAACGTTACCGCACAGCCACGCAGCCAGTCCGGTCGATTATGTCTCCAGATCCATAACATTCTCGAGATACTTCTTATTGAACCCGATGGGGTTATGCTGACTGGAATCGAACATGGTTCTCAGAGACTGTGATCTCAGTAAAAAGGTTCCACCAGGAAGCGAACCAGAGATCTGTACAGGGAGTTTCTTGGTAAAAAAAAATCCCTCGAAAGAAATGTATATTTAATCACTGGTGTGATTTTTGATGAAATGGCATTATTTATTAAAATAATGTAGGAAATAATGAGCAGATTATATCATTATAAGACGATTTGGTGTAAGCTATTGGAGGTTTGAAGCACGGAGGAGGGCAGAGCTGACATTTACTAATCGGCCCAGAATTGTGGGTTGGTCCTAGTGGAGCCACGTCCATCTCTGTCACCCCATTATGTCGTCTGGAGCAGGGGAGAGGCCTGAATAATGACATAGTTATTCCCCGACGGAGAATAGATTTGGAGTAGGGGCGGTGAAATGCCCAGAAAAATCATTGATTACTCGTGATTGGAGTAACGAATCGAGATGAGAGTTGCACACAGGTGAATATCTTGGCAAGAAGATAATTTTAGAGTCTTTTACCTGCGAAATTGGTGCATATTTAGTGATGTGCGTAAGGACTGTAAAACGACCATTGTTCGCGGATGGATGTGGAGATATTGCCGGGGGTTTCCCGACTAGGTAGCGTCCCACGCCATGGAGAAAGGAATTAATATTAATTAATTGAACGAGCGATTCCTTTGCACACAGATAGTTTTGGGACCTGTGAAGAGAGAGGAACACAATGATCATGGTTTGAAGACCTGAATCATGCTGTGAGAGGAGCGAAGATTACGCGGGAAGATGTTGCTCTACTTTCTGTGGAAATCCGATATAAGGGAGTAGACCCCAGGAGGAGCTCTCAGTTGAACCTCACTTTGAAACTCACTTGAAGCTCAGTGAATCTCTGTTCTAACTCAGCTATGCTCAGTTGTAAGCCAGTCGAGACGCAGTCAAGTTCAGTCTACATGCCGCCAAGTGCAGTTACAACCAGTTATTGTCTTACTCAATTGTCAATTGTAGCACAACGGCAATAAGTTGCAAGCAGTATGCAGCAAATATGCAGCAGTACGAGACAGCGTGTAAGCCGCAGACAGAAGTCTTCAAATAAGCTACGTGCAGTCTTCGAGTGAACCTTCAGTCAGCTACAGCCAGGTTGAAGCAAGTTCGTCAAGGCAAGACGCATGACGATTCTATTCATCAGGACGCCGAACAAAGGCTGGTATGTGTAATAGAAACAGTAAATATGTTTGTATGAATAATAGGCGTGATACAGGCATAATCAGCCGCACGAGCTCTGACGTGTTCAGATATGAAGCACCGTATAGACTAACGGTAGAAATATTGTATATAATTATTTGTGAAAGTGTTGAACTTTATTAAGCGCAGTGTGTATAGTATTAACTAATCGTATATGTGTAACTACGATAGAATGCGCTAAAGAAACTCTACTAAGTGTTTGGTATTGCCATGAGAGTACCAGATGTTAACGCTCATGTTTGGGAGCCAGCGTATTGATGTAACGCAGGACACTTACTGTAGGAGTAATGATCGTCACAAAAACTGTTGGAGAGTTCCGAGAGCAGATAACCAGACTTTCAATCAGGAGTTGATAACGTAAGATGCCGTCGACACCTGCAATTTCGATCTCTGCTAGGGAATTTCAGCATTGAAGTGTGTATAAGTGACGAGTGTTCAGTGTAATGTATATGTAAAAATATCATTTAAAATAGTGTTTGATGAAGTGTTTCACATGTTTGGGGAGTGATAACTTCCTGAAAGGTATGCAACGTGTCGTGTTGGTGATAGAAATTAGGTGTAATCAAATGTGTGTAAACAAGAGAAATATGTCGCGTTAAACCCATTATGGCGGGCGACATGGAAGAATATGATTGGTCGGAGCCACCTTAGATGCCTATAGAGATGTAAGTACCCCACAAATTATGGTTATGAGTATGTAGAAGTATGGACCGATGCATGTCTGTGATTCCGTAAAGGTATTGTGAATTCCTTATAGATGCCAGTAAAAGTCAGTTAGGAGGCTGATCCTCCATGTTTAATCAGTAATGAGTTGATTTTTATAGAATTGAGATGTTGATTTGCATCATTAAGTGGAGTAATTATCCCCACTATGAATTAAGAATGGCAATCAGTTATGTAAATGCAACGAACGCGATTGTTCGAGTTTAAAACGTCTAGCTATGTCGGAAATTTTGGTAATTTATATGAGAATAATAATAAATAATGATTTTGGTCATTTATGTCAATGAGATTTGTAATAATAATAATCAAGGATGATTTTGGTCATTTATGTCAGTGAGAAATGATGATAATAATAATAATGGTTATTAAGAGTATGAATGAACACATCAGGAAACAAATAAATGTTGTAAGCGAGAATTATTAACGCTAAGTGCAAGACTTATCAATCTAAGCAGGAAGATGTTACAGTGAGATTACATTTCAGTAATTATGGAAAGAAGTTTATATCAGAATATTGCATATATTCAGTAATGATACCAGTAATGAAAGAGCTTTTAGTGAATTGAATTTGCAGCTTAATTGAGAAGCTTATAGAGTAAATGTTAGATTTCTCTTAATATTATAGGTCGGTGTGTCGTAGCATGGAGCATTAGGGGCCAGATAGTCTATTCTACGTATGAATTCTCCTATGTCGTGGACATTGTTGGAGATATTATTTATTCCAGAGTTCTAGTGAATGGACCCTAACTCTGAAGAAAGGATTGAAATGTGTTCCGGATTGGAATCCTATGATAGAGTCGAGGATAACAAGGACACCTCGCAGCTCTATGATTTCCCGAGAACTTATTGATGAGTTATTTACGCTTGTGGTAGCGAAAACTCATGGCGACAGTGGTTTTGTGCGCCTATATTATACTTGAGACATCGGTCAACCGCCAGGCTCATGCATTGCGAACCCCGAACCTTCATGTTGAATGGACCCATGTGAGGCCATTAATTAATCGTTATCCTCGACGTAGGAATAATTACAAAAGCTCATTCAATACCTGTTGGCATAATAGTCAATTAAGATCCTTTGGGAACATGTGTGCCGGTTAGGACACAGTATTTGTCTTGTAAATCTCCACTGCTTAGAGAGAGGGAGGCTTTCAAACTTTTAGGAAGGTCGAGATAATTGGTGAAACGACCCATCCCACTTTCCATTGTGTAGCGATTTCCTTAGCCGAGGGTCGGTGCCAACCACCCGAACCGCTCAGGCAAGTTATAAAGGGAAGAGATTCTAGACCTTGTTGAAATGACATATAATGCAAGATTGTTATGTTGAGTATTATAGCCATGTGGTTTGTGAACACATGGATAATTATAGTTAATCCTGATGGTTCATTAATTTAGCTATCTGACGAATAGTTACATGATATATTTGTACTGTCACTGGAGCCAAGTCATGTAGTTGGTTACTAGATGCCAATCGCCATGAGCGCGAGGTAGTCTATCGTACAATCCGACATAAGCTATAACGTAACGTTTTATCTAGGAATCACAGACAGCATGCGGTGAAACCATATAATTGGAGGATGTGTAGGGGGTAGCTTACATAATTATGGAGTTGCACTTTGATTTTGGTGCAACGTCCAAATAGGTAAATGCATGCAAAGCATTTCATTGGTGAGAAGAAAAATATTAAAACACGCACGGCACACATAATTGTTTAACATAAAGAGGTTTAAGGAATAATCCTTGTTGTAATATTAAAGAAGTCACATTGTATGACTGTTATGTTAATGTACAGTTTGTTTGAAGTCGTAGGTGCATCAGCGCACTAGTATATCCTTGTGAAGTTCACAGAAGGGTAAAGCATTATGGCTAGATATGACTTTGTTGTGATTTCATATTTGTTTACTTATGGATTGTGGAAGTAAAAATTTTGTTTGCTTTTATTTTATGCTTTTTGGGTATTGTTTTGTGTTTGAAGCCATGATTTATTTTAATGAATTAAAGTTTTAGAATAGAGTTGTGCTTTATCATTGTAGAGTTGATACCTTTTTGCCTCAAATCCAAAATATGCACTGCAAAATTGGGGTTACCGTACACGCCTGAGAGCTGATGCTAGTTGGAGGCAGATGCATATTATTCAACGAGATTACTCACATGGGTACATGGGAATTGATGTCCTATACTGTGATTTGAGCTAAAGGTACGATTAAAGTCGGTCAGATTTAATGCACACAACTCTATTAAAATAAGAATTAACGAAGTAGGGTGTGACCGCTCCTAATCCATAGCTAAGTTCCGATACGTATATATAAATTTTGATAGATACCTGTAGACATTATTCTCCATTCATTTATCATGGCCCAAGCAGCGTGGGACGGTATTAACTCTTTATGGAACCGCCTGCGTCAGTGCAATATGAGCGATGTTGGCATTGCACGAACCGGGCAACGATAGATACTATTAATTTATCATGACGCCCATCTGTGGAGTCTATGGTAGTAAAAGCTCTATTAATTTATCATGGCGCCCAGAATACGTGGAACTTATGGGATTTAGGGAAAACCCATAGATTTTTTTATGGTATTTCATGGGGAAAACCATAGTAATTGTTTTGCCTCAAACTGTGTTTGAGTGATTTTTGAATTCAGTAGGCTTTTTGAGGTAACGCAGAATCTCTCTATTGAGAAGAGAATGGCCTAAGGGTACTAGCGTTACATACCCAATCCACAATCTACTATAATATTATCAGGTTTTGTACGACTTCACAATATGTGGGCAGTGTTTGATGTTTCTCTTCGAAACGTATCCACATATTTTTCCAGGAAGCCTGCCTGCATATTTAAGTGTGTTATTGTAAAATGTCAGGTACGGAGGAGATCTTGCAAGTTATTGCAGGACTGAAACAACATTTTGATGCTGCTAACGAGCAGAATAAGCTGGAAACCAAGGCTTTCCAGGAGAGTATAAACAATCGTTTAGATGCCAATCAGGAGGCAATTAATGCAACTCAGGTTGAAATAAACAATCGATTAGAGACAATTAATGCAAATCAGGTTGCAATGGATAATAACCAGATTGAATTAAACAACCGTTTAGAGGCAAATAAAGATGAATTAAACAATAAATTAGGTCAAATGCAAGAAGTCATTAAGACCGAAGTAACAGATACTGTTGTAAGCATTGTATCGGAAATGCAGGTAAAAACTGATAAACGTTTCGAGGCCATAGAAGCCAAACTTGAGGGTAATTTGCAAGCATGTAGGCATGCTCAGGAGCAAACCAACAGTAAATTAGAGGCGTTGTCTAACGATATTAAGGATATTCAGATCCAAAATGAGGCGAATCTCGAACGCCAAGCGAAACAGTTCGCAGAGTTTACGAAAACAGTAGACCAGAGATTAGAGGAGAACGACTCCAAATGGGACCAAAAATTGAAAAGTTACGCTAGAGCAATTAACGGTGACCTCAAGAAACAGGACCAGAATATATTAGGTCAATGCCAGGAAATAGGCGAAATTAAGGCTATCGCTCAGGAAAGTAAGGAGCTGGTAGGCAACGTAAAAAGTCAGATGGGTAAAGTTCATAAAGAACTGGACCAAGTTCAGAGTGATATTGTCATAGTCAATAAAAGACAAGAGGAAAATAGAGGCGAGATCACCAAGGTCCGGAATGAATTGTCTAAAGTCAATGGACACATTCAAGATGAAATTAAAGGTCTGAGAGAAGAACTCGAAATAAGAGAAGGCCAGAAGACAGAGGCAAGCGACAAGACCCTTGCTCAAATTAAAGAGGACGTAGAGGATGAAATATCCCATATCAAACAAAGTCTGAAAGAAGACAAGGTGAAAATTTTTCAAGTAGCCGAGGAAAACCGAGATAGGCTTACGAGAATAGAAAAAGAAGTCATTACTCGCCTAGAAAGAGCAGAAATGCGCCATAACCAAATGGAGACGAGGATAATAGCACAGGAGGAGACACTTCTGAAATATCCTAAGTCAAGTGAAGGCAGCATAGAGGATATAAGAAAAACAAGGTGGGCAGACCTAGAAACCCAACCTATAAGCAGGAATGCTACAGGCGCAGGAGAAAGTCCTTACATGACGCCAGGTGTACCAATTGCGGCATCGACGCCACATGAAAATGCGATGCACACCCAGGTGATAAACGTCATTAGGGCAAGCGAGGAAAAACCTAGGAAGTTTTCAGGTAGTCACTGTAGTATGACACCAAAATATTGGTTAAAGGAAGTGACTGAATATCTCAATGATGCACGAATACCGCAGGAGCGTAGGCTACGTGCTATAGAGAAGTTAACAGAGGGGGAGTGCGCATTATGGTTTCGCAGCTTCCGTTACACTTTTGATACTGTTGAGGAATTCCGCGAGGCATTCTTAAAAAGATATTGGGACGCCGCGACTCAGCAGAATTTACGGCTGGATTTGTATGCCAAAAAGTACAGCACGAACAACCCGACGAAGTACGCAGAATTCTTCATATCGCAGATGTGTCGTTTTAAAGAGCTGGATCAAAAACCTAGTGAACTGGAGCTATGCATTGCTATCGCCAAACAGCTTCCATACGAGATCCAAAGGCTACTAATCTCGGCTAATGCGAAAACGGCTATGGAAATGGAGACAGTTCTAAGGCAACTGGACCTCACCACAGCAAATACTATGCGTCAGAGTCGAACCGTGGAACAAGTCCACGTGACCAACACACAGACTGACCAACAGCAAGCTCCAAGGAACAACAAGGCCACGAGCACAGAAACTTTAGATTCCTATGGACGGCAATGGGAACAGGAACCCAGGAAATGGCAGTCAAGGTACAAAGGAAATGCTAATAAAGCAGGAAGAGGTCGAAGTTCGTGGAATAAACACAATAACAGGGGCAAACCGTACCATAACAATGGAGGTAATAATGGCCAGGAAGGCAATAATAGAAATTGGAGACCCCAAGAGAGAAGTAACTTCGAAGACGAGGCAGAAGAGCGTTATCATGCTTCTTTGCGATACCTCGAAGAAAGGGGAGATGAGCCCCAGAAATCACAAGTCCGCTGGCAAGAAGTCATGCAGAACAGGACATCGCCAGACAGATATGGAGATGGAGCTAAGAGTTTGGAACTACAGCGCAGCGAACAGGAGAGAAGGAACTCCAAAGGGGCGGGCGCTGAAGAAAAAAAAAACGCCAAAATTAGAAGAGCTCGAGACTGATGGATGGAAGTCTATTAACATCATCAATTGGATAGCCAAACCAGAAGAATTGATTGAGGATACAGGAGGACCACAGGTCATGGTCAAGAGAGAATTGCCTATTATAATTGTGAGAGTGGCAGGATTAAAAGTCAGAAGTCTGCTAGACACAGGATCAACAGTGAGCCTGATGACACAAGCTCTATATAATGAAATAGCCCGGAGAGAGAACATTTTGAAGATACCGATCTCCAGTGTAAAAATTAAAGGGGTAATTCCAGACAGAACAATGATATGTAAATACCAGGTATTCCTAGATTTACAGATAGGAGGCTCTATTTTCTCACAGAGTTTTCTGTTAGTAAACAAACTACCTTATAACCTACTTATTGGGGCAGAGTTTATAAGGGAATACAGAGTGATAATTGACCTAGCACAGGACAGGGTTATGTTCCATGTGAATGAAGAAGCTGAAGGCTTAGAGGTCGCACTCAATGAAATTGAACCAGGATCCAGTGAACAAGTATGGCATACATACAGAGATGTGGCTGATGAAGAAGTGTTAGCTATGGAGCAGTTAGAAGCGGAGCTCAAAACACTAGCCACAGACTTGGAAAAAGATCTGGAACCCAAATTGGAAGAATACATTTCGGAGAAGCTAGAAGAAGCGAAAATTGGGCTAAAAGAGAAGGAAAATTTAAAGCAGTTATTGCTGGAACAGAAGGAAGTCTTTGATTCGAGACCTGGTCGGATAAAGAACTTCACTTATGCTTTTCAAGTCAGTGATTGGACACCATTTAGGCAGAAACCCTACCCTATAGCTGAAAAGCATTATGCTAAAGTGAAAGAGGCAATTCAGGAGATGTTGGAGGCCGGTGTTATTGAGAAAACACCTACGCCTTATGTAAGTCCATTGGTAATTGTACCAAAGTCAGACGGATCTGTCAGAGTCTGCTTGGACCTGAGACGCTTAAATTTGAGAGTTATTCCGGAATTTGACCAAGTGCCACCTATTAAAGAGATCCTCAGGAAGTTTAAAGGGAAAACTATATTCTCAAACTTGGATATCACATCCAGTTTCCACCATCTTGAATTAGAGAAGAAAACTAGTCTGTTGACAGGATTTATGTTTGATCAACATACATTCACATTTTTAAGGCTACCTTTTGGGTTGAAAACAGCTGGTTCAGCCCTGATAAGAGCGTTAGATCGCAATCTATCAGATGAGGTTAAAGAGAGTACCATCAGATATGTAGACGACATTCTACTCACATCAGAATCTCTGGAGGAGCACATGAGAGACCTGAAGAAGTTGCTAGATGACCTTCGAGAGGCTAACTTTAAGGTCAATATCAAGAAATCGCACTTCTGTCAGAGGGAAGTTAAATTCCTAGGGCATGTTATTGATGCAAACGGAGTGAAGCCTAATCCAGATAAATTGGAGGTAATTCGGAATTTCCCTCGACCCACGAAAGTTAAGCACGTCCGACAGTATTTGGGAGTAATTGGATTCTTTTCGAACCACTGCCCAAACTATACTGCGACAGTAGCACCACTGCAGGACCTATTGAAGAAAGGCGGCAGATGGAATTGGACGGAGCAATGTCAGGAAGCATTCGTGAGGTCAAAACAAATGCTTTTGGAATATGTGAAACTGGGATACCCAGATTATACCCAGAAGTTCATCATACAGACGGATGCATCACTTATTGGGATTGGAGCGATGCTATTCCAGGAAAATGTTGACCAGCCTGAGAAGAAAGTTTTTATCGCCTTTATCAGCAGAAGACTGAGAGCCCATGAGAAAAATTACACGATCACAGAGATAGAATTGCTCGCAATTTTGTACGCGTTGCAATCGTGGCACAAACTCGTGTACGGCTTCCGAATAGTTCTGAGAACAGACCATAAAGCTTTAACATTTTTGTTAAAGACAGATTTGTCTAGTCAGAGATTGACAAGATGGTCCCTGTATATCCAGCAATTTAATGTGGAAATAGAATACTGTCCAGGGAAAGAGAATGTAATACCGGACATATTAAGTCGTTACCCTAAAGAAGAAGAAGTACTAGCGGTCCAGATTGAGAATCGAGATCAGAAGACGTTGGATGACTTAAGGAACATTACCAACCTACAACGCGAAGACCCATGGTTGAAGATGATAATCGATTACTTCGAGGGACGCTTAGCAAGGGGAACTGCGATATACAGAGAGGCGGAGGCATTGGCAACAAATTATGTATGGTATAATCAGATATTACACAAGTGGGACGATGTGGATCACACACGTCAAAGGATTGTAATTCCTGCATCTTTGCAGAGGAGATTAGTATGGCTAGCCCACAGAGCATTTGGCCATCCGGGGATAGATAAAATCTGTGCTCTGTTGAAGGAAGCATTTACTTGGCCAAAATTGAGAGAAACGGTGAGAAATGCTATTAGAACATGTGATCTTTGCCAAAGGGTAAAGCCGAATCCCTTTTTAATGAGGCAACGACCTATCCCGTTATTACCAGAGAAGCCAAGGCAGCTATTGAGTATCGACAACTTTGGACCATTGCCTAGAGCACGTAGAGGCAATAGACACATTTTTGTAGCCATGGATGTATTTTCGAAAATGGTGGTGTTGTGCCCCATTCAAAAGACAAGTTCAAAACAGGTCTTGAAGCGCCTGAAAGAGAGAGTTATTCCGATTCTTGGGAAGCCGGATAACATTCTCTCGGACCACGGAAGTTGCTTTACTAGTGCAGAATTTCGTCGAGAACTGGAAACTCTAGGAATTAGGCAGATTTTATCTACCATTCGCCATCCTGAGGCAAGTCCCGTTGAAAGAGTAATGAGAGAGATCCAGAGGCACGGAAGTATAAAAAGTTTAATTTTTCTTACCACGGCCCGTTCGAGGTGATAAGAGACCTCCAGAACAATGCATACAGGTTAAGGCATTTAGAGAATGGAAACGAGGTCGTTATGAACATAGCCAACTTAAAAATGTATTACTCGCCAGAAGAATTCGATGAACCAGAAGAAGAATTAGTAACGCACACCCAACTCAACGTGGAGAGCGGAGGCAGCCAAGCAGGCAGACCTGAATGTTGGAACGGCGAGACGGGACGAGAAGCAGACAGTTTACCCAGTGTAAGCGGAGAGCAGAAAGAATGCCAGTGTTTGCGAGAATTCTATGAAGAAATGGTCAGAGTAGCCAGAGAGGTTGAGGCTGTAAACGCGACCCTTCGCAGGGAGAATAGACAGCTCAGAAACAAGGCCGAGTGTGGAAGGGGGAACACTACTAACCCACTCGCAGCCAGACAAGGTGAAGGACCCCAGACGTAAACACAGACGGTGGTCGACAGTCAGCTGGTTACTTATATAAGCCACTTGCATTGGACTTTTATAAGTTTTGCAAGGGGAACATGAACCCGATGGGGTTATGCTGACTGGAATCGAACATGGTTCTCAGAGACTGTGATCTCAGTAAAAAGGTTCCACCAGGAAGCGAACCAGAGATCTGTACAGGGAGTTTCTTGGTAAAAAAAAATCCCTCGAAAGAAATGTATATTTAATCACTGGTGTGATTTTTGATGAAATGGCATTATTTATTAAAATAATGTAGGAAATAATGAGCAGATTATATCATTATAAGACGATTTGGTGTAAGCTATTGGAGGTTTGAAGCACGGAGGAGGGCAGAGCTGACATTTACTAATCGGCCCAGAATTGTGGGTTGGTCCTAGTGGAGCCACGTCCATCTCTGTCACCCCATTATGTCGTCTGGAGCAGGGGAGAGGCCTGAATAATGACATAGTTATTCCCCGACGGAGAATAGATTTGGAGTAGGGGCGGTGAAATGCCCAGAAAAATCATTGATTACTCGTGATTGGAGTAACGAATCGAGATGAGAGTTGCACACAGGTGAATATCTTGGCAAGAAGATAATTTTAGAGTCTTTTACCTGCGAAATTGGTGCATATTTAGTGATGTGCGTAAGGACTGTAAAACGACCATTGTTCGCGGATGGATGTGGAGATATTGCCGGGGGTTTCCCGACTAGGTAGCGTCCCACGCCATGGAGAAAGGAATTAATATTAATTAATTGAACGAGCGATTCCTTTGCACACAGATAGTTTTGGGACCTGTGAAGAGAGAGGAACACAATGATCATGGTTTGAAGACCTGAATCATGCTGTGAGAGGAGCGAAGATTACGCGGGAAGATGTTGCTCTACTTTCTGTGGAAATCCGATATAAGGGAGTAGACCCCAGGAGGAGCTCTCAGTTGAACCTCACTTTGAAACTCACTTGAAGCTCAGTGAATCTCTGTTCTAACTCAGCTATGCTCAGTTGTAAGCCAGTCGAGACGCAGTCAAGTTCAGTCTACATGCCGCCAAGTGCAGTTACAACCAGTTATTGTCTTACTCAATTGTCAATTGTAGCACAACGGCAATAAGTTGCAAGCAGTATGCAGCAAATATGCAGCAGTACGAGACAGCGTGTAAGCCGCAGACAGAAGTCTTCAAATAAGCTACGTGCAGTCTTCGAGTGAACCTTCAGTCAGCTACAGCCAGGTTGAAGCAAGTTCGTCAAGGCAAGACGCATGACGATTCTATTCATCAGGACGCCGAACAAAGGCTGGTATGTGTAATAGAAACAGTAAATATGTTTGTATGAATAATAGGCGTGATACAGGCATAATCAGCCGCACGAGCTATGACGTGTTCAGATATGAAGCACCGTATAGACTAACGGTAGAAATATTGTATATAATTATTTGTGAAAGTGTTGAACTTTATTAAGCGCAGTGTGTATAGTATTAACTAATCGTATATGTGTAACTACGATAGAATGCGCTAAAGAAACTCTACTAAGTGTTTGGTATTGCCATGAGAGTACCAGATGTTAACGCTCATGTTTGGGAGCCAGCGTATTGATGTAACGCAGGACACTTACTGTAGGAGTAATGATCGTCACAAAAACTGTTGGAGAGTTCCGAGAGCAGATAACCAGACTTTCAATCAGGAGTTGATAACGTAAGATGCCGTCGACACCTGCAATTTCGATCTCTGCTAGGGAATTTCAGCATTGAAGTGTGTATAAGTGACGAGTGTTCAGTGTAATGTATATGTAAAAATATCATTTAAAATAGTGTTTGATGAAGTGTTTCACATGTTTGGGGAGTGATAACTTCCTGAAAGGTATGCAACGTGTCGTGTTGGTGATAGAAATTAGGTGTAATCAAATGTGTGTAAACAAGAGAAATATGTCGCGTTAAACCCATTATGGCGGGCGACATGGAAGAATATGATTGGTCGGAGCCACCTTAGATGCCTATAGAGATGTAAGTACCCCACAAATTATGGTTATGAGTATGTAGAAGTATGGACCGATGCATGTCTGTGATTCCGTAAAGGTATTGTGAATTCCTTATAGATGCCAGTAAAAGTCAGTTAGGAGGCTGATCCTCCATGTTTAATCAGTAATGAGTTGATTTTTATAGAATTGAGATGTTGATTTGCATCATTAAGTGGAGTAATTATCCCCACTATGAATTAAGAATGGCAATCAGTTATGTAAATGCAACGAACGCGATTGTTCGAGTTTAAAACGTCTAGCTATGTCGGAAATTTTGGTAATTTATATGAGAATAATAATAAATAACTAGATGAAACCCGTCAAAACATGACGGACAATGGAAAACAAAATTACTGAAGAAGCTTCTTATATAAGTTACATTCTTTGTACGATTACTTTTTAGCACTATTGAAACTTTAAGGGCGTCAAAAGATAGCACTCTCAGCATTGCAACATATTGCTGGTCATGACTGAAAACGTGATGAGGTCATCATCATATTGCACAGTTTCCAGCCACTGGCCGGGTCTGTTTGGAACACAAGCCTCTCCAACGTCTTCTGTCTTCCCACCATCTCTCAGCCTCCACCCTTGTCCAGTCTTCTCCTCTCTTCTTCACGCTTTCTTCCACCCCCTTCAGCCATCTGTCTCTCGGTCTCCCTCTTGGTCTCTTTCCTTCCCACTTCGTCTCGTGTATCCTCCTGGGTATCCTCTTCTCCTCCATTCGTTTTACATGTCCATACCATCTAAGTCTAGATTTCTCTATACCATCCTGTAATGGTTCCTCCTTCATTAATTCTCTGGTCCTCTCATTTCTTATTCTGTCCCTCTTTGTAGCTCCAATACTGCTTCTCAAGAACCTCATCTCACTGGCCTGTATTTTGCTCTTCACACTTCCTTTCATAACCCAGGCCTCCAAGGCATACGTCAGGATAGGGACATAGTACGTCCGATATATGATCTTTTTGCTGTTCTGAGGGACATCCTTGCTCCATAACATGCTTCTCACACTCCTCCGGAATGCTTCTGCCTGTCTCCCCCGCTCATTTATTTCTCTATCGTTTCTTCCATTCTCTTGCATCAGGCTACCCAGATACTTGAAACTCTCCACTTCCTTCAGCTGTTCCCCACCAATTGTTATTCCTGTTGTGGTTCTTTCCTTCTTCCTTGTTGTGATCACCATCTCACTCTTATTTATGCTAAATTTCATCCCATAACCTTGTATTATTCCTTCCCACACGTCCAACTGTTCCTGTACCTCCTCCTCCTTGTTTCTCCAAATCATCAAATCATCTGCAAGCACCATTGCATTCATCTTTCCTTCCCCAATTACTTGTGCCACTCGGCTCATTATGTCATCCATCACCACAATGAAAAGTAACGGTGACAGTGCACTTCCTTGTTTCAGGCCGTTTCTCTGTTCCAACCAGTCCGATCTCTCTCCTCCCACTTTCACACAGCTCACGCTTCCCTTGTACATCTCCTTTATCCTCCTTATAGTCCATTTTTCTATTCCTCTATCCTCCAGGGACTTCCATACTTTGTTTCTGCATACACTGTCATATGCTTTCTCAATGTTCAGGAAGGCCATCAGTAGATCTGTTCCATACTCATAGTGCTGTTCTTGTAACTGCCTTATAGCAAAAATCAAATCCACTGTGGACCTTCCTGCTCTGAAGCCAGATTGTTCTTCCCTCATCCCTCCTTCTATCCTTGTCCTAATTCTGCTTTCCAAAACTTTCTCAAACAACTTTGCACAATGACTCATCAGTGTTATTCCCCGATAGTTTCTGCATTCTGTTCTACTACCTTTCTTGAAGATCGGGACAATTATTCCCTTTTTCCAGCCCTCTGGGGTCTTCCTTTCCTTCCATGCTGTCTTCATCAGTCGGTACAACCATTGTATCCCCACCTCTCCTGCTGCTCTCACCAACTCCACACTCAACTCATCCACACCCGGTGCCTTCCCTCCTTTCATCTTCCTCACTGCATCTTCCACGTCTTTCCATGTTAAGTCCTTTTCTGTTTGCAGTTCATCTACTATACCTCTTCCCCGATTTCTTCCTCCTCGCCGTGGTTTCCATTTTGGTTCAGGAGTTCTTCAAAATATTCTTTCCACATTTTCTTCAGTTCTTCCCTATTTTCTATCTCTTTTCCCCTT
This sequence comes from Meconema thalassinum, assembly GCA_946902985.2. NCBI lineage: Eukaryota > Metazoa > Arthropoda > Insecta > Orthoptera > Tettigoniidae > Meconema > Meconema thalassinum. Next base: position 285,963,168 of record OX336391.1, on the reverse strand, counting down.
TTGATCACCATTCTAACATAATCCGTAGGATCCTTCCGCCTCTTATTCTTTACCATCCCACACAGGACCTTTTTTGTACCTTCACTATCCTGCTGGTCATGACTGAAAACGTGATGAGGTAAATAGCCCAATACGTTCAAGAGTTTCTCTTTGAGCTTGATTGATTGTGATAAAGTAGGCCGAGCGAATAGGACATTGTTGCCTATTAAAAGAAAATGTACTGTACCTGCAAATGTTTTATCGGAAGGTGTTAAATCAAGTCGTAGGATTTGAGCTCTCTGCCTAATATTACTGCACCTATTATATCCGAATCCAAGCAATTTCTTACATATTTCTTACAATTAATATATTAATATGAGTCCTTGGGAAACGTTCAGATTTCTAAGGAGCATAACTACGGCTCAAACGTTCAGAGTATGTGGAGGCGAATCACTTAATTCCAAGGAATTGAAACATTCAATAATAGGGAAATGAAGTAGCTGGCTTTCATCTTCAGTATCCAATCTGTAAACGCTGATGTATGTGTTGAACTACTGGATATAAGTTCAATGACTTTTAAATTAATATCATTACATTGTTGCAGCTTGGCAAATATTTTATATTCCAGCAGATCAATTTTACCCTCACAACAGTAAAGACCAAAGTAACCACGCATAGATTTTACGCAAGAGAAATACAATGTAGAACAAAGTTTACATTTGATCGTCAAAGACCTTACAGTACACTGTACTGCATAATATCTGGAATTGTTTCTGAAATGGCCTATTTATATTGGATTTTAAATGTGGCTTCGTATTATTCGATAACACTATAGTTCCTGCAATAACGGAGCCGCTAAATATTAAATGGCAAATAATACTTCCATTGCCGAAATCAACTGCGTAGTTAGACTCAGTACTCTAAACAAATAATCATTAAACAATTGTCTTATACAATGAAGTTCAACATGACCGTCCAGAGACTGTCATACTCAAGTTGGTTGGTGAGGAGAATGCGATGAGACTGATCGCTTAAAATAAATTCCTTATAATTGTTCCTGCCAGCGAAATTTTTTGCAATAGCTTGAAAACGCAGCTCAGAATGACGTTCTTCATTTTGTTATAAACAGTACGAAACTGCTCTAAATAAGCAATTTCCATCACCTGTTATAAGTTATGGCAGTACATTTTGAAGGGGAACATAGAATCACTTCACCAACTACTGGAATGACCATAGGCCTATACTCAATACTCACTTCGACAGTCACCCTAAAGGAGGCAGTTTTTGAATTCTATGTCCCGTGCATGTCAAAAATCGTATTAACACATGGAGGCCCACCAATTCTTGTCTATCGCCCCGGAGACCCGGGTTACATTTCCTGCTCTGCCAAGAAATTTAATTCTGGTCTGAGGGCAAAAACGGGGCACATTCAGTCTCTTGAGGTATAACTAAGAAGAAGAAGGTTTAATTCCCACCTCGACAATCTTGGATGTGGTTTTCCGTGGTTTCCCCCATCCACTTAAGGCAAATACCGGGATGGTTCCTAACTTAAGGCCTTGGCCGTCTCCTTGCCATTTACCACCTTAATTACAAATACACACAGTAATGCAGCCATCACAATAACACAGGTTATCAGAGAAAATTTCACACGTACACACCCAAGTACACGGGGCTGAGTGACCACGATGTCGGAGCCCTTCAAACGAATTATATTTGCCAAGTGTCTCTCATGGCGAAAGCAATTGTGGACACTCGCGAGTGCCTGGAAAACTACTTTTTTCTTTAATAATTTAAGAGTATATCGACGGTGCATAATTATAACTTTTAGTCTAGGACTCTAATAACTTGACCAGCGAAGCATTGGGAAGAAATTGCAATATTAAGGTACATAAACAACCTAGCCTACTACACACCCAAGTACACGGGGCTGAGTGACCACGATGTCGGAGCCCTTCAAACGAATTATATTTGCCAAGTGTCTCTCATGGCGAAAGCAATTGTGGACACGCGCGAGTGCCTGGAAAACTACTTTTTTCTTTAATAATTTAAGAGTATATCGACGGTGCATAATTATAACTTTTAGTCTAGGACTCTAATAGCTTGACCAGCGAAGCATTGGGAAGAAATTGCAATATTAAGGTACATAAACAACCTAGCCTACACATTCAATTGTCGGTTAATGTTCCTCAACATTTCCCTTCTTAAATATTCCCCTCCTTCATAATTTTCCATCACGTGAAAACGTGCTATGTCTTGTGTTTTTAATATATCGATGCAATGGTGCTGCCATCTGCTGTCAGTTACTGGAACTATATGGGCGATGTACTGCCATCTGTTGTCAGTTGTAGGAACTGATTGCAGATATTTAAACGGCGTACTGCGGGCAACAGTTTGCTCTTTTGATCACATACTGCAATGCAATGGTAAAACGGAAATAAAACGTATTTAGAGGGAATGTAGAAATATGTATCTTTAACAGACATAAAACCTTACTAATACTCCTTGATTAAACAATATTTCAGTGGTAAAAAAAAATAAAAAATACTGGCGAGGCCTGGGATTGAACCGGTGCTTCTTGGAACAACAGTCAGGCGTCTTAACCATATAGCTACTCGCGCACTCATGTTTAGCAGCAGACGCAGCTATTCATTATATTCAAAAGCCGCTGTCTGAAGGAACTAATCCATTTCATTATCCAAATAAATCAATGCTGCACATTCGTATACGTTCATACTGTTATTATATTTTATTGTCAGAACTTGGTTAATGTATGTTTTCAATTACATGGAAGCTTATTAAATAACTTACATTTTAATGGACTTCTCACCGCCATTTTGTCATGACCCCAGGCGGATTGTGCGCATGCGTGAGGGGAAAGTTTTCTGCTATTTTCTATATTAATTTAAAAATATACCGTAATATATTTGTTTATTTTAGAGACACTCTGCAAATCTCGAGGCCAAGAGCTTTCGTTAGAGTGCTCTACGAAGCCAATCGGTTAAGTCGTTTTCACAATCTCGTGTGTACAAAAAACAGCTTAGTGTTTTAAATATATAGATGATTTTGGTCATTTATGTCAATGAGATTTGTAATAATAATAATCAAGGATGATTTTGGTCATTTATGTCAGTGAGAAATGATGATAATAATAATAATGGTTATTAAGAGTATGAATGAACACATCAGGAAACAAATAAATGTTGTAAGCGAGAATTATTAACGCTAAGTGCAAGACTTATCAATCTAAGCAGGAAGATGTTACAGTGAGATTACATTTCAGTAATTATGGAAAGAAGTTTATATCAGAATATTGCATATATTCAGTAATGATACCAGTAATGAAAGAGCTTTTAGTGAATTGAATTTGCAGCTTAATTGAGAAGCTTATAGAGTAAATGTTAGATTTCTCTTAATATTATAGGTCGGTGTGTCGTAGCATGGAGCATTAGGGGCCAGATAGTCTATTCTACGTATGAATTCTCCTATGTCGTGGACATTGTTGGAGATATTATTTATTCCAGAGTTCTAGTGAATGGACCCTAACTCTGAAGAAAGGATTGAAATGTGTTCCGGATTGGAATCCTATGATAGAGTCGAGGATAACAAGGACACCTCGCAGCTCTATGATTTCCCGAGAACTTATTGATGAGTTATTTACGCTTGTGGTAGCGAAAACTCATGGCGACAGTGGTTTTGTGCGCCTATATTATACTTGAGACATCGGTCAACCGCCAGGCTCATGCATTGCGAACCCCGAACCTTCATGTTGAATGGACCCATGTGAGGCCATTAATTAATCGTTATCCTCGACGTAGGAATAATTACAAAAGCTCATTCAATACCTGTTGGCATAATAGTCAATTAAGATCCTTTGGGAACATGTGTGCCGGTTAGGACACAGTATTTGTCTTGTAAATCTCCACTGCTTAGAGAGAGGGAGGCTTTCAAACTTTTAGGAAGGTCGAGATAATTGGTGAAACGACCCATCCCACTTTCCATTGTGTAGCGATTTCCTTAGCCGAGGGTCGGTGCCAACCACCCGAACCGCTCAGGCAAGTTATAAAGGGAAGAGATTCTAGACCTTGTTGAAATGCCATATAATGCAAGATTGTTATGTTGAGTATTATAGCCATGTGGTTTGTGAACACATGGATAATTATAGTTAATCCTGATGGTTCATTAATTTAGCTATCTGACGAATAGTTACATGATATATTTGTACTGTCACTGGAGCCAAGTCATGTAGTTGGTTACTAGATGCCAATCGCCATGAGCGCGAGGTAGTCTATCGTACAATCCGACATAAGCTATAACGTAACGTTTTATCTAGGAATCACAGACAGCATGCGGTGAAACCATATAATTGGAGGATGTGTAGGGGGTAGCTTACATAATTATGGAGTTGCACGTTGATTTTGGTGCAACGTCCAAATAGGTAAATGCATGCAAAGCATTTCATTGGTGAGAAGAAAAATATTAAAACACGCACGGCACACATAATTGTTTAACATAAAGAGGTTTAAGGAATAATCCTTGTTGTAATATTAAAGAAGTCACATTGTATGACTGTTATGTTAATGTACAGTTTGTTTGAAGTCGTAGGTGCATCAGCGCACTAGTATATCCTTGTGAAGTTCACAGAAGGGTAAAGCATTATGGCTAGATATGACTTTGTTGTGATTTCATATTTGTTTACTTATGGATTGTGGAAGTAAAAATTTTGTTTGCTTTTATTTTATGCTTTTTGGGTATTGTTTTGTGTTTGAAGCCATGATTTATTTTAATGAATTAAAGTTTTAGAATAGAGTTGTGCTTTATCATTGTAGAGTTGATACCTTTTTGCCTCAAATCCAAAATATGCACTGCAAAATTGGGGTTACCGTACACGCCTGAGAGCTGATGCTAGTTGGAGGCAGATGCATATTATTCAACGAGATTACTCACATGGGTACATTATCTATCTTTCTTCAATGATGGTAGTAGTTTTTTCTAGGTTGTGGCGTTTGGTAGAGGTAAATAGTTTCTAAGGTCTTCAACCAAGAAATGATTCTATTATACTCTTTGATAATAACAACGAGTTATAACTATACTCATACATTTAGGAGAAAGTAGGCTATATGTTCTTTACTGAACATCTTGTTTTTAGACGATTTTCATTTATGAGAAAAATAGGCTTAAGAGATCACGTTTGTCCATGTGTCAGTCTGTGTGTGTGTGTGTGCGTATGTGTGTGATTCGTGTGTGTGTGTGTGTGTGTCCCCACCCCCCCTAATAAAATCTAAACGGCTGGAGTGATTTCAATGAAACTCGGTAAGTTCATAGCACTATTCCGGGCGACCTCGACCGTGCCCTTCAAATTTTGTAATGTCTCACCAATCTAACATGGCGGCAGTGCAAAATATTTCACCAGCATTCAATATCTCCGAAACTATTACTGATATCACCCTGGAATTTTGTATGGTGATAAAGGATACTACTAGAAGTTAACCTATGTGACGATTAAAAACCTAGTAACTACAAACCCAACATGGCAGCCAAGCGAAGTTGCGACTTTTAAATAGACGTTTCTCGTGATTTTACCAACGAAACGCAATGAAACTTGGTATATTATATGTTTATACACATTGTAATTCACCGACATCTAACTTCGTTCAATTTTTTACCAAACCTCAAGATGGCGGCTGTGCGAACTACTTCACCGGCATTCTATATCTCTGAAATTATTATCGGTATCACCCTGAAATTTTGTACGGAGATAAAGGGCACTACTGGAAGTTCATCTATGAGACTTTGAAAAACCGGTTAACTACGAAGCGGACATGGCGGCCAAGCGAAGTTGAAAGCTTTAATAGATTTTTCTCGCGATTTAAAGATCCAAACGCAATGAAACTTGGTACAGCAAATGTTTATACACATTGTAATGCACTGGTATCTAATTTAGTTCACTTGTTTACATAACATCAAGATGGTGGCTGTGCGAATTTTAAAATTAAGTTTTTATTTCTTGTGTCGTAATCATGCGATCGAAGTGAAAGTTTGAATAATGAACCTACGCAATAATTTTCCTCTAATGGTACATGAATCTATGGTCTATACATATAACAAACCAACATGGCCACCATCCGAAATATTCAGACGGTTCTCAATATCTACGAATCTATTACAGCAAACAAACTGAATTTTTTATGTTCATAGGGGCTATGAACATAAGTTCACCTAAAGGACTTTCAATAACCTGGTGATCACAAATCCAACATGGCGGTGACGCAAATTATAAATATTCACATAGAATGTTTCTCGCAATTTAACCATCCGAGTGCAGTGAAACTTGGTACAGTAAATTCTTATGCAAATATTAATCCACTGGCATCTAATTTATTTCAATTGTTTCCATAACCTCAAGATGGCAGCTGTACGAAATATTAAAATCTCGTTTTTACTTCTTGTGTCCTAATCATGCGATTGATGTTTGAATAGTACACGTACACAATAATCTTCATGTAACAGTACATAACTCTTTAGACCTACATATATAAATATCCAACATGGCGACCATCTGAAATATTTAATCAGTTCTCAATATGTACGAATCTATTACAGCAATCAAACTGAAATTTTGTATGTTGATAGTGGCAGTTATCATAAGTAGGATATATGAAAATAGGTTGTATAGTTCTTGACGGGACTACTTGTTCAAAATTTGGTCCTTGCTTTGAGCCTACCTTCACCGTATTCCTCATACCTCCCATGTTTATAGGAATGCATTGACATTTATTTTTGTGAAGTGTGTTTCAAACCTTCAGCTACAGAATGAATCTTACTCAAACCTTTACGGCCTTAATTATTCCTTAAAAGAAAAAAGTTAACTATTTTTGAGTTTTCCCAAAATAAAAATGAAATAATAACGCTTAACCCTCAATTGGTCGCGCCACGGTCTTTTAGACTGGGCCTATTGTTTAGTTGTGCTGTGCATACTCGGTTTGGCACCAATATTTTTCCGTCTTTAGTACCTTCCCTCTACCCCTAGCCCTACAACACCACGATACTCTCATTAGTTTCTTTCAACGTGCTCTGTTGCAATAAGCAAACGTTTCGACAACCTGTCTAAAGCTCCGTGCGCGACCGTGTCTATGTTTCAACAATCGAGTGTGAGATCATTCAACCCCAAGTCAACCTCTGGCACTATACAGCCCATGACGGGCTAAGGCCGACCAAGCGACCGCTGCCCAGCCATTTGGCCTGCAGATATTGGGGTGACGCGTGATCAGCGCGTCGGGTCCCCTCGGCCGTTAATCTTGGTATTCGTCTCACTGTCAGACAGCTACTCAATTGTCCTCACTAGGCTGAGTGCACCCCGTTCCAACCCTCACGTCAGTTTTAAGATCCCTGACGGAGCCGGGGATCGAACCCGGGGCCTCCGGGTGAGAGGCAGGGGCGCTTCCCCAACACCACGGGGCCGGCACGTGAGATCATTAAAATAGTTATTTTTGGATGCCTTTGTTGGATGCCTATATGCAAACTGATGGGACTAGCTGTAACTCTCTGATTTTCAAGACATATTGTCACATTATTTCATATGAAGTAATTTAAGCTTTAGAGGGTTACATTATTTCGTTATATTTTGTATTTAAAACAATATAAACGATTTTTTATACATAAATGACTCTTATAACTAAGCTTTATTGTCTCATTTGTTATTACGTATTGCACTGAGGGTTAAAAAACAAAAGTCAGTAACTATACCCTGATGTTAATAATACCCTATCTTTTTGACCGCGCGCGTCCAAATACGTTACTTTATTTTCGCGCGACCACACAAGGGTTAATGAATAATGTGGAAAAGTGTGAGATTCGTATTGTAGCTGAAGGTGTAACACCTAGTTTTTTTTTAAAGTCTAAGAAATCCTATAAACTTGGGAAATATGGGGCAAACGGTGAAGGTCAGCGCAAAGCAAGCACCTAGTTTTGAAAAGTAGATAAAATTAGTTACGATTTGAATTTTGAATATTTAAAAAATTTGCTTTTAATATCAATATGTGTGTGTTTCCTTGGAAATGTATACAATTGTTGTACTGTACACGATTTATGACAGGCACGGTTATATATATATATTTTTTAGCGTATGGCTTTTGGTGCCGGGAGTGTCCGAGGACATGTTCGGCTCGCCACTTTTGTAGCTGCTTCGAGACGGACACCCAATGGGTGAGCTACGAGTACCGTTGGGAAGGGAAGTAGAAATGAAAGAACGAGGAGCTGGAAGGTAGCGGCTGTGGCCTATAGTTAGGGACCAACCCCGGCATTTGCCTGGAAGGAAGATGGGAAACCACAGAAGACCATCTTCAAGGTTGCCGGCGGGGGGATTCGAACCTCCTCGCCTCCCGGATGTGAGCGACTGCCAACAGTCTTGCCGTAACGACCACGGCTAACTCACCCGGTACGGTTATAATGATAACATCGTTATTGTTTGGCTTCTGCTGTATGCTCCCCCTTAAGGGAACCGGGACGTGTGAATCGATAGAAAAGTGTAGCTTCCCATGTTTAGTTACATATCTCAGAAACTACAGTAGATATTTCCTTGAATGTTCCTTTGGTCTATTCAGAGTACATTCATCATTATTTGGGTAGAATTTGAAGTTTCTATGTTGAATATTTTGTGTCAGAGAGAGAGAGCATTACAAAAACAATCTTAAAAATATATTGTTAAAATTACCCTTAATTCATGTCCCTTTTTCTGAGCAAATACTCAAACCAGACCCAACAAACTTTGCATGCATAATATTTAAACCATATTTGAGCTACTGAAGTAAAAGTATTGTCCTATTGTTTACGGGAGTTGAGTTGGTTTTTCTTCTTATACATCCTAGTTTAAAACTGAAATGTTGTGTTAAATTACCAGTGCTTTTCAAGATGGGCTCCATGAACTAATCAAGATACCTGAATAAATTTACTTCCACTAGTAGATCTATATAGTGTCTTAGAGACTTCCAAGTTTCAAATATACTGATCAGATAGTTTCTGAGAAAATGGTACATGAATTATCAAAAAATATGTCTTACGGAAAACACAAAAAGAGTGTTTGGCTAGTAGTAACAGTATAGCCTTAAAACATTATGTTTAAACTTAATTTTATTGCATCAATTATCACTTCATCACAATAATTGATACACCAAATTCTTCAGGAAAGATGGGAGATCTTTTTAAGCTGAAAAGAAATTGACATTTTTGATCCTATCACACCCTTTAGGTCACCAACTTACAAACTCACCATCTGTGAGCCCTTGAGGGTGTAGCCCCTTCCAGGGTGTACCATAAGTATTGAGGCTACACACATCCAGCCTCCTTCATGGCCTTGTGCAGAAGGCAGGAGATACCAAGAAAAGAGGAGGTCTGACCCCTCAACGAATTTGAGTATTGTTGTTATAGTATTGTTATTGTTTTAAGGGGCGGAACAGTGAGTCATCTGCCCCTTAGCAGAATGAGAGTATCAGGAGAGATGAGCCAATGGGATTTATGGCGGGAAAATGAAAGACTCCCAAGGAATTACACAACCCAACACCATCGGGGTCGGAAGAGAACAAGAGGTGACCAAGGGAAGTCAAAATGAAAGATGATAGAGAGGTGCCCGCTCACACAAGCGGAAGTAATGCTGAGCTCACCTGGGGATCCCGTGGTCGCCAATCCACCTCCCACTAGTTGTAAGTAACACAAGTACCTTCGCGTATTATACAGATAGATCATAATTACATTGATTGTTTCTTGAAAATATGCATTCTACCAAGCTAGGACAAATCTGAATATTTTCGTGTCTGGAACATACTATATAACAGACCTTTTCCACTTTTTATCTGCAAATTGCGCACAATCCAACTGTTGGTAATCCTGAGTCCATGGCTTTTGTTGTTCATATGAAGAAAATTGAGCTCACCATTTGTGGCGAGGCCGTGAATCTTATTTTAGGACATAAATTCTTGTTCTGCAAAGAACGAGCCCAGGTAATATGAGCGCCAACTCGTACTGCGACCTTTAAGCTTAGCTTTGAAATTACCTACACCTCCTTCTTCTCTTTTATTTCTTTCATATGTTACCTAAATACGTACATCTGCACGTTCACCTCCAACTATTCACGGATTTACTATTCGGCTAGCCAGGGCCACCCACCTCATAGTTCCGCCCCTTAAAGCCTCAATAACTAACTAACCAAGAATCTGCCGAGCCATTACTTAACGTACTTAAGGTATATTTTTCCTGTTTGTATTATTATCAACACCTGCTGCTTCTCCTTTCTTATTCATGTGCATTTATGAATATTGTGACTAGACCTACTATAAAAGTTATCCATTCTAGTTATATGATGAATAAACCAGACTTCCCTGTATTTGGTCTCTACGGATTTTTAAATATAGCTCATATTTTTAAATTCGCTGCACACCACTTATTTTCATAACATGGAAAAACGGTTATTGTAATTTTACTGCTGAAATAAAGAAGCAGCAAGCTTACAGGAAGGTGGAAGAAACAAGAGTAGAGCAACCTCTGCGTGACCTTTGTATGAACCTGGAGGATATTAATGTGAATTTGATTTATTTTGACTTCATTTTAAATATCTACATCATTAGTTTAAAATGATTATAAGTTAATTGAAACTGGTTCTATCAATACAATTTAGTTTCAATGTGAGTATTGACTGGGTGTAAATAAAAATAGTTTACCTAGTAAGAGATATTTTAATTTATACGTCTATATGGATAATTTTCATCGAGTTCTGAGACTTGACGCCTGGAGAATAGACCGCCACACGACCTGGTATGTTGCACACGCTGCCGCATTACCCGGCGTACACCTACACAGAACCACATTCACTCTCAAATAGTCGCCGTTGGCCATTATGCACATTTGCCAACATTGGTATAGCTGCTGGAAGCACCACTGAAAGCAGTTGACAGGAAGGTCCCGTATGGCTTCTGTTGTGGCCATCATGACCTCTTCGAACGACCGTAATCTGCGCCCACGTAGGACTGCTTTAAGGCGAGAAAAGAGAAAAAATCGCATGGTGCGAGATCAGGTGAGTACGGAGGATGGCGCTAAACTGTCACCTGTTGCCTTGCAAGTTCCTCTCGGACAAGGACAGAATTATGTTCAGGGGCGTTGTCGTGTAGCAACAGCCAATTCTTTGTACGCCAAAACCCAGGTTGCTTACGGCGAATTGCATCGCGTAAATGGTCAAGAGTCTCCTTGTAACGAGTTTTGTACCTGACATTCTAGATTAATTTGGAGTAACTAGTATTCGTCAGTGCTGCCAACATGATTCTAAACCAGTTGATAGGTCTAATTTTTAGATACATGTAACTTCTATACTAACTAATGGGTTTCATCCAAAATTGGCACAAGAATAGTTCATAATATTTCAGATTATTTCTGAGCAACACATGCATGGCATTGTGCCAACATAATTGTACGAGCGCTGATAGATCCAATGTCTAACTACAATTAACGTCCATGTTATCCATTGGACTTGAACTAAATTTTGTATGTTCATTCTGTACTGCGCCCGATGACGCATGTTCACGTTGGGAATCGATCACAAGATCATTGGGAGAAGTTGCTGTAACACTAAAGAGCACTGAAATCACCCTACAGGAAGTGTCGATTCTTTCAACGAAGCGGGAAGAATTTCGGAACAAAATTCAATTATCATCAACTTTTATACCTTTTGGACACCCTGAAAATCGTCTAGAATTCATTTGAAGTCATTAAGCATATTTAAATTACTGTGCATATCGCAGAAAGGCGAACCTGTAATTTTGCGCGGCATACTCGAGCATGGGGCAGATGACCTCGTAGTTCCACCCCTTCAAACAACAATAACTAACTAATTAACTCTACGCTGGTTGAGACACACTTCTAGTCGAGCGTCCGTGAAGGACAGTCGTGTCGGTGACAAGTTGGAATTGAACACGTGATACCAGTTACGAGTAATTGAAGACGCCAGTGAAATGGAGAAATCCATAAATACTTTGGAAATTAATAAACATCCCTGTTAAATAAGCAGACGAATTTATTTGAAACGCTCAATGCTGCATAACCAGTTTATATTTGACTTGATTTTGTCAAACTGTGAAAATATGGCGAGTGAACTATTTGGCCGCATGCCGAAATGTACAAGCATGCTATGGAAAATCGTGATAATGTGTAAATATTTCGAACTGTGTTAATGATAAACTATGTTATTTTTGTGGAAGTACTAAACTTTATTTTGGGTTAAAACTGTACGTAATTATTTTGACCATGTGCAAAAGAATTGCGAGTGAGCATTGCAGAAGCAATGGTAATCTCAGTGGCGGAGTGAATGGGCAATTTATTATATCGCACAAGTAGTATCAGTGAGTTTCTTAACGCCAGTATAAAATTTATAATCTGTGAAAATCCTACCCCTACTCATAAAATGGAACCAACCAACCATCTACACCACATGGATAATAATGACCACGCTTTGGAGCTGAATATGGGTTACTAAACCATATGCGTGGGGATCTAACGATGGAAGGTCGCTGAAATGAAAGAAAGATGATTTAAGACCATTACGGAGACCACTAAAACAACTCATGGCAGGTATCGGAGTCTTGACGCTGCACTCTGTAAGTCAGAAGATGTTTCAGTAGCTGTATTTAATGGTTTGGATCGGTAGATTAGTTATAAGAATGGTTTCACTAAGTGCACAATACAGGTAGTTTTAATATAAGCTCACGTGTTGAAAGAATCAGTTCTGTTATCAATTTCTTTAACGCCAGGAAGGAAGATTTATGATGTCCATTTCGTATCATTTTAAGAACAGAGAAAGTAGTCTGTTGCTTGTCAGGCCAGTGACATAATAAAAGAGTTCGCAGCAGGTTGGCAAATGAAGGCAGTGCATGAAAAAATATAGAAGGCAGTAAGATTCCTAACATTATATAATCAAAACACGGAACCCATTATCCACGTGCTTGACAAATGAACATCTGAAGCAATCTTTATTTTCTTTACAACAAGCTAGAATGTCAATGTAAAATGAACTGTACTTCGAAGCGAGAGATCGCAGGTTCGACTTTATTTAAGGGAAGACGCCACATATAAAATACACAATCTCACACGTTTGTTTTGTATCAGAATACTTTATGCTATTTGAGAGCATCATCAGCTGTGTTTCTACAGACATATCTTTAACTGTCTCAAGAATTTATGGGAGGGATATTAGACTTTATAATTTGTGTTTAAAAATGTGTATAATTCAAGAATCTACACTAATTGTAATTTGAAGGTTTAAAGGATGTGGTGATGAGTTCTGAGAACGCCCATCTTACATGTTTATGGTAATTTATTCCGGCGGCAATGAACTATAGGAGTCGTGCCAGACCGAAGGTATAAGGATTAATGAATCCGTGTTATAGGTGATACACAGGATGACTAATAAAAAGTAATGGTGGAGACACAAGGTGTCTATTATTAAGGTTATTCCTGAGTGGAATATTCTGGAGTTATTAAATATTAGATGGATTTACAGATCATACCTGACTACACTAAACGCAATTAAAGGTCCATAAAACTGAACAAATACACTGTGAGGCGTTAATTATTATCGCATTTGCAGGCTTTCTATTATTCTTATTTTTCCTTGACACATGTGGACACTATGACCATTTGTTGTAAAGAGTGACAAATCGGACAGGCAGGCAGTGCCAATTGCACAAAAAATAGGAGTGCTTATTTAGTGTACAGATTTGTGTTGTACTAGTTATTTTTTTTATTCAGTAATATTGTGCACATATTTAGTATCTGTTTCTTTGTAATAATCGCGTCTCGTTTATTAATTAATGTTAGTTAGGATTAGATAAACAATTAAATTTAAAGATAAATGTTGGAGATGGCACCATCATAGCTTGGAATAATTTTCCCCTTTGATATTAAATGTAAAAGATTTCTAGTATTTGTAAACAAGTAAATGTCTTGCTTTGCAGTAAATTCTTTTGATGTCTGATCCTCCCGTAGACATTTTTGATGTACTTGCTTAGGGTTGATCTTACGTGCCATACTCTTAGCTTGTTTGCTATCGTTTAACTTTTGTATTAGGACCATGAGAGAGTAACTTAAATTTTGTAAAGGACCTTTTTTAAATTTTTCTTTCAGCGCAAATTTTGAATCGGACTAGCCGTTTTGCAACTTTCATGCTAGGCAAGGGATCCGTTCTGAATAAAATTTATTCATGATTTTAACATAAGACTGACCTCTCTTTCTTGCTTAGTTTTTATGTCGATGCATTCCTCTGAGCTGGTTAAAAATCGAACATCACCAATTCCCAATACCCCCGAGAGCATACCTTGTGCGAAACCAGCCTTTGAATGTGCCGTTCCCAACGCTTGTGTATTAGCTGGAAGAGGGTCGCGGAATGGTCATTTGAAACCGATACCTCCCCAAAACCTTCGGCCAGCGGGCACAGTACCTTAAGAGATGTAACTAAGAATATCTTCAGTCACCCGGGATGCCAACTGAAATGGTCTATTAGGCTACACTATGTCATGTATATTTCGAACTAAATAAAACATTCGGTATTACCAACTTAATTTCGTCATTAGGCGAGAATCTTAAATCTTAATCTTCAATTTTAATAAAAATAGGCTCTTAAGTTCGTCACGGAACTTCTTGTTATATCTGCTGATTAACTGCTCCAAGGGTGACTGACGGTTGTTTTCGTGCCTAATGTACTCGTATTGTAAGTCCGGAGATAGCCTGACCCCACCTCAGCATTTAACTACCACAGCAGTGATATGAACTTAACAAAGCTTAAGGAATGTTAGACTTTGTATCCTCAGTAGTGCAGTAGGTCATGCATAGAAGCTGGCGTCTGGCAACCACTCGGGCTTCATGAGCACTTAGGAGGGGATTGCTAGACCAGCAAGATGAAAGGATACGTTCAGTGTGACTGATGATCTAGAGCCGGACAATATTTAGTACTCTGTGTAATGAACCCCGCTTTAATAATTCCTGTGCTTGCTACTGAGCGCACAATTTCATAACAGCAGTGTAATATACAACATTAATGAGCCGCTGGACATACTGTAGTGTGGGCACAACAGCAATGTCATACTCAGCACAGTATGTTGCAGAAATCAGTACCCAGTCTCAGAACTCTTTCATTGGCCTGGAGTGTCCCTGATTCGATTCCTGATCGGTGCAAGGATATTTTATCATTTTAAATGATCTTGTCGACTTCGTCGTTACGCTGGGGTCTGGCGTTACGTTACGGTGACGGGACGAAATGTACCCAGATGCACTGAGGTGTGAGACGTCATAGTACCGCTTGGTGCATGTGTTCCCCGATAATCTCTACTTCGTTAGTATAAGACAAAAATCCCCGATTGTTGGATGTCACGGGTAATCTCGAGAACCACTGGATGGATTTTGATGCGGTGTTCGTCATTCTGTAAAGGATATCTCGGGGAAAGATTCTGTAGATAATAATTTAAGTATGAACAAAGGAAGTCAAGCAGTAACGATTTCAGTGAAAAAGTCGAAAACAAACTTGGCGTCCGTACGCTTCTTAAGCTTACGCTGGGCAAACCGTTAAACATATCAATATACTATGAGCGTAAGAATTGGTCAGCATGAAAAGTTCTACAAAATAGTCCGCGAGAGCATATCTCTATCTTCAATATATCGCCCACTGTAAGTGTTTTCAAACTGAATGGAAGGGTCACGTCCCCGCTCGCTCTGGTGAGCGTGACGGCATCCCGCGCGTATGACCTTGCTTTGCCCTTGGTTTGCACTTGCCGTTCGCGAGTATTTTGAAACATGGTATAGTATTATAAAGCAAGATTATTATGCAGATAATGTTCTAACATATCAAGAGTCTTTGGCTTCGAGTGAAGCGAGAAGCCTCCAGCCTTTCTAGCATTTTTCAGCATATGTAGCATTTAAAATGATACAAAGTCTAGTCTTTCAGACTGACTGCCACTTTTTAATCCTCAGTGGTTAATTCTGTTATTTCCGGAACTGGTCACACGGGCTGCCAACTGTAGTGCTCTATTAGGCTACACTATGTCAGGTATATTTCGAACTAATTAAAAATGTCGATATTACCAACTTAACTTCGTCATTATTCTAGAATCATAAATCTTAATCTTAAATTTTAATAAAAGTAGGCTCTTAAGTTCGTCACGGAACTTCTTGTTTTATCTGCAGATTAACTACTCCAAGGGTGACTGGCGGTTGTTATCGAGCCTAATGTAGTCTACTCGTATTGCAAGCCCGGAGATAGCCTGACCCCATTGCTTCCACCTTATCATTTGACTACCACAGCAGTGATATGAACATAACAAAGCATAAGGGCAGTGATTTGATGCAAATGAGTGAGAAGAGATTACTAACGAAGCTACACTGAAGAAAATGGAAATTGCAACACCATGAAGGCATTGGTCGTTTGTGTTGATTTTCAAGATATGGAATGATGCCATGTAGGTATGTAAACGATCGAAGTTTCAGACCCATTGGATTGTTGCTACAAGTCTCCCCACGTGATTGGTCGCGGAGGAATCAACTCCAGTATACGGACTCTGGTGTAGCGTAGTTGACTTGCAGTTTGTGCAGTGAAGTGTTCCCCGTCAAACATGCCTCGACGACAGAGAAGAGCACGCTATCAACATCTGTCGCCGTTTGAGAGGGCTAGGATAATTGGGCTGTGTGAGGCTGGATTATCGCTAAGGACTGTCGCTGCACGTGTTGGCCGACAGGCATCTACGGTACAACCGTGTATGGCAGCAGTGGTCAAATGAAGGTACCCACACTCGTAGACCTGGCACAGGCCCAGCGCGACAGACAACTGTGAGAGAGGATCACCACATCATTCGGATGACCCGGATGGAACCCCATGCAACAGCAGCGCAAATTCGAGCAGCTGTGGCACCCCACGTTACACAACAAACAGTTGGTAATCACCTTCATGCAGCTGACTTACGATCCCGTGTCCCTGCAGAAGGTGTTCCATTGACCCCACAACAGCGACGTATAAGGCTGGCCTGGTGTCGAGAACGATCGACGTGGGTCGACGAATGGCATAGGGTTGTCTTTAGAAATGAATCGCGCTTCTGTCTTGCCCGTAGTGATCGCCGGAATCGTGTGCGGCGACGTACCGGAGAGAGGGGCCGCCCAGACCTTATTGTCGAGAGGCACACAGGGCCAACACCAAGCATTATGGTCTGGGGAGCTATTGGCTTTAATGTGAAATCACAATTAGTGCTTGTTGAGGGCACTATGACTGCTCGACAGTACGTTGATAGGGTACTCAATCCAGTGATTGTCCCTATGATGGCGAACATTGCTAATGGGATGTTTCAACATGACAATGCCCGGGTTCACACTGCACGCATCTCCAGAGAAGCTCTCCACGACATCACAACCTTAGAATGGCCCGCCAGATCCCCGGACCTCAGTCCTATTGAGCATGTGTGGGACATGATTGGTCGACAACTGGCCAACCGTCCTCAACCACCCACAACTCTGGTACAACTGACCCGTGCAGTGCAGCAAGCATGGGCCACAATTCCTCAGTAAGCTATCCAAGGCCTTATTGACTCCAAGCCTCGCCGAATTCATCAATGTATTGCAGCTCGTGGTGGGCACATCCTGTATTGATTGTTGTCCAAACTTGCGGTCAGAGGGACCTGAAAGTGTAAACATCGAATCACAACCGAACACTCGTCCTGCATGTTCAATTGCTGCAATGTAGCACCACTCCTTCTGGGTGTTGCAATTTCCATTTTCTTCAGTGTATCTGCTTATCACGCTAGTCATTGACCCGGAGTGTCCCTGATTCGATTCCTGATCGGTTCAAGGATATATTAATCCTCAGAGGTTAATTCTGTTATTACCGGAAATGGATGTTTCTGACGTTTAATATTATACCTTTCAGTCGGTAAACACAAAAAACACTCCAATTATTGCAATTTGTGGAAAATGGCCTAAAATAAATTCATGTCATTAAGATTTATATATATTGTTACGGACTATTCAAGAAGTAGACGAAGAAGAAGAAGAAGCAAACTAAGGGATGACATGTTTTGCTCGTCAAGTGAGCATTCTCAGATCCAAATATGCAAGACAAATAGCTCTACAAAACACTACCAAACCTACAGTGGGCTATTTCAAAGAAAGTGTTGGCGTAATAATGTTGTTTGTTGAAGTGCTTTCGGATACACAATATTTTTTTTTCTCTTTACATTAACTGCCTCACTAAAGTTTCATCACAATCGGATGAATGGTATATGAACACATATGGGATTTTGTTGAAACGATTCACGCGCCGTCACTCATTTGTTCAATCTACTCGAGAGCTACCTGTTGTAATATGGATTTATTAAATCAGACATATTTGCAGCAGTTTACACAACAACTCACAAAAGTTTCATCGCAATCGGATGAATGGTAGCGTAAGTTATATGAACGCATTAAGGACACACATAACTTACATAAAATCTATCACGTAACAGTCATCTTTAGCCTATTTTCATTTATAAAAACAAGTAGTTCTGTGAAATACTAAATAGCCTATTTTCATATATTCTACTTATGTTAATTGCCTCTATCGACATACAAAATTTCAGTTTAATTGCTGTACTTGATTCGTAGATTCTGAGAACCATCTAAATATTTCGGATGGTTGCCATGTTGGATTCTTATATAGCCTATGTAGGCCATAGCGTTATGTTATATTACATAAAGATTATTGCGTAAGTGGATTATTCAAATTCAATCGCAGGATTAGGACACAAGAAATAAAAACGAGATGTTAAAATTTCGCACAGCCGCATTCTTGTGGTTATGAAAACAATTGAAATAAGTCAGATGTCAGTGGATTGAAGTTTGTAAAATCATTTACCGTACCAAGTTTCACTGCGATCGGATGGTTAAATCGCCATAAACACCCATTTAAATTTCGCGTCGCCGCCATGTTGGATTTGTGCTCACCAGGTTATTAGAAGCTTCATAGGTGAACTATGTTTATAGCCTTTTTCAACACACAAACTGTCAGTTTGATGGCTGTCATAAATTAGTATATATTGAGAACCGTTTAAATATTTCCGATGGCTGCCATTTTGGAATTTTATATATGTAGGCCATAGAGATTTATACTAATAGATGACGATTGTTGCATAGGCTCATTATTCAAACGTTGACTTCGATTGCATGATTAGGACACAAGAAATAAAAATAATAATTTTAAAATTTCGCACAGCCGCCATATTGAGGTTAAGAAAACATTTGAACTAAATTAGATATCAGTGCATTACAATGTGTATAAACATTTTCTGCACCATGTTTCACTGCGCTCGGTCTGTTAAATCGCGAGGAAAGTCTATTTAAATGATTCAACTACACTTTTTGTACTTAGTCTAGTCTGAAATGACATAGTCGCGGCTGTGTTATGCGCCAGGTACCGGTGCGACAAGTGCTCCTCTGCCTGGATTTGAATTTTGATTAGGCTAAAAGAATGTTTGGATTTTAAATAATTTTGCGATGATTAAAGATTAAATTTGTTGTCGTTTGAAATATATGAAATATATATATGACTTAGTTAAGGGGTTTGGCAAGGGGATGTGACTTATGGTCCGCATTTGACTAATGTGATATAATATTTAAGGGATTTGACTTAGTTATAGACTTGAATTTCGCTCATTTGTTCACAGCAGCAGATTGGGATGATGTTCGCTTATTTTGCTATATAGAGCAAAGCTACTTATCATCCCCGCTCGCCATGATGTGAAGGGTTTGATGGTCTTTTACAGTGGCAGCTTCAGTATGGTGATATTGATGTTTGAAGGTGGAAGTAACTACCTCGCAGGTCCGCGACCCGCCGAGCGCCAGCAGAGTTGGTCGGCCACGGCCT
This sequence comes from Meconema thalassinum, assembly GCA_946902985.2. Classification (NCBI taxonomy): domain Eukaryota; kingdom Metazoa; phylum Arthropoda; class Insecta; order Orthoptera; family Tettigoniidae; genus Meconema; species Meconema thalassinum. The sequence continues at coordinate 285,943,277 of OX336391.1, read as the reverse complement.
CCCCCTTCCGGCAGGCGCCCCGCGGCGTCGCAGAGCGCTCAGTATAATGTATTAGAGATGTCTGTATGAATATTGATGTTTGAAGGTGGAAGTAGCTACCTCGCAGGTCCGCGACCCGCCGAGCGCCACCAGAGTTGGTCGGCCACGGCCTCCTCCTTCCGGCAGGCGCCCCGCGGTGTCGCAGAGCGCTCAGTATAACGTTTAATGTAATGTTTTAGTGATGTCTGTATGAATAATTCCAGTCGACGACTGGGGCTGACCTCTCTCTACTGGGTTTTTGTAATAAGTACCGGGTTCGATAGTTGTAGGAAGATTGTGGTCCCATGGCCTGCGGCCCAACACCCCGGGTAGGTTGGCGATCCACCTTGCCTCCCAGGCAGATAGAGCCACAGGATCCGGGATTTGTGGTAATTGAGGGGGGGGGGGGGGGAAGACTGACAGATGATGTGTTTAAAGTGTTGAGGAAGATAGGTGTTGGATGAAGTGCAGTATTTGAGTGAGAGCTGAGTTAGAGTTAGATGTAGGTGAGGGGACATTGAGGGACAAGAGAGGTGGAATGTTGGTGTGAGAGCGTTGTCTGAGTTCCAACTGCTTACGCCTAATAGCTGTTTTTATGTAGGGGCAACCTCAGAAAGAGGCCGCGTGCGCACCGCCACAATTGACGCACTTAGGTTTGTCTTTGGCGATCTTGCAAACCGAATGATGATGATTATCACCACATCGGTTGCAGCGGATCCTGTGGGGGCAACACGCGGAATTATGGTGCAATCTTTGGCAGTTGAAACACTGGTAAACGAGAGTCGTGTGTTGTTTGGAAGGGGGAGGCCATGGCCTCTGTCTTTTTGAGCTAGGGGAAGAATTTACTGTGTTAGCGGGAGTGGAGATGACTGGAGTGACGTCGTTCTCTGAGGGAGAGGCTGCCGTCTGAGTGGTGGAAGAGTTTGATGTTGTGTTTGGGTCTTCATGTGCTTGAATTGTTGGCTGTATTGTTGGCTGCGTAGGTAACTGTTTGTTTGCGAGGATGTGTCTGCTTGGGCTGGTAAATTGAGTGTTTTTTATGTTTGCGTTTTGGTCTTATGTGAGCTAGGTGTGTTTGAGTCCATCTCACGGCCACATCTGGCTCTGTTTGAGTATGCTCGTGAAGGAGTTCAGATGTAGCTGTTTGGACTGACTTTGTGTACTTGAGTGTAGGCGGAAGGGGTGGGGGGATTGGTATTTCTGTGGTGAGAGTCTGTTCAGTTTGAGTGGACTTGGAGCATGTTTCTGTAGGTTTGTAAGATATGAGGATGAAGGGAGGAATGTAGGGATGTCTTAGTAGGGCATTAGTGATCGTTTTTAGACGGTTGTTTTTTGTGGGAGTGATGGCTATGTGATTGTTTCTTAGTTCCTCAACACAAGTGATGAATTTAGCTATTGGTGTAAGCACGCTGATAATTGCTTCGCGAGTGGCTGGCAATTGGTTTTGGCCCGGCGGGCTTATGAAGATCAACGTGCCTTTGGGTGCATTGCGTGTAGGTGAGTCGTACCATAGCGGTTTCCCGAAGTCAAATTCCGGGAAAGTGCCATGGCACGGGGTAGGTGGTGGTGAGAGATCCCTAAGGTATTCCTGGTAAGGTGAGGAGTATGGTGGTCCAGACCATGAACCGCTCGTATCGGAAGCTATAGCCTGTAATTCGGCCATTGCTTGTTCGATGTTCATGTTCATGGTCTTGAATTAGTGTGAATGTGTATGTAAGCTTGTTTTGAGAGAGTGGGGGGGGGGGGGGGGTCAAATACCGTGGTAGACCCTGTAGATGATTAAGCTTCGCCCAAGAAGTTAAGCCAGTCGCACAAGGTTAAACAGTTGATCGGTTGTGGCCGTGACAATGTGCGAGCTGGCGGAAAAAATTAAATAATTAATCGTGGATTAATTATTTGGCTGCTGCAGGGCTGGAGGGATGAGTTATGCTTGGCTGTAACTCGGGGGAGATAGGATGTTCTTGACGTGGATGGAGTGGAAAGGTGGGCTGGCAACAATGGCTTGGTTACGATAATGGGTAACGGATTTGAATGGGAGGGGATTGTTGGCTTAAATGTGGGTTAGAGGAAGGCTGTTGACTCGGTGGCAGCGATGATGAAGCGGCGTGGAAGGTGGATCATCAGTTGGCATCGGTTAGGTCGGAGCTTGGCGCAGAGACGTCTGTTCCGCTCGGGAGCTGATCTCAACTGACTGTTTGTACTTAGCAGTGTTTTGAAAGTTACATAGGCAAACTTCTAGTAGTGCCGTTAACCACCGTACAAAATTTCAGGGTGATATCAGCAAACGTTTCGGAGATATAGAAAGTCGGTGAAATAATTCGCCCAGCGGCCATTTTGGATCGGTGAGACGCAACAAAATTTGAAGGGCACGGTCGGAGTCGTACAAAATAGTACTATGTCCTTACCGAGTTTCATTAAAATCGCTCGAACCATTTAGATTTTATTAGGGGGGGGGGGGGGACGGGGCGACACACACACACAGACACACACACCTCCGCAGACACGTGGACAAAATATGATCTCATCAGTCTATTTTTCATAAATGAAAATAGGCTAAAATAGGCTTATAGGCATGAAGATTATTGCGTAGGTTCATTATTCAAACATTCAGGTCACAGGAAATAAAAGCTTCAATTTAAAAGTTCGCACAGCCGCCATCTTGAAGTTGTGTAAACAATTGAACTAAATTAGATATCAGTGCATTACAATGTGTATAAACATTTGCTGTACCAAGTTTCACTGGGCTCGGATGGTTATATCGCGAGAAAAGTCCATTTAAATTATTCAAATTCGCTTGGCCGCCACGTTTGTTTATACATAACAGGTTTACAAAAACAACATAAATGGACTTTTAGTTGTACCCTTTATCACTGTAAAAATGTCAGGGTGATGTCTGTTACTGTTGTGGAGATATAGAATGCGAGTGAAATATTTCGCGTGGCCGCCATGTTGGATTGGTGAAACGTATTAAAGTTTGAAAGGCACGGTCAAGGTCGGACGAGGTAGTAGTATGCACGTACTGTGTTTCATTGAAATCGCTTCGGCCGTTTAAACTTCATTACGGGGACACACACACACACACACGCGTAGGCTACACACACACGGACAAGAGGTGATCTTGTATGCCTTTTTTTTTTCATAAATGAAAATAGGCTAAAAATCACGTACGTATAAATAGTTGTTACTGTATATTCTTATAAATTAGTCTAAATACTGTTTTAAGAATACTTTTGAAATCATCATGTCCATATTTTTAATGCCCATAGTCAATACTATCTTGAGATGATAACAGGGTGTTAATTCGGAAATAGTGCATCTTTTCAGATCTGTAAATTATCAATTGGAATTGCTGAAGCTTATGTTTAAACCTCATTTATTCTCATTTTTAATAACGAAAGTGACCCCCTCCTGGCGTTGGGGCCCGCATTTGTAACTTGCGCCCCCAGAGGTACGGGTTCGATTTCCGGCTCTGCCAAGAAATTTAATTCTAGTCTGAGGGTTGGTACGGGGTCCCGTCACCCTCGAGAGGAAAAACTAGAAGAGACGGGTGCGATTCCCATCAAGCCATCATTGAAGAGGCTTCCCGTGGTTTCCCATTTCTACCCCAGGCAAAGCCACGACCGCTTCCTTCCCAATCCTCACCGGAATGGCAAATACACACACTACTACAGGCACCACAATGACACAGGATCAGACAAATTCTAACCATACCAAAGTACACGGGGCTGAATGACCATGTTGTTCAAGCTCGTCAAACGAAACAACAAGAACGAAAGTAAGCTAAGAATATTGAGTGTGCATGAGAAGTAGACAACTCAAATATGAAATCAGTATCTATCATTGAAGACTCTGGTCCTGATGACCATGATGATCAAGCCTCTAAACCAAACAACTACTCTGAATTGTGCCTCTTTGGCGAATGTCTGGTCTGCACTTGTTTATTGAGCTGGTGCAGACTGACGTCACAAGCTGGTTGCTACTAGTCTTCCAGCTGACAACTTGCATCTCATATTAGATCATACGATGAACTGAACTTCAAGTGCATTTTGATTGCGCCATGCACAATTATTGGGTATTAATTTAGAGCAGAGGTGTCGAACTTAGGCTCTCGGGACAGCAACGAGTGTTTCTGGTAGAGTCGTGACTGCCAACGTGTATCCAGGCGGTTTCAAACAAATCGACATGCGATTAATCCTAAGCCTTATTCAAGTGTGTCTCGTCCAGCAGGGAGCGGATATGAGGGTTAGTGGCTTTGAGCGGAAGTTGGCTCTTACGATTGTCAGGATCGACTTTCGGTGCAGTCAGTTCGCATTTGAGAGTTCGCAAGTGCGGGGGAGCCGTAATGGCACGTTATAGATTTCCTTCGGAGTAACATTCCGGCACCCCAGCGACTCTGAAAGCCGCAGTAGTTAAAAGGGACGTAAAACCATTAACATTAGGCCTATATCTTAAGTAACTTTCTCCAAGACAATGGTTATACAGTCACAGTACCTATGAATCCATTTAAAACACGAGGAACATCTATTGTTGATAGAGAGAAAGCCAACACCGAACCCCCATCACTAGTTGGGCGGAACTGACTAGCAGGATCATGGAGATGAAAGAACGTCACCTGGGCACGCGTTGCCCATTACTACCTTACAGTCAAGGACGTAACCGCTTTGGCCAAAGATACCCGAAGACTTCTCACCAGCGCGAGATGTGGGAGAAGCATTCGAGTGTGGAACATTCAATTACAAGCCCGCTCCGTAATCTATGGGTCTCTTCGTTCAGGAATACATTTATGAGAGATAAACGTATTATTATTAATATTAATCATATGGCATACAGACTAGCCTATCTGTAAGATCTCCTGGCTTAAAAATGACAAGTAAGTTAAACGCAATAACGATTGTATATTGACTTTCACGGCCAGTGAATTAAAACTCAGCAATTCTTCTAGGTTTATGTCGTGTCTTGAGTGAGGTTTCGCCTAGAAACACCAATCAGGCTCATCAGCGGGCTCTTGGTGTCCATGCCCGAACCCCCACAGGATTAGAGAACTGGGTGCTACCTCCGTTTTTATGAAGCACACCTGCTCAAGCAGCTTTAAGCTCCCTATGAAGGCTTCCAAAATGATCATTCAAAGGTAAGTCGTTATTGTAACAATAAGTGCATTTCTTTCCGTTAAGTATATTTGTTTACATCTTGCATAGAAACAAATCATAAGCTTAGAAAACTGAAAGCGCGTTCGCTTCTCAACATGTTCATTATTTGCATTTGTATTTTTAGCCATCGATAACCGAAATTCTTTTTAATCGCTCACCCTACCAGCTTGGTTTCGCCCAGTGACTTTCCAAGCGATCATTCCTCTACCGTCGCAATGACGGTGTCTGAGAACTGAACACACTTTGCCTACAGATACAACTGGGGTTGCTGACAGGCCAATCGCCGAGGCGATCGCTAGTTAGACCATTTCTTGGCTGTCACCCCAGAGGTCCGTATTAATTCCCGGCTCTGCCAAGAAGTGTAATTTTGGTCTGAGGGCTGGATCGGGATACACTCAGCCTCGTGAGGCAAAACTTAGAAGAAGTGGGATCGATTCCTACCTCAGCCATCCTGGACGAGATTTCCCGTGGTTTCCCACTTCTACTCCAGGCAAATGTCCGGATGGTTCCTAACTTACGGCCATGGCAGCTTTCTTCCTCAACCTCACCTGAATAACAAATCCTGCAGCCATCACAGGTTATACAGGTTCACAAGTACATGGCGGTAAGAGTGCATACGTCGACTTAAACTTTCTAACTTAGCGACAAGAGAGCATACGTCGACTGGAGAATTTACGGCTTCTGAAAGAGGTGCGGCACACTTTTTTTTTACTGTAGATTATTATTGGTTTACCGTGTGCTGTAAATTTATTTGCGTACTATTTTCATGGGATGAATTTGTGGTTACGTTACTTTTATCCTGGTTGTAACTTCTATATTTGTTAAATTTCTTTATTGTTATTATTCTGATTAAAGTTAATTACGGTTTTATTAAAATTCAATCGAATTAAACAAACAATCCTACAGTTAAACAAGCCTTATGTAAATAATGAACATCAAATATGCCCCCAACCATTCTCCTTGCAGCAAAAAAGTGGCAATCAAACAAAATACTATAAAGAGAAACCGCAAATAAACAGGGAAAATACAACGCTGGGATGTTGTAGCGTTTAACAGAGATGAAAATTTAGTCCATGATATTTTAGCTCATATAATTTTGTTGTTGTAATTGACTCATTACATTTTCGAGATGGATTTTCCTAATGGATCAATAGCCGCTTAACCCCTGTAGTTAACCTAGATTCATCGTGTAGGCATTATCCATATTCAAGTTTCAAGTTCAGGGAATTCAGGGAAGATCTTAGTTTGGGGGAGGATCAATCTTAATATTTGTATAGCCTCATTATTGAGTGGATTTGATAATTGTAATATTTTCTATTATGAATTTAACAGTGGATTAAATTATTATTATTATTATTATTATTATTATTATTATTATTATTATTATTATTATTATTATTATTATTATTATTGCCTTTATTGGTGGCGCAGTTAGGGCTCTTGGCCCTCTCTTACACTTAACCACATTAATACAATACAATAAACATCTTATGGCGACAAAATTAAACAATAATAATTGACATTGATAATGACTTTCACACTCTCATTCACTCATCCAGTCATACTTGTTGTCGGTCAGCAATGTTCAGCCGGCTGCCCCAGCAGGTGGTCTTAAATTTAGATAGTGAGGTGGTGCCCCTGACACTGGCTGGAAGGGTATTCCACAGCCTTGACCCCACCACATGAAAATAGTTGTTGTCTATAGAGGAGCGATGAATAGGAATGAAGAGGGAAGAACCAGAGCGTGTATTATTACCATGGAAAGAAGACAAGTACTTGAATTTATTTGATAAGTATAGTGGTCTATCGTCAGACAATAATCGGAAAATCTGGACAAGAATGTGATATGATCGACGTAGTTCAGGTTTCAGCTAGGAAAGAGCGCAATAATAGGGAGTGATATATTTATCATAGCTACATGACTACAGATCGTAGTCACTGCCTGGTTTGGAGACAATCTGAACTTAGGAAAGGGCACTCATGTCACAGGCCCAAGTCAAGAACTGATTATATTTTGTATCAAATATCCTAGCATTTAAGGTTAAGGACTAATATACAAATATGTTTTAAAAATGTCACTTTATTTAAAGCAATATTAACAAAACCAAACGGTGTTTGTGTTTCCCCAAAAGTTGTCTCATAGTCACTTCTTGACTTGACCCACTCAAATATGTTGCTCTCCAGATAAACACGACCAGAGGGCTGAAAGTCTCCTTGATCAAGTTAATTCTCGTTATGTGGATGTAACTTCCCTGTAGTTACAGCCTCAGGTTATATTAAAAATAGACCACACAAAGAAAAGTGGAAACCAGATTTCATTGACTGACGAGTCTTACAATGTCAACACATTGAAGAATTGCTCTGTTTCACTTTAATTACTAATTTCGTGCGAGTTGCGTATCTCTCAGAGTAAACAAACCACTGTAGAATCACGAGCTCATGGGAAGCTATCCAGTCCAAAAGTAATTTTAACTTAGTTCGCGTGAATTTCGAATGGCATCGCAGGACTGTTATGAAACAGAGAGTAGTGGCATCAACTCATAGAGCTTAATCCCATTCATATTTACTTTTCAATTTATATCTCATAATTAGTGGAAGAGAAAGTTGGATATTTGGAGGGGGTAATGAATCTACGACACTGCGAGTCACACGATATCTCTCGTATCACACTTGGTGATTACAAGACCAAATGAAATCTCAACCAAGGGCATAGAGTTACAACAGTATCTGCGTAATTGCACTGAAAACTAGATATCAAATATGAAAATAGGCTAAAAATGATGCCTAGTTTGTCTAGCAAACACCACTTCAAAATATACTGTTTCTTCAAGTAGCTGAGAATGGACGATTATTTATTTGCTATATTGGCTTTCACGGGCCGTGAATTAAAACCCAGAAATTTTTCTAGGTTTATGCCGCATCTTGTGTGGGTTTTCGCTTAGGAACATCAAGCTGGCTCATCAGCGGGCTCTTGGCCATGAAAGCCAATATATCATCCTTTTGGAAGCCTTCAAATGGAGGTGAAAGGCTGCTCGAGCTTTTAGCTCACGCAGTTAAGAGACGCACGTGCACTACATAAGAAGGGAGGTAGTGCACAGTTCGCTACTCCTGTGGGGGTCCAGTCGTGGACACCAAGAGCCCGCTGATGAGTAAGCTTGGTGTTCCTAGGCGAAACCCCATACAAGACACGGCATAAACCTAGAAAAATTGCTGAGATTTGAATATTTATTTATTTATTTATTTATTTATTTTGGGCTGCATGCACTTACACATTCTCAACATACTTGCTGGAAAGCTTGCTGAAGAGCAAGATGACCAAAGACCTTAAAAGGAATTAACAAAAATTGAATCAACACAAAAAGTGCTAAAAATGTCCAGCATAACTCAACACATTGCTAGCGTTTCGCCCCAGTGTACCAATTGGGCTCTTCAGTTGGTAAAGGCACACCTAGCAAGACACGTAGCTGGCACACACTGAGAAGGCCACGTCACGAGCATGCCAGTGCACCACGGGAGTCAAAAACTCCACTACAAAACAATAAACCTTGCTTTGGTATTGAATGTAATCAAAATGTTCTCGAAAGAAAATCAAAATGTGGAGGGGAGTCTTGCATGGCCTTCTCAGTTTGTGCCAGCTGCGCGTCTTAGTAGGTGTGCCTTTACCAACTGAAGAGCCTAATTGGTGCACTGGGGCGAAACGCTATCAATGTGTTGAGTTATGCTGGACATTTTTATCACTTTCTGTGTTATTTATAATGGCTCAACGGACAATACTCATTTTGATTTTCTTTCGAGAACATTTTGATCATAAAAATTGAATCGTCAGTTAAGGGGTGATACAGTCACAAGACCAATGCGTCCCCTCATCTCCCCAGCTACGGCATCAGTTGAATCTGATGAAAGCTATTGTCAAATATTCTTTAGCCATCGCGCCAGAGACTAGCCTAGGGCTATTTAAACTGTCAAACTATGTATGTAACTTCAGACTAGCATTATTTATCTTTATCCACATTTCTATAACTAAGCTGCTGGCTTAAACCATCGCTTTAAAAATTCCATCTTTGTGTTCATTGATCCTCGGTTGGAGGTTCGTCGTCGCTTCTTTGTTTGCAAGTCAAGTCTTAGCTGGCTTACAAATAGCAGGGATTTTTGGCGCGGACAGTTGGTAATTGACTTTCCTGGACTCATTGTGGTGATGCGACGTGCGACGACTGCATTAACAGGGATAATTGTCAGCTCGACTGTCTAAGTTCAACTCGCTAAGGCTAGTGGTGAGATTAGGTAAACGAACACAATAGCGGGGTTGAATGGTCCCTGTAGAAGACTTCAGAGTATGATCCATATTAGTAAACGCTTTTCAGTCGGTCAACACAAGCGTGCCTAATTAGTACACAGTGGGAAGTGGAATGAAGTCGACACCAATACAGGAGCAGCCGCAAATCAGCTAAGTGTGCAAAACCACAATGCCACCTCAGTTACGCGGCTTCGGTGGAGTAGTTGGTAGTATGCTGAGCATCTATGCCCAAGATCGCGGGTTCAAACCTGGCCGAAGTCGTCGGATTTTTAAGAGCATTAAAAATCCCTCTGCATGCCTTCCTTCGGAGGGGAAGTAAAGCCGGCGGTCCCATGTCATAGATTTATGACATGTAAGAGAACCTTCCACTAACTACAATTAAATGTGTGAAGCTACATTTGTAGGTTAGATTTGATTAGCGCTCATTAAGTTCCAACGTTCGCTACCAGATACCAGTTACGGTGACATCTAGTGGCCAAGTTCGCAGCTAGGTTTCGTTGACTGTAGCCCCCAAACTGAGGAACCAACCAATCAACCGGACTCCTGTGTCAAAACTGAGAAGAAGTGGATTCAATTCCTACCTCAGCCATACTGGAAGATTTTTTTTTTAGCTTTCTCAGTTCTACTCCAGGAAAATGTTGGGATGGCACCTAACGTAAGGCCACGGCCGCTTCCTACCTAAATCCAACTGACATCACAGTGACCCAGGTTATCAGACAAATTCTACACAAACCCAAGTAAACGAGGCTACATGACAACTAAAAGAATCAACTACATCAACACTTTATCTCTCTACTGAATCGTCGACTTAAGCTGCTGCACATTGATTTGGCTGAATGGTGTGAAATGAACAGTGAAGATCCTCGTAATATTACACCGCCAGTCACACATCTGCTGGCCAAGTACTCCGGGATCTTGTCTCCCCAGACTCAGCCCCGAGCTTTTGACACAAGTGGTCGCAATGTCTTCGTCCAGTCCAAATGTAACAACATTATTATTACTGGTACATTGGCTTTCACGACCACGCAATTAAGATCCAGCCATTCTTTACGTTTTGCCGTGTCTTTTTAGGGCTTTCGCCTTGGTGCACCAAGTCAAGCTCATCAGTGGGCTCCTTGATATCCGTGTCCGGCCTACCGCTAGGGTAGTGGAACCAAAGGATGGTATATTGGCTTTCAAGGCCAAATAATGAAAATCCATCAATTCTTCTAGGTTATTGCCCAGTGGCAGGGTGTACTACGTGTTTCACAAAACCCAAGCTCTTAAACCAGAGGGAGTTAGAAGGTGCGTTTTGTACCAAAATCTTCCAAATGGTCTTAAGAGTGCAGGAAAAATCTTGTTTTTCTTGAAACGCCAACGGAAACATATTTATTGGTTTATAACGTGTGTTTAAACAAGTGAACAAAACGGTAGCCCCTGCCGGAGCTGTGGTGCGTCATTCCCCATACAGGAAAGCCGGGCAGGTAGTATACTCATATGGGGCACTCACACGTAACCAATCGTAACAACTGAGCATTAAAAAGAAAGAGAATTACTCGCAGCAGTGACAAATTGCACTCTGTTTAACAATCAACGCTTTGTTTAAAAAGTGCGTTTAAACAAACAAACAAGAAAATAGTCCCTGCCAGAACAGTCACGCATATGTGTATGTGTATACGTATGTGTTGTACTGAGCTAATAATATAGTCATATACAATACAAGTTTTTAAAGGGTGTAGACTCCACCTTCAAAAAAGAATTCATGAAGAAAATCAATTATATCCTAAAGGCAAGGTCTTGTCGCTGCAACTCACCCGTCTCTCCTCTGTTGAGCCTTTCAAGTCAACATATTTGTTGAATTCCAGCCTGTTCATCACGGAATCCAGATATTTCTCTCTCGGTTGATCTTTACCATTCTTTCCGTGAACCTTTTTCTCCAGCAGAGTCGTGAGAAATGTGTTAAGGCGCAGTGTGTGATTAAAGAATTTTATATTCATCTTTAGGTAGCCTCCGTGGCTTAGGAGGCAGCACGCCGGCCTCTCACCGCTGGGTCCGTGGTTCAAATCCCGGTCACTCCATGTGAGATCTGTGCTGGACAAAACGGAGGCAGACAGGTTTTTCTCGGGGTACTCCGGTTTTCCCTGTTAACATTTCATTCCAGCAACACTCTGCACTATCATTTCATTTCATCTGTCATTCATTTAATCATTGCCCCAGAGGAGTGCGTCAGGCCTCGGCAGCCGGCACAGTCCATATCCTCGCCGCTAGATGGGGGCTTCATTCATTCCATTCCTGACCCGGTCGGAGACTGGAAGCAGGCTGTGGATTTTCATTTTTCATATTCATCTTTAGGTAGTGAAGATTAGCGTCCTTTTTACACCTACATCCATAAGTACCTTTTGGTTAGACCTTTTCTCCATCCATCTTATTTTCAGCATCTCCCTCCATATTCACATTTCGATTGCTTCCAGTAATGAAAATCAAGAATTGTCAAAATCAACAAATGTGAAACAACAATGTAAATCTATGACTTTAATCATATTTCTAACTTTTCCCGCATTGATTGTGATATAATACAAAAATATCCACTTTACATGACAAATATTGCATTGTAAGGTGGATATTTTTGTAATATAAAACAACAATAATGCAATGCAACCAAATGAAATATAAAAGGAACCATTGACGTCAAATTAGCAGGTGAAAAACTAAAGGAAGTAGGAGACCTCTGCTTTTTAGGAAGCAAAACAACCAGATATGAAATAGGTTGGCTCAGGCAAGGAAAGCATTTCTACAGAAAAAATATCTGTTGACGTCAAATATACAGTAGATATAAGTATTCGAAAGTCATTTCTGAAAGCGTTAGTCCGAAGTGTGACACTCTATGGAAGGAACCTTGCTGTACGCTCAAAGTTGTTGTTGATTTATTTAGGGGCATGGTCATGTAGTCGCATGTATTTAGATGTGTGTGGAATATTTCTGACAACCTGTCTTATTGTTAGTTATTGAGGTTTTAAAGGGCGGAACCCTGTCTTATTGTGTGGATGTACATTCCTTCACCTAATGTTTTAGAAATTAAGCACTGTATTACAAGCTTGCCACGGTGGGTGAGTGGATAGCGTGTCGGTCTACTAACCCCAAGATTGCAGGTTCGCCCCTGACCATGGTAAGTGATTTTTGAAAGGCGGCAAAAATACGATACGCATGTCATACGATGTTGGCATGCCAAAGAACCCATTTGAATTCAGTAGGCCGAGTTCATAATGGCAAAATTAATCTCGGGAGTTTCCGCCAGCACAAAGTTCCTCATTTCACTACTAGAAAGCTCTATTGTGTTCAAGGAGATTAGACATCTAGCATCTAACCTCCTTGACTTTCATAGTCAAGGAACTACGAAATTCGACATGCAAGCTACCCTCTGGGTGTCAAATAGCAAAGTTTGCACCAGGCACCCGAGGCCATACGTTATTATTATTATTACTGTATTACACCTTAGCTTCAATGAAAATTAGATTTAATATGACAGTGGTGATGTGTAATGTTAACTGTCATATCCCAAAGAACATAGTTCCGTAAGTAATTAATCGCCATCTCAACTGCTAGTTCATCATTTAAGTTGTGTGACGATGGTTTTTGCTGTCCAACCTAGATGTTAGGCCCCTTAAAACAACAATTATCATCATCATCATCATGTTTTGCTGTCCAACACGAGAGAGATTACTTTATAGTTCTGGAGAGGTGTGACAAGCATTCCGAGCGGTCACCTATCAGAGCAAACCAGTCCACTAGGTGGGACAAGGCAGATGTACGCGACTCGATGAGCACGAGCTGGTGACCCATGCCGCAATTGAACTTACCGTTTCTACTCGTAATAACCAAGGAGATGGAAGAGAACGGAACTCACCTGAAACAATGGATAGTAAAATATTAGAATGTAACAATACAGCACATACTAATTTTATCACAGACTTAAAATAAATAGACTGTTCACTTTGGTTGGTTCCTAAGTTAGGGACTGCGACAACGCGGTCATGTAGCCCCGTGTACTATGGGTGTTTGTAGAATCTGTCTGATAACCGGTGTTAATTGTGGTGGCTGTATTCGTATATGTTTTCTGTGATTCAGGCAAGGTCTGCAAGCGTTCAATTTCAAGTAGGTCCTACTTTTGTACCAAATGCTACCGTCAACGACACATAGCTGTGAACTTGGATACTAGATGCCACCGCATCTGGCGGCAGACGTTAGGACTTGTAGAGCGTCAATCAAATCTGACCTACAAATTTAGCTTCATACAATTGTAGTTAGTGGAAGGTACTTTTACACGCCATAAATCTATCACATGGGCCCTCTGGCGTTACTTTCCCTCCAAAGGAAGGCATACTGAGGGATTTTTAACGCTCCCAAAGAATCTGACGACTTCAGTCGGATTTGAACCCGCGATAGTGGGCATAGAAGCTCAGCAAGCTGACTGTTAACTTGAAAAAACTAAAAGTCTTTCAATGAATACGTTTCAAGTTACAAAGTTTTCAAGAACCACTTTAAATTTCCATCAGAAGACAGCAATTAAAAGCAGAGCTCATAATCTACTCCAACTTGCTACTCAAACAAGATTTAAATAGTTTCGCATTTCAACTTGCTTTGAATTTAGGACGTGTAAACTACTTCGGGGCAAAAGTAGAATTATTATTTTTTTGTTTCTTTTGGTATGTTTTTAATATTGTAACAAATGCCTTTCTCCCTTCAAATCAGTCACAGTAGCAGTTTTAAACTTCTGACTCAGTTTACAGAGATAATTATTTATTAGTATCAGGCCGTGAATTATTGGCTACATGTATAAGGCTACCATCACACTTCGCAACTCAGTCTTATTACATAGTTTATATTCCAAAGTTTTGGTTTGGCAGCATCGGCAATTGGCATGGGTGAAGGAGTTCTTGAGCCCATGAAATTTATAAGAAGGCAAGCAAAGCAAAGTCAACTCCGTACATGCCATGGAGGTCCTGGGAGTAGTGGAAGGTAGAGGCTTCCACTATTTGTGACATCAGCACTAGATGGGATGCACCATGCCAGGCTGGCTTTGCTCCTAAGAATTATCCTGGTACTCATTTCAGGTGTAGGCTGAGTGAACCCCAGGGCTATTTGCATTTCGGATAGTGGTAGCTTTGTTTCTAAAATCCACTACCTGGGTGGGGATCGAACTCACTCACTTTAGGTTAGAAGCTCAGCGCCTCTACCGACAGCGCCACGCAGTTCCCGGAATTTATAAGATCATTCCCAATTAATACGCTTTCAATGTATTTGCTTTGACTCACATGAACATGTCATAGCTGATTAGTAACGAATTTCACATTCTCAAAATTAGAGAGATAACCATCGTCTCTAATTTCTACTTTCTTACTAAGTAAATCAATTTTATATAACGAAGGTATCACCTCTTATGATGTGTCCGATGTACTGAAGCTTTATTCTTTTGACAGTCAGCAAATGCACTTTGATCTTATTCATTTGCTTAAGGACTTCCTCATTAGAATCTATCACGGGCAGCATTTCGAGTTCAGTATAGAATCCTGAAGATTTCAGCACACAGTTCACATTAGCAACCTAGGAGTAACACTATAGTACTATTAAGTTGAGGTGGTTGTACTCTAAATGTACACTAGTGTCCAAAAGTTAAGCACAATCACTAAGCGAGGCCATACCGCCTAATAGGAATGTCAGACGGATTGCTGAACAAACGGAAGCTAAATCACACGTGTCCACAAAAAAAACCAGCATCAGATAGGTTCTGATAGCTAAGGTACACCTTTGACAACAACTAACAAAACTTGGCCAGCGTCAACATATTCACATGACGGAGAGAGCTTTGTGAACTTCCTGTCCGCATAAAGATACAATCCTGCACAGACTTGCGACTTCTGAAACAATTCTATCGACGTTAAGCAGATTTATTCGTGTGCTGCATTGTTTCATCAAACGTCCTAACACTTATATCACAGATGAATTGGCGAGCCATCCTACACTAGTGTTCAAAAGTTAAGCATGAGTTACAAATGAGCTGGGCAACAGAAAATAGACCACAAATCGCACGATATATTCACCTACCAACCTTACGTGTTCGCCCTGTACTGTATTGCAAAGGAGTATTCCCTGCTTTGACTAGCGCGTGACCGCAAGGTAAACAGTGCCTGCGCCCCATATTCCCTTAGTCGTGTTTGCCCTTTTATAGTGTGCGGAGTGTAGCCTCGTGGTGAACGTGACAACATAATGGCACAACGACGCCATTTGGACCCCGTCTTGCAGGGTGAATAGTCGCCGCCTGGAACCAGGCCAAACACAGACTGAAGTCGCCGTATCCTTGAATGTGCCACAAAGTGTCATTTCCAGGCTTTGGAGACGGTTTCGAGACACAGGAGATGTCAATCGACTGCGGCTGTTCGTTCGTACATGTTTATGGATTACTTTCTATCAAGCCACTTTCATTTGGT
Source organism: Meconema thalassinum (assembly GCA_946902985.2). Taxonomy (NCBI): domain Eukaryota; kingdom Metazoa; phylum Arthropoda; class Insecta; order Orthoptera; family Tettigoniidae; genus Meconema; species Meconema thalassinum. The sequence goes on along the minus strand of OX336391.1, from coordinate 285,927,354 downwards.
GTATCTAGGTAATCATCATGAGAATGTGGTCCACAGATCTTGTCTCCCAAAGGGTTCATTACAAATATTTCACTTAGGAGAGTATTGCTCTCACATTTGTCTCGCAACTCACTAATCTCTTCTATCCAACCACCCTCTGGCCTAATCTTCATCGTTCTCAGCTCCAGCGCTATCAAACCACCCTAGTCACGGAAATCTGTATATAGTTGAAGGTTCTATGAAAACTAGGAAGAGTTAGTTATGGTCCTGTGGAGGTTGGACTTCTGTCTCAAATAAAATTGTAATACATTATCTCAATTTGCTATGATGATTTCGGTTTTATTCAGGTTTAGCACTATAATTTGGACACCTCTGTAATATTTTAAATGCAGTTAATGGCTCCTTGATCACCATTTTATTCTGATTTATCGATTATCCCCAATTGCTACGGATAATCGAGAATCTAATGAACTGTAGGCTATACGAACTATTACAGACTCGTGGACGAAGGCCACAATGTCCAATGGCTCAAATGAAACAGAGTCAGCGGTGGAAATTTGGACACACGTTTTCAGTTTCATCAGCCTGTAAATACATTTTCTGGATGATCAAAATATCAATATATATACACTATAACATAATAATAATAATAATAATAATAATAATTACTATTATTATTATTATCACATGTATAATTCGCTAAGGCCATCTTGGACCACCTTACGTCTCGTCGCATGTGGCTTTCTATTGCGCCCAGAATTCCCTCATCATTTTGGAATGAGCCAGCTTGCGTTCCTCTGTCCTTGGGGCACCACGTTTTCTTTCTGGAGGCAAGACTCGGTTAACCCTGTTTGTCACTAACTTCTTGCGTACTATAGACTACCTTGTAGGATATGGTTTGATGGATGCCATTCATGTAATTAGATCCGATGATTCTTCTAATAATTCTGCGTTCTATTTTCTCCAGTTCTTCGAGGAGCCCTTTATCGGAAATTAGGGAAAGGGTTTCGGCTGCATATTATTAGTATTATTATTGTTTCTACATTCATTTCTCCACATAAGTGGGACATATCAACATATCGTCGGCTTGTTTGCAAGACGGTATGGCTAATTCTCTTAAGGTGGCACATTGAGAAACGAGCGAACAATGGAACAGGTCTCCAAGATGACGGCCTTCTGCATGGTTATAGGCCTATGTAGACCAGAATGTATTCCCTATATTTGTAGATTGCGAGCCAATGATTTGGGGATGATGCCGGTAGAAGAAATTACTATGGGCAGAACCACTACACTTTCCTGTCACCACATTTGCCGTATTTCCTCAGCCAAAGGCAGATATTTGGTGATCTTACCACAGCACGTTTGTTGCAGATTATGGGAATTGGGCACTGCAATATCAATTAGGAAGGTTCTCTTCTGCCCCTTGTCCACAAGAACGATATCTGGCCGGTTTCCTGGTATGGTTTTTATCAGTAATAACTGATCGGTCCCATAACAACTTGTGACTGGGATTTTCCAAAACGGCCTTACTAATAGTAAGGCAAAATATTATCAGATAATAAATGCTTTTGAGCAAGGTGAAGGTGCATTATTTTGGCCACTTGGTTGTGCCTCTTAATGTAATCAGTACAGGAGATTGCTTGGCAGCCTCGTGTGATATTTTGAATTGTTTCCGGTTCTAGTTGGCATCTTCTGCATTTATCATCCTGAATATTATTATTATTATTATTATTATTATTATTATTATTATTATTATTATTATTATTATTATGAACATTATTATGTCACTACCTTTAGTTTTTGATGGTCATCTCATCCAGAAAGGCTAGTGCCTTCAAAGTTGTGTTTTCCTCTTTTTCTGTATTTATTGGACATATCCGCAAGAATGTTCCCGGAGATGGCTTCCCGGTTCGGAGATACGTAACGTAACGCAGCACCACCTGTTGCTCCAGGCAATATCCAGGTCAAGGTTTACGCTATCAGCGACGTTCTCAATTGATCCATAGTTGAGGAATTTTATATTTTAAAACCTCGCTAGCTGTACTCACACGTCACTGACGGACGCACAGTATAAGTAATAAGTTACTGTGCTTCTGTTGAACTCGCAGTATAGGATGCTCTATATCGTTGTACATCACAAAATCATCAGAAAATATGTTGCCAGTTGATTTAAACCTGCTATTTAGTTTGTGATTAGTTTTAACTTTAGAAAGAGCTTTGAAGCCATTTTTGCAGTGTTGCCTTATTGCAACTCTTCAGGCGGTCAACACAATACAATCCCAATTACTGGGACATGCGAAAAACAATTTTAAAAAACACATTTGATTAAAACAGCTGATTTATTGCATAAATGAACAAGATGGTCAGTAAGTAACATACAGCCTTTCTCCTAAATGTATGGGTATATTTATAATTCTTTGTCTCTATCAAGGAGTATAATAGAATGTTCTTGTGATGAACGTAGCGTGTTGTATTCTACTTAAGTAAGTAGTCCCGATTGAGTAGTGAACAGGAGCGGAGGACACCATACGACTCAGGTTTCGTATAACAGATACGTTTAAATTTCCATTTAAGTGCTGTGTATAATTTGTGCGTTATAACCACACATAATAGGCCACCAATTTAAATAAGAACGGTTGATTTACAACATAGATAACAAAATAGTGTAGATATCATTCCTGAATCTAGTCTCAATAATAATTCAATAGAACACAGGTTAACATAGTTAAAATACATCATCATTAACACAACAATCATAGAAGTGAACAATAACATCTATAAATAAGATTGACGCGTTATACAATTATTGTTCAAGAACTTATGTAATCTGAACAATGTATATACTGTATTTGTGTAGAAGTGTAATTCATAAACATCGTAATTAATTAAGCCTGAGTGAGCCGGATCTGAAGATGAACGCTTGATGATCAAAACATGTCATCTAATTTAAGTACCCCCATTCTTGTATATAAAAGCGTGTTATTTTGTGATAAATGTCTTATGTAGTGTTTTTCATGTTTTCCCGCCTACAGTGATTGGACACAAAATGTGTGTTGACCGACTGAAAAGCATCGTTTATTAGAACTAGGCTACACAGAAAAATGGCTTCTATCATTTCAATTTCCTACCCAAGACCCTGTTTACTAAGTTTCGTTGTAATTCCGCTTTTTATATCCAGAGGAATTGATTGGAATATTAGGCTTCGGTGGCGTGGTTGGTAGCATGCTGAGCTTCTATGCTAAGATCGCGGGTTCAAACCCGGCAGAAGTCGTTAGATTTCTTAAGAGCGTTAAAACTCCCTCAGTATGCTTTCTGTCGGAGAAGAAGTAAATCTGCCGGCCCCTGGCATGGCATGCAAAAGTACCTTCCACTAACTACAATTGTGTGAAGATAAATGTCTATGTTAGATTTGATTAACGTTCTATTAACTCCCAAAGTTCGCCGCCAGGTTCCGGTTGCGGTGGCATTTAGTAGCCAAGTTCACAGCTAGGTGTCTTTGACGGTAGCATTTGGTAGCAAAACTAGGATGTACTTGAAATTGATCGTCTGCAGTCCTTACCAGAATCACTGATAACACACACTAATACAGCCATCACAATTAACCCCGGTTATCAGACAGATTCTACACACACCCAAAGTACACAGGACTACTTGACCGCGTTGTCGCAGCCCCTAAACCAACCATATTCCCCTTTCGCTCTCGATGGCAGAGTCGATCTAATAATAATTAGATGTTTTTGTCTAATGAACAATTAATACACACTGACATAGGCTACATAATTTTAACTGTAATTAATTATATGATACTTATCCTCAAAACTTCCAGTAAGTGACATACATAAGTAATTAACATAATGAAATTGTGGTCTTAAAATCCATTGTCAGTGTTGCCTTAGTAAATGAAAGTTTGGTGCTTTTCAGTCGGTCAACACGATTGTACCGAAATGAGATGGGTTATTCCCTAATCCTGAAAAAAAATTATTAATCTCATGTTATTTTTTTTAGGATTAGGGAATAACCCATCTCATTTGTGTACAATCGTGTTGACCAACTGAAAAGCATCAAACCTCTGTGTACTGAAATTGAACATTATAATTATGTTTAATGAAAATTATGTAGCTGTAACTTGCTGTTTTAAATCAAGTATACTTGTGGAAATTATCAGCAGTGACTTCAAATACTCATCAGTTCATTTAGATCTGTAAATATGTTTTGTAAATTTCATTTTGGAAAATGTTTTTACACAAAAAAGTAGTGCTGCAAGCGGAAAAAATCCACCAATATTCGGAGCGGAGTTCACCCTCCGCACCCTAAACTATAAATATCTCACTCGCCAGATAGTTCCAAAACGAAAATTTCCACGTAATTCAAATCTACAGTATGTTGGTCTTGGCCCTTGGAACTTACTGTAGTGGAGAAGTCCATGTGGCTCTTAGACTAAAATGTTTGGAGACCCCTGGCGTTATGAAATGTGGATATATATGTAAATGTTACTCATTTCTCATGATGATGCCGATAGACAAAGTGGGACAAAATAAAATTAATCTAGTATACCTGGGTACAGTTGAAGTAAATTTAAGTTATTATTTTGTATGTTTAATTTCGTTAGCATGGCAACCAAGTAAGTTCTCAGTCTTCTTTACCTTTGTACGCGTCATTGAGTAGCAAATAACATTCCTGGCTGTCACCGCGGTGGCCTGGGTTTGATTCCCGGCTCTGCCAAGAAATGTAATTCTTGTTTGAGGGCTGGAACGGGGTACACTCAGCCTCGTGAGGCAAAATTGAGAAGAGCAGGGTACTGAACTCGAATTCAGCCCAACTTAGGACCTTTGAACGAGCCGAGGTTCGAACGACTTGTGCACAATTGAAAGGAAAAATTGGAAATTTGAAATTAAAATAATTTAATAAATATATATGTATTATGGGATGCAAATGATGCATAATGAAAGTATTTTGGAGAAATTTGGAGCATTTTGAGGAATTAATTATTTGGAAATATTCCGGTGACTGAGATTTTAACTAAGGAAGAGCTCGATCATTCGAAGCTGGATTTTGTACAAAGCTTCATGTTTGGCACGAGAAAACCAGTTTGGTTAGCAAGGCTATCATAACAAAGCAATGCACACGACCCGTGGAGAAGAGGCTTGACCCAGGAGCCTTTTTCAGAATATTTCAACAGCCAATCAATTAATAGCACATACTTTTTGTGGGAATCGCTTTAATATAAATTTGGCAGATATTAAGAGAAATAAGCACATCTACAGGCGTAGAATGCAAAATGAAATTTATTTGGTTGAAAAGAAATATAAATTATTGGATAATAGAGCGAATATGAGTATATTTCTATTAATATACATGTGTTGGAGGCTAGCAAAGCAAAGCCAAGACTGACACGCGCCGCGAAGGAGAAGCGTGGCTAAACACTCTCGCATAGCGACTGGCCACGAGCAGACACATTTCACGCACGCGCACAGCAAAGGAGCAGTTTTTGAACACAGTATTAGCCCGGACAATAAGCACCGTTGTACCATCAAAAAACCAAGGCATCGCCGAGGAAGATGAGAAGAGAAGTCGGCGAAACGCATTTACATTATTGGAGAGAACAGCGAGTATAAAAGCATTACAATTTTAGAACGCGACTTCGCCTATAAGCAGCACCTCACAAAGAAGCAATAATTGAGAGCATTGTCTACTGAAGGCATCGATATTGCTGCAATTATTCCAAATATAAATATACAGCAGTATTTCATCACAAGCTACATCACGGTCTACATGATGGCAGAAATCATAAGTCGGGGAGGAGAAGCTTATTATACGTCTATTGAAGAAGAGATTATGGAGAACTAAGTAAAATGAAAGGAGGTTAATCTATACCATGGATTGGGAGGTCAGAGTGACTCGGAAATCCAAGGATCGACACAGCTACAACTGCACACCAACTTGCAGCATTCAAATATGAATTTCTACACCACAAGCAAGATGTTCAACTACACCAGGACGAGATGTCAACCCAGGACTTGCAGATCCACAGTGGCGAGACCACTCTGCAGGACAGAGATAAGAAGACGAAGAACATTTGCAGCCGATCGAACTGGGAATCGCAGTTTCCAGGCCGCTGGCCGAGAAAATGACGCAGTAACCGTTAGCAGCTCAGGCCGTGATGCAGAACAGGTGGCAAGCCAAGTGAGTAGGGGTCCACCGCAGCTGAAGCACGAGCTTGGCAGTAAGTGGGTTCGTTGGGAGACGAACGATGACAGCTTCGACGCAACATCTAGGACAGCTGACAGGGGTATTCCCTGGCTGTAGAAGACGTCTCAAGGTAGAACAACCATTTGTTTCATGTCTGTAGTTTTGCTGTAGTAGTAGAGGGCCATTTTGGGAGTGACCAACATCATTTGTAGTTATTCTTATCTTTATTCTTTGTCTTTTAAATAGCTTAAATTTTAGAGTTTCATTGTAATTTTTGATACGTCGTCATGTGTCGTATGAGACGTTATTTAATTCATTTAACTTAGATTTGAGTTTCTCGTATTTTTTAATTCTGAAGGAAACGTTATTTGACTCTCACTTTTGAACGATACTCGTTTTAGAAAGGAATGCGTCGATAAAACTAAGATAATTCGATAATGCTAAGATAACTTGAGAATGTAGAGATTATTAGATTACTCGATTATATTGTATTTTGGGAGAAGAATGTAAATATTGACAACTTGTAAGAACATTTAAACATTATAATTGTTATTAACAATTTCTATGCGGAACAGCGAAAGTATTCAATTTATATGTCTATAATGCATTGTTATCAAGTAAAGCATAATTGTGAGATGCTATAATTTTATGTAACAAACATTACGATGTGCATATACATCTGATATATTTATTTATAACAATTGGACTGTTATAAAATTCTTATAGCGGAATACAACTTATTAGACAACTAAATAGTCTTGATCTATTATATTACGAATATACACTATAAATTAGGACCATGGTATTGACAATTGAGGTCAAATGATGCCTATATTTATCAACAATTAAAGTATAAACATTGTTTAACTGAGATGAACAGACCAGGAGATATGTTAGTCTACCTGCGGTCTTGTATGTTAAAAACAACTTAAATATGAATTGTTCATATATTTAAATATACACCAGAAGCGGGAGGATATGAATTTATTTTTATTAACCACTAAAAGACGAGCGAACTATAAAGTAACATTGTTAACGTTTGGTAACGTGTAAGAACAAGTTTATTATGGATCATAGAGAACGAAGAGCGCTAATGAAAGGAATAAGAAGTACTTTGTGAATTGTATTAATGTGAACGAACATGTAATTGTTGTAATTTGATGCACGAGGTTTAATAATTTAGATCGGAGTTGAAAGTTAGGAGTGCATTCTGAACGGTAACATACTGTAGTGTAGTTATCTAGTAAAATCACTAATTCTTCTATAAGTGTATAGCAAGATGGGTTTTTCAAGGAAGTAATGCCGTGCGGAGCTGTGAAGATTGTTTATAAAGAGGAAATGAAGGATGTGTGGCATGTTTAAAGCGTAGTAAGGCGCCTTTGATAAGTATTGTTCACTGTATTGCGGAAGGAAGGAATATATTGCTATATGGAGCAACAAATTGTTACAGGATGAGTAAAAAGCGCTAACACAGAGGTTATTGTTTGAATTGTTTATGTTTGAGAGTATTTGTAAATGATCCACGTAATGTATAGAGTCTTGTAGTAGTTTCGCATCGATCTTTATACTATTGTTTTATTTATTGACATGCCATTCCAAGCTGTATTTAAATTAATTGTTTGATACTCAGGCTTATTTATTATGACACACCACTAGAAGTACCTGAGAATTTTATCGTCGGTAGAAGCATTGTTGGAGAACTGTAATTTATGTAACAGAGACACTATGAAGCTGTCAGAGCGCGACTGACAGTGTTAATGGTAATTTTTGAACCGTGTGAAGCACGAGATTTGTAAATAATGTTAATATTTAAACCATATATTATTAATAACAATTTTATTAGAGTAGATAGTTACATTGTACGCACACCGTGTATAATGTAGGGTTTTGAATTGTTAATTTCATTTTTCATGAGTGAACAGCTGATTTTTAGCAGACCATTTTCAATGACACAGCCACAGGGTGACTGTAAAGTTATGCAAACATTTTATGAAACTTAATATCGTTTCATTACTGTAACAAGCATATTCAGATACACTTATTCTACAAATAGTAGGTGTATTTGACGTGTGTTACAGTTAATTTTTAGCGTGTTTATTTATTCATGGTGATAGGGATTATTTTATTTAATTATCTGTATTTGTTTGGAAATAAATCCCAGGCACTAGTTTTTGTTTGCCTGTTCGTTTTTTATAAATCTGATCATCATTTCATTCTTGCGATCGACATGCGATAATACTGCGAATTAGTTACTAGAGTTCAAGTTAGTCTCAACATTCACCGTTCACACCCGAGAGCCGAGATTCTTGTCTCGTTGCATGACCGGTATGCATCGAGGGTTCCCTAGTCATTATCCTAGTAGGGTAGCGTTGGTCTACCTGGCCGGGTATCGACCTCCCTACAATCCTTTTCCATCTCTGCGGATATAGGCTATGACTATGCGGGATTCGGGTGCAGTACGATTCCTACCGCAGACATCCTGGAAGTGTTTTTCTGTGGTTTACCACTTCTACTTCAGGTGAATGCCGGGACGGTTCCTAAATTAAAGCCACGACCACCTCCTTCCCAATCCTCATCTGAATTAAAATTACACATACTATTACAGTCATCACAATAGCACAGGCTATCAGACACATTCCACACTCACCCAAGTACACGGGGTTATATGACCACGATGTCGCAAAGCCCCTAAATGAATCATGAACAACAACTTTTTAACTTTAATACCAATTTTCAAAATACGATATTCAGTAGTTTTCAATTGATGCGCCATTAGACAGACAGACCTAGAGCAAACAGTGATTCCGGATATCCGATATATTTAGTTATGTGAAAGGAACATAAATTTGATCTTCTTTAATTCCATTTTTGAAGATAGTCACTGCGAATGCTTCGCCTCCGTGCGCTGTGTGTCGACGATCAATCACAGTCTGTTTTCTTTCAATTAAGGCCAGGCTGGTTGAAACCGAGCAAATATTCCCTCCCTGTTCCGCACGTTACTTGCGACAGTTACGTATTCATCTCAAGATGTGGCTATCTCCACACTCTATCTGAAAATATTGAAATACCAGCCAGGTATCTTGAAATCGGGAAACAAAAGGTTTGATTCCCTAAGTTGCTCATCCTTGAAATGAACTTGTTACGCCTTACAAATCCTCTCTTGGTTGGTTGGTTCCTCGGTTTAGGGGCTGCGACAACGCGGTCATGTAGCCCCGTGTACTTTGGGTGTGTGTAGAATCTGTCTGATAACCGGTGTTAATTGTGATGACTGTATTAGTGTGTGTTATCCGTTTTCAATTCAAGTAAGGACTGCAGACATTGAATTTTTTTCAAGTAGTTCCTACTTTTGCTACCAAATGCTACCGTCCACGACACCTAGCTTGCAGACTTGGCTACTAGATGCCATCACAGTCAGCACCTGGCGGAGAACGTTGGAAATAATATAGCGTTATCAATTCCAACCTACAAGTTTTGGCTTCACACAAGTGTAGTGAGTGGAAGGTTCTTTCATACCATACAACTATGAAATGGGACCGCCGGCTTTACTTCCCCTCCGAAGTAAGGCATACGGAGGGATTTTTAACGCTCTTAAAAATCCGACGACTTCGGCCGGGTTTGAACCTGCGACCTTAGGCTCAGAAGCACAGCATGCTACCAATTACGCCACCTACAAATCCTGTCTTTGAAGATACCGAAATGTTGAATAACCACATATGATTGTCTGTTGCTCTCGAGTTCATAAGAATGTCGTTGTTTGGGGTCTAGTGACATTGTGATCTACTTGAATGTGAGAAGAATATGTTGTTGTTGTTGTTTCATTTGAGGGGCTTGGATATCGTGGTTATTTAGCCCCGTTTACTTGGATGAGTGTAGACTTTTGTCTGATAACTTGTGATATTGTGATGGCTGTATTTGTGTATGTAATTCTGGTGAGAATTGGGAAGGAAGCGACCGTGGCCATAAGTAGAAGTGGGACACTATAGAAAAACACTTCCAGGATGGCTAAGGTAGGAATCCGACCCACCTCTTCTCAGTTTTGCCTCACGAGGTTAAGTGGACCTCATTCCAACCCTCAAACCAGTATTACATTTCTTGTCAGAGCTGGGAATCGAATCCGGCCCTCAAGGGTGACAACGATGAATGCTAACCGTTAACCGGTACACCGCGAGGTGGACAAAGAGTGGAATATTTTTGATTAATCTGTGTTATTGTGATACTATACCAGTGTGTATACACATTTTGTATTTGGGATTACGGTTAGGGTAGCGACCGTGACGCTAAGCTAGGTACCATCCGGATGTTGTCTTCAGTAGAAGTGGAAAATCACTGAAAACACTTACAGGATGAGAGAGGTGCGAAATGAACTCAAAGTTTAAACTCACGAGAATAATTGTAGGTTGTTCCAACTCTCAGACTACAATTTCATTTCTTGATTCAACCGAATCCAGGTCCTTTCTCTTAAAGTTAGGAACCACTTTCTTGGAGTAGAAGTGGGGATGAATGAGATTGGAATCGAACGCATATTTTCTCAGTTATGCCTGACGAGGCTGAGTGTACCCCGGTTTGACTTTCAGACCAGAATTACATTTCTTGGTTTGCGTAGATGGTAGCATGCTGCGCTTCTATGCCCATGATCGCGGGTTCAAACCGGGCCGAAGTCGTCAGATTTTTTTAAGAGCGCCAAAAATCCCTCAGTATGCCTTCTTTCGTACGGAAACTAAATCCGGCGGTCCCATGTAATAGATTGATGGCATGTAAAAGAACTTTCCACTAACTACAATTGTGTGAAGCCAAATTTCTAGGTTAGATTTGATTAACGCTCTATTAAGTTCCAACGTTCGTCGCCAGGTGCCGGTTGTGGTGACATCTAGTAGCCAAGTTCACAGCTAGGTGTCATTGACGGTAGCCTGTGTTAGCAAAAGTAGTAACTACTTGAAATTGATGGTCTGCAGTCCTTACCTGAATTACAGATAACATACACTAATACAGTCATCACAATTAACACCGGTTATCAGACAGATTCTACACACACCCAAAGTACACGGAGATACATAACCGCGTTGACGCAGCCCCTAAACTGAGGAACCAACCAACCGACCAACTACATTTCTTGGCACAGTTGGTGTTCGAACCCACGGTCTTCGGGACCAGAGTATCAATACGTCGGGCCTACCCTAAGACCACATAATGTGACAATTCAATTCATGCAGATGCCTAGAAAAATGCATAATGTGCATTTTATACGGCCATAGTAGACTCATTCGCAGTAGACAGTCTGCTTAAGAAAGTACGGGTTGAATATCACAAATAAGTGTAGCACGTGAATCATGTGGGATACTATTTGTATTCTTTAATATCTATATAGAATCACGACCAAACCACAAGTTTAAGAAAAAGTATTGCTTCAGATTTTAAATCTTGTTGACCATTCAAATGTAAATGGCCAAACCAGTGTGATGCAAACCCCTTAATAAAATTGAAACCAATATTAACTCCAAGTGGTGCTCAAAACGAATAGTTCGTAAATAAGAAATGCATGAACAAGTTCATCTTTCCAGTAAAAGGAATCAAATGAACTAATATTATTTTATATGTTATTCTTATAAACGTTGGATATATAGTTTAAAGCAACTGAGAAATCTTTCACACCTTGAAATTAGGGCCCATACAAACACTTGATATGGTCTCAAAGAATGTCACTCTCCAGGAACTTGAACCCTTTCGTGACGTCACTAGCTATGGAATTTCAAATACCTGGTGTCTCCTACGACACACGTGCAGTCCATAAGCGCGCATACACCACAGCATTGACCATCCAATTTCCTGGCTGCCGTTCCACGCCATAGGTTCTTCCAAGGAACGACGCTTGATTGAAGATCATCGATTCATATTCAGTATTCTATTCTTTAAAATGTAGTTAAGTTGTTTTAAAAGATATAAAGGAAATTTACTCTAGGATTTACATTTAATTAACTCTTTTATAACAATGACCACACCATACCAGGTTATAGATCAAGTGGACGGCCATAAATGAGGTGACACAAAAGACTGAAGAATGGCAGAGACTAGTAGAGATACTGCTTATTTTTTTTTGTTGGTTACACAATTTTGTAACTTATTTATTTATTTATTTATTTATTGCCAAAACAGGGCAGTGCCCCAATTACAGTAGCAAACACTTGTTTACACACAGATAATACATGAAAATACATTGAAAATGAAAATCCACAGCCTGCTTCCAGTCTCCGACCGGGTCAGGAATGGAATGAATGAAGCCCCCATCTAGCGGCAAGGATATGAACGTGCCGGCTGCCGAGGCCTGACGCACTCCTCTGGGGCAATGATTAAATGAATGACAGATGAAATGAAATGATAGTGCAGAGTGTTGCTGGAATGAAATTGTGACAGGGAAAACCGGAGTACCCGGAGAAAAACCTGTCTGCCTCCGTTTTGTCCAGCACAGATCTCACATGGAGTGACCGGGATTTGAACCACGGACCCAGCGGTGAGAGGCCGGCGTGCTGCCGCCTAAGCCACGGAGGCTCACATGAAAATACATTAAAATACAAAATAAAAATACATTAGAATGCAAAATAAGAATTGAAAATAAAAAAATGGAAATTTTTAACAAGAAATATACTCAAGTTCTGGTCGCAGTTACAGTAAATGAAGCATGATTTTTAATATTTGATCACATAATGTAAAACTAGATTAATATTTTTAGGTACTAATACAATAGCAATGAAAGATGTAAGGTTGGCATTAATGATTAGTATTTGTTAGCTATTTAATTTCAGCATATTCATTTAAGTTGGCAATGTTGCTCTTACGTTGGCCAACCTGTGTACAGTGTGTGCCTGTCATGGCGTTCAATATAGCAGTGGTGTGAAGAGTGTGTCTCGTTGTGTTCTTTCAATAGTCCCTACAATTACCAGAGGTAATACAATGCAATGTAGCACCGATTGCTACAACATAATTTTGGTCCTCCGACTCGGATTGACAGTGAAGTGAGTCATATTCATGATTTCATGTGATAAAATAAGTGTTTGGCGTAATGGCGTCTTAGCGAAGCGCGTGAGTGCTAAACGAATTAGTTCAGTACAGCATCTTGATTTCGTGCATCAGTCTATCACCGACAAGACATGTCGACCTAGTAAGTAAAAGTGCAACGAGTATACATAGCAATATCAGATCCGAGCAGATCACCCAATATTCGAAACCAAGTTTGCGTCATCTTCATATTCCAAGACTGTGCATCTGTTGAAGAACGCAATAGGCAAGCAAACGCACTCTGGTAGAAAGACATTCAACCACTTACAGTCACTCGTCCAGCTCAGTGGGCAAGTGTCATAAATCAACGTCAACCCTCAACTGACCATCGTCGCGCCTTCAAGGAACAACAGCCGCTAGGGTGAAAGTGAAAGTGACAGCTGACATCCAGGAAGGGTGAGACACAACCGGCCAGCCCGTAGCCAGCAGGATACCGCAGTCAGCAGCCCAGCAAATCGGTGAGTGAGCGACCTATTCATATCCTTATAATTCCTTTATTACCTTCACTATTGTCCGTCAGTTACCTTCTTTACAATTTGAGTTGCTATTTACATTTCAACCATGACTGAACAACTAGCCGTGTTGAAAGGCAAGCGTGCGCAGATTAAGGCCAAATTAACGCGATTTAGAACATTTTTAGACTCGTACAGTATAGAACAAGGCCTACTGCAAATTCAAATGAGGCTTTCAAAAGCTGAGGAATGTTATGCTGAATTTGAAACCGTTCAATCAGAAATTGAAATTGCAATGAAGCAAGATGTTCAAGAACAGGAAAGAGTAGATTTTGAGGATACATATTTCAGCACCGTTTCAAGAGCACAACAGTTAATTCAACAATGCTCACAATCAACTACCTCTTCAAATCAGTCTAGTACGTCACAAACACATGTCACAGAAGTTAAATTACCCGCAATTGAACTACCAAGTTTTCACGGTAATTATGAGGAATGGTTGCCATTTAAGGACACATATCTAGCCTTAATACACAACAATGAAGCGTTAACTGACATTCAAAGGTACCATTACCTCAAGTCGTCACTCAAGGGTTCCGCTTCAGAATTAATTCATTCTCTTCAGTTAACTGCTGCAAATTACTCTATTGCATGGCAACTGTTACACGAGAGGTTTGAAAACAAGAGAATTATTGTTCAATCTCATGTGAGGTCTCTCTTTGGCCTACCCACGGTAGAAAGGGAATCTGCCAGCTCTCTACGACGGCTTCTTGATGACACAATAAAACATCTTCGGTCACTCAAGGCACTGGGTTTGCCAACAGAACACTGGGACGCACTTCTTGTACATTTAGTGTACACTAAATTAGATCCTGCTACTCAACGGCAGTGGGAAAATAGCAAACAATCAGACCACTTGCCAACAATCACAGACATCACAACATTCCTTCAACAGCGATGTCAAGTATTAGAAGCTGTTGAGGTGAATCGTAAGGCCACACCTAAGGAACAAATGAAGAACCCCTCGAATAAGAGTACATCGCGATCAAACTCGAACGCTTGCTTCACAGCTCATCTGGGAACATGCAACATGTGTGGCAACAGTCACAGGTTGTACCAATGTGCCCGGTTCCTGCAGTTGGGCGTTGAAGAACGGCGCAACAATGTCAAGAAGTGGCAATTGTGCTTCAATTGTTTAGGAAGAGGCCATATTTCTAAAGAATGTAAATCTGTTCACTGTAAACGATGCCCGAGTAAACACAACACTCTTCTTCATCTCACAAACGTCACTCATGAAGGAGACATTACTGATAAGCAGCCGACATTACAAGAACCGCAACAGGGAAGTAGCTTCACGGGTCATGCCATAAACAGACGTGAATCTCAAGTGTTACTGGCTACAGCATTGATCGACGTCATTAACAACAAAGGGGTATCTGTTACATGCCGAGCTATGTTGGATTCTGGGTCACAAAGCCATTACATGACAGAAACTTTGTGCTCCAAACTTGGCCTTCGGAAGGATCGTGTTTCAGTTCCCGTCATAGGAATCAATGGTGCCACAACACTCGTTAAGCACAGCATTCGTGCCACATTCAACTCTCGTCACACAGAGTACAAGCATTCAGCAGACTTTCTACTGGTTCCCAAGATCACAGATCGCATGCCTTCAAGTCCTGTTGACTCATCTAAACTATCGATACCCAGCAATATCAGCCTGGCTGATCCCTTCTTTTATGATCCCAGTAACATTGACATTCTTCTTGGAGCAGATGTATTTTGGGATTTACTTGGTCGAGGACAGCTGAGACCAGGTACAGAACGGATATTGCTACAAGAAACGAAATTGGGATGGATTATCACGGGGAGAGTTGAAAATCATCAACCCACTAGGAAGACATCCTGTTATCTGAGCGTCAACAGTGACATCAGTGTACAACTGCAACGTTTCTGGCAACTAGAGGAATGTGGAAATGAGAAGGTCTTCACGGGGGAAGATAGATTATGTGAAGATCATTTCAAGGAAAATGTCACAAGGCAGCCCACCGGGGAGTACACAGTAAGATTGCCGTTAAAGGGCGACTCTCAGTTGTTGGGAGACTCAAGGAAATGTTCCGAGGAACGCCTCTTCCGGCTGGAACGACGATTTGCCAGAGACCCCAAGATCCACGCCCAGTATTCAGCGTTCATGAAGGAGTATGCTGATCTCGGACATATGGAACCTGCACCAGAAGAAGAAGAAGAAGAAGAATCGCATGTCTCACCAAGATATTATCTCCCACATCATCCAGTGCTGAAGGATTCCAGCACAACCACGAAGCTGAGAGTTGTATTCGATGCCTCAGCGAAGACGGACTCTGGGGTGAGTCTGAACGATCTACTGATGGTGGGTCCCACAGTGCAAGATGACCTCTTTTCGATCATTGTTCGCTTCAGAACGCATCGATATGCCCTGACGGCAGACATTGAGAAAATGTACCGTCAGATTAAAATGAACCCGTCCGACTCGCAACTTCAAATGATTCTATGGAGAGAATCTACCGATCAACCTGTTAAATCTTACAGGTTAACGACAGTCACGTATGGCACTGCTTGTGCACCATACTTAGCCACACGGACTCTGCATCAATTGGCTGACGACGAATTCAGTGAGTTTCCTTCAGCTGCTACCGTTCTGAAACGTGATTTCTACGTAGATGACTTACTTACAGGAGCGGATACCATCGAAGAAGCTAGGAAGCTACACTCTCAGTTGGTAGCATTACTCGAAAGGGGAGGTTTCATCCTTCGAAAGTGGTGTTCCAACGACGACTCAATTCTTTCGGACATCCCGGAAAATATGAAGACCCAACAGGCAGCGTTGAATTTCGATGGAGAGGCAGTCAAGACATTAGGCCTATTATGGGATCCTAAATCAGATCAGTTCAAGTACGACGTTCAAGCTGCAGAACAGAAAGGTAGGGCAATCCCATGCACTAAACGCTCGGTGTTAGCCGAAATATCAAGGATATTCGACCCTTTGGGATTAATAGGTCCAGTCATTTTAACATGCAAAATCTTCTTGCAGGAGCTCTGGCTCCAGAAGATTGATTGGGATGATCCATTGCCTCTTGACACTCAGGAGAGGTGGATGTCATGTAAACAGTCCCTCATGCAAATCAAGGATGTATGTGTTCCTAGAATGGTTGTTTCAGGAGGACGTCAGTGCTCCATCCAACTTCATGGATTCTGCGACGCATCAGTCAATGCCTATGGTGCATGTGTTTACCTCAGATGCGCTGATGATAGAAATACCATATCAGTGCACCTCATCTGCTCAAAGTCGAGAGTAGCTCCAATAAAAACACAATCCATTCCGAGATTGGAGTTGTGTGGGGCTGTTTTGTTAGCAGAACTGATGTCTAAGGTCAGTTCATCCCTCACATTGAGAATTGACCAAAGATTCTACTGGTCTGACTCAAGGATTGTTCTCGCTTGGTTAGCAGCACCGTCAACAAACTGGAGCGTGTTTGTTGCCAACCGAGTCTCGAAGATACAAACCAGTACTACTGTCGACAACTGGAGGCATGTATCAACTGCAAACAATCCAGCAGATCTGGTATCTAGAGGAGCGTCAGCATCACAGTTAATGGAGTCTCAACTCTGGTGGGAAGGTGCACCATGGCTGAGTAAGGAAGAAGAGTCGTGGCCACAACGCATTCAAGTAGAAACGCGCGAAGAGGCAAGAGGAAGCAACAGCAAGTTCATAACTCTTGTTACTCAAGATAGGGACACATCGCTGATTACTCGGTTTCTACGCTGACAAGGCTCAGAAGAGTACTAGCGTACTGCTGTAGGTTTGGAATGAACTTAAGAAAGGCTCCGAAGGAGCGTAAAACAGGACCTCTCAGCACGGAAGAACTAGACACCACGATGAAGATGATTCTGAGAATGGAGCAATACATCAGGTTTTCAGAAGAACTTCGAAGGCTACGCAGTGGAAATCAAGTTGCAGAAAGCAGTCAGCTGAAGTCATTGAATCCATTCCTAGCTCCAGATGGACTTCTCAGGGTAGGCGGACGTCTTCAGCATGCCAACATTCCAGACGGGCAGAAGCATCCCATCATCATTCCTGCAAGCGGACACCTGACCAACCTCATCGCCCAAGATATGCATATAGGAAACCTGCATGCAGGCCCATCTGCTTTATTAAATGCTATTCGAGAAGAATATTGGCCAATAAGAGGAAGACAACTGGTGCGAACTATCGTGCATGGCTGTGTCAGATGCTCGCGTCTGAAGTCAACACCAGCAAATCAATTGATGGGAAATCTCCCTTCAAGCCGAGTTACGCCTTCAAGACCATTTCTCCACACAGGAGTGGATTACTGTGGACCAGTTCTCATACGTCATGGAGGACGTCAAACACGTGCCCCCATAAAGACATATATTGCGCTTTTTATTTGCTTCTCGACCAAGGCGGTGCATTTAGAAGTAGTAAGTGACCTTACTACAGCAGCATTTCTTGGAGCATTGCATCGATTTGTAGCCCGACGCGGAAAATGTGCCCACCTGTATTCTGACAATGCTAGGAACTTCGTAGGTGCTCGAAGAGAATTAGATGCATCAACCAATCCCTTTCAATCAGAAGAACAAAGAGATCATCTCATGACAACTTTGGCGAACGAAGGAATCCAGTGGCACTTCGTACCACCTCGTGCTCCACACATGGGAGGACTTTGGGAAGCCGGGATAAGGGCTTTCAAATACCATTTTCGTCGAGTAGTTGGCAGCAGCAGTTTGACTCTTGAGGAGTTGACTACCCTAACAACTCAGATTGAAGCCTGTATGAATTCCCGACCCTTGACCTTACTTCCGAGTGACTCTAATGATCCATCTCCTCTTACACCTGCACATTTCCTAATAGGAAGCTCACTCACTGCTATTCCAGAGCCTAATTTAAAGCTTGTGCCTGAGAATAGACTGAGTAGATGGCAACATATGCAGCAAATGTTGCAGCACTTCTGGCAGAGGTGGTCAAAGGAGTATCTCAACGGTCTGCAGCAGCGATCCAAATGGAGGCAGCGAGCTGCCAACTTCAGGGAAGGTGCAGTGGTGCTCATCAAGGAGGACAACTCTCCCCCATTGACATGGCGAATGGGAAAAATCGTTGCATTACATCCAGGCTCGGATGGTGTTGTTCGAGTTGTGACCGTGAAGGTCGCTAATGGGACCATTAAGAGACATGTAAATAGACTCTGTGCTCTTCCAGTGTAATCAATTATTGTGTTATTTAAATTATTATTTGTGCCATTTTCAGGGAACTTTCATTGACATTTGCTGCGATTTTCACTTCGTGTGTTTGCATATATCAATTGTTTGGTTTAAATTTGATATTGTATTATTTGCAATGTATGTCATATTTTATCATGTGTTTGGTTGACATTTGTCTTGTTGTTGACAGACGTTCAAGGTCTGTCAAGGTAGGCGGAATGTTAGCTATTTAATTTCAGCATATTCATTTAAGTTGGCAATGTTGCTCTTACGTTGGCCAACCTGTGTACAGTGTGTGCCTGTCATGGCGTTCAATATAGCAGTGGTGTGAAGAGTGTGTCTCGTTGTGTTCTTTCAATAGTCCCTACAATTACCAGAGGTAATACAATGCAATGTAGCACCGATTGCTACAACAGTATTGGTAATTAGTAATGAAGGGAAACCTAAAACTAATAGCAGCTAAATATAATATCTTTGTAATAGTGAATCCTTTGACAGCTAAAACTAAAGCTAAACTATAATTTAGCAAGTACATTCCAAAATCTAAATTGTTGTCAGCTGAGAGCCTGTTGTAAGTACAGCATATATTCAATGTAGGTAATCTGGGTAGTGTCATTACCAGTGGCAAACGGTATCTTACAGAAGTCAAAAGAAGAATTGCTATGGTAAAGCAAGCATTTCAGAGCAGGACAAATCTATTGTTAAGTAACCACATATGAATTGAAACCAGGGAGACATTTGTTAAAACCTTTGTTTGGAATGTGCTGACTTACGGATGTGCGACATGGACTTTGGGAAAACAAGCACAATCAAGACTAGAAGCTGCTGAAATGTGGTTCTGGAGACGTCTGACAAGGATGAGATGGAGGGAAAAGAAGACTAATGGACAAATCTTGGACGACGTTAAGGAGAAATGGGCGTTACTTGATTCATTAGAACAGAGGAAAACTGAATTTCTTGGACACTCCTTACGGCTTCACACCTGTCTCCAGATTGTCTTCGAATGCAAGGTCCAAGGGAAGAAATCGAGAGGAATACCACGTCTCTCATACCTTAGAAACAAAATTACTCAGCTGGGTTTTGCTGACTACGTCACGATGAAGACAACTGCTGAAGATCGTGCGCTGTGCAGCAGTGACAAGGCTTAGCTTGTAGATAATGATGATGATATTTTGTTAAGCTTTGTAATTTAACAGACTTGTGAGTCGAGGAATAAAATAAAATAGAACAAAATAGTATTTCAAATGATACTAGTCCATTTGTAGGGCCATCTCTTCCGGAGGGGCAGATGCCCTCGCTGTTCCGCCCCTTAAAACCCCAATACTAACTAACTAACTAACTAACTATTTCTTCCAGAACAGAGTGAACTCCGAGGCCAATTCCTATGTTGTGGTGGGCAGAGGCTCTCTTCTTGGGAGTTCGTGAAAATGGCAGCGTTTGAATCTAGAAGCCCTGTAGTTCGTTCTCAGGGACAGCAGCTTAAACGGTGAAAGGCCTAACAAGGTGTATGTCCAATCCTCATTATTCTTTACGGGGTTGGGTTTTAGGTCAGATGAGATTTTATGTAGCTAACTAGCAGAAGTACCCATTCTTCGAACGGTCTTCGGTATTAATAACCAGATGTTATCAATTGAGCTACTGTTGCAATGTTTAGGGGCTTGGAACCTGTTTGTTGGCAAAGAAAAATTATTAGTTAAAATGTGCTCTCAAACAAAATTTACCTAACGTGTTCTTCCTGGCGTGAAAATAAAATTGAAAACTTCGTAGAAGAATCGCAATACACGTCACATACGAACTGACCCTAACCGTTGTGCCAAGTGCCCAACTACAGGAAGACCCCTTTTATAAATTATAAAGGCTTGTGGTGCATGAAAATTCAGTGTTTTTAGCCTCCAATGGCCCAAATTCCTAAAATCAGCAAAAAACAGTCTACTATTTCTATTCAGGAATTTTTGAAAATAATGTTGATGTTTGGAGATATAATAGACCTTCTGTACGACATATCGCACGTGTAAGTCGTGTGAAAAAAATCTAGGGTACTCCATTTGCAACCTTTCACAGAAATGTAATAAATGGAGTGGCATTACTTATTCCAGAAATAGATGGAAAGTTGGATGCCACCTCTTGAGATACTGTTGTCATGGTTAGTGGCTTGCATTCCTTCTTTAGTTTATTAAATGAAATTAGTTTTCTGGGAATATCTAAGAAACTGTTGGGTTTAGAGCCTTAAAATATAGTTTTCGGGGACCCTTTACGGCTCTTGAGGGGCCCCGAGTTTTGTTTCTGACCCCAAGGGTTTGAAAATGAGCTTTGTCTCTTCGTTGTACGCCATAATAATGATAATAATTAAAATAATAATACTAATAATAATAATAATAATATAACAAAATAGGGATAGGGATATAATAGACCTTCCAGACCATACCCGCACGTGTAAATCGCGTTAAAAAATTCTAGATTACCCCTTGACCCCTTAAGCGCATTATATGTATTGATGAATATTTCAGCTTAATTTGGATCCGTTATGACTTTATTGCCGTTTGCAAACCTTCACAGTAATGTAATAAATGGAATTGTATCGCGTCTTACAGAAATAGATGGACCTCAGAGATTCTGTTGCCATTGTTACCGGCATGCATTCCTTCATTAATTTATTAAGTGAAATTAGTTTTTTGGGAATATCTCAAAAACTGTTGGTTTTAGGGCCTTAAAAGTGGTTTTCGGGGTCGTTTTAGGGCCCCCGAGTTTCGTTTCTCACATTGAGGGGCTGAAAATGAACATTGTCTCACGCTTATTTCAGCATGTATTTTAAGGGGGTAGACCCCCTGTTATGAGAGGTACGGAGAAGAGTTACATCAATGATTAGTGTCGTGCCTCTGATGGATATCTGTATCAAATTTTACGTTAATCCACCCAGCCGTTCTCGAGTTATAAGTACACAAAAAATTGTCCACAGTCAGACAGACAAAAATATATTTTTGCATGCATCCGTCAAAAAACAGTCTGAAACGGGCAAATATGTCAAATTTTCGTAGAAAAGCCGAAAAATCAAACATTCATTTTTATATAATAGAGAAGGGATATAATAGACCTTCCGTACCACACCCGCACGTGTAAATCGCGTGAAAAAATTCTAGAGTACCCCTTGACCCCTTAAGCGCATTGTATGTATTAATGAATATTTAGGCTTAATTTGGATCCATTATAACCTTATAGCCGTTTGCAAACCTTCACAGTAATGTAATAAATGGAATTGCATTGCGTCTTACAGAAATAGATGGACCTCTGAGATTCAGTTGCCATGGTTACCGCCATGCATTCTTTCATTAATTTATTAAGTGAAATTAGTTTTCTGGGAATATCTCAAAAACTGTTGGTTTTAGGGCCTTAAAATGTGGTTTTCAGGGTCCCTTTAGGGCCCCGAGTTTCGTTTCTCACATTGAGGGGCTGGAAATGAGCTTTATTTCACCCTTCTACGCCTATTTCAGCATTTATTTTAAGGGGGTAGGGCCCCTTTTATGAGAGGTACGGAGAAGAGTTACATCAATGATTAGTGTGGTGCCTCTGATGGATATCTGTATCAAATTTTACGTTGATCCACCCTGCCGTTCTCAAGTTATAAGGACTCGTAGAAGTTGTCCACAGACACACAGACAGACAGACAGACAGACAGACAAAAATTTTATTTTTGCGCGCATCCGTCATAAAACAGACTGAAACGCCCAGATATCGCAAATTTCCGTGGAAATTCAGAAAAAACAGACAAACTTTCATTTTAGCCTACTTTCGATTTTTGCAAAAAATGAAAGTAGACTTATGAGATCACTACAGGGCGAAAAAAAGTGTGTTTGTCTGTGTGTGTGTATGTGTGTGAGTCTGTGTGTGTGTGTGTGTACTCTGAATGTCTGTCCCCCCTATCAATTCGAACACGGTTAAACCGAATTGAACGAAATTTGGTACAGAGGTAGCACTGGCAAAGGGCACCTCAGTGTCATGTTTTATATTGCCGCCATCTTTACCAAAAGGTAATGGCGGCCAATCGAATGGTCAAAACTTAATAATGCATTACGACCAAACTAATCATCGGATCTTTACCAAATTTGGTAACAACCTACCTTCATATGGGACGCGTCTTGTGCCCAAACTACAAGGTCATCAAACGTACCATTTCAGGATGGCGGCCGTGTGAATTATGCAAAATTTATAATCCATAACATGGGACCCACCAGTTCCGATTATCGAACCAAGAATCGTTTAATCTGTTCTAAGCAACGTGGTTCGTTCGAAATTAAAAGTTTATATTGTAATATTATAATCTAGAAGTGACTTTAAAAATCTGAATCGTCTCGGCTGTTTGACAAGATGGCAGCTGATCTCTCGTTCTGACCTATATTTTACTAATTTCAGTATGTTGCATGCAATATAACCTACTGATAAAAATTATATGAACTTAATATGAAATGAACTCGGTTTGAAATATACTCCAGTGAAGAAATCTTCAGTCCAAGTGATTATTTGCTAATACAGTACGTTATATGTATTTAATCGATAACGCGTGATTTATGAGTGTACGATTGGCGAGTGGTTTAGTCGTGGCCGAGTGAGGTGCGTGTGAGCGCGCTGTGTGACCGCATTGGAAGAGTGTACATTTTCTAATACCGGTGCTTCCGATAGTTCCACGGGTGAACTGACCTTCCGTGTGTCATTCGGACAATAATTTTTCAAGTAGTGTTCCAGATAGGACAACAAAACCAGGAAAACCAGAAAACCCCGCTGAAAATCATGTCCGGATACCAGAGGAAAAATACCGTACGCTGCCAATGGGACAAGCAGAGTTCTCGCGCCACACCAGGAGAAATTCACCGCTGGATTAGCGATACTCTCCGGTTGACTGTCGACCAAGTAGAAGCCATCCAGTTAAATGCACAAGAAAAAACCATGTACATCAAGGTAATCAGCATATCTACTTATCAGAAATTGTTAAATAAGTTTGCAGATCCTATTAAATTTCAGTATGACTCAGGCGAAATGACTAATGTTAAGCTCTCCCCCAGCGGATTCCAATTTTACCACAGTGCGTATATTTAATGTCCCACTTGAAGTTCCACCTGAAATTTTCAAATCCGTCCTGTCGAAATATGGCACTGTGAGTGAAGTCAGGAAAGAACAATGGTCCTCTGCTTATCAGTTCCCGGTGTATAATGGAATACGCGCAGTTACTATGGAAATAAAACAAGATATCCCCTCCACTGAGACTTTTGGTGGCCATTCTGGCTACCTATCTTATAATGGACAGAAACAGACCTGTTTAATTTGCAATGCTAACACACATCTACGTATCAACTGCCCACAGAAAATGATTCCCCTCGGTATAACTCCTACACAACAACGACGTGTTCAATACTCGGAAGTCGTGACACAGCAAACGTCACATGAACACATGTTTATTGATCAGTCAGCTGGGACAACACCAGCAGTGGCCTCTGATTCACACGACGCAGAACTGGTACCTTACACTGACCAGCTCAGCGAGTCACAGAGTGCCCCTGTGCTATCGGCAACATGTATCGCAGCCTTAGAACCAATTATGCCGCCACTACAGGCTGCCACAGAAATTTTGTCTTTACTGCCCCCACCTTCTCTGGTACCTACCGACTCACCAAAGCAGGTTGATCGGGGATCCGAGAACGTATCTAAAAAGATAAAAACAAATGCCTCGATTGCCGTACCAGCCCAGAAGAATCAAACTGGCTCTACAAACGTTCCCGCAGCTGTGAAAAAGAAACAAAATCTTCATTCTACGTCATCTAGGGACCCACGAACGCTCTCAAACGCTGACAGCCGGCCTATGAATGGCAATCATAAGGAACTATCTCAACCTAATTTGACATAGTGCACCAGGATAATTCTCACCTGTGTCTTCTTTCGAGTCCACCTTCCAGTATGTCTAGCACAGCTTTTATACTTCTCTTAATGGCGCAATTTCTCACTGTGGCCACTGTGAATATCAATGTAATAGAATGCCCTCTGAATTTTCAACTGTTGGAATGATTCCTTCGAGATGCAGACATTGACATTGCCTTCAATCAAGAAGTTGCCATACCGTGTTTACCCATATCTGCCTTCTACAAACAATACATCAATACCGGTAATACGAACAGAGGGACCGGATTCCTCATAAGACATGATATCCCACTCGAAGGTGTGCTATGTCATCCATCAGGACGCATAATATCTGGACACATAAACAATACCATCCGGGTCCAATAAACGTGTGGAACGGAAAATGTTCTTTGAACAGAGTATACTGCCTCATCTGCACGACGTTAAGGAAAAACTTATTCTTGCAGGGGATTTCAATTGTATTCAACGCCCAGAGGATTCCACTAGTCCATACAAAGGTGTCAACCCGGCTCTCAGGACCCTTCTTACCTCCCTACACTTCATTGATGCCGTGGATAGCTTAAGGGTGCCCCTGCCCCATTACACCTGTATAAGTCACAACTCCTCATCAGGGCCGATAACCTAGATGTTAGGCCCCTTAAAACAACAATTATCATCATCATCAACTCCTCATCACGAATTGACTGCATCTACCTTTCACAGGAACTTATCCAGCCTAGACGATATGAAGTGATACCTGCCAGTTTCACTAACCATCATGCTGTCGTATGTACAATCTCTTACCCCCATCCCATATTT
Source organism: Meconema thalassinum (assembly GCA_946902985.2). Classification (NCBI taxonomy): domain Eukaryota; kingdom Metazoa; phylum Arthropoda; class Insecta; order Orthoptera; family Tettigoniidae; genus Meconema; species Meconema thalassinum. The sequence continues at coordinate 285,901,729 of OX336391.1, read as the reverse complement.
CACATAGGAAGAGGTTATTGGAAACTGAATTGCTCGCTGTTACTGGAGGAGGAATGCCAAGATATTTTCAGACAACACTGGACTCGATGGGTCCAACAAAAATGCAAATTTCGCGACTGCGCAGACTGGTGGGATATTTTGGTTAAACCAGGGATCCGCCGCGTCTTTAAAAACGTATCCTAGCAACGAGGTCGGGAAAGACGGGATACAGTTGAATTTTACTATCGAGTTCTTCGCCAGCTCCAGCAAAGATCTGATGCTGGGGAGCGTATATATGACCAGATTCGGGAAGTTAAAACCAAGCTTCTGTCTCTACAGCAACGAACGCTCGCTCATATAAACGTGGCTTTGAAAGATCGTACAGTGCTCCCAGACGAAAGTGCAAGTGTATACCATATCGCCAAAGGACAACGTGAGCGGCAACGTAAATATATCCACCGCCTCCGCACCAGTACTGGAAGTGTTGTCACCTCCCCTGACGCTATACGTAGTGAAATATCACTATTTTATCAACGGTTCTACGCTCCGGCTCCAATTGATCCACAGCAGGTGACCTTATTGCGTTCATCTTGCAATACCCATCTGTCTCCGTACAACAAAACTCGGCTCAGCGCGGATATTACGGATGAAGAGATTCACTCTGTGGTTAAGCACCTCCCAAACAACCGCTCACCTGGCATTGATGGACTGCCATATGAAATGTATAAACACTTCTGGCCTCTCATTGGCAAAGAATTTTGACATGTTCTGCGTACCATTCTCCAACGTCGTGCTCTTTGTCGATCACATCACGAGGGTACCATAGTCCTCATACCAAAAACATCCTCTCCCATGGCAGTTGGTGACTTCCGACCAGTTACTCTGCTCTGCAGTGATTATAAAGTCCTTACCAAAGTACTTTCATGCCGATTGAAGACTGTTCTACATGATATCATTGGTGATGAACAATGTTGTAGTATTCCTGGAAGAACTCTGTTAACAAACTTAGCGATACTAAGGGACCTACACCTAAAAGCCGAAATGCTCCCCACTGAGCCAATGAGTTTTCTCACCTTGGATCTTGATAAAGCTTTCGATCGCATCAGTCATGAATACTTGTACATGGTCTTGCAACACTTCGAATTTCCTGCAATCCTTATTGACTACATTCGTATGATACATTGTAATGCTACGTCTCGAGTGCTCGTCAACGGTTTTCTTTCCCCTCTGATTCCAATACAACGATCAGTTAGGCAAGGATGTCCTCTCTCCATGCTACTTTTTGTCATTGGCCTTGAACCGTTCATTCGGACTACCCAGGTGAAGCTACAGGGTTACAAACTGTCTACACATGTTTTTGGCATGTGCGCCTATGCTGATGACGTATCCATATTGATCCGCAATAATGAAGACATCTCCCACATCGATAGCGTCCTTCAGCTCTACCATATCGCCTCTGGAGCACAATCGAACCCCCAGAAAACTGCTTTGCTTCCGCTCAATAATAACTCAGTGATTACCCAACAGCCCTGGTTCCGCATAGTAAAGGAGGTGAAAATTCTTGGCATTACCTGGAAGCAATCGATTCTGGACACGGTGCAAGCAAACTGGACTAAGGTCATTGCCAAAGTTAGGGGAGTGCTGATCCAATTTGGTCAAAGAAACCTCAATATAGTGCAACGGGTCATAGTCCTCAACGTATTTGCGCTCTCTAAAATATGGTATGTCGCACAACTTTTCCCACTTCCCAAAATGTTTGAGAGCCAATTGGCAAAATATATAGGTTGGTTTCTATGGCAAGGATTTTTGTTCCGAGTACAACGGGAACAGTTGTATCTCCCATCCCGGCAAGGCGGGCTAGGGCTAACCGCTCATGGCATGAAATGCCGTGCACTCCTCTGCATGAACGATATCACCATTCTTTCCCAACATGATACTTTTACGAAAGCGCTATACAAAGATATTCGGAACACAGCCCGTGGTTGTGAGAGAGCTTTGCCGAAGATATTTAGGGACCATCAACAGCACCTTCTGGAAACTGTTCGCCAAATGCCTTCAGGGACTGTTCCAACGACGAAAAGTATTTATAACATGTTGCGGCAAGTGGTACACTCCAAACCGCGAATCGAGGCCACCACCCTCTACGTCCATTGGCCCACTGTTTGGAAAAATTTTGGGGCTATGACCATTTCTTCTGCTGTACACTCCCGGGTTTTTATCTTCCTCAACGATCTCATCCCAACCGCTCTACGGCGATATACCATCCGTCTTGAAGCTTACCCATGGTGTACTATATGTGGTCAAACTGATACGGCGATACACCGCTTCACATCATGCACGCGAGTTGCCTCCACGTGGCTGTGGTGTAAGGGAAACGTATGTCAACTATTAAATGTGCCCACGGATGACCTTGATGACAGGAAGTTGATTCGCTTGTCGGTGACCGCCTTCCCCCAAATTAAACAGACTGCCATTGTGTGGATAATGGGCCAATATGTACACTTCGTGATGGACAATGATCAACATTTCTCATTCCTGGATCTCAGGTATCACCTGCAGAAAGAGCGTTGGAAGCTTAGTGAAAGTGGACAATTGTACGATAAATATGGACACTATCTGGACTTTCTTGTGATGTAATAGTATGGTATTTATCATATCTGAAAATTCTGTAATTCGGTAAAGAGCTAATAAAAAAAAATAATTGGCTGTGTGGTTAGAGCTCCCGTCTCTCATGTGGCTGGCCGGGGTTCAAATCCTATCAGAGTAGAACTTTTTTGCTTGATTTTTTTATATTTATTGTTTCGTGAGTACTGAGACGTTATAAAATAAAGCGTTATATGGTGCGTTTTGCAATGGAAATTATATATTAAAAAAACGACATTCTCCACCGGAGTGACATCTACCAGCCTTCAGTTGTACTATGCAGAAACTATAGATTCGAGCAGCGCTCTATACCGGCCAGTTAGTGAACCCAGCCTTAACGACTGCTAGGAGTAATAATACAGTAACATTCGTTTATTCCTTGTGCACAGAGGTGTTGTTGATAACCTCAAAACTTGCAATATGGATGATTTGGAGATGGATTATTTTGTTATACCGTGTATTTAAGATTAGCCTATAAATTAACGGATTGCGAAGTTACTTCACTTCGTCCTATATCATTCGTATACGACACAGAACTACAACGTGACGTCAGTTTCTGATCTGCTCTGATTGGCTATTACATTGCTGCAGTCGGGTAGTTGGCAGTCAAGGATAAAATTCGCGACTGCCAACTGCCAGCTACCAACTGCAACTTCATGTTGTGTATGGTGCCTATAGTATACACGGAGTCGATCGCGACTGCCGACCGAGGACTACCAACTACGGACTGCCGACTGCGCATTGTAGATGGGCCTTATTAGAGCAACGAAGTTTCAATTATTGTAAGTAGTCGGTGTTTGGAGTGTTTGCTGATGAAATTGCAAAATGCAGGGGTAAATTATAAACTATGGTTTGAACGCCACTGTTCAAATCCTGTGTGCCAATTTGCACTTCAAATAGGAAGAAATTAGGAGTTGATAAGGACAGAGAGTTATAACTATACCCATACATTTAGGAGAAAGTAGGCTATATGTTCTTTCCCGAACATCTTGTTTATATATATAGAGATTGTCTGCCATGCCACGCGTAGCTACCCTGGTTAGCCATAACTGTGTATAATAAACATTTCTGTATGTGAATTGAATGATTTTCTTCTAACGTTTATGACTAGAATAAAACATAGTGCGTTGGATTGATTTCAAAGGGTGCTGTACGTTAAAAAGAAATGCACTCTGTTAACGAATTGAGTGCAATAATTTACAATATTGCTCACTGCACAAAGCTAGTGAGCTAGCAATAATTAGGGTAATTATGGTGTTTAAATTAAAGCTCTATATGTCACATATGGCGTGATAAATCCGACTGATGTTCCAATATAATCCTATTTGGACATTTTTATATATATTTATGGTAATTATGCTCATTTAATTTGACCAGGTTTTGCCTTGTCAAATTTGTTGCGGGATATGCAATCACGAGCCCATGGACCTGCTGTAAGTAAGTGATTCTAGAAGTCTTTGTTTATTAGTAAATCGTGGCTCATTGAGGCTCATTGGAAGTAGAATCCCCCACCCCCACCGTCACCATGCGTTTTAACATTTATAGGGCAGAATATTATTAAATATATTTTATTTGTAATTATTTAAATTTGATTTTAAATATTTTATCCTGATTTTAATAAGCATTCATTTTAATTTGTGTATCCTTTAAAATATTAATGGTCATATTTGCTTTTATAATTATTCATAGCCTATTATTAGGCTACTTTCGATTTTTGCAAAAAATGAAAGTAGACTTATGAGATCACTACAGGGCGAAAAAAAAGTGTGTCTGTGTGTGTGTATGTGTGTGTGTGAGTCTGTGTGTGTGTGTGTGTGTGTGTGTGTGTGTGTGTGTGTGTGTGAGTGTGTGTACTCTGAATGTCTGTCCCCCCATATCAATTCGAACTCGGTGAGCGCAAATTGAACGAAATTTGGTACAAAGGTAGCACTAGCAAAGGACACCTCAGTGTCATGTTTTATAACGCCGCCATCTTGACGGAAACGTAATGGCGGCCACACAAATGTTCAAAGCTTAAATCAAATTACGACTAACCTAATCATCCGATCTCTACCAAATTTTGCAACAACATACCTTTATGGGGGCAGCATCCTTTGACCAAACTAATAGGTCATCAGCCTAATAGTTTGCGGATGGCGGCCATCTTTGTGTGAAAATCGATTGCCCCTATTAATTCGAACACGGTGAAACCGAATGGAACGAAATTTGGTACAGAGGTAGTACTAGCAAAGGGCACCCCAGTGTCATGTTTTATATCGCCGCCATCTTGACGGAAACGTAATGGCGGCCACACAAATGTTCAAAGCTTAAATCAAATTACGACTAACCTAATCATCCGATCTCTACGAAATTTTTCAACAACATACCTTCATAGAGGGAGCATCCTTTGACAAATCTGATAGGTCATTAGCCTAATAGTTTGCGGATGGCGGCCATCTTTGTGTCAAAATCGATTACCCCTATTAATTCGAACACGGTGAAACCGAATGGAATGAAATTTGGTACAGAGGTAGCACTAGCAAAGGGCACCTCAGTGTCATGTTTTATATCGCCGCCATCTTGACAGAAACGTAATGGCGGCCACCCAAATGTTCAAAGCTTAAATCATATTACGACTAACCTAATCATCCGATCTCTACCAAATTTTTCAACAACATACCTTCATAGAGGGAGCATCCTTTGACAAATCTAATAGGTCATTAGAATAATAGTTTGCGGATGGCGGCCATATTTGTGTCAAAATCGATTACCCCTATTAATTCGAACACGGTGAAACCGAATGGAATGAAATTTGGTACAGAGGTAGCACTAGCAAAGGGCACCCCAGTGTCATGTTTTATATCGCCGCCATCTTGACAGAAACGTAATGGCGGCCACCCAAATGTTTAAAGCTTAAATCAAATTACGACTAACCTAATCATCCGATCTCTACCAAATTTTGCAACAACATACCTTTAAGAAGGGAGCATCCTTTGACAAATCTAATAGGTCATTAGCCTAATAGTTTGCGGATGGCGGCCATCTTTGTGTCAAAATCGATTACCCCTATTAATTCGAACAAGGTGAAACCGAATGGAATGAAATTTGGTACAGAGGTAGCACTAGCAAGGGGCACCTCAGTGTCATGTTTTATATCACCGCCATCTTGACGGAAACGTAATGGCGGCCACACAAATGTTCAAAGCTTAAATCAAATTACGACTAACCTAATCATCCGATCTCAACCAAATTTTGCTACAACATACCTTTATGGAGGAAGCATCCTTCGACAAATCTAATAGGTCATTAGCCTGATAGTTTGCGGATGGCGGCCATCTTTGTGTCAAAATCGATTACCCCTATTAATTCGAACACGGTGAAACCGAATGGAATGAAATTTGGTACAGAGGTAGCACTAGCAAAGGGCACCTCAGTGTCATGTTTTATATCGCCGCCATCTTAACGGAAATGTAATGGCGGTCACACAAATATTCAAAGCTTAAATCAAATTACGATTAACCTAATCATCCGATCTCTACCAAATTTTGCATCAACATACCATTATGGAGGGAGCATCCTTTGACCAAACTAATAGGTCATTAGCCTAATATCTTGCGGATGGCGGCCATCTTTGTGTGAAAGCCGATTCCCCCCTATTAATTCGAACACGGTGAAACCGAATGGAACGAAATTTGGTACAGAGGTAGCACTAGAAAAGGCCACCTCAGTGTCATGTTTTATATCACCGCCACCTTGACGGAAACGTAATCGCGGCCACCCAAATGTTAAAGGCTAAAATGTAATTACGACCAACCTAATAATCTAGTCTCTACCAAATTTTGCAACAACAAATCTTTATGTGGGAAGCATATTCTGACCAAACTGCTAGATCATCAGCCCAATAGTTTGCAGATGGTGGCCAAGTATGTGTGCAAATCGATTCCCCCTATCAATTCAAACTCGGTGAAACCGAATTGAACGAAATTCGGTACAGAGGTAGCACTAGCCAAAGGCACCTCAGTGTCATGTTTTATATCGCCGCCATCTTGACGGAAACGGAATGACGGCCACCCAAATGTTAAAAGCTTAAATCAAATTTCGACCATCCTAATAATTTGATCTCTACCGGATTTTGCAACAACATGCCTTTTTGTGGAAAGCATCTTATGACTGACTACAAGGTCATCAGCCCAATAGTTTGCAAATAGCGGCCATGTATGTGTGCAAATCCATTCCCCAGATCAATTCAAACACGGTGAAACCGAATTGAATGATTTTTTTTACAGAGGTAGCACTAGCAAAGGGCACCTCATATTCATGTTTAATATCCCTATAGCACGTTGTATTTCAACAAGCTACTACAACCAACATTCAATTATATTCCTTGAAAAGGACAAAGAGTTATAACAATACCCATGCATTTAGGAGAAAGTAGGCTATATGTTCTTTACTGAACATCTTGTTTTTATAATCTTATAATTACGACTTTGGGAAAACAAGCACAATCAAGACAAGAAGCTGCCGAAATGAGGTTCTGGAGACGACTGACAAGGATGAGTTGGAGGGAAAAGAAGACCAATGCACAGTGGGTCAAAATCGAAATCTAGGGGGACAAAAATTTTTTACGTTTTAATCATGAATTTGGAGTGAAAGCAACGTATATAATTTGTTTAATTCATAATAAACATTAGTTAAGACGTTTTTAAGCTACGTCTAGACATGCAAGAAATTGTCTGTGCCTAGGAGTTGGATATACGCATTCAGTTATCTCTTCAGAACAATTTTCTACCCCTAATTTACTTCTAACAAAGTCACAAGTTCCACTTTTGACATAACCGTCGAACCCAGTGCTTCAAAACGTTGTAAACGTGTTAGAACTGGTTGCGCGGCTTCTTCTAAAACGTAAAAAAACTAAGTAAGTTGCAAAAAGATGCAAAAATGTTATAACAGACTTAAACTAAAGACTTTATCTACATTTTAACATTAAGTAGAAAGTGACGCAGAGTGACGCTACATACTAAAAATCTAAGTGAAAATATAATTTTAAAAATAATAGTTAAATATTATATAATGCAAATATAGCTAAAATTACGTAACAATTACGCCCATTAATAACTGAAACACGTTACAAAGATCATACCTTCAGCTGCATGTTCCATCTTAAAGCATCACACTAACCAGAAAGACAACCAAACCACAGCCACATACATTCACCCTCCAATTCAGACTGCTCGAAGAGTGGTGACAGATTTACACTAAGATGCGTTTATATCCCAGAATAGTGAGCGGCAATTATATGATAATGCTGTAGAAGTAATAAATTTTGATTCTTTAATGATGAAAATAAATAATTTTATCCTCCTAGATTTCGATTTTGACCCACTGTGAATGAACAAATCTTGGATGACGATAAGGAGAAACGGGCATTACCTTATTCATTAGACCAGAGTAATACTATGGTCGTAATACTTAGAGTTGACGTCTGACAGCTAGTGCTGGAGGGAGGAGCATTGCACGTGCCATTTCACGCGGTTGCCACATTCCTGCATTCCATACCCTACCCTTCTCACTTCCGGCTGGCTTGTTCGTTCATTCTGACCGCTGTGTTTTCTTGTAGACTACCTGGCCAGACCATGACTGACTCGGTCTTATGTTCGGTTTTCTTTAACAGAGGTCGGGCTGAAAAGCTCAGACAGTAGAGCGCTGGCTTTCTGAGCTCAACTTGGCAGGTTCGATCCTGGCTCAGTCCGTCACCTCTCTCCATCAGCAGCTTCCTACTGTTGATAGCTTTATATTCAAAACCAAGGTTATGAACCACTTTCAGTAAGGAAGAGTAACTGCCTTTAAATAAGTCGTTCGGAAGTGTAAATAACAGTTTTTGAATTGTTGGATGTTCCCTCCTGGTGTAGTAAGAATATATGTGCCGGCGAATAGCATCGTCTTTAAACGGATCCAGATTTGTAATTCTGGAGGTTCTAGGCCGCTTCTTTCCAGGCATGGGCAGTTTAGATGAACCCTCTTCTGAGTTGTTATATTTCTCCATCGTAACTCTTGTCACAGTACTTTTACTAACTCTAAGAGCTTTCGCAGTGCGTTCTTGAACTCTCTGGAATGGAATTAAAGGAACATTCCTTTCCGAAAAACTCTTAGCCTCCTCTTCAAAGAATTCCCTTGCGGCACATATAATTTCTCTTCCTTGGTGATGAATTGTCACACCATGACCGGCGGTATTTTTTTCATGAGGTGGAGGAGTTCTGGGCCTCCCTCTCCCTCGAGGAGTATTCATAATGCTCGAAATATATATTGCAATACAATAATTGTAGGTCTACATAATTAGTATTTAAAATACCGTTAGATACTTAATGACGGCCTCCAAACAGAAACACAAATAGAATAACACTCACGCTGAACTGCTTGTGACAAGATCTAACTCAGAAGTGCGAGGTTTGGCAACTCCTACAAACTCCTCCTAGCCATGAGCTGGCCAGAGGGCTTATCTCCATGGCAACCACAGTCGCCCCACCCCGTTTCCATGACATCCATACCCCCACCTCTCTTTAACCCACCCCGGTAGGCAGTAAAAGGACCTCCCTCTAAGAACTGTCAGAATTCAACTCTAAGTATTACAACTGTACAATTCTTGGACACGTCCTGCCGCATGACACCTTTCTCCGGAGTGTCTTCGAATGCAAGGTCCTAAGGAAGAAATCGAAAGGAAGACCACGTCTCTCATACCTTAGAAACAAAATCACTCAGCTGGGGTTTGCTTCCTACGTCACGAAGAAGAAAATTGTTAAAAATGGGCTGTGCCCGCAGTCACAAGGCTTAGCCTTTAGAAAACAACGTGATGAAATCAGAACTATTAGTTATTGCTTTGTGATTACGTAATACAGGGAGGGGGGATGAATCGACCAAAAAGTGATTACATTGTATGTGGACGGCCCTCAGTCCTCACTGACAATGATACATTAGTTGTGCGGTGAAATCAATTCAAAAGAACCTTCCTAGTAAGATTGTTGCCCAGTTATTTTAGGAAGTTGAATTTTATCTTCCTATTTTATGATGGCATTGGTTTATATTACTGCTAGATTTAATTTTACCGGTTACGGAGACCAAGATTAACGGCCAAGGGGACACGAGGCGCTGATCACGCATCACTCCGTAATCTGTAGACCAAATGGCTGGTCAGTGGTCGCTTGGTAGGCCAGGGTTGTTGTTGTTGTTGTTTGAGTCTTCAGTCTTTTGACTGGTTTGATGCAGCTCTCCATGCCTCCCTGTCCTGAGCTAATCGTTTCATCTCTATATAGCTACCACACCCTACATCCGAGGCAATCTCTTTAACATACCCTAACCTTGGTCTACCCCTACAGTTCTTGACCTCGACCCTTCCTTCCATAACTAAGCTTGTTATTCCTGGGTGTCTTAGTATGTGTCCTACCAACCTATCTCTTCATTAGCAGTCGCCAGAAACATCTCTCCTCTCCCACTCGTCTTAATACCTCTTCGGTTGTAACCCTATCTACCCATCTGATCTTCATTATTCTCCTGTAACACCACATTTCAAATGCTTCAATTCTCCTCTTTTCTGCTGCACCAATAGTCCAAGTTTCATTTCCATAGAGTGCGACGCTCCAGTCAAAGGTTTTCAAAAATGTCTTCCTAATACCTAAATCTATATTCGATGTCAACAGATTCCTTTTCTGTATAAATGCGTTCCTTGCCTGGGCCAACCTAATTTTTATATCCTCTTTGCTTCGTCCATCACTGGTTATTTTGCTTCCTAAGTAACAGAAGTCTCCTACTTCCTATAGTTTTTCCCCTGCCAATTTGATGTCCATAGAGGTTTCTGATTTATTGCGTCTGCATTCCAATATTTTTATTTTACATTTATTAATTTTCATCATGAATTCTTTCCTCAAGATGGAGTCCATACCATTCAAAAACTCATTCAAATACTCAGGCGTGTCGGCCATGATGACGATGTCATGGCAGATCTCAGAGTTGAAATTATTTCTCCTTGAATATTCACTCCCACTTTAAATTTCACTTTAATTTCCTTCATTGCTTGTTCAATGTAAAGATTGAAAAGTATGGGTGATAAGTTGCAGCCTTGCCTCACACCTTTCTGAATACCAGCTTCTCTCTCATGCCAGGGTTCTTCATGGAAAAATTCAAAATAATGATATCTAAATATACACAGTGTTTGCAAATTCCCATTACAGACTTTGGGGGCTTGTAGTGGCGACCAAGACAGTTAAGGTTAGCTTAGGAACTTGTGTCTGGAAACGTACAGTCTTCCCGCTACTCGCAAAAAACACCACAGAACACGTTCACAGCTCCCGCATTTTCGGCACTCATCTGGCTCCTGCTGCTTGTCGTCTGGGTACAATATACGATATTACAGGTGAGGCTCGATGTGACGACCACTGACGTCAACACAAACACGATATCTCCGTACCATGATTGCTACACACGATCACCAATCCATGGTTCTCAAGGTTTTCATGTGTCCCCACATGTAGTAGTCTAGCGGTGTCAAGTCGGGTGACCGTGCAGGCCAAGCAATCGGGCCACCATGACCTATCCACTGTTGCCCAAATATGTGGTGCAGATGATATCGGACCGCAAGTGAAAAATGAGGTGGTGCGCCATCGTGCTTAATCCACAATGTTTTGACGCATATGCAGTGGCACATCATGTAAGAACTCATGCAGTACGTCTTCAAGGAATACCAAATGCGTGGCACCCATTCGTTTTCGTGGAGGAAGGTATGACCCAATCACACAACCATTCAGGAACCCTGCCCAAATGTTCACACCGTATCGTTGCTGAAACCCATGGGGTCGCGCAGCATGCGGGTTTTCATCAGCCCACACATGACTGTTGCGGGCATTGAAAACACCTTCCCTGGTGGACTTTGCTTCATCAGTAGAAAGGATACACCGTGAAAAGTGGGGACGTTCAATGACGTACGTGCCCTAGTCAGTGGCGGCAAATATGCGGGAGATTTGAACGTGTGTTGTGGTGGTTTTTGCGGTAAGCGGGAAGACGATACGTTTCCGGACACAAGTTCCTATGCTAAACTAACCATCATGGTTCCCACTACAAGCCCTCAAAGTCTGTAATGGGAATTTAGAAACACCCTGTACGATACATGAATAGTACGACAATGTCAGTTTCCACAAGAAGTTCCATGACGAACTAAAGAGCCTACTTTTCATGCCAATGATTAATCTACAGTATATGAACCTATCTACAATAATGACGAAATTAAGTTGGTAATATCGAAATGTCTAATTAGTTCGAAATATTCCTGGTATAATGTAGCCTAATAGAGCACTACAGTTGGCAGCCCTGGTGACTGAATATATTCTTAGTTCCATCTCTTAAGGTACAGAATACAAAATTTGGTTGAAGTCCAATGGACGTTACATGCAGTTAGACATTGGAACTATCAGCACGCGTAAAAGCATATTGCCAACAATACCATGCGTGTGCTGGTTAGAAATAATCGGAAATATTATGATATCTTGTTGTGCCAATTTTGGATGAAATCCATTCGTTAGTATAGAAATTACACGCATTTTAAAATTGGACTTATCAGCATGCGTAGAATCATGTTGGCAGCACTGACTTATATTAATTGCTCCAAATAAATCTATAATGGCAGGTGCTATACGTGGGCAAAGTATAGAGCTGTTGGCTTGCATACTTTCTGATATATTGATAGTAGGGTAAAAAAAATAGAGACAGCATTTATTAACAGTTGGCAGCCCTGATTACTCTTATGGATGCTTATCGTCATATCTGTTATGTTACACATAGCACATACGAAATTTGGATGAAATCCAACTGAGTGTATAGAAGTCACATGAATTTAAAAATTGGTCCTAATAGCAGGCTTAGAATCATGTTTGTAGAACTGAAGTATATAAGTTTCTCCAAATTAATCTAAAATGTCAGGTACTATACGTGTGCATAGTTTAAAGCTGTCGGCTTGCATACTTTCAGATATATTGGTATTTGGATAAAGAGAATAGAGAGAGCAATTATTAACAGTTGGCAGCCTGGTGACTCTTAAGAATGTACTCAGTCATATCTGTTTATGTACACATATTACATACAAAATTTGGTTGAAATCCAATTGATAGTGTAGAAGTTATATGCATTTAAAAATTGGTCCTAGCAGATGGCTTAAAATTATTTTGGCAACATTATCATGTATGGCCTCCTGGAAATTAAACTGAAATGGTATTATCTACATGTGTGTCAATTTTGGAATAGCTCCCATGGATACCTTCCAAGATATCCAACATGGAGCTCAAATTTCTAGTGCGTTTTTTCATCAGTTGGTAGCACTGATATCATTTTCAAATATGGTCTTGAGATATTCCTGTATACATCTTTACTCATACTAAATTTTGTTCCGATTGCTGCAGCCGTTTAGGAGTTGATAGTGGGGGACACACACAGCCAGCCAGACAGACGGATAGAAGGACAGACAGACACACATTTTTCCGGATCGATCTCATAGGTCTACCTTTTCCTCATTTTTGCAAAATGTTAAAAGTAGGCTAAAAATAACCTATTCATTTTCGTGTACAATCCTAATGTGAGTACAGTTTTGGCTCACCCTATGCTGCACATCTGTGTTTGCATATTGTTACAAAGGCTGGTAAGAGACTCTCCAAGAGTTACTCGAGCTAGTTAGCACACGGTTGGACGCACACCCGACCTGCAATATTTGCCAAGAGTTCTTGTGTCACAGCTGTATACTCCCACGATATCATCTGTGATTATAATATGACATTTTTACCCCCACGCCCCACCTTATGACACACACACATCTCTCGGCGGAGCACATGTGGCGCCACAAGTACATTTATTGTAACGGCTATTGATGATGTTATTGCACTTTTCGGGGCTTGGTCATGCTGGGCGAGTGCTAAATTTGTCACAGAGCCTGTGCTTTTGTGTTGACTGTAGTAGTGTGTATGAGTGTAAATAATTAATAAGATCGGTATAGGTACCTCGATATTGATTGATTGGATCGAAACAGCGAGGTCATCTGCCTCTGTATTATATGTACGTTATAATTAATAAAGATTTTTCTTATTACCAATCTTTACGGTATTTCCTTATTGTTGATTCATTTAAGGGGATTGGACATCGTCGCCATTTATCACCATGTGTGGAATTTTGTCTGATAACTCGTCTTATTGTGATGGCTATATTAATGTTGTATTTGTAATTAAGGTGAAGATTAGGTGGGAGGCGGCCGTGGCCTGGATTATGTAACCATCCCGGCATTCGTCTGGAGTAGAAGTGGGGAAACCACGGAAAACCACTCCCAGGATGGCAGATGTGCGAATGAAACACACTTCTTCTTAGTTTTGCCTCACGAGGATGATTGGATCCCGCTATAGCCCTTACATCAGAATTAAAATCCTTGTCAGAGCCGGCAATCGAACTCGGGCCTCCACAGTGACAGCCAAGAGTGCTAGCCACTACGCAACGAGGCGGTAGGTGAATGATTTATTACGTGTTGAAAGGAGCTCAGATCTAACATGTCTACGTCAGGACAATTTGTATCTCATCTCACGATGTTGTGAGAAAAGCGAAAGCAATCTGTCACGAAAGTCCTTTCACATCTGGGTAAATGATGCAGACGTACAGCACAATGCATAATATTGGCTTCCTTCCCCGACCAACCAAACAAAACTTTACGTGTTCTATTAATCCGCTCACCTTTTGCATTATACAGTTGTTTTTTAATCTTTATTTATATTAGGGATGCGTTCTTCTCAAATACTAATCTTTAAGCCATTCACTTCAATAGTTTTAGGGTAATTCCGGTCCATGACAAACCCACAAATCGACTGAAGGACATATAGACATACAGACTTGTGATTTTAACGTAGTCGTTATGCCATTATCCAGCTTGGAATATGGGCGGAAGTAGAAGAAGGTTAAAGAAGAACGTAGAAATGAAATCTGTTACACAACTCGATTCATTTATTAAGGGTATGGCTACATCACTAATCGTATTATCTTATTATATAATACGCTAAGGTGTATGTTTCACAAAACTCAAGCTCCTAAACCGAGGGAGTTAGAAGCTGTGTTTGTACCAAAATCTTCCAAATCGTCTCAATAGTACAGGAAAAATCTTTCCTTTCCTGAAAAGTCAACGGAAAGATATTTATATGTTTATAAAGTGATTTTAAACAAATAAACAAGACGATAGTCCCTGGAAAAACTGTATCGCGTACAGCCCGAATGGCACTAGTGCCGGACGGGTAGTCTGTACACATGGGGCTCACACAACCCATTATGCGAGAGCTCTCGCACGGTTCCACTAGTTAAAAATTATTACAGTTAGCTTACAAATTAATATCCAGACCACGAATGTAGTCTAGAGATCTCTCCATCATCACCAGGAACTCCGTGGGATCGCCAGCGAAAGCTCTCAGAGGACACTCCCGAACTACATGGCGTCACAGTCACAACCCGGAGAAGGTATTGTATCGTGTCGTCGCGAGCCGGACGGGCAGGTCTCGGGAGGAGGTGGAGTGACATATCCATCAGCTGGCAAGACAGTTCCCAGGTAGGCGATTGGCACGGAGGCTACCAGACTGTTCTGTTTTCCGAGGCCGCTAGGTGCAACGTGAAATATCGAGAGCATTCGGCAAAGAGGGACTCGACGCTACTGGAAGTGGTGACATCGAGATTCTTCCAGGCCAGGAGCCGATTGGATATATACCAGCGAGGTGTGGCGAGCAGTCAGTCGGAATCAGTCACTCTCAGTTGAGTCTGAGTTAAGGCAGTCTGAGTTGAGGCAATCAGTGAGTTCAGAGCAGTACAGCGACTTACGACCGGACATCTACTGGAACAGAGTGGAAGCCTAAATGCCAGGGCGCAACGTTGGCTCAAGACTGTGAATGCTTAGTGGTGTCGCAGTGCTTCGTGGAAGACGTGGTCGAGGATACGAGTTCGACACGGGACGAGCAAGAGCGCACAAGAAGACTCTGATAGTAAACGAAGCGGCAGGTACTAGGCTGAAGAGGATCTGTGTAGATTGTACGTGTAAGTGTAAGTTGGGACACTGTGACGACTCACGGACAGAGTGAAGGTAAAATAAATGTGAAAATAAATATCGATGACAGTGGTGTGGAAATAAATGTGAAAATAAATATTGGCTCTAAGAGATACTTTCTTGCAGAATACAGTGTAAATAAATAGTGACTAGTAGTTTGTATGAAGTGAGACTCAGTATGTGTGTGCCAGTGAATAGGCCTAATTTGTATTAATGTTAATTAGTTTAAGTTATGTTAGTGTAAATAAAGAATTAGTACATTATAAGCCTGACCAGTTATTTAACGAACCCTAAAAGCGTAACAGTACTTTATTCCACTTGTGCAGAGACTCGGCTAATTGGCCAGTGTTGGTACTTATACGATTAAGCACCAAGTGCAAGTCAAATTCAGGTGGTATGGACGATATACACGGCATCTGGAGTTGTCCGGTCGTAGCATAGGTCTGTCATGTATGCCTCCAGCATTCTCGGATAGTAAAACCGTTGTCAACCAACAACTTGGCAGTTTCCAGGGGTGGATGGCGAATATCTCGCCACGTGGTGAGGGATTTAACATTAAGCTGCAGGGTGGCCCTAAGTAAATTTTAAGGAGAAGTCGCACTCGTCACTCAAGCTAACCTTCATATATGTTCGTGTTGATTCATTTAGGGTCTTTGGGATATTGTGGTCATGAAGCGCCGTGTACTTAGGTGTGTAGAATTTTTCTGATAACCTGTGTTATTGTGTGTTTGTGATTGAGAACAAGGATTAGTGTAAAGGAGACCGTGGCCCCCATCCCGGTATTGGCCTGGAGTAAAAATTTGAAACCATAGAAAACTTCAGTTTTTGCCTCACATGGCTGAGTGTACACCCATTCCAGCCCTAATATCAGAATTAAATTTTTGGCAGAACCGGGAATCAAACCCGGAGCTATGGGGCGACAGCCAAGAATGTTAGCCGCTACAGCACTTGATGGTCTGTCATAATTGATCAGATCTTTCTGTGATCAAGAGCAAATATGCAGGTGGAATTAACTCATCAACCCCACTGTTTTCCAGTAAACAAAAATGCGTCGTTAAAACTGTTTGCGCTATTTAAAATGATTTACGTTAATGGAATTATCCTGTTGCCGCACTTTATTCCCCTTTATATAAAAGAAGGCGAATTATATTTCTAGTGGTGTTTTTGCTCACGTACACGCTATCCTCACATTAGTGGTATTAAACTGCCTCACACATTTACATTCGTCCAAGCCCAGAAGCATTTTAGCTGCTCCATCACCAGAATATTACATTGAGTGGCTTCGGTGGCGTAGTTGGTAGCAAGCTTATCTTCTATGCACAAGATCGCGGGTTCAAACCCGGCCGAAGTCGGCGGATTTTTAAGAGCGTAAAATCCCTCAGTATGCCTTCCTTCGGAGGAGAAGTTTTAAGGCATGTAAACGAACCATCCACTAACTACAATTGTGTGTAGTTACATTTGTAGATTAGATTTGATTAGCACTCTATTCATTTCGACGCCAGGTGCCGGTTTCGGTGGCACCTAGTAGCCAATTTCACAGCCAGTTGACGCTGACGGTAGCACTTGGTAGTAAAAATAGGAACTACAAGTAATTGACCGTCTGCAGTCCTTACCTGACTTACAGATAACACCCACTAATAAAGCCATCACAATTAACACCGGTAATCAGACCGATTCTACACATACGCAAAGCACATGAGGCAACATGACCGCGTTCTTGCAGCCCCTAAACTGAGGAACCAACCAACCAACAGTTCATTCATACATCTTTGCTATGCAGGGTCCGACACTAAAATATCCTGTTCACATATCTTCTGACTTGTTTCAGGTATCTACCCTACATTTTCACTTTTGCAGTTCACTAGCAGATATACCCTCTTTTCCATCGACTATCACATAATTATATGTATTTAATACAGTTATTAATTAAATTCATAATTTTTCTGCCGGTACGTAAATAAAAGTTATCAAGATAACTCAACGGAAGTGATTTGGTTGCGTTTTATGACATTGACGTAGAGGAGATATATCAAAGTTAATCTTAGAAATCCTAGCGCAGTCAGCTGGCATTTGAGGGTGCGAAAATGCGAGGGAACCGTGTCAGTAGATTTACTGGCACGTTAAAGATCCCCTTCGGGGCAAAATTCCGGCACCCCGGTGTCTCTAAGAGCCAGAGTAGTTAAAAGGGACGTAAAACAAATAACATTAAAGTACAACCTGGCACATCCGGACCTGTGATATCCGAACCCTCCCATATCCGGACACATCTCCGAATGAATTTTTAAGTCGTAGTTGAGAGCGAGGATACATTAGTGTGCTAGCCAGGGAGGACGAGTGAAAGTTGCAGCGCTGGAAGGCTGTGTGCGTGCTTGACCGCGAGGGGTTGTGGCCTGACTCGGTCAACGACATCTTCCCGGAAACTCATCCCTTTGTGTGAATAAGCGATATTCCATTCACGGCTTCTGCCTGCCTGCCACCAACGTCAACACGAGACTGCCTCTCTTTCTACCCTTCAGTCTGTGCGTGAGTCTTGAAGCGACAGTTTGTTTTGCGAGTGTGTTTCTGTTGTTACTGTTATTGTTTACCGTTGTTATCGTTAGTGTTATCTTTTAACCTTGTTTATTTGCTAAACTGTCCGAAAAAAGGAATAAAACTGTTGTTACGATGGAAGAAAAGTTCCGTGCTCTAAAAATGTTAGATGCTGGTGAAACAGCCAAGAAGATTGCCGCGGATACGGGAGTAGGAACAAGCACTGTGAGTGACTGGAAAAAGGCTCGGAGTGATATTGATGAGTGGTGCTCGTCACAAGCGTCAACAAGTGGTGTTAAAAAACCTATAATGATGAAAAAGGCAGCTAACAACCAAGTTAATGAGGCATTGTTTCTTTGGTTTACCCAAAGAAGAGAGCAAGGGTTACCTATCTCAGGTCCTTTACTAAAAGAAAAGGTACTACACTTTAATAAGGAAATTGGAGGGGATGAAGAGTTTAAAGCAAGTGAGGGGTGGTTGGAAAGCTGGAAAAATCGTCATGTACTGTAAAGCATATTATTATAATTTAATTATTTTAATTCTATTTCTTAGCCTATGTACAGTATACAGTTAACAAAATGATACTAAACCGTTAAAAACATTAAAATTAATCAGCAACAAACTCGTGAATTATTTCTGGACCCCTAGCTATTTGTAAAAATAGCCTTGTGATATCCGGATTTTTCCATATCTGGATCGGCCGGTCGCCACATTAGTCCGGATATGACAGGTTATACTGTATTATTATTATTAATCTTAGAAAAATTTATTACATTATGATGTTCCAAACTAAATTCCAAAGAATTACATTATCTTAAATCAAAATGAAATTTCCGATTCAAGAAAACGACATCAATGGCAACACAACAAACAAAACAGCTAATTGAACTACTTTGAAATAACATAATGGAATGAGATGGATAATAAGAGGTTCATAAGTACCGTATATATACTAGTAACCGTCCCGACTTCACCCAGTATCCTTAACGGTAAGCTTAGTAGGCGCACGGACGACCGGTCCCAGACACAATTCAGAATAGCCGAGGTGAACAGCGTAACTCCAAACTCATATACTTTTCTCTGAAGACTTAACTTGACACGACTCGGTAGTTTGATGCTGGCTGAAGCGGGGGTGATAGGCTCACCCGCTAGCTCTTAAACTTGCTCCAAAGCTAGTAATTAAATTTTCTACTCAATGGAAATTGAAATGAAAACGTAAAAACGCTTATAGTGGGCGTTGTATTAAAGATTGAGATATGCTGTTGGGGTCTTTTTTGTAGAACTTTTCATGCTAAACAATTCTTTCACTCATAGTGCATAGATATGTTTAACGGTTTACCCAGCATAAGCTTAAAAGGCGCACGGGCGGCAGGTTTTACTTCAACTCGATTCACTTACATCGTTACTGGTCGCCTGCCTTTGGTCATAAAGGAATATTTTTTCTACCGAAACGTTCCTCGAGAAATTCTTTACTGAAAAGTGAAAACCACATCAAAATCCATTCAGTGGTTCTCGAGATTACCCGCGACATCCAAGAATCGAGGGCCTTGTTTTATACTATGCAGAGATGTATATCTCGTGCCATTAATAATCTCATGAAAATGCGACCAGTCTCCATAAAAACATATCAGAGATTCCAACCAATCACAGCTGCCTTTAGTGACAGTTTCATAGTACAGTCGAACCTGGTAATAGTGAGCCTCTGTATAAGAAAGAAAGAAAGAAAGAAAGGGAAATGTCTTGGTCCCGTCATTTTTACGGTGAAAAACTCTATACAAGGAACTTTTGTACCTCTGTATAAGAATGTTGTGTTGAACTCGTTTACCTCTGTTTAGGAATGAAAGCAGGATCATGACCTCTACATATGAAGGTGGTGCCTTTTTATTCATGTTGTTTTCCCTGCTTACTCTCTACATCAGACTACGTACGTGCTCTATTATCCTGACATATTTTACTGTACTGCTTTGTTTCTATTGCCAGAGTTCAGTCTGTTTTTAGGAGTAAACGCGCTACTTTTTTTTAGCGTACGGTATGGCTTTTAGTGCCGGGATCCGAGGACATGTTCGGCTCGCCAGATTTTGTAGCTGCTTCTTTGCGGAAATCCATGTGGTGAGCTACAAGTACCGTCGCGTGTGGAGTGTTGTCTGGGGAGGAAAGTGTGAATGTAAGGACGAGGAGTTGGAAGGTAGCGGCTGTGGCCTATAGTTAAGGACCAACCCCGGCATTTGGCTGGAAGGAAGATGGGAAACCACAGAAGACCATCTTCAAGGTTACCGACGGGGGGATTCATACCTCCTCACCTCCCGGATGTGAGTGACTGCCTCCAGTCACGCCGTAGCGATCACGGCCATCTCACCCGGTAACGCGCTACTCTATGTACTGTATTAAAGACCATTATTTTTTTACTTGCAATATTCACTACAGTAAGTAACTGACTTACAACCTCCATACAAGAAAGTGACTTGGATAAACTTGGGTATAAGACAACCTGGGTAAAACGAAAGCCTCTATATAAGGAAGAATAACACTTTCCCCTTAACATTTCTTGTAAACAGGTTTGACTGTATTATCACGTTTATTTTCTCACATGTACAGTATGTGCAAGCTCTTTTATAAGAACAGCACATTGTGATACCCTTATAGTTAACTCGTCCTTGTTAAGACTAGTGTATTTTGTTGTTGATTAATAATATTACATATACATTTATGAGCAAGTAAATTTATCAGAACAGCCAAATTAAATACCTTTGTAGTTGTTTTTGTGGCTTTGGTTAGAATGCTCTAGTTTCAGTTGTTCAATAATACAATTATTAACGACAACCACATTGTTGACACACGCTCGAGAGCTTCTTAACCAGTTAAGTACGACGCAGGAAGTTTGGACCAAGTTCGATAATCTGTTATTGTAATCATGGGTATATTTGGACCAGTAATAAATAACCCGTTCGTATCAGGTTCGGCATTATCTTTCTTTCAAATGAACAGTATGTTTGATTAGCAATCACTCGCTTTGGGGTATGCAGGTTGCAAACATACGCCACATGACATCTTGTAACTTACATCAATATGAACATAACAAATAAAATTGAAATGGAACGGTGAAAACTGGCGTTGATAATAAACAAATATGAGTTAAGTGAAGTGAATCAATTAAACGATGGGTTTGTTCGCTTCAGATGTTGAAATGTTGAGAGGAATACAAATATTTAATAATGAATTTTAGATAACGTGTCAATTAAGAGAGTAATACTAATAATAATAATAATGTTCCTTTATGAAAACGAAACTCTGACACTTAACAATAAACATGAATTTGAAGAAATCAAAAAAGTAGAGAGGAGTATCATGAAGAATATTTTAGGAGCAAGATATACCCAAGATGGTTACAGACTACGAATAAAACAACGGAACAGCAGCCTATTCAAACATCGAAATTGATATTAAGAAAATACGAATGAAATTCTTTAGTCATCTCACTAGACTACCAGAAAATCGATTGACGAAAAGGATAATGCTCTCCAGAACTCAACACCTTGGCTAGAAGAACTTCGATAGGACCTCACAAACGCAAACATAAGTTCAACAGATATTTCAGAAAGGGAAACCTTAGTTAGTTAGTTAGTTAGTTAGTTATTGTTGTTTAAAGGGGAGAAACTACGAGGTCATCTGCCCCTAAAGGGAGACCTTCAGACACAAAGAAACCAAGTGGGAAGTTACATCAGTCAACCAAAACAAAAACAGTACTGACCAAAGTGGCCTGAAAAACGTAAACGAGCCTTCTCGGAAAGAATGAAAGCCTATTGGAACATCAAGAAGAACCAAAAAGATTCATTGAGTTATTTGCTTAACGACTTCCATTTGTTGGGAGAATTCGTTTAAAATAAATAAATAAATAAATAAATAATGTCATTGGTTTTACGTCCCTTTTAACTACTGTGGCGTTTAGAGATGCCGAAATGTCGGAACTTTTACCCGAAGGGGTTCTATACTGTGCCAGTAAATGTACTGACACGGCTCCCTTGCATTTGTGCACAATAAAGTGCCAAATGACTGCATTATGATTATATCATGTAACCTTGGACACTCAATTAAGAGAGTCCGATATAACATAGTGTAAAGAATAAGACCACAGAAACAAATTAACCTCGTAAATTTTTTTGACTGAAATATCAGGAAGGAAAAAATAACTGAACTGAAGGATTGACTCAAAACATATAAGATTTGTTACTTTAAACTTCGAATTTTATGGACAACACTTTTAACCATGGTATTTAATAGGTGATAGTCCTCAACCTGTGTAAAATGAAGAAGGGAATGTTGTCCTTGATCGGTGAACTGGGCCTGCTTTTACTGATCCAAACAAGGTGTTTTCCTTGGCCCATATTGGCGTTAAGTGGTGATCATTGGTCTCAATGCGATGTGGCCATAAAGTCAACTTTTCGAGACCTACAAAACCCGAATTCTATTTCTTTCCAGAACATACTAGACAGAAATCCTGGATACCCCTATTGCAGCGCTAATTAATTGGACTGTCCAGCTGTTGAGTAATTACAGTAAGTAATTAGGCTGTCTTCCGCAATCCGCGAATACTCCAATGAGTGCGTACAACTACATTTCTTCCCGAGTAGAGGCAGCCGATACATGATATAGAAGACGTGATCAGCGTAGCCAAGTGGTCCAAGGTACGATTCGCAACCGGACTGGATGTTGGCATTCTGACATCTTAAGTGTGGTACTTCCCGCTCACTCCTCCAAAGGAGGTATACTGTTTTAGGTGACCATCAATCTCGCGATCATGAGCCAATGGAACCATGAGGCCATAGAGATATCTTGGCATCAAATCGCCTAAAATGCTCCAATAATAGCCATAATGGAAATATATCCGTATTGATAGAAGTTATTATAGTAATGTGAACCCGCCAAATCATTACTATTTTGGTAAAACTTATACCAATTTTAATGTTTAATTAACATGTTTTGACTCAATATTGAAGTCTTCTTCAGGAATATTCATTATATTATTTATTATATATTTTATACAATCACTTTACTATAATATTAAGCCTTCATCTCACATGTGCTGCAACGATCACATTAAGGTCAGTGTTAACTTGCATATATGCAGGAATGAAGAAACTATTCTCAGTCTACTTTACTAGTATTGGCACACCTGAGGTGTCTTTAAGCCACTTGGCTATCTCCGCTGAAGCCCGGGTTCCATTCCCGGCTCTACCAAGAAATTTAATTCTGGTTTGAGGGATGGAACGGAGTTCACTCAGCTTCGTGAGGCTAAGCTAAGAAGAGGTGGAGTCGATCTCTCAGCCATTCTGGAAGTGTTTTTCCGTGGTTTCCCACTTCTACTCCAAGAAAATGCCGGGATGGTTCCTAACTTAAGGTCACGGCCACCTCCTTTCCAATACTCATCTGCATTACAAATACACACAGTAATACAGACATCACATTAATACAGGTTATCAGACAAACTTTCACACTCTCCTAGGTACACGGGGTTAAATTACCACCATGTCCAAACCCCTCAACAACAACAAGAAACTCTTTAAGCCAATATCACAATTCCCGGCTCTGCCATGAAATGTAATTGTGTCCTGAGAGCTGGAAAGGGGTACACTCAGCCTCGTGAGGCAAAACTGAGAAGAGGTGGGTTCAATTCCCACCTCAGCCATCTTGGAAGTGGTTTTCCAAGGTTTCCCACTTCTACTCCAAGCAAATGCCAGGATTGTTCCTAACGTAAGGCCATGGTTTCCTCCTTCCCAATCCTCGCCTCAATAAAAAATACACACACTTTGCCAGGATTTGTAGTATCATGTTGTCGAAGTGTGAAAATTGTCCGACACCGGTCCCGGTCAAAACTATGCCCACCGCTCTCTCCGCAGTAACAATAATAGCCTTGACTAAACAGCGTTGCATTTGCTGCGCTATAACTTTGGAACGGTAAGTCGGAGGAAACAAACGTTTAAATAAATGTTGCAGACAATTTTTAGAGGAACAAATTTCTGATTCACTCTTTTGAGAAAAGTTTTTTTTTCTAGGACAAAAAATGAAAAAACACTTTTTTTGAAACTTTGGCGCCACCGAGCTTCTGCATTTCAAAACGTATGACATGACCTCAATGAGACAAATTGTAGGTGACAATGGCCTCTACATTTTTTGTTCAAAAAACTTTTCTTTAAAATACGTAGATTCAGAGAAAAAGCCTTTCAATTTTTTTTGAGTTTTCCGACAACATGATACTACAAATTATTCCGAAATTTTGAGTTAAGCTTTTTTAGTGCTTTTCTAACGATTTACAAAAAGCCAACCGTAGCACGGTTTTTGGAACAAAACCATTCCAGCTGTACTGTACATTATATATTGACTTAAGGTTTCAATCTTCTTATTTTAATATACTTTGTCAATAAGGAACAGGGCTGACATTTTCATGACCTTTCACACCTTAGTATACAATAAAACAGTCAAAGATCGACAATTACGGACTGATGACATGTGAACACCATCTTGACAATAAGCACCACAGGGAATACAGCTCATTTCTACCAATAGTCAAGAATCCGTGTATCCTCTGTATAATGATGTAGAAAGTGCTTATATCCATCCCGGCCTATAAAAGCCATGTCATGCACTGCTGGGCAAAACTCAAAGACGAGATAGATGAAGCCCCATAACCAGTGCCGGTAAAATGAGGCCCAAGTCCCTCAGATTTTTGTGGCCCCTTTATTTTTTTTTCAAATAATATTTATTTTTTAGCACCTGTACATTTAATAAAGTATATACAAGATTTTTTTCTCAAGATGAATAATACACTTTTTATTAAATCATACATAGGCCTACATATATACATACATTTCAATTGAAACGATCATCGTTATTTGAAAACATTTCAGATGATTTGATGAACAATTTAACAAATCATACTATTTTTTTACTTCTGTAAAATGTAATCAAAATATTTTTTCTGTTTTTTTTTTAATCAATGAAATCTTCTACAATGTCATCAAAATCAATTTCCCTCAGAACATCTGACTCGATATAGGCTACATTAAACTTAGCATGTCTAATCGTTCTTGTGACATGATACTTCATTGCGCACTTTTGATTCGTTTCAATTTTGAAAACGAGCGCTCCGCAGGACAATTCGTTATCATGAGGGTCAGGAAAATGCGAAAAGCAATTTCAACGTTCGGAAAAACAGACTCAAGCTTGTCTCGAATAAGAATTTCGCAAAGTTCAGAATGAGTGAACTCAGATTTTAAAGGACATTGTAATTTAATACAATGCTGAAACTGTCTCAGTTCTGGATAAACTTTTTCTAAATCTTCGGAATAAAATTTGGGGGTCCCAGATAATTAGGGCCCTAGGCCTGGGCCTAGTCGGGCCTAATGGGTAATCCAGCACTGCACATAACATATCAACACCTCAGTGAAAATGACTGAAAATGCGGATACCCGCACATCGGTGGCACCGTTTATGATGGTGCCAAGAGCATCAGGTCTGGACTAACGGGGCTTGGGGTCGCGTGCTCTTCTCAGATGACAGCAAATTCAGTCTGCCTAGTGATTCGAGACGTACCCTTATCTGGTGAGGGGTGGGAGCACGTAATGCACGCAGGAACATTGTCGAACTAGTACATTATACAACGAGCCTATAATGGCAATAATTAATACACGAGCATGTTTATAAAACGAGCGTTGCGAGTTTTATAATTTCCATACGAGTGTCTTAAATACCATTGTAGGCGAGTTGCATACGACTGTTTATGTTCGACGATAATTATAACTATTTTTTGTTCGAACATAAATATTCATAAATATCTGTCGAGGTTTCGCCAGTTTTATGTACCGAACAGAGCGCATGAGACGCGTAGAATATCTCGTATTTGACCATGGTCTCCTGGAATACCTCACTATGACACTCACCAAGCAGTGAAAATTTAAATAGGGGGCCATGGAAGTGAGCGCAGGTGCGATGCTATCCTCACCTCATTGGCCACACAACTGTTTCTTGAGCTCTGATTGGTGGGACACACTGAATCACAATGACAACTTGTACTATAATGAGCGTCATTATAGTACAGTTTTCTGACATAATATTTACATTTCGCCAGGATCGAACATAAATGATAAATTCAGTGGTCCAAATGTTGTGGTGTGGGGAGGAATCTGTATAAAAGTGTAATTTCTGTTCGTCACATCGAATATTCCCTTCAGTTGCCTTCCGTACCATACTGTAGCAGGTCTTCCCATTTATGGTTTGAGGTTCAACGAGCTTTGTTATTGGCAGTGACACAACATGTGACAGTTCTGCACAGCAGTGTATTGTCACATTTGGTATCATGTGTGTTTTTTACGGGATCGGGGATGAGATACGAGTGGCGAGTGGTTTTTACTGCCAGATGCCCTCCCTGATGCCAACCACATGAAAGGAGTTAATGAGAGATGAAATTAATGAAGATGAATGAAACTGGGTGAGGATGTGGAAGGAGGCGGCCATGACCTGTTAGAAGGTACCGTCCCAGCATTTGCCTGGAGTTGAAAATGGGGAAACCACGGAAAACCATTTCAAAGACGGCCGATGGTGGGGCTCGAACCCACGCGTCTACCGAGTCAGCAGTGAACTTGGCCCCATGGCCTAACACTGCGCTTTAGCGAGCTTAGCCACCGCTGCCGGTTACATTTAGTCTCATAGGCCTATATCAGGCTGATTATTCTGGACATAGATTTTCAAAACAGCCTGTATAACATGTCCGGGAAAATGCTGTGGAAGATACTGGACTTTCATCGTTTTACTCTGAGCGCACTATATAAACACACATGACCTTTAGCCTTAATATCGAGTTCTCTATAATTATGATCAAATTAATGTTAAAATCATGCAGTAATCCAATCGAACTGGACTCGGTGTATCATTTCATTACAAGATCTAATCAATGCATTGACCAATTATAATCATCTATCGAAATAGTTCAACTCAATTACTTGTTATTAACTTGATATTATTTCCAGAAAAGTTTGTTTTAGTAGAATATTACCGTTTAATGTTAACATAGAGTTCACATTGTGGTTATTGATATGGTCAAGGTTACGTATTGAACTGCGGCGTTCAGCGTGGAAATAATCCACCCAACCCTTTATGCCACAATATACTAAAAAAGGAAGCTTGTAGTTTAACGTGACCGTTAATCTCGAGATCATGAGCCACGGGACCTCCTTTTTACGTGGAATCCGAACCACAGGACATGGCATTTCACTTCGAAAATCTCACATGCATTGACCGAGAATGGAACCCGGACCACCTTGGTGAGAGGCATACAGCTAGACCACTAAGCCACCACGCCCCACCGCAATATACTCTAGCATTAGAATAACATCAATGCATTTCAATTATATTTTATTTTCCACTGTCTCTTATGAGTTGGGGCTAAATCGTATGCACTAAATGATGTCTATGTCTATGTCTACCCATTGGTCGGGAATGATATGCGATGAAATTTCTCGTGGCTGATGGTTTATATGGTCGGATGCCCTTCCTGACGCCAACCTAACGAGAGGAGTTAATGATAGATGAAATTAATGACGGTTCCATTTTAATTAGATCCAACATGGCTACCAGACGCCACTGACACTCAGTGGCGAACTTTGGAACTTGATAGAGCTTTTCTAAACCAAATAACCTACAAAGTTAGCTACTCACCAGCGATTGCAGCGGTAGTTTTGTTTCATGCCATAAATCTATGGCATGGACCGGCCGGCTTTACTCCCCCTCCGAAAGCCATGCAGAAGGATTTTATCATTTTAAATGATCTAGTCGACTTCGTCACGGCGACGTCACGAAATGTACCGAGAATGCACTGAGGTGTGTGACGTCATAGTACCGCTTGGTGCATGTGTACTGAGTTCACTGGTGAGCTCTGGCGTTACGAGACGGCAACGACACGGCAAGCGTGACCTCATCCAGCCAGCTCCCACCTTTCACCACGCGCTCCAGCTCCCTCATGACTTGTAACTTTCTAGCGTTCTGATTGTTTCTTCGCTCGAAGCCTCCAGCCTTTCTAGCATTTTTCAGCATTTGTAGCATTTAAAATTATATAAAGTCCAGTGTTTCAGACTTACTGTCTCTTTTAACGCTCTTAAAAATCCGACGACCTCGGCCAGGTTTGAACCCACGATCTTGGGCATAGAACTTCAGCATTCTACCAACTACGCCACCAAAGTTGACACTAAAGGATGTGTGATTGTTAAAATATTTCCATTGCTAAATTTGTATAATTGGCAACTGACATGACCTGGGATGAAGAAGAAATGAAGATTGTGGTTTTACGTGACCGTGAATCTTATGGATAAGAGCAACGGGACCTCCTTTTTACGTGGAATCTGAACCACAGAACATGCCACTTCACTTCGAAAATATCACATGCATTGACCGGGAATCGAACCCAGTCCACATTGGTGAAAGTCCCCACCACGCCCCTAACTTGGGATGAAATCAGTGTGGTTGTATTTAATAATTTTAAGGAGAGCTGGAATATCCTATGCTGTCCATGTTAATCTTCAACTTTTTTATTTATCGTATTCTCACAAACTATTGTTGTTGTTTGAGTCTTCAGTCTTTTGACTGGTTTGATGCAGCCCTCCATGGTTCCCTGTCCTGAGCTAATCATTTCATCTCTGCATAGCTACCACACCCTACATCTGAGGCAATCTGTTTAACATATTCTAACCTTGGTCTACCCCTACAGTTCTTATCCTTGACCCTTCCTTCCAAAACTAAGTTTGCTATTCCTGGGTGTCTTAGTAATGTCCTACCAACCTCTCTTCTCTTCATTAGCAGTCGCCAGAAATATCTCTCCTCTCCCAATCGTCTTAATACCTCTGATCTTCATCATTCTCTTGTAACACCACATTTCAAACGCTTCTATTCTCAACTTTTCTGCTGCTCCAACAGTCTTAGTTTCACTTCCATAGAGCGCCACGCTCCAGACAAAGGCTTTCAAAAATGATTTCTCGATACCTAAATCTATATTCGATGTCAACAGATTCCTTTTCTGTAGAAATGCTTTCCTTGCCTGTGATAACCTACTTTTTATATCAATTTTTCTCCGTTCATCACTGGTCATTTCGCTTCCTAAGTAACAGTAGTCTCTTACTTCCTTTAGCTTTTAACCTTCCTATTTGACGTCCATAGGGGTTTATCGGCTGCATTCCAATATTTGTTTTGCATTTATTAATTTTCATCATGAATTCTTTCCTCAAGACAGAGTCCATACCATTTAAAAACTCATTCAAATCATCTGGTGTGTCGGCTAAGATAAACTATCAACTGGAACTATTTGCATTTTTTTTTCAGGGAAGTTCCTTGTTGCTCTCAACCTACTTTGGTTGTTGGTTCCTCAGTTTAGGGGCTACGACAACGCAGCCATGTAGCACCGTGTACTTTGGGGGTGTGTAGTATCTGTCTGATAACTGGTGTTAATTGTGATGGCTGTATTAGTGTGTGTTATTTGCATTTAATCCAAGTAATGACTGCAGACATTCTATTTTCAAGCAGTTCTTACTTTTGCTACCAAACGCCACCGTCAACGACAATTAGTTCTGAACTTGATTACTAGATGTCACAGCCGTCGTCTCCTGGTGACGACTGTTGGAGCCTAAGAGCGTTAGTCAAATCTAACATATAATTTAGCTTCGCTCAAGTGTAATTAGTGGAAGGTTCAATTACATGCCATAAATCTATGACATGGGACCGCCGGATTTACTTCCCCTCAGAAGGAAGGCATACTGAGGGATTTTTAACGGTCTTAATCGCCTTACTTTAACACAGGCGTTTCGAAAATAAGAAAATATTGAATTTATCGTGGATACTTTAAAAATGGCGTAATTTTGACAGCATTTTCATGAGTATCTGCATCCGGTAAAATTAAACCACGGCAAATTTTGAAAAATGGCTGTTTTAAAATACCACACATATCAGGAGAAATTACTTTTAAACGTTCAGCTTTGCATGTTGAAAAGTTGTGGATGAAGGAACTCTTTATAATAAGGGCCATTTTAACCAACTCTGTACTAATGATTAGTTATTTAATTCATATTTAACTTAAATACGAGAGTTGAGAAATTATCGTTGATGCATTTCACGAAGCCATTCGGGTTCCTAATTACTTAAATATGCTTTACGGCTCTCGCGCATGCGTCGACTCGGTTTCACCATGGAGAATCATGGCGGACAGATCAAGGAGCGTGTAGCACTGATCGCTGTTTGCGATGTTTCCTTGAGATTTTCTGGAATATAATTATAAAGATAGGGACATAAAGAAAACCTTATTCGTGGCAAAAGATTAAAATGATACGAACAAACTATTTAGAAGAACTGACAGTTGTGTTTCATTAGCTAAATAAAACTCGCTCTCTCCGTTGTCTTCGTAACGTAAGCGGTTGCGTTGTAGACTTTGATTTTATTATGAGGAGCTGCAAGGTATCTGAATCCCACTTTTATTTATTTCCGTATTTTCTTTCTCGGTATTAAAAATGTATGATCTTTTATAATTTCTTTGTCGTAAACATGTTTTATATCCACATGGATGAAAATTCGTGTGAAACTCGGATAAGATGCGTGAGGTAGTGTTCAACTGCTTCCCGCCACTTTAACGATGCTTTAGGGAGTTGAGTGGTCAGATTTGGCCGTTTATCGTAATTCCTGTTAGTGGTTAGTTAACGGGCGTTTCTGTTTAATGAAATGCTCGTAAAGTTAAATAACCTTTAATAAAGAAATAAGAGATAATAGACGTTGGTGAAAACGGCCCTAAGAATGCATTTTAATAAGAAACTGGAAATGAGAAAGTTTCCGCCAACTGAGGAAACGGTGACAGTTTTGGTTTTAGGACGAGATTTTCTCCGACACCGCAACACCCGTTTGGCTTTCTTAAAATGTATTTTTTTAGAAGGCGTAGTCGGTAGCATGCTGAACTGCTATGCCCATTATCGCGGGTTCAGACCTGGTCAAAGTCATCGGATTTTTAAGAGAGTTTAAATCCTTCAGTATGCCTACATTCTAAGGGAAAGTAAAGCCAGCGGGCCCATGTTATAGATTAATGACACTTAAAAGAACCTATCACTACAATTGATGTGTGTAGCTAAATTTATAGGTTATATTTGGCAATTTATAAACGCTCTATCAAGTTCCAAAATTCGCTGCTAGGTATTAGTGACAGTAGCTTCTGGTAGCCAAAGTTGGAACTACTTGAAATTGAACTTGTCGAGACCCCTCGGGCGTTCAATCAAAAATACCCAGCTATGGACATTCGGCTGTAATTCATATATAATATAAAATGTGTTTTTAAATGTAAATTGTCTATAGTAGCGCCAACGTTACTTCCGACTTAAAGTTTCAGTGCTACGCTACGGTGTCGTGCCGGATGCGACTGTGCCAGATGCGACCCGTGCTGTAAGTGGCCCACCAATTTGCCATCGTGCCACTAGCGACCCAAGCACTGATGTATCTGTGGAATCTGGGAATTTCTAACACATCTGTCTCTGCTGAAATTTCGCTTAGGTTAGGTTAGGTGCGGTGAAAATTGAAGAGCTTATTTCCAAATTGGTGTAAATCCAAAATTGACGGTTTATCAGTTTTTTCTTTCATAGCAAGTTTATAGGATCTCTGAACGTATAGCAAAGGTTTTAAGTCGCAATACGTCGTATATATATAGATCTAAGAACTAAGTTTCTTTGCAAAGTGATGCAACTCCAACATGTATTTATTTCCAATGTGTCTTGACCAACCCAATGGCTCTCTGAATATCACGTGATATCACGTGATAAATCAAGGCCATGGCTAACTTTGAAGACTATATGTAGAGCATCAGTTTGCGTTTCTTGTGTTTAAACCATTTAAATGTTCATAAATGCCACTCAAAGCGTATGTCAATATATGGTTTATTTCCAAAACGTCCTAACTCCAACTTACAGGAGACGATTACCACAATTTCCAATGATAGGAGATTTTTAAAACAGTGTCAGGATGTGCATAAAAGTAATGAATTAAATTACATTACCCATTCATAATCATATTTAGCGGCTTCGGTGGCGTAGTCGGTAGCATGCTGAACTGCTATGCCCAAGATAGCGGGTTCAAACCCGGCCGAAGTCGTCGGAATTTTTAAGAGCGTTAAAATCCTTCAGTATGCCTTCCTTCGGAGGGGAATTAAAGCCGGTGGTCCCATGTCATAGATTTATGGCATGTAAAAGATCCTTTCACAGACTAAACTTGTGTAAAGCAAAATTTGTTAGGTTAGATTTCGTCAGAACGCTCTATCAAAGTTCCATCGTTCACCACTAGGTATCATTGATATCTGGTGGTGAAAGTTGGAACTACTTGAAATTGAACGGAACTTGTAACTCACCCTTTAGGGTGTCCGCTGGAAGCAGCTACGGACTCAGGCGAGCCGAACATGTCCTCGGACACTCCCGGCACTAAAAGCCATACGATAAATAAATAAATAATAATATGTGAATTTAATTATAAGAAGAAACCAAAACGCGATTTCTGAAGTTTTGCATTTCATGGATTTGCGTCACTTTGGAAATAAAGATCTTTAATTCTTCTCTGGAACAATGGGTCGCCTGAGGCACTGTAAGCTACTAACAGGGTCGCTACAGCCACGATTTTTACTGGGTCGCATCCGGCACGGTCGCACTCGGCACGTAATCCACGCTACAGCTATCTAGCGGTCAGAAGTGAAATCACTTTAACTAGTCAATCACAGGCAGCCATTCACGATGTCACGATTTAGTGAAAGACACTCGATCTTTCGTGAAATATCGTTTTGAATGGCTGCCTGTGGATGGCTAGTTAAAGTGATTTCACTTCTGACCGCTAGATAGCTGTAGCGTAACACTGCAACTTCAAGTCGTAAGTAAGGATGGTCTACTATAGCAGAGATTAAACACAGAATCTAGAGAGATACTAGAGAGAATAATATAAACCTACCTTAGTGGGTTTACTAATAGAACACACGGTTGTGAGAAAGCAAAAGGAAAGTAAAGCAGTCTTAAAATGAGCCATGAGTATGTGTGAGCCGAATGACTATATGATTAGAACCCCCAAAGGTCTGTAGCTTAAAATGACGTAAATATAATAAAACTATAATTTAGGTACTTAGTAATTGATTTAAGGGGCGGAACGTCGAGATCATCTGCCCCTAAAATTTTGAAATTGGAAATTATAAGTCATAGCATTGTCATGGGATGAAGTTCTTAGTTTCTTCATGAGAACTTTAAAACAATTCATAAAAGAATAAAATCGAATGTTGATATTTGCAACACATCAGAAGATTACGAAAATATTCTCTACTGTTATAGATTATGATTCATAAAGTTAATTCGTTATGAATAAATTAAAACTATTAAATAATGATACTGACTGCGTGGCGCAGCGATATCATTCTCGCATTCTGTACCTTGCCGCTGATCTTGCAATACGGCGTATTTGACAATCGCCCCAATGTTGAGAGTTTGAATCCCAGTGCAGTCCGTTGGCATTTGAGGGTACTTAAATGCGATTCAACCGTGTCAGTACAATGACTGGCATGGTAAATATTCCTTTGGAGGCAAAACTCTGGTAACTTGTAGCTCTAAAAGCCGCAGTATTTAAAAGGGACATACAACCCCTAACAGTATTATTATTATTTTTTGATTCGTTGTGGCCAAGTAAGGAGCGTGTTTGAACTTATTAGCATTTTTTTTATCATTTTAAATGATCGAGTCGACTTCGCCGTTACGTTACGGCGACGTCACGAAATGTACCGAGAATGCACTGAGGAGTGTGACGTCATAGTACCGCTGATGCATGTGTACTGAGTTCACTGGTGAGCTCTGGCGTTACGAGACGGCAACGAAACGGCGAGCTTGACGCCATCCCGCCAGCTCCCTCCTTTCACCGCGCGCTCCAGCTCCCTCATGACTTGTAACTTTCTAGCGTTCTGATTGTTTCTTGATCATCTAACATGTCAAGAGTCTTTGGTTTCGAGCGAAGCGAGAAGCCTCCAGCCTTTATAGCCTTTTTTTTTCAGCATTTGTAGCATTTAAAATAATATACAGTATAGTCCAGCCGTTTCTCAGGCTCCCTCTCCGGAATCGAACCCTGATTCCCCGTTACCCGTTACAACCATGGTAGGCGCAGAACCTACCATCGACAGTTGATAAGGCAGACATTTGAAAGATGCGCCGATAACCTAGATGTTAGGCCCCTTAAAACAACAATTATCATCATCATCAACCTTTCAGACTGACTGTCTCTTTTTCTTTTTCTTCTTACCTTCCCAATATCTCCTCATCGGGGCAGATGATCTCGTAGTTCCGCCCCTTAAAACAACAATAACTAACTAACTATTAACTATCTCTTCATCCTCTCACTGTGTTCCCATTTACGCTGTTCTGTCCATCCCGTATTTTGTCGGGTAGACTTATCAGAAAACTTGTGTTTGTTAATTGACTGATTACCAGCTCTTGGTAGATGCAGTATTTTTGCCTTTGTCTGTTGACACAGGCTAGAGCAAAATGTGGCTTTTCTCCGATAACTCAGTCTCATTAATGGCTGTGATTATATGGAAGCTACTGAGGTATGAGTGGTGCTGAGTAATGACCTACAGGGCACAACTAGTGTCGGTGGATGCTGTGAAAGGTTTTACTCGTAGGGTTGGTACTGCTGTACAGACTCAGTGAGGAAAGCAATGGCAAACTACCTCACTCCTCACCTTGCTTAGTACGCATCATTATAGTGCTCCTTTTGGGTTTTGTGGGTTTCAGCCCACATAACACCGGCAGTGGTGGCTATGCTCGCTAAAGCGCAGCGTTAGGCCATGGGGCCAAGCTGACTCGGTAGACGCGTGGGTTCGAACCCCACCGTCGGCAGTCCTTGAAATGTTTTTTTCCGTGGTTTCCCCATTTTCAATACCAGGCAAATGCTGGGACCTTCTGGCAGGCCACGGCCGCTTACTTCCACATCCTTGCCCAGTTTCATTCACCTTCATCCATTCCATCTCTCATCCCGACGCGCAGGTCGCCCACGGGCGTCACCTAGAAAGACCTGCACTCGGCCTCTCAGGAGGTCACACGAAAAAAAAAACATAACCGATAGTGGCACTTTTTGAGGATCCAACCAGCCTCCGGGCTGACTACCTAACAGACAACCGACAGACTGAATTGAAGTTCTGAATTTTGTTCTGTCCTGATTGGTTATATTGATTTTTCATTGATAAGGCTAGGTTGAAAATTTTCTTTCTGAGCCTTTATTATCCATATAGGTGTCCTTAAAACTCTAACCAACGTATCCTTATGGTATCAGTGATTTTGTCTGTAACTTGATATTTTCATGTGATTTCTTTTTCATCCAAATTCCATTTTCACACTTTGGTCCTCAGATTTTCCTGAGGACTTTCCTTACTTTTCTTCTTCTTCTTCTTCCTCTTATTATTATTATTATTATTATTATTATTATTATTATTATTATTATTATTATTTCGAATTAAGGAATAAAATTTTAAGAATATAAAAATATCCATCCTCTACTAATACCCCTCATCTGGAGGCTGAGACGTTCTCTGCATCTAGTGTTCAAACGGACTCAGGACAGTGTTATACTCGAGATCGCCCGAGTTTTGAACCCCTGTAACTCACGTTGTTTGTGCTGGGATGTGATCATACCAGTGCTCTGTACCACATGACCTTTGCTCTCGTCGTGCTCTCGCATCACGCTAATTACAACAAGTCCTCACAGCCACTGCTCATTACACACTGGGCACTCTTGTTACTCGCCAATGTCAATACCATCTTACAACATTCGCTCAGTCTCCGGTCACGATGTGTTGTCTACCCTTTAGGCGCGCGGAGCAAGCGAAAGTAAGAGTTTGCTAGGTTTACTTGCAGTACGTTCAAGCTCTAGGATACTATTGTAATAACTATCGTATATTCTATATATATTTGTAGAGGCTTCTGGCAAAAACACACCGAGAGTAACCCTCTATAACATGAAGCCGTTGTCAACATAATTGTTAGTAAACACATAAAGAATTTGCAATACATATTTCAGTGTGACAAGAAAATAGCGACCAAGTTAAACAAGTAGTTCCGTGAAGAACTATACAGCCTATTTTCATATATCCTACTTATGTTAACTGCCACTATCAACATACAAAATTTCAGTTTGATTGCTGTAATAGATTCGTAGATATTGAGAACCGACTAAATATTTCGGATGGTCGCCATGTTGGATTTGATATGTAGGTCCTAGAGTTGTGTGCGTGTAGCATTCAAACTTCAATCGCATGATTAGGACGCAAGACGTAACAAGGAGATTTTAAAATTTCGCACAGCTGCCATCTTGAGGTTATGGAAACAATTGACATATATAAGATGCCTGCTGATTAATATTCGTATAAGGATTTACTATACCAAGTTACACTGCACCCGGATGGTTAAATTGCCAGAAACGACCATGTGCATATTTATACTTCGCGTCACCGCTATGTTGGATTTGTGGTCACCAGGTTATTTAAAGTCCTATGAATATAAAAAAAATCAGTTTGATTGATATAATAGATTCTTAGATATTCAGAACCACCTAAATATTTCGGATGGTCGCCATGTTGGATTGTTAAATGTGTAGGCCATAGAGTCATGTACCATTAAAGGAAAATTATTGCGTAGGTTCATTATTCAAACTTTCACTTCGATCGCATGATTACGACACATGAAATAAAAACTTAATTTTAACATTCGCACAGACGCCATCTTGAGGTTATGTAAACAATTGAACTAAATTAGATACCAGTGCATTACAATGTGTATAAATATTTCCTGTACCAGATTTCATTGCGTTTGGAACATTAAATCGCGGGAAAGGTCTATTTAAAATTTTCAAATTCGCTTGGCCGCCATGTTCTTTTTGTAGTTAACCGGTTTTTGAAAGTCTTATAGATGAACCTTTAGGAGTGCCCTTCATCTCCGTACAAAATTTCAGGGTGATACCGCTAATAGTTTCAGAGATATAGAATGCCGGTGAAATATTTCGCACATCCACCATCTTGTGGTTATGTAAACAATTGAACGAAGTTAGATGTCGGTGCATTACAATGTATATAAACATATACTATACCAAGTTTTATTGCGTTTGGTTGGTTAAATCGCAAGAAACGTCTATTTAAAAGTCGCAAATATGCGTGGCCACCATGTTGGTTTTGTAGTTACCAGTTTTTCAAAAATCACATAGGTAAACTTTTAGTAGTTCGCTTTATCACCGTAAAAAATTACATAAATAAGTAAATTTGGCTATGATTTGAATCAACAGGAAAACGAGTAAATAAACAAGTAGGAGTCCACGCAGCACGACCTGCTTTTGATGAGACGGTGGCGCAGCAGCAAGGGGCCAGCAAGAGGGGTTATAATCTCAATCAACAACTTCGTTGGCGGCAAGGCCTGCGGAATTGCATTTCGGACCATCGACCCGATTGCGAGGAAATGTAGGAAAATTATAAAATATTCTAGGCAATGCTGACACCATCACATGGTTATGAAAGCCGGACGTCCTCGGAAGTGGAAAATATCTTACTGCTGTAAATACATGATTCAACTTATTGAAAAAGGTTAAAAAGAGTTCTTATAGATAATTTTCCGTAGAATTCAATTAGACCATCAGATGAATTTTTACCAGTTATTATATACATTTGGGCCCCATTTTTTTTTTCAAAAACCAAAAACATTTAATAACATAAAAACGGTGAGAGATATCAAAATATGATAAGGGGTAGAAAAGTTGCAAATCACTGAGATCTTACACCTGTAGATTTAACTTTTTTCGATAGGATCGACGCTTTCCAAGATATAACGATTCGAAAAAAGTAATGGAATTCACGGCCCCCAAAGAAGGAAAATGGTGAGAGATATCAAAAAATCATAAGAGTTAAAAAAGTTGCTAATCGCTGAGATCCTATATCTGTAGATTTTACTTTGCTCGATACGGCCAACCGTTTCCCAAATATAACGGTTCAAAAAAGTCTGAAATTCAGGGCCCCCCAAAAAGACCCGGCCCTGCACCGATTTTAACGCCCAACAATAGGATTCGTCACAGTCACTAACTCTTTCACCGTAACAAATTTCAGCTTAATATCTTGAAAATTGCGACCAGTACTTAGCTAAACGCAAAAATGTCACGCACAATGGACATTTAAGGGCCCCAAAAAAGAAAACGGTGAGAGATATCAAAAAATAGTTTTGAGTAAAAAAGTTGCATACCCCGGAGATCTTACACCTATACATTTAACATTTTTCGATACGATCAACCGTTTCCGAGATATATCGATTCCAAAGAAAAGTTTGCAATTCAGGGCCCCCCAAAAAAGATCCGGCCCTGCACCGATTTTAACGCCCAACAATAGGATTCGTCACAGTAACTAACTCTTTCATCGTACCAAATTTCAGCTTAATATCTTGAAAATTGCGACCAGTACTTAGCTAAACGCAGAAATGTCACGCACAATGGACATTTTCAGGGCCCCAAAAAAAGAAAACGGTGAGAGATATCAAAAAATTGTTTTGAGTAAAAACGTTGCATACCGCGGAGATCTTACACCTATACCTTTAACATTTTTCCATACGATCATCCGTTTCCAAGATATATCGAATCCAAAATAAAGTTTGAAATTCAGGGCCCTCAAAAAAGATCCGGCCCTGCACCGATTTTAACGCCCAACAATAGAATTCGTCACAGTCACTAACTCTTTCACCGTAACAAATTTCAGCTTAATATCTTGAAAATGGCGACCAGTACTTAGCTAAACGCAAAAATGTCACGCACAATGGACATTTTCAGGGCCCCAAAAAAAGAAAACGGTGAGAGATATCAAAACATAGTTTTGAGTAAGAAAGTTGCATACCGCGGAGATCTTACACCTATATATTTAACATTTTTCGATACGATCAACCGTTTCCGAGATATATCGATTCCAAAAAAAGTTTGAAATTCAGGGCCCCCCAAAAAGATCCGGCCCTGCACCGATTTTAACGCCCAACAATAGGGTTCGTCACAGTCACTAACTCTTTCACCGTACCAAATTTAAGCTTAATATCTTGAAAACTGCGACCAGTACTTAGCTAAACGCAAAAATGTCACGCACAATGGACATTTTCAGGGCCCCAAAAAAAGAAAACGGTGAGAGATATCAAAAAATAGTTTAGAGTAAAAAAGTTGCATACCGTGGTGGTCTTACTCCTATATATTTAACATTTTTCGATACGACCGACCGTTTCCGAGATATATCGATTCCAAAAAATTGGATGCAATTCAGGGCCCCAAAAAAAGGTCCGGCCCTACACCTATTTTAACGCCCATCAATAGGGTTCGTCACAGGCCCCAACTATTTCTCCGTACCAAATTTCAGCTCGATATCTTCAAAATTGCGACCTGTACTTTGCTAAACGCAAAAACGTCACGCACATACGTACATACATACATACATACATACATACATACATACAGAGTTTTTTTGAATTTTTTTTTCAACTCCGATACGATTGGTAAAGGTTTGAACACTGGGCGACGCGTAGTTTCCGAGATCTCGAAAAATCCTACCACGGCTATATGAAAGCCCATAGGATCTTTAGATCCGGCTTTCATAACAAGCGATTTTAGGCTGTTATTCCGAAACAGCATTTAGGCCCGAAGTGATTTTAAAAATTTGTGTGTTTATTTTGATAGAACTCCCCAGGACACACAATTTGAAACCTTTC
Source organism: Meconema thalassinum (assembly GCA_946902985.2). Taxonomy (NCBI): domain Eukaryota; kingdom Metazoa; phylum Arthropoda; class Insecta; order Orthoptera; family Tettigoniidae; genus Meconema; species Meconema thalassinum. The sequence continues at coordinate 285,861,712 of OX336391.1, read as the reverse complement.
CGGACCTTTTAACCGTATACCTTTTGACACATTGAGGAAATTGCTTAATTTTGCGTTTTTTAATTTTTTTATTTTTATTTTTGCCAAGATGGGGGAACCCCTACTTTGTCTGCTAAGTAATGTTTTCAACGTTAAGAAAGTGGCTTCAACGACAACTAGTTGTTAACTTGGTTACTACGTAGATGCTTCTATGCCTTCCGGCCTAGGTCGTCGGATTTTTTGAGAGCTTTAAAAATCCCTCAGTGCCTCCGTGGCTTAGGCGGCAGCACGCCGGCCTCTCACCGCTGGGTCCGTGGTTCAAATCCCGGTCACTCTACGTGAGATCTGTGCTGGATAGAAAGGAGGCAGACAGGTTTTTCTCCGGGTACTCCGGTTTTCCCTGTCAAAATTCCATTCCAGCAACACTCTCCACTATCATTTCATTTCACCTGTCATTCATTTAATCATTGCCGCAGAGGAGTGCGTCAGGCCTCGGCAGCCGGCACAGTTCATATCCTCGCCGCTAGATGGGGGCTTCATTCATTCCATTCCTGACCCGGTCGGAGACTGGAAACAGGCTGTGGATTTTCATTTCAAAAATCCCTCAGTATGCCTTCCTTCGGAAGGGAAGTAAAGCCGGCGGGCCCATGTCATAGATTTATGTTATGCAAAATAACCTCCCACTAACTACAATTGTGTGAAGCTAAATTATAAGTTAGATTTGATTAACGCTCTTAAGTTACAACGTTCGTCGCCAGGAAATGACTGCGGTGGCATCTAGTAACCAAGTTCAGAACTAGTTGTCGTTGACGTTAGCATTTGGTAGCGAAAGTAGGAACTACTTGAAAATTGAATGTCTGTAGTCCTTACCTGAATTATAGATAACACACACTAACACACTGGTTATCAGACAGATTCTATACACGCCCAAAGTACACGGGGCTACATGACCACGTTGCCGTAGCCCCTAAACTGACGAACCAACCAACATTAAAAAGCACACACACAACATCTCAGTAGTCACAAATTACTTTTTGTTTCCTTGAGAATGCTACATCGGGTGTTGGCATGATATTAGAGCTCTCCTTTATGACGAGCGTGCTATGAAATAGGATTACTTCAATCGGAAAAGTGCTAATACATAGTCGAATTCAATGTGCGTGCTCTAATTTTATTTTATTGTATTGTATTATTTTTCATAAGTGTTTACATGTGCATAGTTGTCGTAAATAGTTTGCAAATCTAAATAGAACAGATTAGCCCTTAAATAACCATATTCACTGTGAATTGTAATAAAGACAAGTTGTACACAGTATAATAAGGTCACATTGACTCATAATACCTATAACAAACCATGTCTGTCTCGAAACTTAAATCTGAAACACTACGCTACAGCCATACGTCCAGAAGCTTTGTACGCCATGAAGTGTCTATCATTGAACCAAAGAGGACCGGTTGATCAATTGGAAGTTAGGGGTAGAAGAATACTCAGGAAGGACTCTGAACTTTACGAGTATATAGAAAGGCACTTGGACTCTGCTAGGAAGAGAAGTATAGTCCTTTATGGCTATGTGCCAAGATTGTGTCCATTTCCAAACAGACTGACCAACCGTCTGTTCACCTTCTGGAGAAACAGGAAAGTACGTCCCACCTGACTGACAGAAACCGAGAAAGATGTTCAAGAAATGAGAATACTAGATCTTCAAGACAGGCAAGCTATAAGACAAACCCTCAAGGAAGCCCGTAGATTTCATGAAAAACCTCGGAGGAAAGGTGACCCCTGTACAGTGTAACGAAAGGAGTTGCATCGGGAAAAGATGTTACAATATTGGGCACAGATCAAAGCCCAACAATTGAACAAGCGTGTTCCAAGGTAGGCCTATTCGAAAGAAGAAGAAGAAGAAGGAGGAGGTCACATTTCTTAAATATGTTATACACATTTAAACCTGAACCCTAGTGATCAGGATCTGATGATGATCACTTGATGGTCGAAACGTGTAATCCTCAAGTCCCCATTATTTATCAGTAAAAATAATTAATTAATACGTGTACATTTTTTCAGGAGTGCTTATATGTATTGTATCACCTCCCAATCACATGGACGTGGCCAGATTATTAGGATATTATTTATTATATTATATGTTCGACCATGGTGAAATATAATATTATATGCCAGCAAACTGTACTATAATGAGGGTCATTATAGCACGCCGTGGTGTTGGGGTAGCGCGCCTGCCTCGATTCCCGGCTCCGTCAGGAATTTTAGAAACTGACGTGAGGGTTGGAACGGGGTGCACTGAGCCTCGTCAGGACAATTGAGTAGCTCTCTGACAGTGAGGCAGTGCTCTGATCACGAAAACCAAGATTAACGGCCGAGGGGACCCGATGCACTGATCAAGCGTCACCCCAATATCTGCAGACCAAATGGCTGGGCAGCGGTCGCTTGGTAGACCTAGGCCCTTCATGGGCTGTAGTGCCAGGGGTTATTTATTATTATTGCAGTTTCTCCACCAATCAGAGCTCAAGATTTTCATTATGCAACAGTTGTGTGACCAATTAGGTATTAGATAGCTTTACGCATACACACATAATCCAACATGTCGAACATGAATTACATGATTTGAAAGTTGACAATGTGAAGGATATCCGATCAACCATTGTACTGTAGTTACAATACCAAACACAAAGACAAAATCAGCACCAACCTTTAACGGTAACAGGAAAATACTATGCAATATGCAAGAATTTTAGGAATCTACATACAGAAGTTGCAAGACACCATCCTTCTAGCTTATATAAATTATTGACATGGAAAGTGTGCACCGTCCCAAATGTTTTCATAAACAAACTGGGGAATATGGAAAAATAAATAGCACTGTACCTTAATATCCCTACATCCAGTTTCTACACAGGGCATTGATTTCGAACGATGTTGCCAAAAATAATTTTAGTGAATGCTGTTGTTGATAAAACCACACCAGAACGTCATGAAGGCAGCAAACATATGACATAGGATCTATGTAAATCAATAACCCAGTAAAGAGATTTGTTATGCGAAACGTATCCGCCAGATATCATGACTATTCTATGAGGGACTCAATTGATTTGCCTTCCGTTCACATTCTATACGCATCTAATTTTAAGAATAACTAGTTAATAAAAGGATACATTTTAATTTTAAAGCGTTTGTAACAGCCTATTGTGTGTTATTTGAACAAAATAACAAAACGATCCCACATAGTGCCTGTGTGCTATCTATTGGCGCGAGTTCAAGATAAACAATGTATCAAATCTTTGTAATTCGTTATTGGGTAGAGAGAAAATGCTGAGCTTACACAATTCCCAAGAAAAGGAAGAACGAGCTTTGGAAAATCTTTGATCCTTAGTGGGAACCTAGCACACGCGCTCTGTTCACTGAAGTCAACTGACAGAATCTCGACAGATATTGATGAATATTTATGTTAGAATGTATAATTATGGTCGAACATAAATAGTCGTATGCAACTCACCTATAATGGTAATTAAGACCCTCGTATGGAAATTATAAAACTCGCTTCGCGCGTTTTTATAAACATACTCGTGTCTTATACTGTTGCGTGAACTTTCTCGACCAATAGCAAACATAATATAGCTTTGGGGCTCATTGCATAATGTACTATTATGACTTATTAACTAAACACAGAGCAAAGTATCTGCATATATCCTGCGGTGTAATATATTATACATACAGCACAATATATTTGAATAGTTGTTGCAGCGAAGCACCGTCATCATCATCATCATCATCATCATCATCTAGGGATCCTTACAGTGGGTCGGGTAGGATTTGAGTGGACGATATGCCTCCATCTAACTCTGTTATTATAGATTTCTCCTTTAATACCTTGGAACGTCAGTCCTCTCGTTAGGAAATCTTCATTAACTTGGTCTATCCACCTTCTTCTGGGACGCCCAACGAATCAATTCCCCGGTACCTTCCTTTCCAAGTACTGTCTGGCAATACGTGTCTCCGGCATCCTTTGTACATGACGAAACCACTTCAACCTTGCAATACGCAGTCTCTCTTCCATTGTAAAGGTTATCTGCATATCTTTTCTTATACAGTAATTTCTGATTCTGTCTTTCCTCGTTTTCTGCAAAGCTGATCTCAAATATGTCATTTCACATGACTGTAATTTACTGATGTATCTCTAAACTGTAAGTCATGATTGGAAGCAGATATGCTTTGAACATCGCTTGTTTAGCTCTTATGGAGACTGCCTTATCCCAGACTAGGTTCTGCATTTGATAGAAAAATAATAATATTAGTAATTGTTGTTTTGAGGGGCCTAACATCTAGGTTATCAGCCCTTGGTAGAAAAAAGTAGAACCCTTAGATACTCTGCTTTGGACTTCCAGCATAGCACTCCCCTGATTTGAAATTAGGCTTCCAAGATAACCAAACCATTCCATTCATTTGATTCTTTCCCCATCAAGTGTTGGATTACACTGAGGCGATGTTCTGCTCATTATCATTGCTACAGGTTTCTGCTTATTAACAGTTAATTTGAATTCTTTGAACTTGTTACTTCAACAATCCAGCCTCCTCTGCATCTCTTCCTCTGTCTCTCCCGAGATAGCAACATCATCTGCAAATATTAATGCGTTCAGATTCTCGGGTTCCGCAAAGTAGATAAATGTCCCCTTGTATGTAGTTATATGTCATGCGTGGCGCATGTCTATACAAGTTCATGGCTAAATGTGTCTGAATAATGCCGTATGGTCTTCTGGTCGTAAATCTCAGCGTATCGCCGTAAAAATACTTCAAAGTACGAAGCATGCCCCAAGAAGGAATATTAAAGGGGGAGGGTGTAGAATTAATGAAAATTTCTCACGACCTCGATGATATGTTGTTTGGACTGGAGGCGTTGGGTATAAAGGCCAGAACAGAACCGATCGGCCCGAAATCCACACAGTTTGAGCTTCCAAAGTATCTGACGTTAGCAATGACGTTGCCATTGACACGCCACAAACACAACGAATATCTCAAGAAACAGTGAACGCTACAGAGTCGTACCTAAGCATTTGTCTATCCGCTCACCGAGATATATTGACGTGTTTTATACTGTAGGCACCTTTCACCCTCTAGAGTGGACTTTATAGAACAGTTAAGGATTTCAGTGGAAACAGCTGCCACCACTGGGGTCCTTCAGCGGATGGCCCTGGCTGTGATTCAACGGGGGCACGTGGCAAGTTTGGCAGCCTTGTAGCAGCACTAATTAGAATTTGCATTCTATTATTATAATTGACATCAAGTAGAAACTTGAGTCATTATGTAAATAATAATTGCTGGTAACAACGTCTGATAGTATAGTAGATGCGATATTCCTGTGACAGGCCCCACTACAATAAAGTTCATTATAGCGTTTGAAGCCATTGTCAGTGTTGCCTTAGTAATCGAAATGTAATGTTTTTCAGTCGGTCAACACGATTGTACCCAATTATGATGGGTTATTCCTTAATCCTAAAAAACTTACATGAAATTAATAAATACACTTGGATGAACAGTTTCGTTGGTCAAGCGATCATCATCAGATCCATTACACATAGCCTATTAAATCTATGTCTACAAGTATGGGTGAAAGTATTTACAATATGTACACTTATTTAGTTGCAGTATTAGTTAAGATAATGCAACTAGTCAATTCTTGTTAGTTATGGTCTATGTGAAGTTTGTCAAGATACTGGAAGTGGTGACTGACCTGATTGAAACGTGCGTATTTTCCTCATTGTTGTCCGGCTTTTGAATTGTTTTATTTCTATGTCTGCCTACAACCTGATCTATTTTGCAGGACTGAAAATAGTGAAATAATACAATTAAAAAGCCGGTTAACAATGAGAAACAAGATGTTCAGCAAAGAACATATAGCCTACTTTCTCATAAATGTATGGGTATATTTATGACTCTTTGTCCTCATCCCTAACACAATCACCTCTGCCACAATGTATTGTTTGTTTTCTTTTATATTGATAATTAGCCAGTAAGTGTCAAAATCAATATTGTATACTTTATGATGATTGAATAACAAAACTACTAACTTATTGTAATGCATTCACGTCCGTTAATCTCTATATTAAGCCAGTCTGCTAAGTTAAGAATCTTCCGTTTTGGGTATCTTCCCCTTTAAAAATCCATGCCGATCACAGTAGGTTGGTGCTGCGACCTATCAGTGAATTAATCTTTATGTTGTACGCCTATGCACTGCCATCGTAATGTACTACGATGGCAGTGGCCTAAGGGTGTTGAATGAGTCGACAGTTTAAAGTAGCCAAGAGGGAGGCGATCCAGCTGGCAGTGTTTAAAGGTAATCGGAGCGCGATCGTGGCTAATAGTTGAACTACCACTATTACAAAATTGCCATACTTCAGGAGGCCAGGTATTTACACTGCGGTAAGTTTGGAACAATATTACCCAAATAACCCACAAGAGGACAGCACCGTACAGAGGCATTAAGAAGGCTGTGGTTATTGACAACGTGTATCTAGTTCTTCTATTCTCCTTTTCCTAATGTCTTCTGTTTATTTGCGATGCTGGGGCTGTGATTTTATTAATAAACGAGTGTATACATTAGCCTCTCCTTTGAGCTAAATGACATCTTATTCAGTATCTGTGGAAAGAGCTCGTGCACATCATTTGTAAAAGAATTCCAGGAAAAAAAAGTTAACTGCAGCAGTACTCGATCCCCAGTCGACTGCGTGACAGACTAACACGCTAGCCCAGAGCTAATCCTATCCTTAACAACATGGTGTTCTTAACTGACATAAGATACAACCTGTTGGCAAATAATGACTTTAAATAAACGATTTCTTCACAGCAGTACATCTTCATTATAGATCATTTCATACAAAGTTTATATTATTGTATCAGTAGGGTATATCACATAGAACATACTAAAACTATTGAAATATAAGACAGGCACATGAGGACAGCTGCCATATTGTCGTGCGACACAGACACCTCAGCTCTTTTAAGCCACTCATACAGTATAATATTATAATATTAAATTATAATAAATAACGGATCACGACCTTCAGGATAGCTTAAACCACCCTAGGCTCGATAATCGGAATTGGTGGGTCTTAAGCCATTGATTAAAATGGTTGAATAATTCACACGGCCGCCATACTGAAATGGTACGGCCGATGACCTTGAATGTTGGACGCAAGACGCGTCCTATATAAAGGTATGTTGTCACCAAATTTGGTAGAGATCGGATGATTAGTTTAGCCGTAATTTGATTTTACGTTTTGAACGTTTGAGTGGCCGCCATTCTGTTTTGGTAAAGATGGCGGCAATATAAAGTATGACACTGAGGTGCCCTTTGCTAATGCTACCTCTGTACCAAATTTCGTTCAATTCGGTTTCACCGTGTTCGAATTGATAGGGGGGGGGGGACAGACATTCAGAGTACACACACTCACACACACACACACACACACAGACTCACACACATACACACACACAGACAGACACACTTTTTTCGCCCTGTAGTGATCTCATAAGTCTACTTTCATTTTTTGCAAAATCGAAAGTAGGCTAAAAACGCGCGTTTCAATTACGTGATCGGGAATACCCACAAAATCACCAATCTGTTCAAGCCATAAGGCATTAAAATAGCATTTACAACAAACAACACAGCCGGAAAGCATCTGCACAACAGTAATTTAAATAAACAAGACCCTTATTGGAAGTCAGGGATATATTCCATAACGTGCCAAGATACAGGGTGTCAAGAAAATTACATCGGGCAGAGTGGGAGAAGAATGTACACACGATACAATACACTCAGAAATACGATAAAAGGTGGGACACACTCGGCCGTATGTGAATACTTGTTCGACGCGGGACACAGTTTCACTAATGTTGAAACCAACCTAAAAATAATTCATCACGAACCAAAAGGCAGAGCTCTTGACATAAAGGAAACAATCGAGATTCACTTAGCTAAAATAAACAACCCCAATAATTTAAACGAACACACTTTCATGGAGAGTTCACCCCTCTTCCCTCTACTAGAAAACACACCCCGTCGAATACAAGACACAACATAACGTGGTAGCCAAGTTAGATAAGGGATTAACAAGGGTTAAAATGTTATTGGATCAAGATGTATGATGTATCTCTCTTCAATAAACTAAGAACTGCATTAATGGCAGTATTAAAGACTCCGGGACATTATCACTTGACCATTTGCGCGTAAATATGACTCTTTACCTTATGCGTGGCGAGAATTAAAACTGGTCTTTAATAATTGAAGAATGTCCAGTATACAGTAATATACACCACATTAGGAAGACTAGACTTGGCAATACACAGTCACATTTGTTCGTTGAACACAGACACTTAGGAATGCGAGAGGGGAGAAAGCCCAGGTAGTTAAAAGATCCTCGCACACCGGAAACTGCCCCCAGTTGAGAGCAGACAGTGACGAAGTTAGCTGCTCTCACCCTGACCACATGCAGCTCAACCGGATAAGTATTCTGTACAATACAATCTGAACTGACCATTTAACAACAATCACATATTCACACTAAGCAAGCAAATTTGCAGGTCAATCACCACTTTCGGTATCTTGACAACTTCACATAGACCATAACTAACAAATATTGACTAGTTGCATTATTTCAACTAATACCGCAACTAAGTAAGTGTTCATATTGTAAATACTTTCACCCATACTTTTAGACAAAGAAAAGGACGTTTGTTTCCTTATACGCATAGAATTCATATTAAGTAGAATTAATAGCCTAGTCATTTTCTGAATTGTTATTCGTAGATACTGGAAATGGTGTGCAATACATGTATTAACCTTGGAGAACAATCGCCTCCATCCCAACCCTAAAGCCAATTATATATGCACATACTGGTACAGACACCACACAGGTTCTAACTGATGTGTGTAAATTATATAATAGTAGTCTATTAAACATCCCATACATTTCATATGTGACTGTCAAGGACTAGAAAACAATGAGTTTTAATTAGCCCCCATCCCGTGACATTTCATTTCACAGTTGATTTCACAGAAAGCATGCTATATATCGATTTATGTTCCACATGCTATTTTCTCTCACTGGCATGATGTACCCCTGGCAGAGTAGCTACTGGCTGTCGGAAAAGCATACAGGTCGGTATGTTTGGCTGCATAACAGGGCAGGCGAGGGATTAAGTTACGTGCAGATATTGTTGAGGTTAGAAAGAAAAATACTTGTGTTTAATAATAATCGAAGAGAAACTTTGTGACAGGGGGACGGGGGAGGGGACGCAGCGGTCAAGCTGTTGGCCTCTCACCTAGGTTGACCGGGTTCGATTCCCAGTCAAAGCATGTGAGATATTAGAAGTGAAATACCATATCCTGTGGTTCGGATTCCACGTAAAACGGAGGTCCCGTGCCTCATGATCGCATGATTAATGGTCACGTAAAACTAAAAGCTTCATTTTTTTAAACTCTGTGGGCAAGTGGATAGCCTCATGCCTTTGGTCAGGAGTGCCCAGAGTTTGAATCTTGACTGGGTCGAGTGGAATTCCAACTTCTTACGGTTAAAATATTCTGGCTTCGTTATTGGATGTTTGCGACGTCTTCATCGGTTCAATTCATGGTAAATGAAAGTTCCGGGTCACCCAAGGATGTCAGTTTGAAATCCTATTTGAAGGCCACAGACCATTATTCTCCTTGATATTTTTATGGGAAATATATGCAATCGATGTACATTAGTTACTAAAAATTATAAACTTGACGAAAATTTAAACATTACTTTGTTATGGACAGTTTCCCTCTTACTTATTGTCAAGAAATTTAATTCTGGTCTGAGGGCTGGAACGGAGAACACTCAACCTCAAGAAGAAGCAAAACTGAGACGGGGTGGGTTCGATTCCCAGCTCAGTCATCTTGGAAGTGGTTATCCGTGATTTCCCACTTCTACTCGAGGCGAATGGCGGGATAATTCCTAACTTAAAGTCACTGCTTCCTTCTTCCCAATGATCAACTGAATTACAAATACACCCATTAATACAGATATCACATCACAGTTTATTGGGCAAATCTCCTCACACACCTCACACACCCAACTACACGGGGCTGAAAGACCACGATGTCTAAGTGCCTCAACTGAAACAACAACTCTCTTATATCTAGGTACATTGTAAACCTTTCTTGGTCGACACATGTTTTCATCACACACCGACGATATTCTGACATATGAGTCCTACATTTTTTTTAAATTTCCCGATACGCTCATTGTTCTAAGGGTCTACCACTGTGCTCAAATAATTTTAAAGTCATGCTCATCCATTTGCGAAGGTTGGAAAATCTTGGTCATCAACCGCGTGTACTGAGCGTTGAATTTGACTGGTAATCTGTGATTATATGGTGACTGTAATAGTGTGTGTAGTAGTAAATATTAGATTCTGGCTCAGCCCTTCAAATAAATGACCATCCCGGAATTCTCCCAGATGGAGTGTGGGAAAACTACTTTAAGAATGGTCTCCATCATTGCCGAGATTCGAATTATAACCTCCGTGACCCCTTGGAGTCGTGGCATGTGACTCAGCGCTCACGGCTACAATCTGGGGATGTTCAAACGGTATTAACGTCAACTCATAATGAAATGATGAATTTTGGAAGCAAACAGCCCCAGTGAATTCTTTATGAAGTTTGTTAGTTTTTTATTTAGGAAAGTGGGGTGGTGAGAGGTCCTTTTACATGTTTTAATGGACTAACGAGCTTGCTACGGTGGGTGAGTGGTTATCGTGTCTGTCTACCAACCCAAAGCTTGCAGGTTCGCTCCTGGCCATAGAAAGGGTTTTTTGAAAGGCGACAAAAATCACGAAACGCGTGTCATACGTTGTTGGCAAGTTAAAGAACCCATTTGAAATCAGTAGGCCGTGTTCATAGTGGCAAAATTAATTTCAGGATTTCCCGCCAACACAAAAAAAAGTTCCTCCATTCTCTACTAGAAAGTGCTCTAGTGTCATGGAGCTTAGATATCTAAGCTCCTTCACTTTCATAGCGTTCCAAGGAACAACAAAATTCGACATGCGAGCTGCCCTCTGGGCGTCAAATAACAAACTTGCCCTCGGCACGCGAGGCCATACGATATTATTATTATTTTATTATTAAAATAATGGACTAACTTACGTTTCGTCCCCTCAATTACTTAACTGGAATGTTATTATTGGAAGAAAAATTCAATATTCAATTTCATCTTGTTTGAGGGGAGGCAGACGTAACGGAATCAGACTCAGGTGTCGAAAGAAAGTTACAATTACTGTAACCACACTCCACGGTAGGATAAAGGTGGCAAGCACAGTCGAATAGGAAGAAGGACGTGAATTTATACGTGTGAGCACGTGTCTTGTTTCTTCCCAACATTTTAAAACTTTAAGAATACTGTTGTCTTAGTGTCTGACGACACAACAGGAAAACCTGAAAAAAGTGGGTGTTGATATCAACCAAATAGTTTCAAGATGGCGGATGTATGAACCATGCAATTATTATAGCCTAAGCGTATATTACGATTCAACAAGGCTTGGTCTCACTAAATCCGCTTATCGTACAAAGGGAGGTTTAAACTATCCTGAAGGAGGTCACCGGTAGGATATTAGCATTTAATAATAGGATATTAATCCGTAGTAGTGACTAATAGCTCAGGCTAACTGCGCCGTATCGTGCTGGGCCGTGTACCCCATTCGGTCAAAATGGAGACTACTGTTTGCTGGCAAGTCCATATTACAGTATATTTTTTAGTAACGTACTGAACAAAGTAATGCATAGCAACAAATGGTTTATAAAAACGGCAGAAAACGGTAATGAAATCGTTGATTCCAAGACAAAATATAAGTCAGTTTCATGAAACCAGTTGCTAACCTAGTGTCGGTACAGGGCGTGAGTAGCGCAGTGGTAGCGTCCGAGACACATAGTCTGGAGGTTCGTGGTTCAGGCTTAACTTATTTAATTGATTTTTTTGTATTTTTTGATTTATAGCTACTCACACGTTATAATGTTAAGCAAATATAGTGTGCATTTGCAATTTGAAAATATTATATAGGCCTATACTTATAATACCACATATTTCAACACTCGACTACAGCGATTAAAATTCGTTATCCTCGATCCGTGGTACTGTGCCCAATCAGTCACGGCAGTCTGGCATCGAACTCAGGTCTCATCAGAGAAGACCAGGCACATGGTTATGCCTAGAGTTGAACCATTGATCTCTGAGGGGGAGCCATTACAGGGAACCCAAAGAGCAATGAGAGGTATACTGACATATAATAATGTAGCGTGATTTCACGATCTATAGGTGAATATCATAGCAATTTAAGATGAAGAACTGTAGCCAAATGCAAGGAAATATACATTTTCAGAGCATACGAGAATGAGAGGAGGCCAGTTTGAAGTTTTACAAATTACCCTTAGCAAGTGGGCGGAGAGCCTAGGCGCCGACAGCACTATTTACGTCTGGAGCAGGAAGACAGCTCAAAATTAATGACCCGGGTATCCACCGCTTGACAACGGTGAAAATTAGAGTAGGGATGATGGCCCACGGAAATTAATTAATTACAGACAAGTGGAGTATTGAAATGCATTGAAATATACACCCAGGTGAATATATTCACGGAGAGGTAATTTAGGAGTGGTTTTCACCTAAATTAATGCCTTTATCTCCAAATGAACGAATTACAACCTAGCCTACGCTCGAGAGCAGTGACTTTGTGACCAGTCAACGGGGAATTACCACGATGGCGTCCCCACGTACTGAACTAAGGCAATTAATTGTAATTAATTGGCCGAAGCGATCGCCGGCACGCGAATGTTTTTAAAACCTCCACGCTTAAATAAACAAGATGTAGATGTCATTTCGGCTGAAGAGATATTATTTCAAGAAAGGAGTCGCTCTCATGTGTCCAGTGGACTATTTTGTACGAGAAACCTTTATATAGGGGGAGTAAGGCAAGCCAAGCCAGTTGTTCTACAGTTGTTCTCCAGTCTTCAGCAGTTCGCCTAGAGTTATTCTACAGTATACACGTAACTAAGACGCTGCTAGTAGCGCGCCAAATGTTAAAGTATCAACGCTCCGCCGTTGAAGAACAATAGAAGCAAGTTATAAAGCTTCATAAGTAATCATGAAGTGCGTCGAAAGTAAATTAATACAGATATTTACCTATTATCTGACGCAAATATAAATTCGCCACAGCGAAAAAGGAACTTATAATGTTTTTGAACAGTTCTTATACCGGGAGGTATTGTCAGAATTATATATGACATCATCATCAGGATCACTACAATGATGGGAGCTTGGAAATCATTGCCACCTAATCTGGAGAGAGAGCTGAACAAGTTTGCAGGGAACGAGGATCGAACGTCCGTAAAACGCTGTTAGATTTTCACGGAGACCAGCGGTTGTCATAATTGCATCGCATCTCTGAGATCAGGCGTAGGAGAAGTCCAATTTAAGGATCAACATGTGAAGTAGTGGATGAATGTACATAAATTGTGTAATAGTGATTTAAAAGTGTTCATGTGTATAGTGATTAATATGCAGTGTGTAGCAGTGATAAAGGCCACAGATAAAAATATGTGTATCATGTGGAAAGTGTGTGAATCTAAGTGTTGTGTAAAGGATAACATGATGGCTTAAATCAAGCGTCATGGTAGCGCTAAAGCTGAAGCGCTGGCACTATCCAGCAAAAAGGAAAAAAGTGAGTACCCATTTTATAATGTCATTATAACTAAATAGTTCACCATATAACGATGCATCACTTTGAGAATAAGATGTAATAGTCACTTACTGAACGAGTTTTCACCACTCGTCTTGAATAAAATATGGCTTGGAAGGTGATTTGTTTAAGGCCATTCAGGCAAAAATAGTGATGGATGTAACGGTAACGTTAAATGAATGATAATAATAATAATAATATGGGGTCGGCAACAGTAAAGTAATAGGCATTTTTGGCCTAAATAATGTTCAAATAGTGTCATGTCTAATGTAAAGTTACTGTATTTTGGTAAACAGTAAGAGTGTAACGTGAAATATAGAGAAATACGAGAGCTTTTTCAGTGTCAGTGAAATATGAATGAATATTTGATATGGTCAATCCTTAGGATTATGTTTGAGGACCATTAAAGTAAAGAAAGCCAGTAAATTTATTACATTTTGTTAGGAGCTATGTAAAGCTTTGGCTTAAGTGGTATGACAGAGAGAACGCGGGTGCCTTAATAATTGAGTCATCTATGTGAAGTATTGTTTGAGCCGCATGTAAGCGTGCAGAATTAACGTAGAATCCAGTGATTTACGTAAATAAATATTGCGGGGACCAAACTAGTATAGCTTGCGCGTTAGGTGAGAAGTTGGCTAAATCTACGAGTAGTATCGCCCTTGAACATACTGTATTATTTGCAGCGAATTGGACAGAGCCTGTTTGTATCCAACGTTTGCATGAATTATGGCCACTATGACGTCCGTCGAGACGCAGTGAGCATGTGTGTATAATGACCTACCCTGAGAGGTAAGGATCATATTCGTCGCTTAGGAAACGCAGATTTTCCTTATATTTTATTGACAGCTGCTGGTGAAAATCGTGGATTTTCACTATGATGCGCGTCTAAAGCCACTAGTAGTCACCATAGAACGGCAAGGCTATCACTAGAATTCCACCCCAGCCATGAATGTTAATTAAGGAGCCAGTTGAGCCCAAGACACTATAAGGATAGGTGTTAAATATTTAAATGACTCAATTACTTAGGAGCCACACTTAGCGTAACTCCAGTACTGCGATTGTAAACAAACTTGACCTTGACGGCAGAGAGAGGAGGGGTTATAGACCACTTCTGCGGCAGCCATCTTGACTAGCCAGCTGGAACGAATTTTATTGCCTGCTGAGGGGGAGGAAGGTCGTTCGACCGGTCCCTTGGAAATTAGAGTCACAATAGGACACTGAGGAATCTCGATATTTCAATATGCAATTAAGATATGAGTGTTATGATGATGCCAATTGAATTGAACGGTGTGTTGCACTCACATACGTTGTTGGGTCATAGAAATCAGATAATATTAGGCTCAGTTATTCTCTGAGGAGGAAAGCTGAACCAAAATAATGTAGGCATCTTCTTTTAGAGTGCATTTTGCCAGTTCCTGCTAATTTATGCAGACGGGTATGTGTTTTTCCCAGAACATGACACATTTGTAACGATGATAAGCCCGAAAAGACCCAGAAAATCGTTATATGGTGAAACTATAAAATATTCTATCCATGTTTATTTTGGAAGGGATAAGTACCACTTTTCTTAAAGCGTTCATATGGATGGAAAGAAGGAAGATGATTCACACGACACAACAAATATTTGTTAATGATTGCAGAAAATAATGAATTCATGCTAATCAAGGTAAATTCCATAAGAAACGGAATAATGTTTTGTTAATATCATTTTTATGTGATATGTGATTTTTGTGTTATGATACTCCCATTAACTAAAATTGTGTCACTTGATGAACACTATGGAAACCCATGGAAGTCTGAAAATATCATTGACAGGATGCTAGAATTAGATTTGAGTGCAGTGTAGCACTATTTTAAGAAGAAAGCTCACAGAATAACCCTATATTTTATTTGTGGGAATTAAATATAATTTGTCCTTTATTTGTATTTGTTGTATAGCCATGATTTTAGACCAGTAAATTGTTCATTTTAGGAAAATGTTGTGTATTTCCTGTAGAGTAGTTACCTGGTAGACTCAAATCCTGAGCATGTGGTCGTATAGTGGGCAGGAACGTCCCATACCTCGAAAGACCGTGAGTTAGTTGGGATACGAACACATGGTCCACATGATGACAATCGGGTACATGGAGGAGATGTCTCTGTACTAGGATTGAGTCACAGGTACTGCTAAAAGTTGACCAAGATATAAATGGTAGAAGCAAGTACAGCATAGAAATTAGGACAGAATAGGAAAAGGCCGCGCCCATTTGTTAATAAGCCATCGCGTAAAATAAATGTTGATAATCCTCCATAAAACATGCTTAAATGTAAATGTAACTTACACACAAACCCCTTTAATTATCATGGTCCAAGCAATGTGGGACGGTATTAATTCATTATGGAACCACCTGCATCTCTGCAATATGAGCGATCTTGGCATTGCGCAAACTGGCCAGGGCAAACTACCACATAAGCATGGATACCCATAACATTATCATGACGGCCCATACGTGGGGCATTCGGCAATAAAAACCACTCCTTGGACAGTTTTATTAATAATTCAGAATTTGGCCGATGTCTTACAATGAGGACCAGAATGATAATGTTATCTCATCTTTATCATGGCGCCCAGTACGTGGATGGCTTATGGGATTCAGAAAACCCCATAATAATAGCATGGTTTTCATGGGGAAAACCATAAAAATAATATTTTTCCTCAAACTTTGTTTGAGCGATTGTGAGTCTTTCTAAATGATATTCAGACGTCAGACACTGTTGTCAGACGGGTACGAGGGTCTATACCCATTCCATAGTTAGTTTTGACATTTGGTAATATGTTGTTGTTGTTGTTGTTGTCGTGGGATCGGAATCCTTTTCTTTCTAATAGAACGCGCCAGCATATTCAGCTGCGGCCTACCTGAATCTCAAATTAAGAAGTACAGGATGGCTGGAACTGAAGACGTACTCAGGTGTATTGCTGAGTTAAAGGAACATTTTGATAATTCTAATGCTAAGAGAAAGGAAGAAATTAGAGTATTTAAAGATGAAATAGCGGGTAGATTGGATGCTAATCAAGCCGAAATAAACACTAGACTAGAGGCTAGTCAAGCTAATGTAAACACGCAGTTAGAATCAAACCTAATAGAGGTTAGTAAGAAAATGGACGACGTTAAAGAGTCTGTCCAGCGTGAGGTAACTAAGAATATTGTTAGCGTGATCCCAGAAATGCAAGATGATAACGATAAACGCTTTGAGTCTATAGAATTAAAACTAGAGAATAATCTGCAAGCGTGCAGAGAGTCACAGCGTGAAATTAACGATAGTTTAAGCAGTATGTCCATGGAGCTTAAAGACATTCAGAGTCAGAATGAAGCTAATACTAAACGTCAATTAGAGCAATTTAATACGTTCACTCAGACCGTGGATCAAAGGTTCGAGGATAGCGATGTAGAATGGAATACGCGAATGGCAGGTTACGCCAAGGCGGTAGACGAAGCCTTAAGAAAACAGGATCAGAATATCCTTGACCAATGCAAGGAAATTCAGGAAATAAAAACTTCTGATCAAGAGAATAAGGAGATAATGTCAAATACGAAGAGGCAAGTCGGGAAAGTGCAGAAAGAGTTGGAACAAACTCAGAGCGACTTAGCAGTTATCCATAAAAGACAGGATGAGGACCAGGGAGAAATCACGAAAATCAGGACTGAAATCTCTCATATACAAGGTCACATTCAAAAAGAAGTTACAGGCTTACGAGAAGAATTAGAACTTCGAGAAGGCTTAAAGACTGAAGCCAGCGATAAGACTATTGCCGAAGTAAGAGAAAGTCTAGCAGGGGAAATTATCCACCTGAAGGAAAACTTTAAGGATGATAAGGAAAAGGTATTTTCTATGGCAGAAAGAAACCGAGATCGCCTAGAGAAAATAGAACGAGAGGTATTAGCTCGTTTGGAAAGGGCAGAAAACAGACACAGCCAAATCGAGACTAGAATGATCGCGCAGGAGGAATCTATGTTGCGGAATCCTAGGTCTAGCGAAGGAAGTATAGACGAGAATAGGAGAAATAAATGGGCAGAGATAGAAATACAGCCCACTCCAAAGAATGCAGCCATGCCAAGTGACAGTCCGTATACCACACCTGGTATGCCAATTGCCATGTCAACACCACATGAAAATGCTGTACAAAATCAAATAGTCACAGTTATAAGGGCTAGTGATGAGAAACCAAAGAAATACTCTGGGAGTAATTCTAACATGACACCCAAGTACTGGCTTAAAGAAGTTTCCGAGTACTTGAATGACGCGAAAGTACCGCCAGAGAGCAGGTTGAGAGCGATTGAAAAACTAACCGAAGGGGAGTGTGCCCTATGGTTTAGGAGTTTTCGGTACACGTTCGACACCGTTGACGAATTTCGCCAAGCATTTTTAAGCAGATACTTGAACGCGAGCGTACAACAGAACCTCAGATTGGACTTGTATTCCAGGCGTTACAGTACTAGTAATCCGACTAAGTACGGAGAATTATTTGTGAATCAATTGTGCCGTTTTCGAGAGCTTGATGAAGGGCTTAGAGAGTCAGATTTGTGCATAGCAATAGCCAAGCAGCTACCGTATGAAGTACAACGTCTGCTAATCTCAGCAAACGCCAAAACTGCAATCGATATGGAGGAGGTGCTGAGACAAGTCGATCTAACGACAGTGCAGCACACAAGACAAAGTCGAAATGTGGAACAAGTCAACATGACGACTACACCGATTGAGCCAACCAAGGTGCAGACAAAAAGCAAATCTACAAGCACCGAAACAGAAAAATCCGACTGGCAACGCGAAGGACGCGAAAACCAAAATTGGAGGCCAGCATATCGAGGAGGATCGAACCGTGGAAACCAAGGAAGGAAAAACTGGAATCAGCGTGGTACCAGAGACCAGCAGCTTGATAACAGAAGGAATTACGGCCGAAATGGGAACAACCAAGGATGGAGATCCCAAGAGCAGAGTCGTGGGTTCGATGAAGAGGCGGAAGAACGTTATCACGCATCTTTAAGATACATGGAAGAGCGCGGAGATGATCCGAGACAATCGCGAGTTCATTGGGATGAAGCGATTAGGAATAGAAGGTCACCCGACAAATATAAAAATGATGGCGGTGCCAAGAGTCTGGAACTTCAGCAGCATGAAGACAGGCAGAAGAACTCCACAAAGAATGGAGCAATTGAAAAAAAAAAACACCAAATTTAAATGACCAAAGAGAGATAAGTTCAGGATGGAATACAGTGAATGTTGTTAACTGGATTGCCAAACCTGAGGAGCTTATCGAAGACCTAGATGAAATGACGGTCAATGTGAGAAGGGAACTACCCATTATTATTGTAAACATTGCGGGCATGAAGATAAGAAGTCTCATTGATACAGGGTCAACAGTGTGTTTGATAACCCAGGCATTATACAGTGAAATCCAGAGTAAAATTCACGTATTGAAAATACCTATTTCAAGCGTAAAAATAAAAGGTGTCATACCAGATAAAGTTATGATATGCAGATACCAAGTATTTTTAGATTTGCATATAGGGAACTCTACATTCTCACAGAGCTTCCTACTTGTGAATAAGCTGCCGTATAATATCATTGTTGGGATGGATTTCATAAGAGAGTATAAAGTTATTATAGATCTCTCGCAAGACATTGTGATGTTTCGCGCAAGTGAGGGAAAGGAAGAGTTAGAACTCTCATTAAAGCAGAATGAAACGAGACCAGAAGAATACGTATGGCATACATACGGAGATATGACTGGGGATGCAGTGTCGACAACAGAAGACATCGAGGAAGAGTTGGCAACACTGGCCGCAGACATTGAAAAGGATCTCGAACCAAAATTTGAAGATTGCCTGGAAGAGAAGATTGAGGAAGCTAAATTTGGTTCAGAATATAAGCAAATGCTAAGGGAACTGCTATTTGAGTATAAAGGAATCTTAGATTCGAGACCTGGCCGGATCAAGAATTTCCAGTATGCGTTCCAAGTCAGCGATTGGACACCATTTAAACAGAAGCCGTATCCTGTAGCTGAGAAACATTATTTAAAGGTCAAAGAAGCGATACAGGAAATGCTAGAAGCAGGCGTCATTGTAAAGACAGCCACACCCTATGTCAGCCCACTGGTAGTTGTACCTAAACAGGACGGAAGTGTGAGGATATGCCTGGACCTACGAAATTTGAATTCCAAGGTCATACCGGAATTTGATAAAGTGCCGCCCATTAAGGAGGTACTCAGAAGGTTCAAAGGAAAGACTGTGTTCTCAAATCTTGACCTGACGGTAAGTTTTCACCATCTTGCTCTGGAAGAGAAAACAAGTTTGTTAACTGGATTTTTATTTGACCAGCACACGTATTCATACGTGCGTCTTCCATTTGGATTAAAAACAGCAGGTTCAGCGTTGATACGAGCGCTATATCGGAACCTGTCCGAAGAAGTAAAAGCTACAACCATATGTTACGTAGATGATATACTACTGACCTCTGAAACTGTCGAAGAATATGTCAGAGATCTACGCAAGTTGTTATATGACCTAAGTCAGGCTAACTTTAAGGTCAATATAAAGAAGTCTAACTTTACTCAGAGAGAAGTTAAATTTCTAGGCCACGTGATAGATGCACAAGGAGTCAGACCTAATGCGGGAAAATTGGAAGTCATTAAACATTTCCCGAGACCAACGAAGGTAAAGAACGTCAGGCAATATCTAGGCGTTATTGGATTCTTTTCAAACCATTGTCCGAAGTATACCGAGACCGTAGCACCACTCCAAGACTTACTCAAGAAGGGAGGAAGATGGCGCTGGACGGAACAATGCGAGGAAGCCTTCGTGAAATCTAAACAGATGTTATTAGATTATGTAAAATTGGGATATCCTGACTACACTCAGAAATTTATTATCCAGACTGACGCATCATTTATAGGGATCGAAGCAATGTTATATCAGGAGAATGTGGACAGGCCAGAGGAGAAAACTTATATTGCATTTATCAGCAGAAGGTTGAAGCCTAATGAAAAGAATTATACGGTCACGGAGATCGAATTACTCGCGATACTGTATGCCCTACAGTATTGGCGAAAGCTAGTTTATGGTTTTAGAATTATATTGAGAACAGACCATAAAGCCCTAACGTTCCTGCTGAAAACTGACTTGTCGAGTCAAAGACTGACAAGGTGGTCCCTGTACATACAGCAATTTCAAGTGGAAATAGAGTATTGCCCGGGGAAGGACAATATCATACCTGACTTGCTGAGCAGATACCCTACAGCTGATGAAGAAGAAGTTCTAGCTATCGAGATAGAAGATAGAGATCAGAAGACCTTAGATGATCTGAGGAACATCACCGTTTTTCAACGTGAAGATCCCTGGATACGGTTGATGATTAATTACTTCGAGGGAAGGCTGGATAGAGGAACTCCGATGTATGTGGAAGCTGAAGCACTATCAACGGAATATCTATGGTTTAACCAGATGTTACATAAATGGAGCGACTCAGACCACACCAAACCCAGGATAGTCGTACCACCAGCATTGTAGAGAAGGCTAGTATGGTTAGCACACCGAGCTTTTGGTCATTCCGGTGTAGATAAGTCTGTTACCCTGCTTAAAGAAGCATTTATTTGGCCAAAACTTAGAGAGACGGTCAGGAGTACTATCAGGACATGTGATATGTGCCAACGAGTAAAGCCTAACTCGTACTTAATGAGGCAGAAACCTATACCACTCTTACCAGAGAAGCCATGTCAGCTTCTGGCACTGGACAACTTTGGGCCGCTTCCTAGAGCTAGAAGAGGAAATAGACACATCCTAGTTGCACTAGACGTGTTTTCCAAAATGGTAGTCCTGTGTCCAATTCAGAAAACCAGTACAAAACAGGTACTTAAGAGGCTGAAGGAAAGGATCATTCCTATATTAGGACAGCCAGAGAACATCTTATCTGATCATGGGAGCTGATTTACCAGCGTAGAATTTCGCAGGGAGTTGGATAATCTGGGCATAAGACAGATTTTGTCCACAGTTCGACACCCGGAGTCGAATTCCGCCGAGAGAGTTATGAGGGAACTGCAAAAGTACATGAAGATATATTGCTCTTCTGAGAACTGGAAATGGATTGACGTACTTGAGATTATTGAATATTGTATCAACAATACCGTACACGAAGCGACAGGAGAGGTGCCAGTGAGCCTACATCTCGATAGAAGACCAGAGGGGGCCATGGAATAATGTCATTCGGACACCCATCGATGCACAACCTGGACGTGAGTTGAGGATCCAGAGAACGTTCGAGTATCTCAAGAAACAAGCAGATAGACGGCAGCGGAGAAACAGGAGGAAACGCTATCACAGACCGTTACTTGTAGGGGAATACGTCTTATTGAAGAAACCCGCCAGTTCAGATCCAGAGAGCAGGAAATATAAAAAATTTCAGCATGCTTATCACGGACCCTACCTGATTATAAGGGATCTGCAAAATAATGCATATCGGATCAAAGACGAAGCAACAGGTAGAGAAGTTGTTGTAAATGCAGCTAATTTTAAGTTATATAGTCCACCAGAAGACTATGATACGAGAGAGGAGCAAGCATTGCACACCCAAGTGGACGGGGAATCATTACGTACATACGGAAAGAATCTTGAGAAAAGCTTGCAGTCTCAGGAAGGAACGGAGCGAAGCGACCAGCTCGCAGACCCAACGGATACGAGGGGAGAATGCAGCTGTCAACTGCAGGAACTTTATGACCAGTTGGGGGAGGCCGCTGCGGAGCTAGAGGGGATGAATGAACAATTGCGAAGGCAGAACGAGAGTCTACGAGACAGCAGACAGAGTGGAAGGGGGAACGAGAGATCCCATTGCCGAGAGCACTGACCGCTTAAAGTAAATACTGCATGGAGTCGATGCCATCTGAAAGGCCCGAAAAATTCACTTGCAAAATGAATTTTCCGAGCTTAGCAGGGGAAAAATGTGCCCAATCAGTCACGGCAGTCTGGCATCGAACTCAGGTCTCATCAGAGAAGACCAGGCACATGGTTATGCCTATAGTTGAACCATTGATCTCTGAGGGGGAGCCATTACAGGGAACCCAAAGAGCAATGAGAGGTATACTGACATATAATAATGTAGCGTGATTTCACGATCTATAGGTGAATATCATAGCAATTTAAGATGAAGAACTGTAGCCAAATGCAAGGAAATATACATTTTCAGAGCATACGAGAATGAGAGGAGGCCAGTTTGAAGTTTTACAAATTACCCTTAGCAAGTGGGCGGAGAGCCTAGGCGCCGACAGCACTATTTACGTCTGGAGCAGGAAGACAGCTCAAAATTAATGACCCGGGTATCCACCGCTTGACAACGGTGAAAATTAGAGTAGGGATGATGGCCCACGGAAATTAATTAATTACAGACAAGTGGAGTATTGAAATGCATTGAAATATACACCCAGGTGAATATATTCACGGAGAGGTAATTTAGGAGTGGTTTTCACCTAAATTAATGCCTTTATCTCCAAATGAACGAATTACAACCTAGCCTACGCTCGAGAGCAGTGACTTTGTGACCAGTCAACGGGGAATTACCACGATGGCGTCCCCACGCGCTGAACTAAGGCAATTAATTGTAATTAATTGGCCGAAGCGATCGCCGGCACGCGAATGTTTTTGAAACCTCCACGCTTAAATAAACAAGATGTAGATGTCATTTCGGCTGAAGAGATATTATTTCAAGAAAGGAGTCGCTCTCATGTGTCCAGTGGACTATTTTGTACGAGAAACCTTTATATAGGGGGAGTAAGGCAAGCCAAGCCAGTTGTTCTACAGTTGTTCTCCAGTCTTCAGCAGTTCGCCTAGAGTTATTCTACAGTATACACGTAACTAAGACGCTGCTAGTAGCGCGCCAAATGTTAAAGTATCAACGCTCCGCCGTTGAAGAACAATAGAAGCAAGTTATAAGGCTTCATAAGTAATCGTGAAGTGCGTCGAAAGTAAATTAATACAGATATTTACCTATTATCTGACGCAAATATAAATTCGCCACAGCGAAAAAGGAACTTATAATGTTTTTGAACAGTTCTTATACCGGGAGGTATTGTCAGAATTATATATGACATCATCATCAGGATCACTACAATGATGTGAGCTTGGAAATCATTGCCACCTAATCTGGAGAGTGAGCTGAACAAGATTGCAGGGAACGAGGATCGAACGTCCGTAAAACGCTGTTAGATTTTCACGGAGACCAGCGGTTGTCATAATTGCATCGCATCTCTGAGATCAGGCGTAGGAGAAGTCCAATTTAAGGATCAACATGTGAAGTAGTGGATGAATGTACATAAATTGTATAATAGTGATTTAAAAGTGTTCATGTGTATAGTGATTAATATGCAGTGTGTAGCAGTGATAAAGGCCACTGATAAAAATATGTGTATCATGTGGAAAGTGTGTGAATCTAAGTGTTGTGTAAAGGACAACATGATGGCTTAAATCAAGCGTCATGGTAGCGCTAAAGCTGAAGCGCTGGCACTATCCAGAAAAAAAGGAAAAAAGTGAGTACCCATTTTATAATGTCATTATAACTAAATAGTTCACCATATAACGATGCATCACCTTGAGAATAAGATGTAATAGTCACTTACTGAACGAGTTTTCACCACTCGTCTTGAATAAAATATGGCTTGGAAGGTGATTTGTTTAAGGCCATTCAGGCAAAAATAGTGATGGATGTAACGGTAACGTTAAATGAATGATAATAATAATAATATTATGGGGTCGGCAACAGTAAAGTAATAGGAATTTTTGGCCTAAATAATGTTCAAATAGTGTCATGTCTAATGTAAAGATACTGTATTTTGGTAAACAGTAAGAGTGTAACGTGAAATATAGAGAAATACGAGAGCTTTTTCAGTGTCAGTGAAATATGAATGAATATTTGATATGGTCAATCATTAGGATTATGTTTGAGGACCATTAAAGTATAGAAAGCCAGTAAATTTATTACATTTTGTTAGGAGCTATGTAAAGCTTTGGCTTAAGTGGTATGACAGAGAGAACGCGGGTGCCTTAATAATTGAGTCATCTATGTGAAGTATTGTTTGAGCCGCATGTAAGCGTGCAGAATTAACGTAGAATCCAGTGATTTACGTAAATAAATATTGCGGGGACCAAACTAGTATAGCTTGCGCGTTAGGTGAGATGTTGGCTAAATCTACGTGTAGTATCGCCCTTGAGCATACTGTATTATTTGCAGCGAATTGGACAGAGCCTGTTTGTATCCAACGTTTGCATGAATTATGGCCACTATGACGTCCGTCGAGACGCAGTGAGCATGTGTGTATAATGACCTACCCTGAGAGGTAAGGATCATATTCGTCGCTTAGGAAACGCAGATTTTCCTTATATTTTATTGACAGCTGCTGGTGAAAATCGTGGATTTTCACTATGATGCGCGTCTAAAGCCACTAGTAGTCACCATAGAACGGCAAGGCTATCACTAGAATTCCACCCCAGCCATGAATGTTAATTAAGGAGCCAGTTGAGCCCAAGACACTATAAGGATAGGTGTTAAATATTTAAATGACTCAATTACTTAGGAGCCACACTTAGCGTAACTCCAGTACTGCGATTGTAAACAAACTTGACCTTGACGGCAGAGAGAGGAGGGGTTATAGACCACTTCTGCGGCAGCCATCTTGACTAGCCAGCTGGAACGAATTTTATTGCCTGCTGAGGGGGAGGGAAGGTCGTTCGACCGGTCCCTTGGAAATTAGAGTCACAATAGGACACTGAGGAATCTCGATATTTCAATATGCAATTAAGATATGAGTATTATGATGATGCCAATTGAATTGAACGGTGGGTTACACTCACATACGTTGTTGGGTCATAGAAATCAGATAATATTAGGCTCAGTTATTCTCTGAGGAGGAAAGCTGAACCAAAATAATGTAGGCATCTTCTTTTAGAGTGCATTTTGCCAGTTCCTGCTAATTTATGCAGACGGGTATGTGTTTTTCCCAGAACATGACACATTTGTAACGATGATAAGCCCGACAAGACCCAGAAAATCGTTATATAGTGAAACTATAAAATATTCTATCCATGTTTATTTTGGAAGGGATAAGTACCACTTTTCTTAAAGCGTTCATATGGATGGAAAGAAGGAAGATGATTCACACAACACAACAAATATTTGTTAATGATTGCAGAAAATAATGAATTCATGCTAATCAAGGTAAATGCCATAAGAAACGGAATAATGTTTTGTTAATATCATTTTTATGTGATATGTGATTTTTGTGTTATGATACTCCCATTAACTAAAATTGTGTCACTTGATGAACACTATGGAAACCCATGGAAGTCTGAAAATATCATTGACAGGATGCTAGAATTAGATTTGAGTGCAGTGTAGCACTATTTTAAGAAGAAAGCTCACAGAATAACCCTATATTTTATTTGTGGGAATTAAATATAATTTGTCCTTTATTTGTATTTGTTGTATAGCCATGATTTTAGACCAGTAAATTGTTCATTTTAGGAAAATGTTGTGTATTTCCCGTAGAGTAGTTACCTGGTAGACTCAAATCCTGAGCATGTGGTCGTATAGTGGGCAGGAACGTCCCATACCTCGAAAGACCGTGAGTTAGTTGGGATACGAACACATGGTCCACATGATGACAATCGGGTACAGTACAGACTGTTGTTTTTGTTGTTGATTCTTTATGGGGATTTGCGGTATCATGATCTTGTAGCCCCGTGTACTTGGGTGTGTGTGTAGAAGTTGCCTGATAACCTGCGTCACTGTGACGTCTGTACTAGTGTGTGTATTTGTAAATGAGGAAGGATTTGTGTAGGAATCGGTCCTTCATCCGCTGTAGAGAATTTTGTTGTTGTTGATTCTTTAGGGGCTTTGTGGCATCTTGGCCATGTAGCCTCGTGTACTTGCGTGTGTGTAAACGTTGCCTGATAAACTGTCTCACTGTTACGTCTGTACTAGTGTGCGTACTTTTACATGAGGAAAGATTTGGGTAGGAAACTGTTGTTGTTGTTTTTTCTTTCATTTGAGAGGCTTGGATATCATGGTCATTACGCCC
This sequence comes from Meconema thalassinum, assembly GCA_946902985.2. Classification (NCBI taxonomy): domain Eukaryota; kingdom Metazoa; phylum Arthropoda; class Insecta; order Orthoptera; family Tettigoniidae; genus Meconema; species Meconema thalassinum. Next base: position 285,834,878 of record OX336391.1, on the reverse strand, counting down.
CGTCTACTTAGGCAAGTGTTGAATTTTGGCTGATAACCTGTGTTATTATGATGGCTGTATTAGTGTGTATTTATAAATCAGGTGAGGATCCAATCAATCAACGTATAATATAGCACGTTATATTTCAACAAGCTACTACAACCAACATTCAATTAAACTCCTTGAAAAGGAAAAAGAGTTGTAACTATACCCAAGCATTTAGGAGAAAGTAGGCTATATGTTATTTACTGAACATCTTGTTATATCCTACTTCTATCAATTGCTTATAAAATTGATCTTAAATCTCTTAAGAAATATTTGTGTTAAATGATTTGTGCCACACCCTACAGTATACTGAAGTAACATTTTAACAGTGATATTGTTAGCTTTATTACTGCATTATTCCGTGTAAATTACCATTGATATTATTTTAATCAACAAGTAGCAATAAATCACAATAGCCTATATATATAATTGGGAACATAAACAGCAATTCTTATGGCATAACATATACGGTACAGCTTTAAATGGTCATTTAATTAGTAGCAAACGGGTATTATTAAATTGACGAAGTACTAGTAACATAATCAAGTAATAAATCCTCCGTACAAGTGAATTAATTTACAACACTGACCATTATATTAAAATGCAGCTCACAAGGGGGACTGATGAAGCATATTCTAGTTCTAGTTAACATTTGAGCGGCTGGTTGATCGGTTAACAAAGTAATTGGGTTAAACGTTTCAAGTGTGAAATGATGTGTTGATTGGGAATTATTGACACCCATTAAGCACCAAATGAGTACTGTAATTAGTATTGTCTCTAACTCTCAGTAATAGCAGACATTTCAACAAATCATACTGACAGATGGTAAAGGAAACCCAAGCACTCGTCACAGACACAAAATGAGAAACTGGGTGTCCAAATAGATGAATAACGGTCGCTTTCTCTTTGATTTCAGCTTAAATTATAAGTATGCTATACACTGAAGTACAATCATCACTGTAAAACAGGTAATAAGATACAGTAAAACTCAGCATTTCTTTTAGGTTTGTGCCGTGTCTTGTGTGGGGTTTCACCTAGGACACCGAGCTGGCTCATCAGGGTGGTGAAACCTAGAGTCCGCTGACGAGCCAGCTTGGTGTCTTAGGCGAAACCCCACACAAGACACGGCACAAACCTAAAATAATTGCTGAGTTATAATTCACTGGCCGTGAAAGCCATGAATAAGATACATATGCTGATGCAATCCAATAAAGTAATACTAGCAACTATCTTCCTATTGGCAACTCAAACTAACACTTGGGGCACTGCGGTCGGTCTGAATAAGTAGGGTTTAAAATACTCAATAACACGCGTTTGATATGGAACACTTTTTATTTTTCGGTTATAATCAGTAAATATGGTCTCTAAAGTAATGACAGTGTTATTTTTAATTGTATATATGTATAACTGTGCGATACACGTGATCTAATTTGTGTGTTCCACTGGATTTTTGGTGTCATTTTCATATTATCAAGCATCAGTTTTTATGGGTGATGTAGATCAGCTGATTCAAATTTACACAGGGCTACACTTCGGACATTATTTCGGTACTATTATGCGCAATATAATGTAAATGTCGATCCTGAGTCAACGCCGAGGACATTCAAATAGAGAAATATGGTACATAATAGTACATTATGCAACGAGCCTATAATGGCTATAATTAAGACACGAGTATTTTTTATAAAACGAGCGTATGCGAGTTTTATAATTTCCATACGAGTGTCTTAATTACCATTATAGGCGAGTTGCATACGACTGTTTATGTTCGACGATAATTATAACTTTATTATATGTTTTAACATAAATATTCATAAATATCTGTTGAGAGTCAGCTACTGGAATTTTGTGATCGCAGAGCGAGCGTTGGGTGTTATATCTCTGCCTTTCAAGAGCTTTGAACGACCGACGCATGCGCTCTGTGTGTTTGCAATGCCGTATGCAAACCATATGTTTACATCTGCCGTCCCTCAGTAATATTGTCACCGGTGTCAGTTGAAGACAATGCGCTGTGTAGAAATTAGGGTTGGTGATTTTAAGGTACAGTGCTATTTCTTGTCTCATATTCGCCAGTTTATTTACGCGAACATATGGACGGTGGGTATTCCATGTCGGTAATTTATTATAGTTCGATGTTGTGTTTATGTCCGACATGTTGGATTTTGAGCGCATGCGCGAAGTTATCGTTACCTAATTGGTCAATGAACGAGCTCTGATTGGCTGGAGAAACTGTATCATAATGGAAAACAGTGTTATAATGACCATCATTATGATACAGTTATCTGACACATAATTGTGAGTGTCGAACATAAACAAATAAATAACACACCGAAGCTGTGCTACTTTTATCATTCCGAGACTAGCATCCACGCAAACCAGACGCCACTGTTCCAAGCTCCGACTTATATCGTGAATTGATGTCAAACTGATGATCCGCCAGCCTTTCCGCCAAGCCTACACCTCGTAATCGCTAAGTTCTTCGATATTCGAGCTATTCCACTACGAGTCATATAGGCCTAATTTGCCTCCCCGTGGGCACTGTAGAATGAGTGATTCCGCTACCATTCAAATATTCAACACCAAACCCACCTTTTAACCATCCAAATCAAGCAATTCCTGTCGCCCCCCGAGTTTTAATACAAGTTAAACTCATCCCTTCTCCCTACCAAGCAGCCAATAATTAATTATTCAAGTAACTTCAATCTTACCAGCGCGCCCATCGTAACAGCTGTTTTTAAACTGAATAACCTTCGCTGGCTTTACGTCGCAGGTCTTCTGTCTGTCTACCTCGACAAGTGTTAGATCCTTCCCGGGGTGGAAAGGTATTATTATTAGGTATTAGGTATTATTAGGTATCATCACATTTCGGCTATTGCTATTTGCATCTTTTGGAAAGTGATGAAAACGTATGTCCGCAGCCCTCTTATACATCGACTTACAGCCGTAAACTGAGCAATACACTTTGCTTTTACTCATTTTTCACTCTATCAACGAGTAAAACTTATTACTTATGTATAAAGACACGAACAATTGACCACGATCTGTTTACCAATACAAGAAACCATATACAAACAGTCACCACGTGACAAATGTACCCTACTTGGTAAGTTTCTCATTTTTACCGCTAGATGTCTCATAAGATAGCTGGAGTTGCCAATAACATGCACCCAAAGTAGCAGTATCATTTAAGATTGCACTAATGCCAGGGAACCGTGTCAGTAGATTTTCTGGCACAGTACAGAATTCCTTCGAGGCAGAATTTCGGAACCCCGGCATATCTGAAAGACGCAGTACTGTAGTTAAAAGAGACGTAAAGTCAATAACATTATCATTATTATTGTTATTATTACTTCCTGTAGCGTGAAATTTAATTAGAAGCATGTAATCTATATAAATATTGCAGTTTCGGTGATTATTTTGGCAAGACATTTTGGTTGTTATCCATTTGAAGTGAAATAATAATGATCCTAAAGAGGTTTTGATTATTGTGTTTAACAAAACTTTGATGTTTTTCAGTCGGTTAACACGATTGTACCCAAATGAGATGTATTATTCCCTAATCCTGAAAAAATACTTGAGATAAATAAATACACTTGGATGACCAGTTTCGATCGTCAAGCGATCATCATCAGATCCATTGCAGTTAGGCTATAAAATCTATGTCTGAAAGTATGGGTGAAAATATTTACAATATGTACACTTATTTAGTTGCAGTATTAGTTGAGGTAGTGCAACTCGTCAATATTTGTTAGTTGTAGTCTATGTGATGTTTTGTTGAGATACTGGAAGTTGTGATTGAACTCCGGAATTTGCTTGTTTGCAATGAATATTTTTTTAGCGTATGGCTTTTAGTGCCGGGAGTGTCCGAGGACATGTTCGGCTCGCCTGTTTTGTAGCTGCTTCGAGACGGACACCCAATGGGTGAGCTACAAGTACAGTTGGGGAGAAAAGTTGGAAGGGAAGGGCGAGGAGTTGGAAGGAAGCGGCTGTGGCCTATAGTTAGGGACCAACCCCGGCATTTGCCTGGAAGGAAGATGGGAAACCACAGAAGACTATCTTCAAGGTTGCCGTCGGGGGGATTCGAACCTCCTCGCCTCCCGGATGTGAGCGACTGCCATTAGTCATGCCGTAACGACCACGGCTAACTCCCCTGGTTTTGCAATGAATATGTGGTTGTTGTAAATGGTCAATTCAGATTGTATTGTACAGGCTACTTATCTGGTTTCAAACACCATAATTATTGTGTCTGTCAGACTCTACAGCGTGGCCGTACACGGGCACTAAAAGGAACTTGTGTGTATTTGTAAATTGCGGATAGGATTGGGAAGGAGGTGGCCGTGGCCTTACATGAGGAACCATTCCCGCACTTGCCTGGAGTAGAAGTGGCGAAACCATTGAAAACCACTTTCAGGACGGCTGAGGTGGGAATCGAACCCTCACGAGGCTGAATGTATCCCGTTCCAGCTCTAACACCAGAATTTAAATTCCTTGGCAGAGCCGAAAATCGAACGTGGACCTCCGGGGCGATAGAAAAGAACGTTAGCTGCTACACCACGAGGTGGTCAACAAAAAAGCTTACCGATACTTCATTTATAAATAATCGGTGGGTGGCTTCGGTGGCGTAGTCGGTAGCATGCTGAGCTTCTATGCCCAAGATAGCGGATTCAAACCCGGCCGAAGCCGTCCGATTTTTTAAGAGCGTATGCCTTCCTTCGGAGGGGAAGTAAAGTCGGCGGTCCCATGTCATATATTTATGGCATGTTAAAGAACCTTCCACTAATTGCACCTGTGTGAAGCTAAATTGGATAGGTTAAGAATGTAAACAACGCTCTTAAGTTTCTACGTTCGTTGCCAAGAGCCGACTGCGGTGGCGTCTAGTAGCTAAGTTCTGAACTTGGCCTAGTAGTCGTTGACGGTGGCGCTTGGCGGCAAAAGTAGAAACTATTTGAAAAATTCTAAGTTGCAGTACTTAAATTAAAAAACAAATAACACACACTAATACAGTCATCACAATTAACACTGGTTATCAGACAGATTCTACACACACCCAAAGTACACGGGGCTACATGACCGCGTTGTCGCAGCCCCTTAACTTAAGAACCAACCAACCAACTAAATATTCGGTTTTAGATGCGGTGACTTGTATATATGTCCGGGCGAAACCGGGTGGCTGGCCAATAATTCACAATATTGCTCTAATATTTACTCAAAAGTAGTGATCCCAGATCACTATGTGGGTGTTGAACGCAAGTGCATATCAATAGAACAGTAATTGCGAACATAATCGGCGTACACATCACATATTTGCACGTAGAATATAAATACCACATGCTAAATACGATGAATGTTGCAAATGAAATAGAACTGATTAGTCTATTGTTTCTGTTTGATTACAACGATCGCTAAATGAAACGCCACATCAGTCATGAAGTTAGCAATCAATTACGAGTCTGTGCAGCCGTGCATCACTGGGAGGTAAATCGATGTGAATATGAAGCAATAATGAACTTAAAGATTCCGGAACTTCATTACAGAACAGCAAGTGTTAAGAGTACACTGTTTTTAGTCTACTTTTCACATTTTGCAAAAATGAGGAAAAAGCAGACTTACGAGATCAATCCGGGAAAATGTTTGTCTGTCTGTCTGTCTGCGTTTGTGTCCCCCCCCCCCCCCCATCAACTCCTAAACGGCTGCAGCTATCAAAACCAAATTTGGTATGAGTAAAGATCTGTACCTGAATATCTCAAGCCCATATATGAAAATGATGTCAGTGCTACCAACTGCTGAAAACCTGCAATTGAAATTTGAGTTCCATGTTGGATATCCTGGAAGGTATCCATGGGAGCTATTTCAAAATTGGCACACATATAGATAATAATATTTCAGTTTAATTTCCTGAAGGCCATACATGGCAGTGTTGCCAAAATGATTATCAGCCTGCTGATATGTCCAATTTTTAAATGCATATAACTTCTAAACTATCAATTGGATATCAACCAAATTTCGTATGTGCTATATGTACCATAACATATATGATTATACTTATTCTTAAGAGCAACCAGGGCTGTCAACTGTTAATGAATGCTATCTCTATATTTTTATCTAAATACCAATATATCATAAAGTATGCAAGCCGACAGCTTTAAACTATGCACACGTATAGTAACTGACATTCTAGATTAATTTGAAGTAACTAATATACGACAGTACTACCAACATGATTCTAAGCCTGCTGATAGGACAAATTTTTAAATACAAGTAACTTCTATACTATCAATTGGATTTCGACCAAATTTCGTATGTGCTTTGTGTACCATAACGGATAATGACAATTCGTATCCTTAAGAGCAACCAGGCTGCCAACTGTTAATAAATGCTGTCTCTATTTTCTTACCCTAATATCAATATATCAGAAAGTAGACTATGTAAGCCAACAGCTCTAAACTTTGCACACGTATGATACCTGGCATTCTAGATTAATTTGGTGTAACTAATGTACGTCAGTGCTGCCAACATGATTCTAAAGCTGCTGATAGGTACAATTTTAAAATACATGTAACTTCTATACTATCAATTGGATTTCAACCAAAATTGGCACAACACGAGATCATAATATTTCAGATTATTTCTGACCAACACATGCATGACATTGTTGCCAACATGATTTTACGCGCGCTGATAGATCCAATGTCTAACTGCATGTAACGTCCATGCTATCCATTGGACTTCAACCAAATTGTGTATTCTGTTCATTAAGAGATGGAACTAATAATATATTCAGTCACCAGGGCTGCCAACTGTAGTGCTCTATTAGGCTACATTATACCAGGAATATTTCGAAATAACTAGAAATGTCGATATTACCAACATAATTTCGTCATTATTCTAGATAGGTCCATATAGATTAATCATTGGCATGAATCATAAATTTTAAGAAAAGTAAGCTCTTTAGTTCGTTACGGAACTTCTTGTTAAACACGTAGTTGATTTTATTTGACGTGGACGTTTTGGACATTAAGGCCATTGATGGCATCCTGTATAAACTGGTTTGACTGCGTGTGTGAAATGTATTTAACCTATGTAGTTGTGTTGCCTGTATTGGTGTGTCAACATTCTGTTAGTTTATCATCTAAGCTTACAGGATGGAGCCAAGTGGTGTATCAATGATTGGGAAGAAATCACCGATACACGACGCGGCTCCATCCTGTAGTCCTAGATGATTAACTAGACATCGGCCGTGAAAGCCTACGATCTAAAAATGTCTGTTAATTGTGCTTGTATCTGGAAATAGAGAGTGAAGCTTAGAGAAAGGCACCATGCCAGGTTTTGTCTGGATTTAATTACAAAATGTTAGTTAGTTATTGTTGTTTAAAGGGGCGGAACTACGAGGTCATAAATACAAAATTTATTTCAAGTGTGACCAATACTGGATTTCAAATACACCTGCATTTCTAGTCCTTGGTTAGTGGGCACGTTTCAAAAACGATGGAATATAAATGCGATGTGCGATTAGAATTTTTGTTACACCATTGATAGAACACTGCAGAGAGCAATCTAATTATTAGCCTACTTTCAATTTTTGTAAAAAATAAGAAAGAAAATTAGACTTATGAGACCTACACGGGCCAAATATGCGTTTGCATCTACTGTATGTGTATGTCTGTCCTACCTTATCAATTACGAAACGACAAAACCGAATTGAATCAAATTTGGTACAGAGGTAGCACTGTTAAAAGACACCCCAATGTCATGTTTTATAACGCCGACATCTTAAAAAATACAACATGGTGGCCACCCAAGTGTTAAATTCTGATACAGAATGTTGATTTAACTAATCGTCAGATCTATACCAAATTTTGGAAAAACAAAACTTCACCTTGGAAACGTATGGTGTCTAAAATACCAGGTCATCAGCCTAACTAATTCAAGATGGCGTGCGTGCGAATCATACACTCATTATGATCCATAGCTTAGGATACCATGAATCAATACTCACAGTACTCGGAGTTCAGATAGTTTTCTATAAGACCCCAATGCTACCCACGCCAACATGACGACTATATGAGAGTGAAAATTACGCACAGCCACCATCTTGAAGTTTTAGAATATAGAAATGAATACCTCTCAACGCTTAAGAGCATCAGTAACGCAAATTAGTGACAAAGTAGGATCGTATATGTGGCATTGTATGACAAAGACAAAAGAACACAGACTTCATACATTCAAGTTGGTGATTGCCAGAAAAATTAGAGGTTTACAATCGATAGCTCAGGATACAACAGCGTAATTAAGCGAATCTTGGCCGGAGAAGAGTATAATATAAAGATTCTCATTTGAGTTAGTAAAATGATTATCACACTGAATATATGGAACAGCGGCCATCTTGATATTACATACATTAATAACCGTCAGTATTTTAGAGGTACAATAACGAAATTCTATAATAAGTTAAAACCTTATATGTCATTTGTTATCCACAAAGAAATAGAACAACTCCATACTTTCAATATGACAGCAAGGCGTATTATTAAAATATACAAATTAGAACCTCGGGACATAATAGCACATTTAAGACTAAAGTTAGTAGGCAAGGATTAGTATATAAGAGGCATCAGCAGTTTTATTGATAAATGTATCACACTTTTTTTTTAAGCGTATGGCTTTTAGTGCCGGGAGTGTCCGAGGATATGTTCGGCTCGCCAGTTTTGTAGCTCCTTCGAGACGGACACCCAATGGGTGAGCTACAAGTACCGTTGGGGAGGGAAGTTGGAATGTAAGGACGAGGAGTTGGAAGGTAGCGGCTGTGGCCTATAGTTAGGGACCAACCCCGGCATTTGCCTGGAAGGAAGATGGGAAACCACAAAAGACCATCTTCAAGGTTGCCGGCGGGGGGATTCGAACCACCTCGCCTCCCGGATGTGAGTTCACACTGAATACAGCGCACAGTGGCCATCTTGAAATATCTCCCTATGACTTAGAGCTGCGATAACGACAATTTGTGACAGAGTAGCTTCGGATGCCTTAATCATAATAATAGGGACTCAAAATGTTCAAGTTGGTGGCTGGGACTACTATAAGACGTAATAATGTATCATGAATAACCTAGATGCGCAATTAAGACGAAGAAAGATGTATCATGTAAGGGACCTTGCTGAAATAAGCCATAAGTACAGTATACCAGTTTGAATGCAACCTATAGAGGCCATTTTGAATAATATATAAGATGATAATGAATAGCCTAACTAAAAGTACTTTGTAGTTACAATAACGAACATTAGTGAGGCTATTGACCACGAATGTTATACTTGCCTGTTATTCTGAGAGGAGTTACACCGCTTGGGATATCAACAGTTAATATCTTAGAATCGCTGGGGTCACTCACTGGAAACACATCTGGCTTAATAGACTTTAGCTGTAAGTTTAAGATAAGGCCATTCCTTAGGTGAAAATTTCACAGCGCAGTAACAAAGATTCTACCCTCAATTGAACATTAGTTGAAAGCAATGAGATTAAAAACTGAAGTAAACTAGTGTAGTACACTATCTTGGTACAAGTCTTTGAAATATACACCATTTGGGTGACTTACATGTCAACTACACCATTCGAATACCTGAAACCAGATTTAAATTACTTGGCAGCCAACAATGTTACCCACTACACCTCTCTCCAATATAAGGCCTAGATCGTAGGTGATTTCGAATAAATAAATAAGTAATTAAATAACTAAGTTACATAAATAAATATATAAATAAATAAAAAAACAAGTAGATCCGCGAAGAACTATATAGCCTATTTTCACCTCTATTAATATACAAAATTTCAGTTTTATTGCTGTAATAGATTCGTAGATATTGAGAACCGTCTAAATATTTCGGATGGTCACCATGTTGGATTTTTATATATAGGCCTTAGAGTTATGAACAATTACATGAAGATTATTGTCTAGGTGTTTTATTCAAATTTCAATCGCATGATTAGGACCCACCAAATACAGTAAAAACGAGATTTAAAAAATTCGCTCAGCCGCCATCTTGTGGTTATGAAAATAATTTATATACATTAGATGCCAGTGAATCAAAATTTATATAAGCATATACCGTACCACGTTTCATTGCGCTGGGATGGTTAAAACGCGAGAAACGTCCATTTGAATATTTAATTTTCGCGTCGCCGCCATGTTGGATTTGTGCCCTGGTTATTGAACATCTCATTGGTGAACTTATGTTTATAGACTCTGTACACACACAATTTCAGTTTGATTTCTGTCATAGATTAATAGATATTGAGAACCGTCTAAATATTTCCGATGGACGCCATGCTGGATTTTAACATACAGTACGTAGGCCATAGCGTTAGGTACTATTAGATGACGACGATTATTGTGCACGTTCATTATTCAAACGATGATTTCGATCACATGATTAGAACACAAGAAATAACAACTTAATTTTAAAATTTCGCACAACCGCCATCTTAAGGTTATGTAAACAATTGAACTAAATTAGATATCCGTGCACTGCAATTTGTATTGCCATTAATGTACCAAGTTTCACTGCGTTCGGATGGTTATATCGCGAGAAAATTTTATTTAAATGTTTCAACTTCGCATGGCCGCCATCTTCGTTTTGTAGTTAACAGGTTTTTGAAAAACTCATAGGTGAAGGTCTAATAGTGCCCTTTATCACCGTACAAAATATCAGAGTGTTATGATTAAATAGTTTCGGAGATATAGAATGTCAGTGAAATATTTCGCACAGTCACCATGTTGGATTGGCGAGATGTAATAAAATTTAAAGTGCACGATCGGTGTCGGCCAAAATAGTACTATGACCTTACCGAGTTTCATTGAAATCACTCCAGCCGTTTAGAAGTCATTAGGGGGGGGGGCATACACACGGACGCACACATACGGACAAAAGTGAACTCGTAAGACTATATTTTCATAAATGAAAATAGGCTGATAAAAATTAATAAATTAATTCATCCATTAATTCATTAAAATGGATGAATACAATATTTTAAAAAGAAAATTAATTAAATAAATAAATGGAATTATTGTCCTTATGATATAAGAATGAGAGAAGACGACAAGTATTACAGAACCCCTGAAACATTACTAACAGTCATGAGCATGTTAGTTTCACATGTAAGATCAGATTCTTGAATGACATTACAGTAGTTTGACGAGAATGTCAATATGTCTTAACAACTACCGGTATCGATCAAAAGTTTCTCCTTGAAATCTATTATGCATGACGTCAAACGTTTTACTAACAGGTACAGATGAAATGGAAAACTGTTGTTTGCTCCAAGCCTGTTTTCATTTTCATTTCTAATACCAGAGAGATACCATTAGCTGTAGTAAATGTATATATTCCAGCATTTTACAACGAGTAAGCTTGTGTAGGCAGGAGATAGGAGGAAAGAACGTTACGCTAGAGGACCGGAGAGACTAAGAATCAAACAAGGCCTCTTGGGGAATCAAAGAGAGAATTTTGTACCTTTATCTAAAGCTTCTAGTCTTCCTCCCTGTGGGAATAACATTCAACGTCAATGAGAAATAATAATAATAATAATGATGCACATTTACTATCTAACTGACAGAGAAATGAGAGAATATTATTGTGCCTTTAGATAATATTAAATGACAACTATGCAGATCGATGCAGCTGCGCACGTTAACACGAGAAGTCATGACTAAGTTCTAATAGCCAAAATAGTAGCCTATTGCTTTTACGTCCCTTTGAACTACTGCGCCATTTAGAGACGCCGAGGTATCGGAATTTTGCCCCGATGGTGATATTTAACGTGGATTACTTCGCATGTGCACACCCTCTGATGCCGACTGACTGTACAACTTTGGGAACAGCAGGCGAGAACGTTATCTCTGCACCTTGCAGCCATTCAATCTTCTAATAGCCTGCGGTCACTTGCATCCAAAGTTTTGACCAGTTTATATCATTTTCATGCATTGGAACTCTCATTGACTACTGTTGACAAGAAGGGCATTGGGCCGAATAATCCATTTGACACACAGAAACTCACTTCTATTCATCCCCGGAGGTGTGGAAACTGGAATAACAGGCAAAAGGTAATAAATAAATTAAAGGGCAAAAAAAAAACTCAGGCTTATCTCTACTTAGTATAACACAAAGTCCTCGATTCTTGGACGTCACGGGCATTCTCGAGAACCACTGGATGGATTTTGATGTGTTTTTCACCATTCTGTAAAGGACATCTTGAGGACGGTTACTGTAGAAAATAATTTATTTATGATCAAAAAAGCCAAGCAGTAACGATTTCAGTGAAAAAGACGAAAAAAAAACCTTGGCGTCCGTGCGCATTTAAGCTTACGCTGGGCAAACCGTTAGAGATACCAATATACTATGGGTGTAAGAATTGTTCAGCATGAAAAGTTCCACAAAAACGTCTACGAGAGCATATCTCTATCTTGAATACATCGCCCACTATAAGTGATTTTACGTTTTCATTTCTTCCAACACTCTCCATTCAATTACTGAAGCGACAGTTTACGAGCTAGCTAGGGGCGAGCTTATCCCCCCAGTTACAGCCAAGCTAGCGGGCAAGCCTATTACCCCTGATACAACCAGCAACAAACGGTCGAGTCGTGTTGGGTTATGACCTCAGAGAAGAGAGATTGTGTTTGGAGTTTCCCTGGAAATGCAACTCGGCTTTTCTTAATTTCGCCTGTCAAAATACACAGTCAAGTTAAGATTGGACGGAAGAGGGATTTGTGTTTCATGCACCTCGCCATTCTTAAATTACGTCTGACAAGAATTCAATATAATTAATAGTCCAGTCAGTGATTTTAGCCCATCATGCCGAGACATAAAACGAATATAGGTTGTAGATTATTGACATTGAGAAAAAGCGCTTATCACGCAATGCATTCATAAATGTTCCCGGGCGAAGCCGAGGCTGGTTGCTTGTAATTTATAAGTTATAAGATACTTCTGAATGTTCATCCTACATTTAATATTAACAGTAATAAACATACTACGGGGGCGAGATGGCACCGTGGTCAAGCAGAGGCCGATCAATGCATGTAAGATTTACGAGGAGGAATTTCATGACCAAGGATTTGAATTCCACGTAATAAAAGAAGGCGTAAACTGAAATATTACTTATTATTATTATTATCATTATAACAATTATTATTATTATTATTATTATTAGTTGTAGTAGTAGTAGTAGCCTCCGTGGCTTAGGCGGCAGCACGCCAGCCTCTCACCGCTGGGTCCGTTGTTCAAATCCCGGTCACACCAAGTGAGATCTGTGCTGGACAAAACGGAGGCAGACAGGTTTTTCTCCGGGTACTCCGGTTTTCCCTGTCAAAATTTCATTCCAGCAACACTCTCCACTATCATTTGATTTCATCTGTCATTCATTTAATCATTGCCCCAGAGGAGTGCGTCAGGCCTCGGCAGCCGGCACAGTTCATATCCTCGCCGCTAGATGGGGGCTTCATTCATTCCATTCCTGACCCGGTCGGAGACTAGAAGCAGACTGTGGATTTTCATTTTCATTATTATTATTATTATTAATATTATTGCAGCGTATGGACGAACCAATTGCGTATTCTTATAACTGAGCATAGTGCAAATGCTTACTTTGGATATTCATTTATTGGTATCTCCGAGTAACATGTGAGTTCTCTCCGTGCGCGATGAGCTCATGGCGCACTGACTAGCATTTTAGGCCGCCAACCCTGAGGTCCCGGTTTCTGTCAACAAATTTAATTCTGGACTGGAGGCTGGAACAGGCTACACTCAGCCTCTTGAGGCCAAACTGAGACTTGGTGGGTTCGATCCCCATCTCAACCTTCTTTGAAGTGGTTTTCCGTGGTTTCCCACTTCTACTCCAGACAAATGCCTTAATGGTTCTTAACCGAAGGCCACGGCCCCCTATTTCTCAATTCTAGTCTCAATTAGAGTTCAGTTACATACAATAATAAAGGAACCTCAATAACACAGGTCATCATACAAATTCTACAAACAGCCAGGTATACAAGGCTGAATGGTCACAATATTGCAAACTCCTAAATGAATTACCACTAGCAATTAATTAACATGGACACATTTAAAAATATCTGGATGAACCTTAAAGGAAAGCGATATTTCCACCCCTGATAGGATATAATTTCAAGGGAAGACATTTACACGTAATCAAGATAATAACGAGACTGTAGCGAAAGTTGATAGAAAAATGACCTCTTTATTCAAATTACGTAGTTAAAGGAAGCACGCAATTTTGTAATCTATCACCGGTAAGCTTCATCTAATACGTGGATCATTTACTGAATGGAATGAGTTGGTAGAATGGAGTCAATTTTGGCGGAGTTCAAGTAAACAATTTGCTTTATGGAGATGATCTGGTTGTAGTGACAGAATAAATCAATTAGAATATTAGCATGTGCACGGGCTTTCGGCGTCCCTTGCACACAAACTGATACCATTGGTAGCCACGTCGTTAGTGTGTGCACTTCGTACAATGCCTGTGACGATTGAATGGCCCGTTAACTGTAAGGTATAGTCAGTTATTCGGCTAGACCAGAGGTGTCCACCCAGCACGCCAGCGTGCTTCTGACGCGGACGGCCTTGGTGCCATAGTGGGGAAATACTATATGTCTGTCTCTCTCGCTGGCTTTCCCGTCTCACTCCCTCCCGTACTACCTTCACTGTGTTGTGGTTGATCGGTCGAACTGGTATATATGAATTGCAGCCAATTGCCATAGCAGGGTATTTTAATTGAACGCCCGTAGACTCCCAACAAGTTCAATTTCAAGTAGTTCCAACTTTGGCTACCAGATCCCGCTGTCACTGACACCTAGCGGTGAATATTGGAACTTGTTAGAGCGTTTCTAACCATCCAAATATAACCTTCAAATTTAACTACACACTACCAATTGTAGTGGTAGGTTCTTTTACATGCCATAAATCTATGACATGGGCCCGTCGGCTTTTGTTCCCCTCCTAAGGAAGGCATAGGTCTACTGAAGAATTTTAAAGCTTTTAAAAATCCGACGACTTCGCCCTGGTTTGAACGCGCGATCTTGGATATAGGAGTTCAGCATGCTACCGACTACGCCACCTAGGCCACTAAATTGTAAATATGAATACAAATTGAAACAAAACGAAAACAAGAAACTATAATGTGACTGAAATTGCTATGCTTTAAATGAGTTCCATGATACCTTAACAGTATCTCTGAGTGTTTTAATACTAGGCACGTAATCTTATTTCTAGTACGCGGAGAAAAGCGCGAGACGCATTGTACATGTTTCGGACAACCAACGCAATGGACGAAAAGTTTGTTTGTTTACGTTACATTCGGTGTGCTAGTGATCCCGGATTGACTTGGTGAGACGCGGCGAAGAGCTGTCGCAGCAGTCAGGGCAGGCAGCCCAGCCAAAAGAGACAGGAGCCAGCATAGATAGCTGGATGCCACTAGGCTAGACCACGTCAAGGTGTGGTATGTTACTCCACGAAAGTTCGTTACTTACCAAAAACAATAACAAAGTTACCATTACAGATACAATTGACAATGTAACGCATCGTTCTCCATTACTTATGAATATGATGATATACTGATGATGTACAGTAAATGGATGAGAAGAAAGAAAGAAAGAAAGAAAGAAAGAAAGAAAGAAAGAAAGAAACAAGACCTGTACCCGAGGTTTGAAAAGCCACACATTGGACGAATATTGGGACAGAGGTGACTACAATGGTTTGGGCACATCTTACGAGTGGACGGATCCCTTCCTAAGAGAGTCCTCCAAACTCAACCCACGGGAAAACGCCCGAGAGGACGCCCAAGAACACGATGGAAGGATCGAGTGACGACGATCCTTCAGGAAGTGGAACCGACAGCCGTGGAGGATGATGCTAGAGACCGGAAAAGATGGAGTGTCATCTGCAGCAAATACCTCCTCTTGTAAAACTCAGCAATTCTTCTAGGTTTGTGCCGTGTCTTGTGTGGGGTTTCACCTAGGACACCAAACTGGCTCTTCGGCAGGCTCTTGGTGTCCCCGCCCGGACCCCCACAGGAGTGACGAACTGCACGCCACCTCCCTTTATATTAGGTGCAACTGCACCACTTGACTGCGAGAACTAAAAGCTCAAGCAGCCTTAACCTCCCTATGAAGGCTTCCAAAAATATGGTATATTGGCTTTCACGGTCGGTGAATTAGACTCTTAGAATTGCGGAGTTTTAATTCACCGGCCGTGAAAGCCAATATACCTCCTCTTGTGATTGACTGACTTTCCTCTTATTGGATTTTTTGTTTGTTTGTGTTTTGTAATATTTTTTTCCCTTTGTAATAATTTTGGGTTTTTGTAATATTTGTAATATTTTCTTTTACTATTGTACTTCAGCTGTAGGCCTCAAATGCCCGTTTAATGCAATAAATGATGATGATGATGATGATTTATTTATCAGTCAATTGTATATCAATGCAAGGGGCCATTGTAAAAGGTTTAAAGTAATATAAAATAATTTCTATTTAACATTTAATTGCCTAACATTTGAGTTATCGTCCCATTGAATAATTGCTTAATAATAATTTCTCCGTTCCCATATTTTGATTGATCTGAAATATTTATTCTCATCTAAGAATTCTACGATTATACCTAAACATTCCAATTTATATACTCTTGATATGAAGCCTCCACAGATGAAACCTTATAGGTTATTCCCATATCGTTTTACGAGAAAATGAAATTCAGGAACATATCAAGAAACAACGGTAATATTCATTTACCGCTCATCTCATAACGAACCTTGATTTATTCGGAATTAACAACCGCTTAGTTTGCTTGAAGATAGTAACTCAACAGGAGGTTTCATTACGTGGGACGACATGCTTCTATACCTCATGCCTTGATGAACAACTTATATCAACCTACAGCATCTGTACAGGATTTTATAAATCGTTAGGGGTCTCCACACATTCAAGACATTAATTTATACTGTATTTCAGATTAATACTGTTACGTGCCACCCCCTAGTGGCACTTTTGTTAACTGGATTACGGTGGGTAGGAAGCACAACACCATTTACTGCTTAAAGAAATAATTAACTTTATTGTGGCCATAAAATTACACTAATCAGCAAATACAAGCAATTAGGAGCCTTCTCCAGTTTCCTCAAGTCTCTTCCTTATGCGCTCTTGGCCCCTTTCACTTGCAACAGACCACAGAAGTTAATCCGTCCTAATGAGTCCGGTGGCCTTGGCAGAAGCTACCTGCCCCTCTTCCTCAGGTACAACAAATACAGTTACTTACGAGCACTTGATGTACGCTGTTCACAAGCTGAGAGAAACAATGTCACAGGATTTCGTAACTCGCACAGCACTTCGTCACCACACTTCTGTCGCTCACGATAATCGCTCACACTAGCTCGTAAAACACAACAACAACCACTGCTTGACGGGTCACTCTTATATAGCCGGCCGGTGACTCAATAAATGCTTCTAGATCCATCCAGAGTCCACGGCTTCTCGAGGTTTCCAGCGCTGGTCCAGTCACGAATGTTCTGGACTATCCCTTTGTCTTAGTAGCCCTGTTGCATAAGGCGCGCGCAATACAGGAGGCAGGGCACAGCCCAGCCCTGGGGCAGTTGTGACTCACGCGGCGACTGATGACACAAACTCACAG
The DNA here is from genome assembly GCA_946902985.2 of Meconema thalassinum. Lineage (NCBI taxonomy): Eukaryota > Metazoa > Arthropoda > Insecta > Orthoptera > Tettigoniidae > Meconema > Meconema thalassinum. The sequence continues at coordinate 285,817,179 of OX336391.1, read as the reverse complement.
CCGTAACACCACCCCCTTCCTAAAAAGGCTGATCGTCCCGATCAATCATTGGTCCGTCTGTGTCCCTCCGTAGGCTGCCAGGCGATCTCGATGCACGATCTTCATCTTCGCCCTCGGGCTCCGCTGGATCCTTTAGACGACATCGTTGATCCGTTTCACGACTCGGTACGTGCCCTCCCAGGACTTCTGCAGTTTGGATGACAGGCCTTTCTTCCGTAATGGGTTGAAGAGCCAGACCAGGTCGTCCTCGTGGAATCCGCCGGCATCCGTCTGCTGGTCGTATCGGGTCTTCATTCGGTCGGTCTCTATCCGCAGTTTCCTCCTCGCGAACGCGTGTACGTCCTCCAGTTGGTCGACCAGTTCTTGACAATACTGGCTTACCGGGATCGGATCATTCCCAGGTCGGCCGAAGGCAAGATCGACAGGTAGACGGAGCTCCCTCCCAAACATGGCCCGGGCTGGTGTGCAGCCGGTGGCTTCATGCACGGCGGCGCGGTAGGCCAGGAGAAATAGTGGAAGATGCTTGTCCCAATCCCTCTGGTGCTCGCTGACGACTATTCGGAGATGGTTCTCGACGGTGCGATTGAATCGCTCTACCATCCCGTCGGACTGAGGGTGTAGCGGCGTTGTCCTTGTCTTCCGGATCCCCAGCAGCTGGCATAGGTTCTGGAACACCTGCGACTCGAAGTTCCTCCCTTGGTCGGAGTGCAGCTCCAGGGGTACTCCGTACCGGCTGACGAATTCCTTCACCAGGGTCTCTGCGATCGTCGCGGCTTCTTGGTTAGGGAGCGCATACGCCTCCGGCCATTTGGTAAAGTAGTCGCTGACGACTAATATGTAGCGGTTCCCTGCCTCGCTTAACGGGAATGGCCCAGCAACATCGATGGCCACTCTCTCCATGGGGCCGCCCACGTTGTAGGTCTTCAGTGGACCCCGTCGTCTTCGTCCTGGGCCCTTGCTGGCTGCGCAATCGTGGCACCTCGCGCAGTGGTTCTCCACGTCTGTTCGGCATCCGATCCAGTAGAACCGCTCTCTCAGCTTCTCCAGGGTCTTCTTTATCCCTAGGTGTCCACCAGATGATCCTCCATGAATTTCCTTCAGGACTTCCTCCGTCATAGCCTTTGGAACGACGACTTGTTCCCGAGATGTCTTCCCGTCGGTGCTCTCCCAGGTACGGCAAATGAGGCCATCCCTTACAATCAGCGAGTCCCACTGTGCCCAGTAGGACTTAAACTTTGGGCTGCAGTCACTCACAATGTTCCACCCGGGTCTGGGGACACAGGCCCTCTTCCATTCGGCTATCAGTCCCAGGTCATCATCTTCCGCTTGTGCCCGCGTGAATGATTCGCGGCTCCAGCTCCCTTGAAGTTCCACGGTAGTCCTTCGGCACTGTATCCCGGTGTTCTCCTCCCTTCGGGCACAGAAGGTGCAGTCTTCGGGGCACGGTCTTCGTGACAGGGCGTCGGCGTTAGAATGCAGTTGGCCTTTCCTGTGCTGAATCTCAAAGTAATACTGTTGAAGCCTCTCTAACCACCGCGCGAGTTGACCCTCGGGCTGCTTGAAGTTCAGGAGCCACCGCAGGGATGCATGGTCGGTCCTGATGAGAAATTCTTGCCCGTACAGGTACTTGTGGAAGTGTTCAATGGTCTTCACGATGGCGAGCAGCTCCTTCCTGGTGACGCAGTAGTTCCTTTCTGGCTTTGACAAGGCCTTGCTGAAGTAGGCCACTACTCTCTCCTCGCCGTCCACTACCTGCGACAGGATTCCCCCTATGCCAAAGTCGCTGGCATCGGTATCGACGATGAACCTTGTTCCAGGTCTGGGGTAGGCCAGAATAGGCGCGGTGCACAGAGCCTGCTTGAGTTGTTCGAAGGCACTGTGGCATTCTGCTGTCCACGTGAAGAGTTGGTCCTTCTCAGTCAGGCGATGTAAAGGTTTGGCGATGTCGGCGAATCCCCTCACGAAGCGACGGTAATAAGTGCAGAGTCCCAGGAAGCTTCGTAGTTGGGACTTGTCCTTCGGAACTGGCCACCCCCTCAGAGCTGCGGTCTTCTCTGGGTCGGTGCGCACCCCTTCCTCGGAGACGATATGCCCAAGGTACTGGACCCGCTTCTGGAAGAGCTGACACTTCTTGGGGATCAACTTCAGCTGGGCAGCCCGTAGCTTCAACAAGATCTCCTTCAGGTTGCTGTAGTGCTCCTCGAAGCTTCTCCCCAGAACGATGACGTCGTCTAGGTAGACCAGGCAGGTCTTCCAGTGTAGTCCCCTCAGAATGGACTCCATTAGCCTTTCGAAGGTCGCAGGGGCGTTGCACAGACCGAATGGCATGACGGTGAACTGCCAGAGCCCGCTGCCCACAGAGAACGCCGTTTTCTCGCGGTCCTTAGGGTGGACCTCCACCTGCCAGTAGCCACTCTTCAAATCCAAGGTGGAGAACCATCTTGACCCTGATATGGTGTCCAGCGTGTCGTCGATCCGGGGTAGAGGGTAGGTGTCCTTCTTCGTGACGTCGTTCACCCGCCTGTAGTCCACGCAGAACCTGGTGGAACCGTCCTTCTTCTTCACAAGCACGACCGGATAACTCCAAGGGCTATGTGATGGCTCGATCACCCCTTGCTCCTTCATCTCTTCTACCATCCGGTCGACTTCGGCTTGCTTGGCGAGCGGGACACGTCGGAATGGGGCCCTAATCGGTGCGCTGTCCCCAACGTCAATTCTGTGTTGGACCAAGCTTGTCCTGCCGAAGTCTTTGCTCCCCACGGAGAAGACATCCTGGAATTCGCGTAGCAGGTCCTGAAGTTGGCGTGATTGCTCTTCGTCTAAATGGTCCTGGGATCCTTGGTACAGCTTCTGTAGTTCTTCTGGCAGTGTGCGTCTTCTTCGGTTGTCCGTCTGCAGGTGTCCGTCCGTCGTGTCGGTGATGCGGGCAATCCAGGTAACGGGCTCGCAGACTCCTAGGTTGGTGTCCTGGTGAACCGTAATGTCGTAGTCGTTCAGGTTGGACAAGCGGACGTACGGCCGAGACGTCGTGTTGATGAGGGTCTTGGCAACTAGCAATCCTTTTGTCAGGATGTCCTCATATTTTGGCTCGATGACAGCCGCCACTCCCTCAGCAGTTCCGTCGACAATTACGGCAGCGCTGACCTCCGTCCTGGCGGGAACGATGACGTCTTCTCTCAGCCTTACTCGTCGTGCGGTGATGGACTCGTGCGCAGGTTGCAAAGCAAGTTCCTCACCTCCGAAGTGCAGAGTGTTGGTACTCAGATCCAAGATGATGTTGTTCTGGTCCAGGAAGTCCAGTCCGATGATCACTTCATTTGATACGTCAGCCACAAGCACTGGATGCTTTATCGCCCGTCGACCAATGACGAACTCCAGTGATGCTTCGCCATGTACCGGTGCGGTCTCTCCGGTCGCGGTTATTAGCTGGAGGTTCCTTTGTGTGGGTTGAACTCTCCACTTCGGGATCACGGTGGGACTGACGATGGTCCTCGATGCTCCCGTGTCGATTAGCATGGGCCAGCTCTCTCCGTTGACGACTCCGTCGACCATCAGGCTGCTATTATCCCTCCGTAACTGCGTCACACGAACTTGGACTGCCGGGGCTTGACGACTGTCACAAGCCAACCTTTGCCCCCCTAGGCTGGCTGATACTTGCTTTCCTGGGCCGCGCGGTTTCCCTACGACTGACTGTCCCGACGGAAACCCTTGGCGGCGGCGATCACCGCAGTCCTTGCTCAGGTGGCCTCTCTTACGGCAGGTCCAGCAGGTCGGTAGTCCTCTTCCGGGCCGCCTCTCCGGATGTCCTTCGGCTACGTTTTTGTTGGTGGTACTGCGATTCTTGAAGAAACGGCTTAGCGCCTCCATCAATTCGTCGGCCAGGGGCTTGGTCTCGTTGGTTTTTACTGGTTCGTCGACGTCCACTTGACGCACCCACGCGTGCATTCTGGATGCCTGTTTTGCCGTCTCGAACTCAAGTGCGTGGCTCAGCGCATCTGCCAGGGTCTTATTGCGCGCGAGTCGCAGCGCCTGTTGAGTGTCCGAGTCCCGTAGCCCGTCGGTGAAAGTCTGCGTCGCTATCTGCTCCAGAAAGTCGGCCGGCGCTGTTGGGTAGGCGAGCCTTACGAGGCGTGCGATGTCAATCTCGAACTCCAGCAGGGTTTCCGCGTTCTTCTGTACCCGGGTCCGGAGCTGCATCTGGTAGGCCTGCTGAAGATGGCTATCTCCATATCGGGACTCCATATGGGCGATCAGTGAAGCGTAGTCCTGGGATCCAGTCGGGATGGCCTGAAGGACGTTAAGGGCGTCACCTCTCAGCGCTACAATGAGAGCTGTAGCCTTTTCTGTGTTGTTCCAGTTATTTATGGAACAGGCCGCCTCGAACTGACGTAAGTAGGTGCTCCACGGGACCTTTCCGTCGAAGGTTGGGGGCGTCACTCTGCTATGTCCCGTTCCTAATATTCCCGGTGTAACGGTGGGCGGGCGTTGGCGCAGCTCGGCAACTTCCTCTTGTAGGGCTTTGACTCTCTCATCCACCCCGGTCGGCGGGCGTCGGCGCAGCTCGGCGACTTCCTCTTGTAGGGCTTTGAATCTATCTTCCATCCCTGTCGGCGGGAGTCGGCGCAGCTCAGCAAATTCCTTTTGTAGAGCGTTGAATCTCTCTTCCACCCCCATCAGCGGTCGTTGGCACAGCTCGGCAACTTCCACTTGCAAGGCGTTGAATTTCTCCTCCACCCCTATCAGCGGGCGTTGGCGCAGCTCGGCAACTTCCACTTGCAAGGTGTTGAACTTCTCCTCCACTGCCGCGACTTCCTCACGTAGGCCCTGTTCTAATTTCCTTTGGCTCTCCTCTAATTCCGTCAGCAGACTTTCTTCCAGATTTTTCTGGCCATCCAGAAATTTGGCGGTTAGGTCCTCTGCTAACTTATTCTGACTGTCTTCCATCTGCTTCAGGTCCTCCGCTAACTTATTTTGGCCTTCTTCTAACTTGGAAGTTAGGTCCTCTGCTAACTTCTTCTGGCCATCCTCCATCTTCTTCTGGCCGTCTTCCATTTTGGGAGTTAGGTCCTTGGTTAAATTCTTCTGGCCGTCCTCCATCTTGGTTTCCATGCCATTTAACTTTTCTAGCAGTGCTGTCAATTTCTCCTCCATTTTAGTTGTTTGTCTTGTAAAGGGCATGCACTCACAGGAAAGTTAGAGAAAATGACCTGCTCGGGTTTTGAAACCAGGACCGTCAGGTGTTGTGCTTGAGTTCGTAATCCGGCTTCTGACACCAGTTGTTACGTGCCACCCCCTAGTGGCACTTTTGTTAACTGGATTACGGTGGGTAGGAAGCACAACACCATTTACTGCTTAAAGAAATAATTAACTTTATTGTGGCCATAAAATTACACTAATCAGCAAATACAAGCAATTAGGAGCCTTCTCCAGTTTCCTCAAGTCTCTTCCTTATGCGCTCTTGGCCCCTTTCACTTGCAACAGACCACAGAAGTTAATCCGTCCTAATGAGTCCGGTGGCCTTGGCAGAAGCTACCTGCCCCTCTTCCTCAGGTACAACAAATACAGTTACTTACGAGCACTTGATGTACGCTGTTCACAAGCTGAGAGAAACAATGTCACAGGATTTCGTAACTCGCACAGCACTTCGTCACCACACTTCTGTCGCTCACGATAATCGCTCACACTAGCTCGTAAAACACAACAACAACCACTGCTTGACGGGTCACTCTTATATAGCCGGCCGGTGACTCAATAAATGCTTCTAGATCCATCCAGAGTCCACGGCTTCTCGAGGTTTCCAGCGCTGGTCCAGTCACGAATGTTCTGGACTATCCCTTTGTCTTAGTAGCCCTGTTGCATAAGGCGCGCGCAATACAGGAGGCAGGGCACAGCCCAGCCCTGGGGCAGTTGTGACTCACGCGGCGACTGATGACACAAACTCACAGCCGTAACAATACTTATACGTAGCCTACATTACTTTTGAATTTTCGAGGAGACATTCGAAATATTACTCATCCGTAATTTCCAATATGAATATTATTAGTATTACTACGATATTAAAATTAATTTCATATTATGCAAGAGATCAGTTTTCTTTATAGATATTTTCCTAGGTTATTATTAGAATATTAACATCATTAATAATATAAGACTACTTTTATGACAACCGAATGTAATGTTTAAGCTTTTGAATTTGATATTATATTCATTAGTCAGCATCACAACAGTGAAAATGAAAATCCACAGCCTGCTTCCAGTCTCCGACCGGGTCAGGAATCGAATGAATGAAGCCCCCATCTAGCGGCGAGGATATGAACTGTGCCGGTTGCCGAGGCCTGGCGCACTCCTCTGGGGCAATGATTAAATGAATGACAGATGAAATGAAATGAGTGGAGAGTGTTGCTGGAATGAAAGTTTGACAGGGAAAACCGGAGTACCAGGAGAAAATCCTGTCTGCTTCCGTTCTTTTCAGCACAGATCTCACATGGAGTGACCGGGATTGGAACCAAAGACCCAGCGGTGAGAGGCCGGCATGCTGCCGCCTAAAACAAGGAGGCTTAAGCATCACAACAGTATTACTTCATATTTATATATTTTAAAACATACTGTTAAGATTAATTTCAAATATGTTTTAGAACAATTCAATTGAATTATATTATCACATGCTCGCATTTGGTTCAATTTGTTCACATCCACAAGAAGCCGAAGAAAACCACAAAGTGGCTGAAACTGGTACTGATTAATGAAGAATTGTATATTAATTATAATTATTGATTAAGGTGGAATGAAATAATTCAATACCATTTGGTAGTTACTTTAATTTAATTATCAACCTGGAAACTTTCAGATATGATTAGGGTATATCTGTACGTATGCAACGGAATTCATTCCTCGTACGAGCCAAGATCCCAATATCCCCAGGGGCATAAGTAATGAGGTACTGGAATTCCCAATCCCCCTAATCCATTAATACCATCAGTACACATAATTGCATCAAGAGCAGTGAGCAGCGAACATGCAGCAGTAACAGTTAGAGCTGCCAACTTCAAATTGTGAATATCAGACACTTAAACTCATTATTTACTATCTTCACTGCCGGCTGGATCGCAACACTCCTGGTTGCTTTAAACTGCCTGCCCATTCGACACTCACAGGCGTACAAGATATATGCATTAATTCACCGCTAGGTGCAGCACTAAGGCACTGGAATTTTCGCGGCTTTTTAAAGAGGAAGATACCTGAAACGAAGAATTGCTATGTTTGGAGGATCAATATCGAAATTGACGGACGTGAAAACTTTACAATAAGTTAGTTCTTTTGTTATTCAATCATCTAAAAGTATTCAGACACATACTTAGGGCAAATTTTCAGTATTAAGAAAAGCAAAAATGCATGGTGGTGGTGGCGATTGTTTTTAAGGGGCGAAATGTCTAGCTCATTTGCCCGTAATTATACGGATGGTAATAAAATACAATTAGGCTACTTCCAACTGATTTAAATCTAACTTACATACTAGAGATTTATTTTTTGTCGTGTAGCCTCCTGAGAGGCCGAGTGCAGGTCTTTCTAGTCGACGCCCGTGGGCGACCTGCGCGTCGGGATGAGAGATGGAATGGATGAAGATGAATGAAACTGGGCAAGGATGTGGAAGGAAGCGGCCGTGGCCTGTCAGAGGGTACTGTCCCAGCATTTGCCTGGTGTTGAAAATGGGAAACCATGGAAAACCATTTCAAGGACAGCCGACGGTGGGGCTCGATCCCACGCGTCTACCGAGTCAGCAGAGAGCTTGGCCCCTTGACCTAACGCAGCGCTTTAGCCGCGTAGCCACTACTGTCGGTATACTAGAGATGAAAATAAAGAATAAGGGCAATAAAAGATCAAAAAAGGGCCGCCGAAAAATGGGATGTTCATTTATTCAGGGGCTTTGCGACATCGTGGTCATGTAGCACCATGTACTTAGATGTGTGTTGAATTTGTTTGATAACCCATCGTATTGTGATGACTGTATTAGTGTGTGTATTTTTAAGTCAAGTGAGGATTGGGAAGGAGACGACCGCGGCCTTAAATTAGGAACCATCTCGGCATTTGCCCAGAGTAGAAGTGGGGAAACCACGGAAAACCACTTCGAGGATGGCTGAGGTGGGATTCGAACCCACATCCACTCATTTTTGCCTCGCGGTGACGAATGTACCCCGTTCCAGCACTCAAACCAGAATTAAATTTCTTGGCAGACAGGGAATTGAATTCTACCTCCGGGGCTAGCGCCAAGCATCCTAGCTGCTAAACCACGAGAGAAGGATTGAGGGACTCGAAAGGAAGTAAAGCTATGAAAGGCAGATAGAAAAGGGTGTGGGAGAGATGACCTCGTATTTCCGCCCCTTAAAACAATAACGGATAGAGGGGTTAGCCCCGTCACGGGAAAAGAAGAAAACCGAACCCAGCTCAGAAATTCTTCCGAGATGCCTATTACCAACCTCACTATCCATGAGCCCTTGAGGGTATATCCCCAACCCCAGGGATCACAACTAGTGGGACTTGGCTTCGAGACCACTGGACCCCAGCCTTGTCCGTTATTATTTCCACTTACTTGTGCCAGGCTCCTCTCTGTCATCTACCTGTCGACCTCCCCTAGCGAGCTCTTGTTCTCTTCCAACCCCGACTGTATTAGGGTATCCGAAATCTAGGGAGTTTTTCATTTTTCTGCCTTAACTGGCCCTAACATCATCTATCCTGATACCCTCCTTCTTCGAAGGGACAGCACATGGCTAAGTCTACACCGTCAGCTTTTGAGCTCGGGAGCGACTGTGAGGGGTTCCAGAGCTGTATCCGTTTTCCCCTTTTTATTGACTTTGGGGTGGACCCTCTCCTCTTTCCCTTTTCTATCTGCCTTTTATGGCTCTAGTAGTTTCCAAATACTCAATACTCATTCTTCAAAGATTCTGATCCCACAAAAAATAGGAAAGAGAAAGACAAGAGCCAATTAAGGCAGGGAAATGAAAGACATCACAGGCCTCCAATACCCTAATAACGTTGGGGAACAAGAGTTGGCAGGAAAGATGAAAGAGAGGAGCCAACCCACATCCCACTAGTTGTAAGCCCCTGGTGGTGGGACATGAAAAGAAACATTAAACTATATAATAATTTATGTAACCTTCAAGTGTTATGGTAATAAAAACCCTTGGCACCACAGCCCGTGAAGGGCCTAGGACTACCAAGCGACCGCTGCCCAGCCATTTGGCCTGAATATTATAGTGACACGTGGTCATAAGGGGCAGATGACCTCGTAGTTCCGCCCCTTAAAACAACAATAACTAACAAGTGGTCAGCGTGCCGGGTCCCCTCAACCGTTAATCTTGGTTTTCGTGACCGGGACAGCCTCCTTGTCAGATAGCTACTCAATTGTCCTCATAAGGCGGAGTGCACCCCGTTCCTGCAATTCTACAATTACTGACAGAGCTGGGAATCGTACCTTAGACCTCCGGGTGAGAGGCAGGTGCGCTACGGCCTTCAAGTGTTAATACACACGGGAAATGTCATTCTAAACCACACTAATTACTAGAAATCCTAGAACAATATTCAAATATGAGCAGTGTCGTTGCATTAAAATCTGTGAAACAGTTCGGTTGTGTAGCTTCAGTTGTGTTTCTTTAGTAAATATTGCTCCTCCTCCTCCTCTTCTGAAGCCTTCTCAGTCAAATCCTTCAAGAATGGCATTAGTAATTAATACACCATTACCAGAATTGAGGGAAAAATCTGGACATTTTATTATTCAATTAAAAAATTTGGAGAATAATAGATTCAGACACATATTAATGCAACTTTCATAATGAGAAAACAAGACAAGGAACATGGGTCAAATTTATCATACTAATTTTAAAACTTTCAAGTTAATAAAACATGGACTAAATCCTAAAATAATATTTTATGAAATTAATTAATGACATTGATGCTCTTCCTACTCTGAAGCCATCCCAGTCACATCATTAATTTACTTTTACATTCAAGCAGATTGTTTACCTTTGATAGTGGTGAGATGTTGGGATTTATTAACAAACCAGCCAATTGCCACAAAACAAATCGCACATTTTATCATACATCCACCACACAAATGATGAGAACTGGACAGATTTATATATAAAATACATCACAAGTTGAACTAAATAAACAATTTTTAAAAGTTTCATGAAATGTAATCTGACATTCAACCAAAAAAATTCATAAGTACATTCTACATGAAATGTAATGCATTAACTCCCAGCATCCTCATGACACCTGTCACATGGCAATAAAAAAGTTTTTTTTCCATATTCCAGGGCAATTATTAATGAAAGTATGCTAAGGTAACTTCTTTATTTTTTCAATCCAGTAATTATGAAGTTAACAATGAGATAGCTCAACAATTAAAAGTATTATACAATTCAAATTCTCTCATGACCTGTATTTTTGTGGTTTGCACGTTCCCATAACTTTACGCACTATTTTCATTACAAGTGCATGAGACGAGAACCTGCCTTTGACACTCACAGTTTCGTTAACATGGATAATAGATGATTTTCATTCCTTTTTTCTTAATTTGTCACCAAGGCATACACATTGATGACACATCACATTAGTATTGCCAACATGGAAGATACATAATACTCCACCACATATGGTTGGTCATACGCGTGACAAAATCCAGGGGTGCATATATGATGTTACCTAGCAGTTATTGGTCTAGAGCAGAGGTGGCCAAACAGCACTCTGGGCGCGCTAGCACACCGACTGCACTCTGGAGTGCGTCTGGGGCGGACCGCCTTGAAATGATGGTGGGGGATGTCTATATGTCTGTCTCTCTCTCTCTCGCTTTCTCGTCTTACCCCTCATGTACTGTCTTTGCTGTGATGTGGTGCACCATATATTGCTCTCTGTAGTCTCACTTGACATTATTTGATCGCAGGGATTAGTAACGTTTGACTGTGGCTGGTTCTAAAAAGTAAGGACTTGTTTTGTTTGTGAAGCCCATTTTCAATCTCTGTAACTGAGGTTCTGCACGAGTTTCAAATGGAGCTTATAAATTTGCAATGTAGCACAAGACATAAGGATATTTTTAGCTCTGTGCAAAATTTGCCCGATTTCTACTCAAAATTACCGCAGCAAGAATATCCAAAATTGCACAGGCAGGCCGCACAAGTGTTATCAATGTTTGGAGCAACGTAAGTCTGTGAAACATTTTTCTCTGCATTGAAACTAACAAAATCAGTGTTCTTTGATAACATTTTTGCTAGCAGAGACCTCCTGATTCATCTCCAAACCCTAGATATAGAGCAACAGGCACTGTAATAAGGATAACTCGAACAAGTGACTGTCCACTAAAAGTCAGCAATGAAATGAAGAAAGATCGATGCGGTTCCTACGATTACCGTTGCGATAACAACGGTGAAGTACTAATGCCCTTGATATTTTGAATTACAGTCAGGCACTTGAAACTACTTGCTAGAAATCAAGCACCCAGGGGAAGGGGTAATTCTGTGGGAGCGATGAAACACGAGCCTCGCACTTAACTAATATAATATGTCATTTTCATACCTTAAGTACCGTATTTGATATTCTGGGAGTCATTGTGAATTGAAATTACTGTCCATTATCATTGCTGCACAGGAAATATTAAGTGACTTTAGTCGTTATTTATTGTTCATTCAACAGATGGCAATTGTCAAAGTTAGTCGTAGCTCAACTGCTACTGAAACAGGCGCCTTGGGTGTGTTTATCCGTTACCGAGATGCCATTTCACTGTTGCCAATGTATGGTAACCTCCATAAAATAAGACACAGGTCATGCGTAACGAGCTCAGCGAGATACTATTGGCTTCCGACTGGCCAAAAATTACTGCTTGTACTACAAGAAAGGGAGTCTGTTACGTTAGCCCCAGGTTAGGTTGGCTTTTGTATGTAAAGCTTTAATAAGATAGAATTTATACCCACTACTAGGTTAGGCACTGTGTGGACAACAAATTACTGCTTATATTACAAGCAAGGTAGTCTGGGGCGTTAGGCCCAGATTAGGTTTTTTTTTTTTTTGTATGTAAAACCTTCTTAACATAGAAACACAACGAATCGAGCGGAGCAAGTGCAGCATAAAACAAACACCACAAGATACCGTATTCGTGGGCTTAGCAACATCTTATTTATCCTATAAATCACGTACAAAATTGCTGACATCTAAAATTTCACTATACAAGCAATGTTATAAAAAGGGGATGGTGGGTGGGTTATAGACAGCGGAGGAGAAAACAACTATTAGGATATCACTTCCACAATTATTATTCAACATTACACAAGGTACCGCATATCAGCTAATTTAAGTAGTTTTGTACTTGGTTCATCACTCCCAAAGTGTTACTGGGGAAGGCTACTGCTACCACATTCAAGCCGTTTCAGGACTGTGTCTGAAGTAAAATTTGATGGAATTTGTCATTTGGTTGCTCAAAGAGACAAGCAGAGATGTGCCCTAAAGGATGCCCTGCAAAACCCAGAATCTATTGTCAGAAATGCAACGTTTCGATGTGTACCTGCAATAAGTGACTGTTGTTACGTAAGCCTAAGGAGGTAGGTGAATGTAGAGCTATTTGAACGTGCAGCATCCTCAATGAGGATGGCTAATATCTGCTGATGGGTGTCACTTATTCAACAAATTTCTGAATACAGAATGTATTTTAGCACTCTTAAATTTCTTGAATATTTTACAGGAAAAATTTCATTATAAATTAGAGAAAAAAAGAAGGGAAAAAAAGGTGTTAATGGGTTAAAAGAGGAGGAAGCTATGCCAACCAAAATATGTTCAAAAATAACCTGTCTTATAACTGTATGCAGTAACAATGTATCTCAACCTTAAATTACAATTTCAGTCCCTTCCTGGAAAGTGGCTTTGTATTCCATGCATACCGATAGACTTTATCTGTTTGTTTCTTCCCTATATTGGCAAGCAATGGTCTTACATATTTTGTTGCAACCAGCTCTGCCACAAGCTCTTGGTGACTGGGAACATCAGAACACATGAAAATAGTACATTTTCGTAAAGGTGGCATAATATGACCCAGCATAGCTTGGAGCAGGCATGCAGTTTTTTTACAGTGGGGTACCGCTGATTCCACAAATTGTTGTAACGATGTAATCAGACTTACAAACTGTGGTTTTGGATATCGAAGACCACCCCTGTCTAAATGGTGTATAAGTCCCAGTAATGGTGTGGATGAAGGTGGAAGTGAAACATTGTCTGAGCAGGAACTGCACATGGTTTTTTCTTCAATTACACGAACCAAGTAACCACACACTAATGCCTGACTAGCAGATTCTAAAGTCACATAAACTCTAGCAATGGGTTCACGAATACTTTCAAGTATAACAGTCACTTCTTGAGGGAGGACGACTGTCGCTCTTGAATCTTCATTTTCATTGGCCAATAATAATTTACTGGGAAGTTGGAAATCTTGGTTATGAGCAATATTCGCTCCTGCAGATGAAATCATAAGACCAGATTTCAATATCCTCTTGATGGCATTCTGAGCAGTCCGTGAGTCAGTCATGTCATTATTCCCTCCTCCCATTCGTACTGCACTGATCATGGCTTCGACAGGATCTCCTGAAAACTTCCGGGTTAGCACGTAAAAGAAACCATTCTGCAACAAGTGGACAATACATGAAGCCGTTGATTCTGCGGTGAACAGCATGGCTTCACAGGTCTCCTTTGTAAGTCCCTTGAGACTGACTTTTTTGGATTCCTGCTGCACTTCTCTTACATACTGACAAAAGTCATTTTTCAGCCACTGAAGGCGCTCATCAGCAGCAGAATAAAACATCATGCTGTCTGGCTTGTTGTGTCTTAAATGCTGTGAACTGTCACTGATGTCATGTATAGTAAAATATTTGTGCACATTCATCATGAAGCGCACAGTAGGTCCAGCCAGGGAAAAATCAACACGTGAAGCCAAACGCAACTGATTGTCTTTCATGAACTCTATCGTTGCAATCATTGGTGGTGAAAATACCTGAACAGCACACAGTACGTTCATCTTTTCAAATGAACTTGGTTCAACATGCTTTCGGGTAAGATACCTGACCGGTTTGACTGTTAAATTTCTCTGTAGTCTATACAGTTCCTTTATGTATCCTGAAGTTATGATACCTGTACTGTCTGCCATGTCATGATCTAAGAACTGAGACCTAATGTTTTTGATGATATGACAGTAATCAAAACTTAAAAATAGTGGCCTCGAAGGTTCACATGGATGTTTCACGCAAGATGTTAGCTCTTCGCCACCAAATTTCTTGAACATAGACACATTTGTTCGGTGATTGTCTGTCACAAGTCGAAGTACAAAAAACCCACATTCCTCAACTGCTCTTAAAACTTGTTGCACAAGAACAAAGAGTTCGTTTCCTTGCAGATTCTTTACCATAAAATATGCTGCAGGAATGGTATATTTCTTGGATAGTCCATGAATAACAAAACACAAAAGCTTGTTTGCCAACACAGGATTTGGTCCAATTTCTTCATTATATACACCTTCTGCTTCAACAAGCCCACAAAACCTATCTTCCTCTTTGTTGTACAACAATCTCTCCTTGATAGACATTTCATCACAGATGAGAGAAGCAACTTTCTCTATCTCTTCTAAATTTGCTGCTTCTGCTTTTAGTCTTTCCTTTACCAAAGGAGAAACACCAACACCACATTTAACTGTTCCTAAATACCTGTCTAATGTACTGCGTGAGGGTGCTTGAACAAGTTTGGATCTGCGAGCAAATTCATACCCTTTGGGAGATGCTATCCTCCAGCATATACAATGTCGAAGCGTTTGCTCAGACCACTGAGGGCGTTGCTTATGAAAATTATGGATTTGGTCCATGAGATAAATAGCCACGTGGTTACCTCCTTCTGCAGACTTCCTTACAATGCTGATGGACTTAATTTCACTACTGTTCTGGGTTTTTTCATTTATTTTCTGTGATTCCTCCTCAATTGCTTTTATCTTTCGTTCCAGTCTATAAATTTTCACTCGAAGCCTATTAATGACAGTTGTTAGATTTCGAATTTTGTCTTCCTTTTCACTTTCACTGTCATGTGTTTGAACACTAACATGACAAAATTTCACACTGTCAGCTGTTATCCCATCTTCTTTTATGTCAGTTCTATAAGGATCATCTTCTATGGCATCAGTGACTGATGGCGAGCTCGTTCTCCTTCTCTTCCTTGCAGGCTCCTTGACGAGATGTTTATACGACGGGTATTCTGGGAAAACACTTGGTACAGATCCTACCTTTAATTTCCCATATTTACAATTTTCTCTGAAGCTCTCAGGAAGAAAATGAAGACTACAAACAACAGAGCGATCAGATGGCACCCACTTGCTTCCTCTCGTGTCACCTTCTCTGGAAATTGCGTGTAACCACTTCTCACGCAGTGAATTGTCCGATGGTAATTCATGAAATGATATTCCCCGGTATTCTAGCTTGCCCCGTTCCGATTTACAAAAGGGCACGCAGCAGTACACCATTATAAAATCACACAAAAAGCATTCCAAAACACGAATTCGCCATTAACATCAATACAAAACTTATGTCTGCTACAGAGCCTTGGTGCTGCTTCCTAGCGCCTTTATTTGGAAACGAGGTTGTACGCTCAAAACAATGCTGTAATCGTCGAATGGGCAGGCAGTTTAAAGCAACCAGGAGTGTTGCGATCCAGCCGGCAGTGCTATCTTATAATCTACTTTTCTCTTAAAGTTTTAGATATTAATCTGGATATCAAGGTATGTATAGGTATTTGTGAGTTGTAACTTTTGATCGCCTCCAACAAAATAATTTACATTTTCAATCCCATCATTGCTGCCAACTGCAATTGTAGCAAACATAATAGTGATTCCTAGGCCCTTACCACATACTTCGTGGCGTAGCATTGCAATGTGGTGATTCGAATTCTAGCCCTGCTAGCGGCAATACTGAGTATGCTTTCTTGCCTGGATATTCCACATTCTCACAAGGCAAATGATGGGATGGTACCTTATCGCATAAGACCTAGGGCACGTGCCCCATTCCTAGGTCCTAATATTTATTTACTTATTTATTTATTTATTTATTTATTTATTTATTTATGGTATGGCTTTTAGTGCCGGGAGTGTCCGAGGACACGTTCGGCTCGCCAGAGGCCGTAGCTGCTTCTAGCGGACACTTATAGGGTGAGCTACAAGTTCCGTCCCATTTCAAGTAGTTCCGACTTTCACTACCTGATGTCAATGATACCTAGCGGTGAACGTTGGAACTTTGAAAGAGCGTTCCAACGAAATCTAACCTAGAATTTAGCTTCACATAAGTTTAGTCTGTGGAAGGATCTATTACATGCCATAAATCTATGACATGGGACCGCTGGCTTTACTTCCCCTCCGAAGGAAGGCATACTGAATTTTAACGATCTTAAAAAATCCGACGACTTCGGCCGAGTTTGAACCCGCTATCTTTGGCACAGCATTCAGCATGCTACCAACTACGCCACGGAAGTCGATTAATTACAGCTACACATTTCACTGGTACACGGGGTTGATGACCAATATGCCCCAATAAGCTAAAGTGAATTGAGAACAATACCCACCACATAGTATGAGGTTGAGAGGTTATGGAGTGTTGCTGCTGGCGAGCGAAGAGTGTCTCTATAACTCGTTATCGTGTATGACTTGTATTGTACTGTTAAAATAACTGTTGACTTTCCTCAAGAAACAACATCAACAGATCTCGTATCAGCTTATTTCAATAAAATGAATTCTGTGCACCCCTGAAACAACAAATTTACAGGCACTGTTTTGAAAATACCCAAACATCGAACGACCAATAATGTTCTCAATCAATTTCCATTAGTAACAGTCGGTTGTGGAAAGTAATGACCTTAGAATTGCTGCTTCAGAAATCGCCTCGCTATAGTAAAACGTATTTTTGCGAAAGTCTAATATGTGCATACAATATCTAAAGCAACATTCTTACTGTTTATTTTACAGGTACTCGAACATACTTGCTATACGCAGAACATTCTCTTTCTCGTCATGTAATATGGAACTGAGACTTTTCTGACCCATTCATGTTGTTCTTTGTTGCTGATTTTATTTATTTGTTTATTCATTGATTTATTTATGTATTCATTTATTTATTTATGTATTTATTTATTTATTACTTTTCTTCTGCTTCTTCTTCCTCTTCTTCTTCTCTATCGTTTGGGCCTACTGAGGACCACGGGGCTCGTATCCTCTCGTCGCTTGGGTCTTCTTTTTTTCTTCTCTTCCAGTACTCCTTCATCTTCTGACTAAGAGCCAGCTTTTTTTCCTCCGTTCAAAAGGGTATGTTGTTTGTTGAAGTTATACATTTGCTTATTTATTTATTTACTTATTAATTAATTTGTTTATTTATTTATTCATTTAATTAGTTATTCATTTATTTATTTGTTAATTTTTATTTTATTTTTCATTTATTTATGTATTTATTTGTTTATACTGTATATTCGTTTATTTATTTATTTATTTATTTATTTATTTATTCTCACCTATGCTCTGTATTTATCTATTGTAAAAGACTTCAAATCCTTATTGCAACCAAGTAAAATAAAATAAATTAAATCTAAAATCAATTCAATCATATGAGACGCCAATGAGTTTAACAGTACAGTGAACTGGCTCAGAGTAGATTCAAACATTAGTCATTTGGTCATCTGATATTAACAGCTTTGTATGACGTTAAAACAGAACATTTAGAAAGGGTTGGTGGTATATATGCCTTTGAATATGGATAAGTTCAAAGGTAACATTTCCACCACACGCAACTGTGGTCTGGCCGATGCTAACTGTTGTATGGATCGCTTGACATGGACAATTGCTTCAATAGCAGTTAATAATTTATAAGCGGGAGTAAAGCTATGGACAAGTCACAGAATTCTAAGAAGGCTCGATAGCTCAGTTCAAGTGTTCACAAAGAGAAGACTACACTGATCAGTCACGTGCGTCCTGACCTTGCCTTTCCGAGAGTTCAATTAAAATACCGTGGCATTTACTAGATATTTTGGAAATAACTGGCGAGTCAGTGAGTATGTCCTCAGGATGTGCGCAAATATCAGAATCCACACAATTCTGACTACCATACAGCAAGGTTGGTTTAAATACTGAGTGATGTAGAGGTGTAGAGGTATAAGGTCTGTCTAACAAGAGTAGGGGTATTACGTCAGTGCTTGGCGTTGCCATATTCTAGTTCATTGCTCCTATCTCTCAGACCATTTTCGCTACTTGTTCACGCAACGTTCCACATTCTATCTCTTAATAAATAACACCACGTGACATACATATATATTTTTAACTTGCTACGTAAACCATTGAAGCAGAAATGGATCAATCATTCGTGATGCATCATATTGGAGATACCAAACTTCATATAAGCAAAGGCGCTAAAAGTGTGACACTAATGCGCAATTGAAGAATCTCTAACTGATAAGATCAACTCCCTTCCCTGGGTTTGAACGGCGACATCTCGTCCAGCTGTGCTCTTGGGCGTTTCCTTTGCCATTATTATCACTCGCTAAACAACAAAACAGCAAATACACAGACTTAAACTATAAACATGAGGTAAAAAAGTATGACTCGCACGTAATGAAACCTCCTATTGAGTTAATATCTGAAGTAAAATAAGCAGAAATTAGTTAGTTTTTGTTGTATTAAGGGGCGGAACTACGAAGTCATCTGACCCTAAAGCTGTTGTTAATTCCGAATAAATCAAGGTTCGTTTTGAATTGAGCCGTAAATGAATATTACTGCTTTCCTTGACATGTTCCTGAACTTCATATTATCGAAAAATTATATGGGAATAACCTATAAGGTTTCATCAGTGGAGGCTTTACATTAAGACTATATAAATTAGAATGGTATCACATAGAATGTTAATCAAGATTTTAGATCAACAACATTATAGGAATGGAGAAACTATTATTAAGCAACATAACTCGGAAGTTAGGAGATTGAATTTTCAATTGAAATTATTTTATTTTACTTTAAACCTTTTACAATGGCCTCTTGCATTGATATACAGTTGACAGGTAAACAAATAAATACTGTACACCATCATATTCAAAAGTAACGGAGCAGTATCGATGCTTTAAATTGACAATTGAATCGCTCCTACTAGATAGGCACTAAGTCCAATCTTTTAAAGTTTTGAGATAAACACAAAAGACTGTTTTCCGCTCTTATACTGAAATATGAGACGTAGTGTTTTGTAAGTGGAAAGTGCACAAAAACGCCGATATATTAAACAAGTAGTTCCGTGAAGAACTATACAGCCTATTTTTATATATCCTACTAATATTAATTGCCTCTATCAACATACAAATTGTCAGTTTGATAGCTGTAATAGATTCGTAGATATTGAGAACCGTCTAAATATTCTGGATGGTCACCATGTTGGATTTTTATATTATAGGCCTTAGATGTATGTACTATTACATGAAGATTATTGTGTAGGTGTTTTATTCAAACTTCAATCGCATGATTAGGAGACAAGAAATAAAAGCGGGATTTTAAAATTTCGCTCAGCAGCCATCTTGTGGTTATGAAAATAATTTAATGAATTAGATGCTGGTCGATAAAAATGTATATAAGGATATACCATATCAAGTTTCACTGCGCTCGGATGGGTTAAAACGCAAGAAACGTCCATTTGAATATTTAAATTTCGCGTCGCCGCCATGTTGGATTTGAGCTCGCCAGGTTATTGAACGTCCCATAGATGAACTTATGCTTTTAGCATCTATACACTTGCAAAATTTCAGTTTCATTGCTGTAGTAGATTAATAAAAAATTGAGAACCGTCTAAATATTTCGGATGGTCGCCACGTTGGATTTTAATATATGTAAGTCATAGAGTTATGTACTATTAGTTGATGATTATTGTGTACGATCATTATGCAAATGTTGATTTCGATCGCATGATTAGAACACAAGAAATAAAATCTTAATTTTAGAAATTCGCATAGCCGCCATATTGAGGTTATATAAACAATTGAACTAAATTAGATACCAGTGCATTACAATTTCTACAAACATTTGCTGTAGGCTACGAAGTTTCATTGCATTTGGATCATTAAATCGCGAGAAAAGTCTATTTAAAACTTTCAAATTTGCTTGGCCGCCATGTTCGTTTTGTAGTTAACCGGTTTTTAAAATACCCATAGATGAACTTCCAGTAGCGTCCTTTATCTCCGTACAAAATGTCATGGTGATACCGGTAATAGTTTAAGATATATAAAATGCCGGTGAAATATTTCGCACAGCCGCCATCTTGAGGTTATGTAAACAATTGAACGAAGTTAGATGTCGGTGCATTACAATGTGTATAAACATATACTGTACCAAGTTTTATTGCTTTTGGTTGGTTGAATCGCGAGAAACGTCTATTTAAAAGTCGCAAATTCACCTGGCCGCCACGTTGGTTTTGTAGCTACCAGGTTTTCAAAAGTCACGTAGGTGAACTTCTAGTAGTACCTTTTATTACCGTACAGAATTCCAGGGTGATATCGGTAATAGTTGCGGAGATATTGAATGCTGGTGAAATATTTCGCACAGCCGCCATGTTGGATTGGTGAGACGTAACAAAATTTGAGGAAAACGGTCGGGGTTGCGCGGAATAGTACTATGAACTTACCGAGTTTCATTGAAATCGCTCCAGCCTTTTAGAATTTATTAGGGGGGGAGGAGCACACAAAAACACACACACGCACACACAGACACACGGACAAAAGGGGATTTCATAAGCCTATTATTTTAATGAAAATAGGCTAAAAATAGCATAGTTCCGTATGTTACTAACAATTCTATTGACAAAATACATAACTGGACTTCGTACATTTCAACATGGAATGAGCAGAATCTTCGAGTGAGGAATATAATTCACATACTTAGATTATTTCGTTTATTTCTAATTGACATATGTATCTGGAAGCCTGAAAAAAAGGTAACATGAATGTAATAACTGTTATTTTATTTGTGTTGAAACGCACTAACTGCTGAACTATGTTCCTTTCAACACGAAATAACTAACTTGACGGCTGTGGTAATAAAATAAGCACAGGCTCTTTCATGCAACACCAAAACATGAATTTTGCTTGCTAGGATGCAAAATCGCGGTAAGAAGGATTTGTCAAAAATGTGGACTTAGTGCCTTTCAACAACGAGCGATTAAATTGTAACTGTAACGGTAACTTCGTTATTATTTTTGCTAAGTAAAGAACTTTTATGAAGTAACATATCACACCTTGACGTGGTCTAGCTTCTTGTCTCTCAGTAAAACAGATCACTTTCGGTTAATGTAGGGGAATTTTGAAGTGAAATATCAAGTATAGTGGTTAGGATTCATCGTAAAAAGGATGTCCTATGGCTTATGATCACGAAATTACTGTAACAGTCACGATAAACTACGATCTTCCTTACTTCTTACTTAAAGTCCGTATTTTTCCATCAGAATAACCATGGCAACACTTTGTCAGAAGTGTTTCCTTTTAACTTAGCGTTCATCTCCTCATCTTTTCCTTTTTTTGTACCAGAGCGTTTCACAGTGGCTAAAATGTTTTCCCGTCACCCCAGAAATCCCGATTTGACTCCCGGCCATGCCAAGAAATTTTATTCTAATCTGAGGGTTAGAATGGATTACACTCAGCGTCATCAGGCAAAACTGCTAAGAGGTGGGCTCAATCCCTTCGTCAGCCATCCTGGAAGTGGCTTTCAGTGGTTTCTCACTTCCACTCCTGGCAAATGACTCAATGGTTCCTAACTTAAGGTAACGACCGTCTCCTCTCATTCCCAATCCAAGCTTCTATGCCTTAATCGCATATACCCCTATAAACTCTCCTACGGAAACCTTTACAACACAGATTGATCAGTCAAATTGTACACACACACACCCAAATACACGGAGCTGGATGACCACAATGTCGAAGCCCCTGAATGACGCAACAACAAGGAGTTTATCTCTATGGGAATCCTCGTGACACTACTACCATCTGCCCGAGCATTAAGCACTTTACCCCGCCGTCAACCCTCACCGCATCCTGATTATTAGCATGTATATCGTAGGAACATTTAACTAAGAAACCAACCTACATCCCTGCTGTTTTACCCGGATATAAGATAAAATGTATTTCTAGAGACTGAGCTATGACTTATAAGCTTCACATAAACATCAAATTATTTTAATTAAATAATAAATTAACTATGTAACGCAAGAGTGACAAATTCAATTTTTACAAATAAATAAATAAATTAAATTGAAGTCCAAGGGCTGCATGTCAGAGTAAAATTCAATCTATATATAATTACGATTAGCCTATACATTATGACTGCAGGAAATAATGAAATGAGAGAGTTTGGAAGAGGATAATAGGCCTAAGCCCTTTTTGAGAAGTTAAATCATTAAAATGGCACTCTTAAAGGCTTTGTTTTAGTACATGAATTTTTAACCTACTTTACACATTTTGCAAAAATGAGGAAAAAGTAGACTTAACAGATCGATCCGGGCAAATGTCTGTCTATCTGTCCTTCTGTCTGTCTGTCTGTCTGTCTGTCTCCTAAACGGCTGCAGCAATCGAATCCAAATTTGGTATGAGTAAAGATCTACTGAATATCTCAAGCCCATATTTGAAAATGATGTCAGTGCCACCAACTGCTGAAAAACCGCAATTGAAATCTGAGCTCCATGGTGGATATCTTGGAAGGTATGCACGGGAGCAATTCCAAAATTGGCACACTTATAGATAATAATATTTCAGTTTTATTTCCAGGAGGCCATGCATGACAGTGTTGCCAAAATGATTCTGAGCCTGCTGATAGTTCCAATATTTAAAGGCCTATAACTTCTACACTATCAATTGGATTTCAACCAAATCTCGTATGCACTATGTGTACATAAACATATATGACTGAGCGTATTCTTAAAAGCCACCAGGACTGCCAACTGTTAATAAATGATCTCTCTCTATTTTCTTATCTAAATACCAATATATCAGAAAGTATGCAAGCCGACAGCTTTAAACTATGCACACGTATAGTACCTGACATTCTAGATTAATTTGGAGTAACTTATGTACGTCAGTGCTACCAACTTGAATCTAAGCCTGCTGATAGGACCAATTTTTAAATACATGTTACTTCTATACTATCAATTGGATTTCAACCAAATTTCGTATGTGCTATGTGTACCGTAACGGATATGACTATGTTTCTTTAAGAGCAACCAGGGCTGCCAACTGTTAATAAATGCTGTTTCTATTTTTACCCTAATATTAATGTATCATAAAGTATGTAAGCCAACAGCTTTAAAATTTTCACAGGTATAGTACCGGTACCTGACATTCTAGATTAATTTGGAGAAAATAATATACGTCAGTGCTGCCAACAAAACTCTAAGCCAGCTGATAGGTCCAATTTTAAAATACATGTAACTTCTATACTAACAAATGGATTTCTTCCAAAATTGGCACAAGAAGAGATCATAATATTTCAGATTATTTCTGACCAACACATGCATGACATTGTTGCCAGCATTATTTTACGCGCACTGATAGATCCAATGTCTAACTGCATGTAACGTCCATGCCATCCATTGGACTTCAACCAATTTTTTTTATTCTGTACCTTAATAGATGGAATTAACAATAAATTCAGTCGCCAGGGCTGCCAACTGTAGTACTCTATTGGGCTACATTATACCAGGTATATTTCGAACTAATTAGAAATTTCGATATTATCAACTTAATTTCGTCATTATTCTAGATAGGTCTATATAGATTGGCATGAATCTTAAATTTTAAGATAAGTAGCCTCTTTAGTTCGTCACGGAACTTCTTGTTTAATACAATATCTCATCTTTACAAACTTTACAAACCGTTAAACCAGAAATAAGTGCTGAAATTTTCAAGTTAATATACACTGCACTACATGCAAGACACTAATTTTCTGGGATGATAAAAAATTATTTTCCAAGCAATTATTATTTCGAGATAGAATATTTTTGCAGCTCATATTTATGCCCGTAATATACAATTTAAATGGACACGTTTTGTTGCTGTGGGAGCCGTTTGTGGCCCGCGAGCAGCGTGTTTGACACACCTGATGTTCTGTACTGTATATGGTAGGCAGCAGACTACAAACCCTGGTCTCTCTCTGGTTCAGCTCAATTTAGGACCACCTGAAAAGTACCGTACTAGCCAAGGAATATACAACAATTCTGACAATGAACCTCATTTAGTCTAAGAAATAATTGAATCCGGAGTACTGACAAAATCTCACTAAGAAGATAAAAGAATTTCCTCTTACTTCGATTAATTAAAAATATTGTCTTGTCATATAAATGAAGGAAATTTGATGACAATCACACTCTTTCTTTTTAAAATGTATTGTCTTATTACTGTTTTAATAGCGCGTTTCGAAAAAAAAAACTAGCCAAGGACCGATAAGGACCTCATTAACCTATAGAGCACTGGATCTTAATGACACGTCTGCACACTGTTGGATGAATTTATTCAAAACTCCCCTTTAATTTCAGTTGACGCTGGGCTTGATACATACATCAGAACAAGACACACAAGAAGAGGTGCATTTGCTCGCTATGTATCAAGTTACGCTGCAAAAAATATCATCTCTATTCCGTTAAACGGTAGGTGCTGCGTCTACTTCTTGGATATACACACATCAAAAAAAGTTTTGCATCACCTCGGTTCCAAGAGTTCCGGAACCTTTAAATACAAAGGGAATAGAGATCAACACAAACAACATTTCAGCTCGTTTTATTGCTCATGAGACCCACACATTGCATGTTGTACCATCATACAGCTAGACTTTCAGCATTTGTGGTCCAGATTGCAGTACACACCACTACCTCTAATACCCAGTAGCACGTCCTCTTGCATTGATGCATGCCTGTATTCGTCGTGGCATACTATCCACAAGTTCATCAAGACACTGTTGGTCCAAATTGTCCCACTCCTCAACGACAATTCGGCGTAAATCTCTCAGAGTGGTTGGTGGGTCAAGACGTCCATAAACAGCCCTTTCAACATATCCCAGGCATGTTCGATAAGGTTCATGTCTGGCGAACATGCTGGCCACTGTAGTCGAGCGATGTCGTTATCTTGAACTAACGCATTCACAAGATGTGCACGATGAGGTCGAGAATTGTCGTCCATGAAGACAAATGCCTCTCCAATATTCTGCCGATATGGGTGCACTATGGGTCGGAGGATGTCATTCAGGTATCGTAAAGCCGTTTCGGAGCCTTCCATGACCACCAGTGGCGTACGTCGGCCCCACATAATGCCACCCCAAAACATCAGGGAACCACCACCTTGCTGCACTCGCTGGACAGTGTGTCTAAGACGTTCAGCCTGACCAGGGTGCCTCCAAACACGTCTCCGACGATTGTCTGGTTGAAGGCATATGCGACACTCATCGGTGAAGAGAACGTGATGCCAATTCTGTGGGGTCCATTCAGCATGTTGTTGGGCCCATCTGTACCGCGCTGCATGGTGTCGGGGTTGCAAAGCTGGACCTCGCCATGGACGTCGGGAGTGAAGTTGCGCATCATGCAGCCTATTGCGCACAGTTTGAGTTGAAACACGACGTCCTGTGGCTGAACGAAACGCATTATTCAACATGGTGGCATTGCTGTCAGGGTTCCTCCGAGCGGCAATCCGTAAGTAGCGGTCATCCACTACAGTAGTAGCCCTTGGGCGGCCTGAGCGAGGCCTGTCATCGACAGTTCCTGTATCTCTGTACCTCCTCCATGTCCGAACAACATCGCTTTGGTTCACTCTGAGACGCCTGGAAACTTCCCTTGTTGAGAGCCCTTCTTGACACAAAGTAACAATGCGGACGCGATCGAACTGCGGTATTGACCTTCTAGGCATGGTAGAACTACAGACAACATGAGCAGCGTACCTTCGTCCTGGTGGAATGACTGGAACTGATCGGCTGTCGTACCCCCTCCGTCTAATAGGCCCTGCTCATGCATGGTTGTTTACATCTTTGAGCAGTTTTAGTGACATCTATGAACAGTCAAAGGGACTGTATCATTGATACAATATACACAGTCAACGTCTATATGCCGGAGATCTGGGAACCGAGGTGATGCAAAACTTTTTTTGATGTGTGTATGATAATCACTGCACTCAGTATCAGTACTGACATTGGATGTGGCCCAATTTGAATGTCTAAAACAGACCAATACCTTGCTTAAACTTCGTTAGTGGGTGCATTCGATATCCCTCCACAGGAATTTCTCTGTTTATTTACTAGCGATGCTTGAATGATCACCTGTGTGAAGACTAGAGAATCTAACGTCGCGACGAGTTGCTAAGAAAACGCTACCTCGTAACGGCTATTTTTACTTGACAGGAATCCCCGATTAGGCCCACAATTGTTTTGGTTATAAAATGTACCTAATAACCAATTATTTATAAGTAAATTGGGAATAAACCATACATCTACGAGGGGCATCCGGAAATTAAGTTCCCATAGATTTAAATAAAAATAAAACATAGTAACATGACAAACGTCATTGCCACCAGGTAGCATTGTCAATGTTTGAGCTATTCTTTGACATAATCACCACCAGAATTGAGACTCCTGTCATATAATGAGATCTACGTTTGTATTCCTGTGACACAGAAGTCTGGAACCAGCGTGTGGCATTAGTCTTCAGCTCTTCGTCAGTGTGAAAATACCGAATGGAGCGCAGGAATCTCTTGAGATTCAGGAAGAAATGGAATTTGCTTCGACGACATACCCCTCGGCGCACAGCAACTGTTTTGCAGGAGTTCGGCTGGGAGCTGTTTGATCAACCACCGTACAGTCCTGATCTTGCTCCCAGCATTTCCATCTTTTCCTACGGATTTTCCTTTCTTGTTTTCCTAAATTTTTAATTAGTGATCCGCCTTAATGCTCAGGGGCTCTGATGCGTATAATGCATCAGGTTGAATTGCCGTGTAATAGTGTTTTAATTTAGCGGTCCGAGATATTGATTGTTTGTTAAACCAGTCCCAGTAGATTCTATTGGCTCATTGTAATGTATTGTAATTGTTATTATTATATAATATAATTCGTTGAGGCCATCTAGGACCACGTTAAGTCTTGTTACACTTGGATATTTGCTTCACTTTCCTCTGAGCCCAGAATTCCCTCATTCTCTTGCGCTCCGCTGTCCAGGTGGTACCTTGTCTTCTTTTCGGTTTCAGTGTCCCATCTCGGGTTAGCCCATTAGTCAGTGTCTTTTTGCGGAAGAGATCTCTATTGAAGGCGCCGTCGGGTTCTAAATGCAACATTTTGAGGTCGTCTCTGGTATTCATAAACCAGGGCATTGTGGTTTTGGGTTTGGAGTCAAGAAAATGAAAAATCTGTTTAGTCAGTCTGTTTCCGTCCATTCGTTTGAGATAACCGTAATACCATGCCTGCCTCTTGCGGATCGTTTCTGTAATTTTCTCTATTTCACTGTAGACTTCTTTGTTGTTGTTGTTTTTTCATAATTGATGCCATTCTTGTAATTTGATCCCATTATACCTGTAATGATTTTGCGCTCTTCTTTCTCCAGTCCTTCGAGGAGTCCTTTATTAGCATCTAGGGATGAGGTTTCGGCTGCACACATACAGTGACTAGAGGCATTAGAACAGTCTCATAATGGCGTAGTTTAGTATTTTTGGACAGGCATATTTTTTGTCGTAGATTGAGCGGCTATTTTTATTATAGGCTATTTCGACGGACTTAAATAGTTGTAGATCTTCCTGTATTCAATAACATTTATTCTTATCTACATTTGGCAACGTCACACAAATAAACATAGCACTGACCTCAGAAAACACACAGGAACAAAGTGGGGAGAAAGGAAAAACCAGTTTCGTCCAGTTAACACCGGGGTTAGTCGACCAAAACTGGTGCCAGAGTGAACACGAAACTACTCAAAGTTCCAGTCAGGAAGACAACCGGATAAGTATCTGCCTGTATTATTACAGTATAACCATACTTGATTTGAATAACCATATAATCACCCAAAACAGACAAACTCCGGATTTTTATCACCATTTTAGCATTTCACCAAACATATACTACATCTAGTATACACCGACAGTTGCATTACCAATACTGAAAATAAATAATTGTACGTAATTATGGTAAATATTTTTCACCTGTATTCTCAAACATCGATGTTATAGCCTAAGTGCAATGGATCTGATGATGATCGCTTGACGATCGAAACTGGTCATCCTAGTGTATTTATTAATCTCATGTAATTTATTTCAGCATTAGGACAAAACCCAGCTCTTTTGCGTGCATTCGTGTTGACCGACTGAAAAGCACCAAACTTTTGATGATGATGATGATGCTGCTGCTGATTATTATTATTATTATTATTATTATTATTATTATTATTATTATTATTATTTGACTTTCTAGTCACGCGTGCCTTGGATGAATGCGAGCAAAGGCGCACTACCCTTGGGGATGAGGAATTCGAGCCTCGTTATCCTTGACCCTAAATGAAGAAATGACCACCCTGATTGTGAGTGAAGTAGACAGTACTTTATGGATCTCGTAGTAAGAGTGCGTGCTCGAGTGAGCCACACCCGTGTCCTCGTGCCAGCATTGACAAAGGCGCACGGCAATTAGCGTGATAGCCGGAACACCACTGGTGAATAGCTACCAGCGGGAACAGATCACGGTGCTTTTAACTTCACCCAGTGTCTGGCACTGCAACACTTTCACATTATTATCCACTCTACGAGGACTGTTACGATGCACTTGATGTTGTTGTTGATTCATTTAGAGGTTTTTCAACATCGTGGTTATATATACACGTGTATTTGGGTGTGAGTTTGTGCGGGGAATCTGCTCGTATATCAATAATTCACTGATTGTCTAAATTGTTTGTATTTATCTCTATATATATAAAAATGAAAGTTTGTCTGTTTTTTCTGAATTTCCACGGAAATTTGCGTTATTTGCGCGTTTTAGACTGTTTTATGACGGCTGCGCACAAAAATATTTTTTTTGTCTGTCTGTTTGTTTGTTTGTTTGTCGGTCTGTGGACAACTTTGAGTCCTTATAACTTGAGAACGGCTGGGTGGATCAACGTAAAATTTTATACAGATATCCATCAGAGGCACTCTACTAATCATGGATGTAACTCTTCTCCGTACCTCTCATAAAAGGGGGCCTACCACCTTAAAATATATGCTGAAATCGGCATAGAAGGACGAGACAAAGCTTATTTTCAACCCCTCAATGTGAGAAACAAAACTCGAAACCACATTTTAAGGCCCTAAAACCAACAGTTTTTGAGATATTCCCAGAAAACTAATTTCATTTAATAATCTATGAAACAATGCAAGCTGGTAACCATAGCAACGGAATCTCATAGGACCATCTATTTCTGTAAGACGCATTGCAATTCCATTTTTCACTTTACTGTGAAGTTTGCAATCGGCTATAAGGTTATCACGGAACCAAACTAAGGTGTAAAATTCATCAATACGTATAATGCGCTTAAAGGGGTCAAGGGGTACACTAGAATTTATTCACGCGATTTTCACCTGCGGGTGTAGTACGGAAAGCCTTTTATATCACTATCCCTATGTTGTATTTATTATATTATTATCATTATTAATATTATTATTATTATTATTATATTATGGCATACAGCGACGAGACAAAGCTCATTTTAGCCCCTCGGTGGCAGAAACAAAACTCGAGGGCTCCCGAAAACTACATTTTAAAGCTCTAAACCCAACAGTTTCTGAGGTATTCCCAGAAAACTAATTGGATTTAATAAACTAATGAAGGAATGCAAGCCGGCATCAATGATAGCAGGTCCTCAAGGGAAGATATCCAACTTTCCATCTATTTCTGTAAAAAGCAATGTCACTCCCCTTATTACATTTCTGTGAAAGTTATCAAATGGCTATTAGGTTATGACGGAACCAACATAGACTGTAAAATTCATCAATGTGCTTAAGGGGGTCAAGGGGTACCCTAGATTTTTTTCACGTGATTTACACGTGTGTTATGTCGTACAGAATTATATCTCCAAACAGCAACATTATTTTCAAAAATTCCTGAATTGAAATAGTATTTTTTGCGGCTATTAGGAATTTAGGCCATTGGAGGATAAAAACCTGAATATTCATGCATCACAAGCCTTTATAATTTGTTACAGGTGTCTTCCTGTGGATGGGGACTTTACACAACAGTGAGGGTTAGTCTTTATGTGAGGTGTATTGCGTTTCGTCTAGGAGATTTTCTATTTTATTTTCACGCCAGGAAGTACACGTTAGGTGAATTCAGATTGAGCACATTTACTTTTTTTAGCCTACTTTTCACATTTTGCAAAAATGACGAAAATGTAGACTTATGAGATTGGGCAAATGTGTGTCTGTCTGTCTGTCCTTCTGTATGTCTGTCTGTCCTTCTGTCTGGCTGGCTGGCTGGCTGTGTGTGTGCCCCCCCCCTATCAACTCCTAAACGGCTGCAGCAATCGAAACAAAATTTGGTAGGAGTAAAGATATATACCTGAATATCTCACGGCCATATTGGAAAATGATGTCAGTGCTACCAACTGCTGAAAAATCGCAATTGAAATTTGAGCTCCATGTCTGATATCTTGGAAGGTATGAATGGGAGCTATTTCAAAATTGGCACACTTATTGATAATAATATTTCAGTTTAATTTCCAGGAGGCCATACATGGCAGTGTTGCCAAAATGATTATAAGCCTGCTGATAAGTCGAATTTTTAAATGCATATAACTTCTACACTATCAATTGGAATTCAACCAAATTTCGTATGTGCTATGTGTACATAAACAGATATGACTGAGCGTATTCTTAAGAGCCACCAGGGCTACCAATTGTTAATAAAAGCTCTCAATTTTTAATCCAAATACCCATATATCAGAAATTATGCAAGCCGACAGCTTTAAACTATGCACACATATAGTACCTGACATTCTAAATTAATTTGGAGTAACTTATATACGTCAGTGCTACCAACATGATTCTTAGCCTGCTGAGAGGTCCAACTATAAATACATGTAACTTCTATACTATCATTTGGATATCAAACAAATTTCTTGTGTGCTATGTGTACCATAACAGATATGACTATGCCGATTCTTAAGAGTAACCAGGGCTGCCAACTGTTAATAAATTCTGTCTCTATTTTTTTACCATAATATCAATAAATCAGAAAGTATACAAGCCAATAGCTCTAAACTTTGCACACGTATAGTAGCTGGCATTCTAGATTAATTTGGAGTAACTAATATAGGCCTACAGCCGGCCCCGTGGTGTTGGGGTAGCGCGCCTGCCTCTCACCCGGAGGCCCCGGGTTCGATCCCCGGCTCCGTGAGGGATTTTAAAACTGACGTGAGGGTTGGAACGGGGTGCACTCAGCCTCGTGAGGACAATTGAGTAGCTGTCTGACAGTGAGACAGCGCCCCGATCACGAATACCAAGATTAACGGCCGAGGGGACCTGACGCGCTGATCACGCGTCACCCCAATATCTGCAGGCCAAATGGCTGGGCAGCGGTCGCTTGGTCGGCCTTAGCCCGTCATGGGCTGGATAGTGCCAGGGGTTGACTTTTTTGGGGGGTTGTTGAATATAGGCCTACGCCAGTGCTGCCAACATGCTGATAGGTCCAATTTAAAAATGCATGTAACTTCTAGAATATAATAACTAATGGATTTCATTCAAAATGTACACAACAACAATAGATCATATTATTTCAGATTATTTCTGACCAATACATGTATGTTATTGTTGCCAACATGATTTTACGCTTGCTGTTAGATCTAATGTTTAACTGCATGTAACGTCCATGCTATCCATTGGACTTCAACCAAATTTTGTATTCTGTACCTTAAGAGACGGAACTAAGAATATATTCAGTCACCAACTGCCAACTGTAGTTCTCTATTAGGCTACATTATGGCAGGTATACAGTATTTCGAACTAATTAGAAATGTCTATATTACCAACTTAATTTCGTCCATATTCTAGATGGATCCACATAGATTAATCATTGGTATGAATCACATCTTAAGAAAAGTAGGCTCTTTAGTTCGTCACGGAACTTCCTTGTTTTTCTACAAATAGGTTCATCGTAAGGATGATTTTGTTTGATACCGTGTGGTTGATATATCCATATTCGGACATCTGTACTTTGAGTGTGTGTAGAATCTGTCTGATAACCGGTGTTAATTGTGATGACTGTATTAGTGTGTGTTATCTGTATTTCAGGTAAGGACTGCAAACGATCAATTTCCAGTAGTTCCTACTTTTGCTACCAAATGCTAACGTCAAAGACACCTAGCTCTGACTTGGCTATTAGATGCCACCACAGCCGGCACTTGGTGGCAAACTTTGGAACTAATAGAGCGTTAATCAAATCTAATCAACAATTTTAGCTCCACACAATTGTAGTTAGTGGAAGGTTCTATTACATGAAATAAATCTATGACATGGGACCGCCGGCTTTACTTCCTCTCCGAAGTAAGGCATACTTTCTGTGTATCTTTATGTACGCTTATAGCTCGTGTTCGAATGTTTGGAGCATCGTAAAATTAGATATCCATGAGAGTCAATACACCAATCATTTATAAAACTCTTCACCGTACTTCTCATAGAAGGGTTGGTATAGGAAAAAAACTTTTCAAAATACATGCTAAAATAGGCGAAATATAAAAATTATCCTAGAAGGGCGACCAAAGCATATGTTGCGCTTCTCAATGTGAGACACAAAATTCGGGAGTCTATAAAGAGTCTCCGAAAACCACAATTTAAGGCCCTTAAATTAACAGTGTCTGTGATATTCCCAGAGAACTAACTTCGCTCTGATAAACGTATGCAGGAATGACAAGCCCCTAACCATTGCAACAGTAGCTCAATATTGGTAACGTTTGGTTGTTAATACCGAAGACCGTTCGAAGAGCGGGTACTTCTGCTAGTTTTAGTATATCGTCTAACCTGCACAAAGTAGCCTAATGTATTTGCAAACTTTCGAGGAATTTGAACAGTAAATGTGAGATTTATGATGTTTGTTTTTGTGGGATACTGCCATAAAAAATGGAAAAATTTGGAAATATTTTCATCGTTCAATCAAAATATAAAGTCTTTTGACATTAGATGCAATTGAAGAAGTGCTTAAAACAAGAATTATCATCATCATCATCATCATCATCATCATCATCAATATTGAAGAAGTCATATGCAAATCAGCCCACATCCACCGAACACAGCTTTGAGAAAATATTTTCTTTTTAAATTTTATTTTAGTTATTTCATTACTAAATGTATACAAACTTGTTATCTTTCTGTCAGTGCTAGAAATGACTCCAAGAAAGGTTGTGTGATGGTATTGGTTTTGTATGTCTTATGGCTTCTTCTAAATCATTTTATAAAGTTCTTGGAAATATGTCATTTTTCAACTCTCTATAATTATTAAGAAATATAATGACTTTTTTTAGTAACAAAACAAAGCTTCTGATCAAAATGCATTACAAATATTGTTATTTATGAACTTGTAATCACCGTCAGTGCCCCAAAGTTCAAGCCACTCTCTGTAATATCACCAGTAAGGTATCCGTACTTCTTTAGCAGCTCTTGGTACGATAACTTAAACTCACTAGGGATACGGTCTACAGTATTTACTATACTTCATTATGTCTACTGCTTTTGGCACTTTCAAAGGTTCTGTTTTGCAACTACCTTTATTCAATTCCTCCAATTATAAGGACTTCCTCATGGAAACATATGTTGTTTTGCACTGTGCTCTACATAATGCGTAGCTGTCTAAAGAACACTATTCCAGTCTCAACTCATTTATGGTCCAAAGTGGACTTGTGCGGTTTTGCATCTACCTTCTTCAGTCAGAAGGTCTCGTTTCTTGGTTTCACGCAGTTACATTGATAAACAACCAAGGTGGAGAATTTTGAATCATCCATAGGTAGTTGACTATGAGCGGTGTATGAGCCCTTATTTAATATTGTTTATCACTCGAGGAGGCGCACAGGGTGGTTAAGACCGGGTTTAAGAAAAAACAAAAATATACCATAACCGCACACACAACTTTATTTTTAACATGCATTTATAACTAGTTCGTTTCTATAATCACTAAAACATACCACTGTTTCGCGCACAAGTGAAACAACCAATAATACAATACAAAAGTGTCATCAATTTTTCAGCAATAGTTGTCATTCACCCACATTTATTTGGCTCCTAGTCATCGTCAGTGCCAATATCTGAGACGTGGTTTGCACAATTGATGCACGTGACCGTTGTGTGTATTTGTGGATTTGTATTTGGTGTAATTGACCGGGTGAACAAAACTGGATTGTCTTAAAGACAATTTTCTCAGACAACAGTGACTGGTGACCTCGTAGTTCCGCCCCTTAAAACATCAATAACTAACTAACTAACTAACAGTGACTGGCGGTACACCTAATAGAACTTAAACACCCGGTCCAAGCGTAGCCTGCAAAGGACGAGTCGATGCAAAGGTATACTGAGGGAAGGGAGGTAAGTCATCAAGATTTTTTTTAAATCGATTTTACCCTCTAGGTTGGTGGTGTTTCCCAAGAACTTAGCGAGGGAACTGACCACTACCGCCTCTACGGGCAGTGTCCTAGAGCTGGGAACAGTTGGTCGGAGTGGATACAACTGAGGAGGTGTGATTAGCACCTCGCCCAGGTGGCCTCACCTGCAAAGCGAACAGGGGCCTCATGAGGGAAGAGATCGGAATGTTAGGATGGATAGGCAAGGAAGAGGGAAGGAGGTGGCCATGGCCTTACAGTAGGAACCATCCCGGCATTTGGCCGAAGACGAAGTGGAAAACCACGGAAAACCACTTCGAGGATGGCTGTGGTGGGACTCGAACTCCCTCTACTCATTTGGGCCACCCAAGGTTGAATACCCCGTTCCAGTCCTCTTACCACTTTTCAAATTTCGTGGCAGAGCCGGGAATCGAACCCAGGACCTCCGGGGTGGCAGGTAACCATGCTGACCACTACGCTGCGGAGGCGACTCAAGTCACCAAGATACCAAGTGATAATGAATGAACCCGGTGCTATCCTCTCAAGGGTTAACGCCTAGTCGTGTCACAGAATTCCTACCTGAGCATGTTCCATGATTTTGACGGAATGCAAGTGAATCTAGTCTGGCATGGAATATGTTGTTGAATAGAATATAACATAACAGGAGTTCGAACAATGTATCCAACAGTAACACACACCCTTATCGGTATTTAATCATTTTCGTGCCAGACACTAGTGCTCAAAGAAGCCTAACGACCCATTGATTTGCCGATACAAGAACGTAACTGTGGCTCGTGCTATGATCTATGAGACTTGTTTTCCCTGCATGTTATTTATATACCCATGTTACTGTGCACACTGATTAAGCTGGAATGTGTTATGGTGAACGAAAACGCAATAAAACATTTTCAATGACTCCTTGTGATACTCTTTCAGGACGGACTGTTTCATTTAACAACGCGTAATGACCTTACAGGACATGTTCCAGTCCGACTGTGGTGTGTAATCCCACAGTTCGCCATGTTCTCGTGAGGTTAACATCATAATTTCAAAACTGATGAGTCAATAAATCTATATCCACATGTTTTCCTTTATTTCAGCCTGTCTTTCCTAGATTTTGCAAATATATAATAAAAACATGCTCTGTTCCCTAAGGACGTTAACATATTTGAAAGGATTTTTATGTCACCGGCACAATCACCAACACTGCATGAAATTAGGTAGTGTATAAGCTCACCCGAGATTAAATAATCTGAGCACCTCGTGCAGTAGCGGCTAGAATTCATGGCTGTCACTCTGGAGGTCCGCGTTCGATTCCCGGCTCTGCAAAGAAATTTTAATTCTAGTGTGAAGGCTGGAGCGGGATACACTCAGACTCGAGAGGCAAAACTGAGAAGAGGATGGTTCGATTCCCACCTCAGCCATCCTGGAAGTTGATCCCCCACTTCTTCTCCAGGCAATTGCCGGGATAGTTTCTTACTTAAGGCCACGACTGCCTCCTTCCCAATTTTTAGCCTACTTTCGATTTTTGCAAAAAATGAGATCAACATAGGGCGATAAATTGTGTGTCTGTGTGTGTGTGAGTCTGTGTGTGTGGGTGTGAGTGTGAGTATTATGAATGTCTGCCCCCCCCCCCCTATCATATCAAACACGGTAAAACCGAATTAAACGAAATTTGGTACAGAGGTAGCAATAGCAAAGGGCACCTCAGTGTCATGTTTTATATCGCCGCCATCTTGACGGAAACGTAATGGCGGCCACCCAAATGTAAAAAGCTTAAATCAAATTACAACCAACCTAATCATCAGTTCTCTACCAATTTTTGCAACTTTATACCTTTAAGTATGAAAAAAAACACTTTTGACAAAACTACAAGGTCATCAGCCCAAAAATTTGAGGATGGCGGCCATGTTTGTGTGCAAATCGATTCCCCCTCTCTATTCAAACACGGTGAAACCGAATTGAACGAAATTTGGTACAGAGGTAGCACTAGCAAAGCGCACCTCATTGTCATGTTTTATATCGCCGCCATCTTGACGAAAACGCAATGGCGGCCACCCAAATGTTAAAAGCTTACATCAAATTACGACCAACCTAATCATCTGATCTCTACCAATTTTTGCAACATTATACCTTTATGTATGAAGAAACGTTTGGGCAAACTAGAAGGTCATCAACCCAAAAATTTGAGGATGGCGGCCATGCTTGTGTGCAAATCGATTCCCCCTATCTATTCAAACACGGTGAAACCGAATTGAACGAATTTGGTACAGAGGTAGCACTAGCAAAGGGCACCTCAGTGTCATGTTTTATATTGCCACCATCTTGACGGACACGCAATGGCGGCCACCCAAATGTTAAAAGCTTAAATCAAATTACGACCAACCTAATCATATTCTTCTTCTTCTTCCTAGCGTTGTCCCGCTGGTGCAGGGTCCGTTTTTTTTGGTCATTTACCTCCATTTTGTCCGGTTTTGTGCGTCAGTAGTGGGGTGATGACAGTTCCAAGCCACTTCAGAACATACATGTCATTACTACTAAGCCTCAGCCATGTTAAATATCTCTCAAACGCATGGTCCGATTTTGACAAATGAGGTGTCGTTGGACTCGGGTTGACGCCCTCTTTCCAATGGACCACTCATTTCAACCCCTAAATAAAACTTACCCCTACTAGGGGGTGAAATTTTAATTTTTTAGTGAAAGCCTCTTTTCAAATGGGACATGTATAAGGTGCACTGCTAAAATGAACTTAAATGTTGTTGCTCATATCGCGCATGCGTTTTACGAGATGCCGCTATGGATGAACATTTTTGTTTTTTGTTTTTTACGCATGCGCACTGGGG
Source organism: Meconema thalassinum (assembly GCA_946902985.2). Taxonomy (NCBI): domain Eukaryota; kingdom Metazoa; phylum Arthropoda; class Insecta; order Orthoptera; family Tettigoniidae; genus Meconema; species Meconema thalassinum. The sequence goes on along the minus strand of OX336391.1, from coordinate 285,779,702 downwards.
ATTTTTGTAAGAGGGCGAGCTCTTTGAAAAAAATGATTGATAAGAAGAGGTTTTGGTGGTGAGGAGAGAGCCAGATAGTCGCCTACTTTCCTACGAAGTTTGCCGATATCTCTCGAACGCAAGGTCGGATTTGGACGTGTGACGTGTCAAATCGCTTGTCTCGAAGCCCTATATATGTTATTAATAGGTTAAAGTTTTGAGAATTGGGGAAACAGGCTTTTTGGGGGTAAAACCGTGATTTTAGACTTTTTCCGATATCTCACGAATGCATGGTCGGATTTAGTCCTATGACATGCCAAATGACTTGTCTCGAAACCCTCTTTATTTTGGTAAAAGGTTAAAGTTTCTGAAAATGAGGGAAACAGAATTTTTTGGTGTAAAACTGTGATTTTAGTCTTTCTGATATATCTCACAAACCAATAACGCCAGAGACGTATACGAGGGGTCGTAGGACTCGGGGTGAGGCCCTCTCATTCCCCCCCCCCCCTCTTTCAAATATAGTATTTATATTTAAAAAAAATGCGAAAGGGTCTAACGACACTTTTGTTGAAAACATTTTAGTTTTTAAAACTTTTTCTTTTAATCTGTCTAAAATGTTCATGAAGAGTGGTTGCAGATAGAGACGATACCACTGGACACGTGTTTCAACGAAGCTATTACTGGCCACGGTGGTGATATACCAATACAGTATTCGCTATTTCGATGAGACGGCGGGTCGAGGGTTCGTTTTCCGATTTTTCCTATGATGGAATACCTAATACCTAAACCCCCTGAAGGGGGTCTTTAACATGTAAACGATTATGAGTGACATGACAAATGATAATTCCTTGATCAGATGAAGTTAGCTTTAGATAGAACAAACAGAACTTGGTTATATGTTGCTTGAAGTGAGTATAGAAAACAAACTTGCTGGGGCAGACTGACAGGATGTGGATGTTATTTGAGCTTATTGGAATGCATTGACTTGACTTGACAACAGGGCAATGAAAAAAGCACAGAGATGCTGAGGACACTTGAAGGTCAAACGATATGGCAACCATGGTGGGAGGGGGAAGCTAGGATGATGTCGCCGATCATGTTCAATGTTCAATGGATGAATTTATATTTTGAGAAGCATTGTTCGGAGAGGGTCATGGGACGACTTGTTTTAAGGGTATTTATTTTTTCGATGTTTCCTATGGTGGACTCATTGATTGAAATAATCCAAAACTGCTAGGGCATGGCCTTGAGATTTATAAACCGATAATGGTATTTTGACATACAAGATCCACTCAGAACTTGACATGATGTCATTCTTTTTATGGCTTATGAATTTCCCCAAAAAAGACCCAAAACAACAAGATCATGGACTTTTGCTTTTCTTAATATATTGCAAACCCATAATGTTAGATGTTTACTGTGAGTGACGAAACCTAGCTAGGTAAAGAAAGAATTATTGTGGGCTACATGTATGGTGACTGACACGTCTTTGAACATTGGAACTTGTTTTCAGATCTGAGTGTAGTACATAGGGAGTATAGGTTGTAGGCATGGCTTGACAAACGGTGTACACAAAATTCAATTTATCGATTCAAGAATTAAGAGTAGACTATCATTAATTAATTGGTTAAAGAGTGTAGCTAAAAATAAAAAAATGGTGACTACATTAAACTAAACTGAACCAAGTCGAATCAAACCCAACTGAACCAAACCAAGCCTAAAGCAAACCAAACCTAATCAAGAACAAGCCAAGGGCTTAAGTGTAAAACTTGTGGGGGAATGCAGTCATTGGCAATGTCCAAAGAAAGGGATAACGCTCTACCTTTAGAGGGTGAGGTAAAGCTAGCGCATGGTGCTAATGCATATTCCCAAGTACATGAACCACACACACACACAACTATCCTATGCTGTTTTTATGAGTTGACTGTTAAAACTTACTCAGTGGTTACTGAGCAAGATGGTCGCTACACACAACAAGCTTTAAATACTTGAGGCTAATAATCTATACACACACACGCACTCGCTTGTTCTAAACTAAACTGTCTCGCTGGCAGTGCTCACACAGTAGGCAAATGACAGAAATGCTTGGCTAACCGAAATACAATCATTTTCGGTTGTCTAATGATACCAGCTAGCCATTACATGCTATAGTGGTGAGCACATGTGCCTCTTGCACTGGAGATCGTAACTCGATTTCTAGCTCTAAGGTCTAGAACGAATCAAACTAAGAAAGAATGGTATGGTGACGCAGTAGTTAAACTGTTAGCCTTTCAATAAGGTAGACTAGGGTTTGATTTTGGGTTAATATACATGTCATAAACAAACAAACAAAAAAGCGGAGATAATGTTTAAAACTGATTACACTTGTCTCTTTTCAAATTATTACTTAGATTACAAATACAAAGGTGGACTGGGTTTGATATACAGTTAATGCTGCCTATCGCATACTAGCCTGTAAGAAAGCCAAACAAGCAAAAGGCTTAGGTAGAGCAGTGGTAAAATCACTATGTGTAGAGAACTACCTAACGGTTTTATGAACTGGCAATGCTATGTCGCATAAACAGTGCAGGATGCAATCCGGCAACCATAATTTTTATCTTGTGGAACAGAGAAAATGCAATTTTACCTTGATGGATAGCAAATGAGTGCAGATGAATGACCTATGCATTAGCCTACCATAGGGTTATAACCACGAGGTGGAGGTGTGACTTTTATATTTTATTGTTTAGAGACATGGCTTTTTTGTAACCAGTAGATTTAGTATTTTGTAAATATTCATTTTTGTAATTGTAAATAGTGGAAACATTTTTTTTGTAATAGTAAATGTTAAATGTATAACTAAAAGTTATTTGGGATAAGTATGCATGTCAAGCATAAATAGCGTGGTTGTATTTGTTTTCAAAGACAGGTATGGTTGTGTGAATGTATGACTATAGATAGAATGATAGAGAGAGAGAGAGAAAGCTTGTGTGTGTGTGTGTGTGTGTGTGGGTAGCATTGATTTTTCAACCAAAGCAAACACGGCAAGGTAGGATGGTGGGGTAATTAATGTATATAGCAAATGGTAAATAGTATACTATATTTTTTTAACACTTGTGTTTTTTTAATGCAGCAGTAGATAGGTGTTATTTTGTAAAACAGTCTTACCTACAGTAGTAGTAGTAGTAGTAGTAGGCCTATATGTTTTTGGAAACAAACAGAAAGAGAATGCACTATTGCCATGGCCAAGCACTTCCATTAAAGTGATTTCAAGAAAATTTAAATCAGCAAATGTGTGTTTTACAAAACTAAACATTCAGCATCGACTAAATCATAAACGCGTCTTCTGTGATATGGAAAAAATAGGAAATCCATGTTTCCATATCAACACAATTTAAAAACTTAAAACTGACATTTAAAAAATGTAAATGGGAAATTGGCAAATGTGTAAACAACAAAATGGAAAATTCTTGTTTCCATATCATGAAATCCAAAAACTTTAAACTGACATTTTTAAATCGTGTACATGGAAAATTGACAAATGGCAATGTGTGAAATGTGAAAATGAAAAAATATGAACAAATGGCTATCATTATTTAAAAAAATAAAAAACCGTCGTGTTCTATCGTTAAAGTGTGAATCAAATCACATCTACTTATTTGGATCACCCGAGACTGAGTAGACCTGTTTTAGTCCTAATATACTTTTAAAATTTTATGTTAAAGCTCAAATTGAACTCAAGAGCTTTAGATTGCCAGCTAACTATTATAACTGTTACGTCACAAAGACAACTTTACACTACTCTTAATAAACAATAATAAGAAAAAGAATAATAAATGTTGAATTTTTTTTTTAAGGATGAACATGGTGACACTGTTTCTGTTGCACAGTCTGCTAGCTACTAGCCAGCAGCTGGGGTCTTAGAAAACGATACAGTTGACATTTTGTAATGAGATGTGACATGTTTCAAAGTACAGTATTATGGGTTTCTGTTGAGTAAAAACTAATCCTGTACAAGGAAGCAAGGGTTCGAACCCCTTACCTAACATTACTATTGCCTGAACATGGCTTGACGACACTGTATTATTATGATACTCGGTACACAAACCATAGATAGAGTGTATTGTTTAAGATCACTTTCTTTCTGAACATAGGTGGAGACTGTTGATGGTTAACAATGGCATTAATATAGTAGGACGTGGGTATAGCAATTAAGAAAAAACAGACAATACCCATACAATATTTTTATTTATTTAATATAAGTACTTGTACAATAGTTACATTCAAAATACATTTCTTTTTTCTCTATTACTATTTAGTCCTTTTTGATTCTCTTGCATATGAAGGGTAGATAACCTTGTAGTTCAGCCCCTTAAAACAACAACAACACAACCTTTTGCATAGTCTGTGATGTTGACGACTCTTGAGATGTGGAAGATGGATTAAACATAACTTTTACAGCAGGGGTTAAATGTTGCTCAATAAACACTGCACTATTTTGAGTAGCAACATTTTTTTCTTGTACTAGCTTTTTAGCATTGTCATGATTATTTGTTGACACCAACAGTGTTTCATCTGGTACACCACATTGATGATCACTCACACTTAAAACCTTACCATTTCTACTTTTTAGATTGCCTCGACATCTTTTTGACCTCTCTTTTGAGCATCGCCAAAATATTATTCCTTTTACATTTTGACGATTATAGTTATAAGAGTAGCCTTTATAGAGTACACGTTGTTTACCTTTGTTAGTTGTAGTAAGTTCCATAGTAGCAACTAACCTGTTAGTATGATTTGCTCACTACAAAGGTTATAACTGTTCTGATAATAAAATCATTTAGCGTTGGCTTTTATATTTAATATGTACAGTTTGAAGTGATAGCAAAAGTGAGAGCAAAATGGTAGCAGAGTGGTAGAAAATATAACATGTATTGTTAAGAAATAGTTTAAGCTGTTATGTGGATCCATTACATAATAATTTTAGCACGACGAAGCTCATTTTCTATATCCAATAGTTCTTCCTCATATTCAGTATAACCAGCCTGTTTATAGACATGCAGTTGCTGAAGCCGCCGGATTAGCTTACTTGGATTGTTCCAGTAGACAAATTTAACAAATGATTTTTTAGTTGTAAACAAAGCATTACCATTATCATTATTATCTTCATCATCAACATCATCATCATCATAACCATTATCATTATCATCATCATCATTATCATCATCATCATGATCATTATAATCCTCATCACTATTACTATATAGTCCTTTTTGATCCTTTTGCAATACCACATTTTGCACAGTCTGTGTTGCCCTTGATAATGTTGGGAGTTTTTCAGACATTGACAACTGTCCTAACACGACTTTCTGAGGAGATGATACATGCTTCTTAACAAACAATGCACTATCTTGAGCTGCAATATCTTTTTCTGGGACAAGTGTTTTAGCATTTTGAAGAGTTTTTTTAAACAGCAACGATGTTTTATCTGGTACACTACATTGATGATCACTCATACTTAAGACATCACTATTTTTACTTTTCAGCTCACCTCGACACTGTTTTGAACGATGTTTTGAACAACGCCAAATAACAGTTCCATTTTTATTGGTTCGTTTTACAATATATTTATATCCTTTATAGAATGCGTATGGCATACCATTGCTATTTGTTGATACTTCCATGTCAATTGTCAAGCATGAACTAATCTCTAGCAAAGTTCACTCGATAATATAAATAATTTCTAAACCCCAGTAGTGAATAGTCAGTTGTTTTTGATCTATGCAAGCGTAAACATGTCACATACACTGGTGATGGATACTCAAGGCTTTAAGGTCAATGAAAACAAGTACAGTATATATTTAAATAGGTGGCTATCATTGATTGCACAACACGCGGGTCACTATATCTTTTTTTTCTTCCGGACTAGTGTTTTAACATTTGAAGAGTGTTTTAAACAGCAACGATGTCTTATCAGTCACACTACATTGATGATCACTCACACTTAAGACCTCGCTATTTTTACTTTTTAACTCACTTTGACACTGTTTTGAACGATGTTTTGAACAACGCCAAATAACAGTTTCATTTTTATTGGTTCGTTTTACAATATACGTATAACCTTTATAGTATGCATATGGCTTACCATAACTATTCGTTGATACTTTCATATCAATTTTCAAGCATGAAATAATCTCCAATAAATTTCGCTCGATAATAGAAATAATAGTTTAAAGTGGGTGCGAAGGAGGGTGCAAAAGTGTGTGCAAAAGTGAGTGTAAAAGTGGGTGTAAAAGTGGGTGCAAAAGTGGGTGCAAAAGTGAGTGCAAAAGTGGGTGCGAAAGTGGGTGCGAAAGTGGGTGCAGTTTATAGTAGGCACCATTTTTACTAGAATGTGATTTGAGTAAATGTAATTTCTAAACCCAAGTAGTGAATAGTCAGTTGGTTTTGATTTATGCAAGCGTAAACATGTCTCATACACTGATGATGGATACTCAAGGCTTCTTGGTCAACAAAAACAAGTATATAGTTAAAGAGGTAGCTATTATTGATTGCACAACACTGAATCTATTTTTGAAATTTTGACAAAGGGTCTAAGTGCACTTTTGTTAATATCTCGCGAACCAATAAGACTACGGCATTGTATGAGGTATTGTTGGACTTTTTGACGAAGACTGCTGGTAAACACTTATGTTCCCACGACCTTTTTAAAGATGGCGGCTGACCCACGAGGGGTGATTAAAACGTATTCCAAGCGACGCTTGTCGATAAGCAAACCAATAATCAAAGGGGGGTGTGACAGAGCTTGAGGCGATAACCCCTTTTGATTGATCCCTGTTGATTTGCCCCTTTGGACTGGTCCCCGTTGACAAGTCCCTCTGAACGGGTCCTTTTTGAAGGGAGTCATTTATGACGGGCCCCTGCTGACGGGTCACTGTGGACGGATCCCTGTGGACAGGTCCCTGTTGACAGGTCCTTTTGACTAATCCCTTTGGACCTGTCAACAGGGACCTGCCCACAGGGATCCGTCCACAGTGACCCGTCAGCAGGGGCCCGTCATAAATGACTCCCTTCAAAAAGGACCCGTTCAGAGGGACTTGTCAACGGGGACCAGTCCAAAGGGGCAAATCAACAGGGATCAATCAAAAGGGGTTATCGCCTCAAGCTCTGTCACACCCCCCTTTGATTATTGGTTTGCTTATCGACAAGCGTCGCTTGGAATACGTTTTAATCACCCCTCGTGGGTCAGCCGCCATCTTTAAAAAGGTCGTGGGAACATAAGTGTTTACCAGCAGTCTTCGTCAAAAAGTCCAACAATACCTCATACAATGCCGTAGTCTTATTGGTTCGCGAGATATTAACAAAAGTGCACTTAGACCCTTTGTCAAAATTTCAAAAATAGATTCAGTGTTGTGCAATCAATAATAGCTACCTCTTTAACTATATACTTGTTTTTGTTGACCAAGAAGCCTTGAGTATCCATCATCAGTGTATGAGACATGTTTACGCTTGCATAAATCAAAACCAACTGACTATTCACTACTTGGGTTTAGAAATTACATTTACTCAAATCACATTCTAGTAAAAATGGTGCCTACTATAAACTGCACCCACTTTCGCACCCACTTTTGCACTCACTTTTGCACCCACTTTTGCACCCACTTTTACACCCACTTTTACACTCACTTTTGCACACACTTTTGCACCCTCCTTCGCACCCACTTTAAACTATTATTTCTATTATCGAGCGAAATTTATTGGAGATTATTTCATGCTTGAAAATTGATATGAAAGTATCAACGAATAGTTATGGTAAGCCATATGCATACTATAAAGGTTATACGTATATTGTAAAACGAACCAATAAAAATGAAACTGTTATTTGGCGTTGTTCAAAACATCGTTCAAAACAGTGTCAAAGTGAGTTAAAAAGTAAAAATAGCGAGGTCTTAAGTGTGAGTGATCATCAATGTAGTGTGACTGATAAGACATCGTTGCTGTTTAAAACACTCTTCAAATGTTAAAACACTAGTCCGAAAGAAAAAAAAGATATAGTGACCCGCGTGTTGTGCAATCAATGATAGCCACCTATTTAAATATATACTGTACTTGTTTTCATTGACCTTAAAGCCTTGAGTATCCATCACCAGTGTATGTGACATGTTTACGCTTGCATAGATCAAAAACAACTGACTATTCACTACTGGGGTTTAGAAATTATTTATATTATCGAGTGAACTTTGCTAGAGATTAGTTCATGCTTGACAATTGACATGGAAGTATCAACAAATAGCAATGGTATGCCATACGCATTCTATAAAGGATATAAATATATTGTAAAACGAACCAATAAAAATGGAACTGTTATTTGGCGTTGTTCAAAACATCGTTCAAAACAGTGTCGAGGTGAGCTGAAAAGTAAAAATAGTGATGTCTTAAGTATGAGTGATCATCAATGTAGTGTACCAGATAAAACATCGTTGCTGTTTAAAAAAACTCTTCAAAATGCTAAAACACTTGTCCCAGAAAAAGATATTGCAGCTCAAGATAGTGCATTGTTTGTTAAGAAGCATGTATCATCTCCTCAGAAAGTCGTGTTAGGACAGTTGTCAATGTCTGAAAAACTCCCAACATTATCAAGGGCAACACAGACTGTGCAAAATGTGGTATTGCAAAAGGATCAAAAAGGACTATATAGTAATAGTGATGAGGATTATAATGATCATGATGATGATGATAATGATGATGATGATAATGATAATGGTTATGATGATGATGTTGATGATGAAGATAATAATGATAATGGTAATGCTTTGTTTACAACTAAAAAATCATTTGTTAAATTTGTCTACTGGAACAATCCAAGTAAGCTAATCCGGCGGCTTCAGCAACTGCATGTCTATAAACAGGCTGGTTATACTGAATATGAGGAAGAACTATTGGATATAGAAAATGAGCTTCGTCGTGCTAAAATTATTATGTAATGGATCCACATAACAGCTTAAACTATTTCTTAACAATACATGTTATATTTTCTACCACTCTGCTACCATTTTGCTCTCACTTTTGCTATCACTTCAAACTGTACATATTAAATATAAAAGCCAACGCTAAATGATTTTATTATCAGAACAGTTATAACCTTTGTAGTGAGCAAATCATACTAACAGGTTAGTTGCTACTATGGAACTTACTACAACTAACAAAGGTAAACAACGTGTACTCTATAAAGGCTACTCTTATAACTATAATCGTCAAAATGTAAAAGGAATAATATTTTGGCGATGCTCAAAAGAGAGGTCAAAAAGATGTCGAGGCAATCTAAAAAGTAGAAATGGTAAGGTTTTAAGTGTGAGTGATCATCAATGTGGTGTACCAGATGAAACACTGTTGGTGTCAACAAATAATCATGACAATGCTAAAAAGCTAGTACAAGAAAAAAATGTTGCTACTCAAAATAGTGCAGTGTTTATTGAGCAACATTTAACCCCTGCTGTAAAAGTTATGTTTAATCCATCTTCCACATCTCAAGAGTCGTCAACATCACAGACTATGCAAAAGGTTGTGTTGTTGTTGTTTTAAGGGGCTGAACTACAAGGTTATCTACCCTTCATATGCAAGAGAATCAAAAAGGACTAAATAGTAATAGAGAAAAAAGAAATGTATTTTGAATGTAACTATTGTACAAGTACTTATATTAAATAAATAAAAATATTGTATGGGTATTGTCTGTTTTTTCTTAATTGCTATACCCACGTCCTACTATATTAATGCCATTGTTAACCATCAACAGTCTCCACCTATGTTCAGAAAGAAAGTGATCTTAAACAATACACTCTATCTATGGTTTGTGTACCGAGTATCATAATAATACAGTGTCGTCAAGCCATGTTCAGGCAATAGTAATGTTAGGTAAGGGGTTCGAACCCTTGCTTCCTTGTACAGGATTAGTTTTTACTCAACAGAAACCCATAATACTGTACTTTGAAACATGTCACATCTCATTACAAAATGTCAACTGTATCGTTTTCTAAGACCCCAGCTGCTGGCTAGTAGCTAGCAGACTGTGCAACAGAAACAGTGTCACCATGTTCATCCTTAAAAAAAAAATTCAACATTTATTATTCTTTTTCTTATTATTGTTTATTAAGAGTAGTGTAAAGTTGTCTTTGTGACGTAACAGTTATAATAGTTAGCTGGCAATCTAAAGCTCTTGAGTTCAATTTGAGCTTTAACATAAAATTTTAAAAGTATATTAGGACTAAAACAGGTCTACTCAGTCTCGGGTGATCCAAATAAGTAGATGTGATTTGATTCACACTTTAACGATAGAACACGACGGTTTTTTATTTTTTTAAATAATGATAGCCATTTGTTCATATTTTTTCATTTTCACATTTCACACATTGCCATTTGTCAATTTTCCATGTACACGATTTAAAAATGTCAGTTTAAAGTTTTTGGATTTCATGATATGGAAACAAGAATTTTCCATTTTGTTGTTTACACATTTGCCAATTTCCCATTTACATTTTTTAAATGTCAGTTTTAAGTTTTTAAATTGTGTTGATATGGAAACATGGATTTCCTATTTTTTCCATATCACAGAAGACGCGTTTATGATTTAGTCGATGCTGAATGTTTAGTTTTGTAAAACACACATTTGCTGATTTAAATTTTCTTGAAATCACTTTAATGGAAGTGCTTGGCCATGGCAATAGTGCATTCTCTTTCTGTTTGTTTCCAAAAACATATAGGCCTACTACTACTACTACTACTACTGTAGGTAAGACTGTTTTACAAAATAACACCTATCTACTGCTGCATTAAAAAAACACAAGTGTTAAAAAAATATAGTATACTATTTACCATTTGCTATATACATTAATTACCCCACCATCCTACCTTGCCGTGTTTGCTTTGGTTGAAAAATCAATGCTACCCACACACACACACACACACACACAAGCTTTCTCTCTCTCTCTCTATCATTCTATCTATAGTCATACATTCACACAACCATACCTGTCTTTGAAAACAAATACAACCACGCTATTTATCCTTGACATGCATACTTATCCCAAATAACTTTTAGTTATACATTTAACATTTACTATTACAAAAAAAATGTTTCCACTATTTACAATTACAAAAATGAATATTTACAAAATACTAAATCTACTGGTTACAAAAAAGCCATGTCTCTAAACAATAAAATATAAAAGTCACACCTCCACCTCGTGGTTATAACCCTATGGTAGGCTAATGCATAGGTCATTCATCTGCACTCATTTGCTATCCATCAAGGTAAAATTGCATTTTCTCTGTTCCACAAGATAAAAATTATGGTTGCCGGATTGCATCCTGCACTGTTTATGCGACATAGCATTGCCAGTTCATAAAACCGTTAGGTAGTTCTCTACACATAGTGATTTTACCACTGCTCTACCTACGCCTTTTGCTTGTTTGGCTTTCTTACAGGCTAGTATGCGATAGGCAGCATTAACTGTATATCAAACCCAGTCCACCTTTGTATTTGTAATCTAAGTAATAATTTGAAAAGAGACAAGTGTAATCAGTTTTAAACATTATCTCCGCTTTTTTGTTTGTTTGTTTATGACATGTATATTAACCCAAAATCAAACCCTAGTCTACCTTATTGAAAGGCTAACAGTTTAACTACTGCGTCACCATACCATTCTTTCTTAGTTTGATTCGTTCTAGACCTTAGAGCTAGAAATCGAGTTACGATCTCCAGTGCAAGAGGCACATGTGCTCACCACTATAGCATGTAATGGCTAGCTGGTATCATTAGACAACCGAAAATGATTGTATTTCGGTTAGCCAAGCATTTCTGTCATTTGCCTACTGTGTGAGCACTGCCAGCGAGACAGTTTAGTTTAGAACAAGCGAGTGCGTGTGTGTGTATAGATTATTAGCCTCAAGTATTTAAAGCTTGTTGTGTGTAGCGACCATCTTGCTCAGTAACCACTGAGTAAGTTTCAACAGTCAACTCATAAAAACAGCATAGGATAGTTGTGTGTGTGTGTGGTTCATGTACTTGGGAATATGCATTAGCACCATGCGCTAGCTTTACCTCACCCTCTAAAGATAGAGCGTTATCCCTTTCTTTGGACATTGTCAATGACTGCATTCCCCCACAAGTTTTACACTTAAGCCCTTGGCTTGTTCTTGATTAGGTTTGGTTTGCTTTAGGCTTGGTTTGGTTCAGTTGGGTTTGATTCGACTTGGTTCAGTTTAGTTTAATGTAGTCACTTTTTTTTATTTTTAGCTACACTCTTTAACCAATTAATTAATGATAGTCTACTCATAATTCTTGAATCGATAAATTGAATTTTGTGTACACCGTTTGTCAAGCCATGCCTACAACCTATACTCCCTATGTACTACACTCAGATCTGAAAACAAGTTCCAATGTTCAAAGACGTGTCAGTCACCATACATGTAGCCCACAATAATTCTTTCTTTACCTAGCTAGGTTTCGTCACTCACAGTAAACATCTAACATTATGGGTTTGCAATATATTAAGAAAAGCAAAAGTCTATGATCTTGTTGTTTTGGGTCTTTTTTGGGGAAATTCATAAGCCATAAAAAGAATGACATCATGTCAAGTTCTGAGTGGACCTTGTATGTCAAAATCCCATTATCAGTTTATAAAATCTCAAGGCCATGCCCTAGCAGTTTTGGATGATTTCAATCAATGAGACCACCATAAGAAAGATCGGAAAAATAAATATCCTTAAAACAAGTCGTCACATGACCCTCTCCGAACAATGCTTCGCAAAATATAAATTCATCCATTGAACATTGAACATGATCGGCGACATCATCCTCGCTTCCCCCTCCCACCATAGTTGCCATATCGTTTGACCTTCAAGTGTCCTCAGCATCTCTGTGCTTTTTTCATTGCCCTGTTGTCAAGTCAAGTCAATGCATTCCAATAAGCTCAAATAACATCCACATCCTGTCAGTCTGCCCCAGCAAGTTTGTTTTCTATACTCACTTCAAGCAACATATAACCAAGTTCTGTTTGTTCTATCTAAAGCTAACTTCATCTGATCAAGGAATTATCATTTGTCATGTCACTCATAATCGTTTACATGTTAAAGACCCCCTTCAGGGGGTTTAGGTATTAGGTATTCCATCATAGGAAAAATCGGAAAACGAACCCTCGACCCGCCGTCTCATCGAAATAGCGAATACTGTATTGGTATATCACCACCGTGGCCAGTAATAGCTTCGTTGAAACACGTGTCCAGTGGTATCGTCTCTATCTGCAACCACTCTTCATGAACATTTTAGACAGATTAAAAGAAAAAGTTTTAAAAACTAAAATGTTTTCAACAAAAGTGTCGTTAGACCCTTTCGCATTTTTTTAAAATATAAATACTATATTTGAAAGAGGGGGGGGGGGGAATGAGAGGGCCTCACCCCGAGTCCTACGACCCCTCGTATACGTCTCTGGCGTTATTGGTTTGTGAGATATATCAGAAAGACTAAAATCACAGTTTTACACCAAAAAATTCTGTTTCCCTCATTTTCAGAAAGTTTAACCTTTTACCAAAATAAAGAGGGTTTCGAGACAAGTCATTTGGCATGTCATAGGACTAAATCCGACCATGCATTCGTGAGATATCGGAAAAAGTCTAAAATCATGGTTTTACCCCCAAAAAGCCTGCTTCCCTCATTCTCAAAACTTTAACCTATTAATAACATATATAGGGCTTCGAAACAAGCGATTTGACATGTCACACGTCCAAATCCGACCTTGCGTTTGAGAGATATCGGCAAACTTCGTAGGAAAGTAGGCGACTATCTAGTTCTCTCCTCACCACCAAAACCCCTTCTTATCAATCATTTTTTTTCACAGAGCTTGCCCTCTTACAAAAATCCCAAGTGCGCATGCGTATAAAACAAAAACAAAAATGTTCATCCATAGCGGCATCTCGTAAAACGCATGCGCGATATGAGCAACAACATTTAAGTTCATTTTAGCAGCGCACCTTATACATGTCGTATTTGAAAAGAGACTTTCACTAAAAAATTAAAATTTCACCCCCTAGTAGGGGTAGGTTTTATTTAGGGGTTGAAAGGAATGGTCCATTGGAAAGAGGGCGTCAACCCGAGTCCAACGACACCTCATTTGTCAAAATCGGACCATGCGTTTGAGAGATATTGACTTTGCCCCTGAATGTATTGCGGGTTAGTATGTGACGTCAGAGGGAGTGGTGGCGGTGGGGGGGGGGGGGGGGGGTTAGAATCGGCATCACTCCACTACTTGCGTCAGCTGGATTTAGGCCGGTAATTTTTAAATCACCATTTATTGTGTCTTGCCAACGCTGGTTCGGTCGTCCTCTGGGACGTAGGCCATCAACCTCAAAATGAAGGACAGAGTTATTAACAGTATCAGGCGCTGCACGCAGGGCATGGCCATACCATCGGAGCCGTTTCTCTCTCATTTTGTCCACAATTGGGGCGACACCCATTTGCTCCCGAATTGTGTCGTTTCTGACATGGTCAATAAGGGAGATGCCCGTTGTCCAACGGAGCATTCTCATTTCCATGGCGTGCAGGCGACGTTCTGAAATGTTGTCGGATGGTCGACATTCAACTCCATTCAGCGCAACTGGCCGTGCCACTGTCCGATATATTTTCGATTTGAGACGAAGTGGCATTTTCTTGTCGCAAACCACACCCGTGACCTCCTTCCACCGCAACCAGGTTGCGTTTACCCTGGCTCTTACTTCATCATTGAAGTTGCCATCACTCTGAAGACGAGATCCAAGGTACCTGAAGCATTCTGTCTTGACTAGATTTTGTCCAGCGACTTGAATGGTACCGTCGCTTGGGTTTAACTCCAGATACTCCGTCTTTTTCACATTCAGACATAGGCCGTACTGGGAGAGGCGGTTATTCCAATCTTCAACTTGACATAGGAGTTCTTCTTGGGTGTCATCTGCAACCATTATATCATCTGCATACAGAAGGGTCCAAGGAACATTCCGTTGCAGATCACGAGTGATGGTGTCCATCACAAGAACAAAAAGGGACGGTGATTGTGCTGAGCCTTGGTGGACGCCGACATTTACAGGAAAGTTTTCCGAGGTGCCAACAGCACAACGTACTCTACTGCTGGTGTTCGTGTATAACATCTTGACCACATTTACAAATGACTCTGGCACACCATGGTTGCGGAGCGCATACCAAATCAACTCATGAGGAACACGACCGAAGGCCTTTTCAAGGTCAAGAAAGGCAATATGCAGAGGCTTTCTTTTCTCACGGTGCTTCTCCATCAGTAACCGTGCTGCGAAGATGGCGTCAGCGGTTCCAGCCCCCTTGACAAACCCGCACTGGATGGAGCTGATTTCGGTGATGGCACGTAGGCGTCGATCAAGAATCCTCTCAAAGATCTTCATTGTATGTGAGAGAAGACGTACTGGGCAATAGTTTGAACATTCCGCTGGGTCTCCTTTATTCTTGAAAATCGGTACTGTAATGCTTGTAGCCCAGTTAATAGGGATGTGGCCAGAGTCCAATAAGGCATTGAAAAAGGTAACAAGCCAATCTATCGCAGTAGATTGCAGTTCTTGAAGTTTCCAGAAGTCAGCAGGGAGGTTGTCTGACCCAGGAGATTTATGGTTTCTCATGCTTTTTAGGGCAGTGGTAACTTCCTGTGGAGTGATTTGGGGGATAGGCTCACTAGTTGGGACACCATCTGGGATTGTTGGATGCGGAAACTCTATGTTTGAGATCTCCTCGAAATGCTCTTTGCATCGCTTGAGAATAGCATGTTTTTTGTGTAGTCTTTGGCCTTCCTTGCTCTTTATGCACACATAGTGTTCAATATCCCTTGCTGTTCTTGCTCGGGCTTTGGCCAGACGGTAAATATCCTTTTCACCATCTTTGGTGTCCAAGTTAAGATAGAGGTTGTTGTAGTGGTTGGCTCTTGCTTCAGCCACGGCTTTCTTTGCCACTCGTTTAGCAGTGATGTACCTTTCTCTGCTCACGTCTGTCTTTAGAGAAAGACAGCTTTTATATGCTTTCTTCTTATCACGGACCTTATCTTGTACCTGATCTGTCCATAGCCATGTCTGCTTGTCAATAAGGTGACGCCCTGGCTTCGTGGTACCCAATGTTTCTGCGGCAGCAGTAGTCACTGACTCACAGAGATCAGTCCATGTGGTGTCGATGGAATTTGGAATCTGATCTCTACTAAATTTTGCAAACAATATACCTTTATGTGGTAAGCATCTTTTGACCAAACGACAAGGTCATCAGTCCAATAGTTTGCAGATAGCGGCCATGTATGTGTGCAAATTGATTCACCATATCAATTCAATCACGGTGAAACCGAATTGGATGAAATTTTGTACAGAGGTAGCACTAGCTAAGGGCACCTTATATTCATGTTTAATATCCGTATAGCACGTTGTATAGCAACTAGCTACTACAACCAACATTCAATTATACTCCTTGAAAAGGACAAAGAGTTATAACAATACCCATGCATTTAGGAGAAAGTAGGCTATATGTTCTTTACTGAACATCTTGTTTCCTAGCGTATTTCCCGCGTTGGCGCATGGTCCGCTTGCTTGGTTGTTGTTCGCCACTTCTTCCTGCCGAAGGAATCTTGAGGTTTGAGGCCGCACACCAGTAGGTCTTACCTGATTCTATCCATCCATCGTTTCTTTGGGCGCCCACGAGGTCTATAGTCTCCTGGATCGTATCGGAGCTTCATGTCCTCCATCCCAATTCTCGTCTCAATTACAAACACACTTCTACAGTCACCACAATAACACAGATCATCAGACAAGTTCTACAAACACCCCTGTACACGGGGTTATTATTATTGAATTTCCCTATTTAGGATTAAAATTGGACAATTACAGAAAAGTTACTTACTTATATTACATTATAGTAACTTACTGAAGATATGATGGATGAATGTACAAAAATTACGTTAACAATAGAATGTTTTAAATGTATGATTGAGAGGTTTTGTCAGTCCATTGTTGAAGTAACTCAGGTGACATCTTATAATATAGCCTATCTTTCTCTTTCAAAGGCAGGGCAGTCGAAAGGTAGGTGATGTACAGTTTGGGAGGATCCACGAAAGCATGTACAGTAATTATAAAATTAAAATTAAATTTAAATTTAAAAAAGAAGATTAAAACTATAATAATGAATATATGAAATAAAGGAAAGTCATTCAATTCAAAATCATAGCCTAAATTATAAATTATTTTATTCTTACTATCATCATCATCATCACCCATCAACCATCAACGATAATAATCAGACCATGGTAATGCCTGATTTGAGATAATTCTGATGAGTTGTCTTTATTACGCGGTACTAAATTTGAAATGTTTCAAGTTTTATATCTTAGCATCTAGTACGACCAGAGTAGCCTATAGATTGGTTAATAATATTATAATTTTATAATTTTGTCATTGTTAATAGTATTAACTAATATTTCTTATTCATCATAAATTGTAGACTCGACATATAGTCTCTACTGTCTTATTATTAACTGATTGATCAATCAATTATACAATTACCAATTTAATTATAATTATAATTAAGTGTATTATTTGTGTTCTAAGTATAAAAGTATGTTGTGTTTGTTGTATATAAGTGAAGGCCACGCAGACTTAACAACGCGAATAAAAAAATAAATATATAAATTATTCATTTATTAGCTGGCTGGGTGGCTCAGCGGTAATGTTCTCGCTTGCTGAGCTCAATGTTGCAGGTCCGTGTCCTGGCGCAGTCAGCTGGCATTGGAGGGTGCGCAATTGCGAGGGAGACGTGTCAGTAGATTTACTGGCACGTTAAAGATCCGCTTCAGGGCAAACTTCCGGCACCCCGGCGTCTCTAAAAGCCAGACTAGTAAAAAGGGACGTAAAACAATGTTATTATTATTCATTTATTAATTTAGGGGACGATAACCTAGATGTTAGGCCCCTTAAAACAACAATTATCAGCATCATCATTATTTATTACTTAAATAAATTTAAAAAATGAATAAATGAAATGAAAATGAATAAATAAGTAATGAACAAATTAATAAAAAAAAAATAACCTAGGATAAATTGTAAAATTTAATTAAAAAGATTAATAATAATTATATACAAAATAGTCAAAATTTAACTCTTCCAGTATCATTGAAATATGTTGAACTATTTTCTGAGTGATCGTTTTTTTAAAGAAAATGTTCAAGACCTGCTAATTTTTATTAACTTTTTAAATATTGTTTAGAAAAACATTTAAATTGAGGTAAACAGAACAAAATATGAATCAGTTCAGGGAGACCATGGAATTCGATCTTGGAAAGCAGCCATACATTTTAGTGCTTAACGTGTATCTGATCTCATTTTCATAGGTTTCATAGTCACTTGCCAGTTTTCAATATCACAGTCCGTTTTGTCCTAATGTCTTGAAATCGTAGTCATGTTTTTATAGTTCGAGCGCGATATTTCATTGCTTACACCGTACATCAGCTAATACTGTCTAACTAAGTATGGATTTTACTAATCCTGATAATGTACATGATGTGATTCATTTTCGGTTCCATTTTGTTCATACATGTTGTCTACTACCTTCCTGCCACCTATCGTAATTCAATGTAAACTTACAATAGCCGACGGAATATTCCGTTCGTGGTCCGGGGAATTACATTGCGGAATATAGCCTATCGTAAACGACACGCAAATCTGAGGTATTAGCGCTGAATATTCCAGAAAAGACACAGTACATGTTAATAAATAAAAGTAAATTATTTCAAAAATAATTTTGACCTACAAAATGATAAAATGTGTTTTATGAACATCATTAATAAAATGGAGCTTGTATGTGTTATGGAGAAAGAGCTCAATATAATATTCCTTCAGTACTGAGAGTTTTGCGTGACAATACATTTTGTAATGATCAGATAGTAAACATTCTCACAGCTAGGCATGTCCTCATGAGGTGCACACCCACTGACAATATCACAGTTCCATATGTTGAGAGGATTAAATCTACTGTTGGGACATCGTGGCCAAGCTATTAACAGGAATTTTCTGTAGGTCAACATTAATGTGGCCAATGAGATTGGTTGGAAAGCAAGAATTATTTTATCGCCCTATTACCTGAAAGAAGTACATTAATTATCAATACACTTGTTAACATCTGTTCTAACGAATGGGATATTTAAATTGGATGACATGTTTCGCTCGTAAAGCGAGTATCATCAGATCCAAATATACAAGTCAAAATTCCTCTACATAATATAAGGTGCGTTCAAAAATTAACGAGCCGGAGGCTGTAATGCGCAAACCGGTGACGACATCGGCTAATCGTGGCGTGTGTAACAAGGTGTGGTTATGACCAGAGCCTGGAAGGTCACAGCCCGTCGCTAGAGGGCACGCGTGCACGTCACGTGACGATACAAGGCGAGCAGCAGCATGTATCAATCGTCCAACCAAGACCAAGACAGTAGGCCATTCGACATGCATCCTGGTGTGGTTGAAGACTGTGGGGCACCCATTGGGCACACACTTTCCGCAAGTGCAGTCGTTCCTTCATGATGGTGTGCACACTTCCGACGATCAATCCGACCTCGGCGGCTATGGCGTTCACTGTCACTCGGCGGTCCTGGGTAATGAGTGCATTAATCAGCTGGACGTTGTCATCGGTAATGCAGGGGGGTGCCTCAGACCAGGCATCATCAGCTAACGACAACCGTCCTTCCCTGAAGCGCTTGTGTCACGTGACGTGCACGCGTGCCCTCTAGCGACGGGCTGAGACGTTCCACGCTCTGGTCGGAAACACACCTCGTTACACACGCCACGATTAGCCGATGTCGTCACCGGTTTGCGCATTACAGGCTCCGGCTCATTACTTTTTGAACACACCTTATACTACCAAAACTCAGAATGTCACAAATATATATCGAGTGGAACATGTCATCGAATCAACCACCCCCATCCCCTAAATATGTTAAAACGTTACCAAGGCACCACTGTAAAATGGCTTCTAATGTTTCAACATTGTGGTCATGTAGCCCCGTTACTTGGTTGTTTGTAAAATGTTTGATAACGTGTGTCAATGCCATGGCTGCATCACTGTGTGTATTTATAACTGAGACTATGATTTGCAGACAGCCTCCGTGGCTTAGGCGACAGCACGCCGGCCTCTCACCGCTGGGTCCGTGGTTCAAATCCCGGTCACTCCACGTGAGATTTGTGCTGGACAAAGCGGAGACAGACAGGTTTTTCTCCGGGTACTCCGATTTTCCCCGTCACAATTTTATTCCAGCAACACTCTCCACTCTCATTTCATTTCATCTGTCATTCATTTAATCATTGCCCCAAGGGAGTGCGACAGGCTTAGGCTGCAGGCACAGTTCATATCCTCGCCGCTAGATGGGGGCTTCATTCATTCCATTCCCTGACTCGGTCAGTCGACTGGAAGCAGGCTGTGGATTTTCATTTTTCACTATGATTGGCAGATTATATTGATTTATTGTGTAGGAGGAAACGGGACTTGGAAGAGAAGCTAAGGAAATTAGAGGAATATGGGGCAGAGATTGGACTGACGATTACTCAGAAGAAAACAAAGTATATGCTAAGATCTGGGAGAAAATATCATGAATTAGAGAAAAATGTGAAACTGAATGAGAAAGAATATGAGCGCTGCAAAAATTTTATATATTTAGGGTCAATGATAGCTGAAAACAATGATATTAGAGAAGAAATACATGCAAGGATAGCAGCTGGAAATAGGAGTTACTTTGCTTTGAGCAAAGTATTTAAAGCAAGAAGTCTTAGTAGAAATCTGAAGCTGACTGTATATCGTACGGTAGTGAGATCTGTGGTGATGTATGGTTCAGAGACTTGGACCATGACACAAGGTGATGAGGAATTGCTAAGGTGATGGGAAAGGAAGATACTAAGGAAAGTATATGGACCAGTAAAAGAGGGTGAATTCTGGTGAATCAGAAATAATATGGAGATAAGAGAGTTGTATGGTAAGTCAGATATAGTAGTGGAAATTAAAAAATTACGAGCCTTACAGTAGTGGCATATGATGTGTAAAATCTGACATAGAAGAAACCTCACGTGAAATTGTTGATACACCGGTATTTTATACTATTATTGGCACAAATATTAATCTATTGTAAAAGGGAGTGTTTTACAGATATTGTAGTTTATAATACGGAACTCATTTTATTGCATGATTTGTAGCTTCCACCAGCACTAGCCTAAATAAAGCATACGATATGGATCAACTAGATTAATAGACGCGACACCGCTCATAACCTTAAATTCCTTATAAACAGGTCCTCTTGATTCACAGACCAACACGTAATTTCATATGGATTCTGTTAAAATGAGTCATATTGATATGATAAATATCGTTTAAAATGATAATGTGGTAGTAAAAATATCTACCCCGTCCGTGATTCGAACCCGAGATCTCTAGATTCACAGTGATAGGCGCTAACCCCACGGCTATTTCGACTACGCTCATATTATGCACAAGATGGTGACTTATTTCCACGTTCCAATAATACTGCATTACGGAATTAAGTTTCATTTTACATATTGCTTGTTTCGATAATGTTCCTGCGTGAAATTGAGTTTAAAATGCCTTATGCATAGGCCCTCTTGTGAGTAAAGAGATTGTATTCAGCAATAGTTCATGAAGGTTTGCTCAATTCTTGTATAACCACAACGATTATATTATATTGATGACTGCATTACCGTTATGTGGGTTAATATTTGAACAGCCATTGTGCAGAAACATAATACCGGCAATGCCGACTACTTACAATTTTTGATATTAAGACATTTTACCATTTATATACTGATACGAAGACTTCGAACATGTACGATGTGCTTTGTTTCAATCACTTGACACCAGAGTTCGCATGAGCGTTTACCGTTCAGTATGTCATATACATTCCACATAGCCGAGAGTACGTCATGGTATCAATTTCCGACACCGCACGCTCATTGTTTCTCTTACCACTGCCAGGTGGATCTTACCACTGCCAGCTGGATCGATCGATCACACTTCCGTTGGATCGAACGGAAGTGTGCCAGCTGGTGCCACCTCGATCGTTCCGATCCACTTCCGTCCCATTCTTCAAAATCACTCCCACAAAAATATCTAGCAACCGAGTGGAAAGATGTTACACATCAATAAAGAGTAGTAGACTGCATTTGTTGAGACATGTAGAAAGAATGACAGAGAACATGGTGGTAGGAAGGTCTTCAATGGGAAGCCAGGAGGACGGCGTGTGAGGAAAGACCTAGGACCAGATGGCTGGACAACGTAGAGATGATCTTGAAATGGCTTCTATAGCCCTCACTGTTGCGTGACAAATATACTGTTTTCTACTAAGATATGTTGTTTTAATGGGCGCCAAGACCTCAACGCTATGTTGAAATCTAAATTTGTATTTAACAACACCTAGCTCTGGTAGAACACCTTCAAGAATCTTTACTCTCAGATCGTGGTATGATTGTATCATTAACCCAACAAACAATTGTATCAGGAGAAGGAATTGGTCTATATCTAATGCTACCTACTGAAAACAAAGATTGCATGGTTAAAAAAATTAATTTATTGTATAAAAACCAGTATAGCAAAATTAATAATAATAATAATGATAATAACTTTGAATTTAAATTGGAGCGTTGCGATTTAAATATTACCGCTAGAAAATTACGTGAAAACGGAGTCGGATAAATTACTGATTTTACTCTTATTTCCAAGCTATGAATTTACTGAATTACTGAATATGAAACAAAGAAAGACGAGAGATTGCGTAGTTATGTGTCATTCGCGCTTACCACTGGAAATTGCCGTAGCATTTCCCTCGTACTGGATGTTGAAGTGAGCTTCCCATAGCCTCCTGGACGTCGTCATCTTCTTCGTTGTTGATGATATATTTGTAGATATGAAGATTTATGGTCCGAACATCGGAACCAACACGTACAACCACAACGGTTAAGTTTCACAAGGATAGTCGCTAACTCCACTGAACATCGGAGCCACTCACTCGTGCAACCATACTGGTTAAATTTTATAACGATAGTCCTCGTTTCCACGGCGTGCAAACCATATATGCACCCGCCGCATCCCTACTCTTCAGCCGACTTCTTCACGCTCGTCCTCCACTGATTGGCTGACCCCTCACGCGCTATAATCCCCTCTTCTGGCTCATTACACTCGGCGGGAGGGTGAAGTCGTTTGCCGTTCCATACATCCGCCTTTTCTTGACGATGCGACCCAGCCTTGCGTCATACTACTTGACAAGCATAAGCCTGTATCAGAATTCCCAGTGAGTCATGTCTCTTAATATACCCTAACTGACGAAACTCCGTAAAATTCCGTAATCATATAATTTTCTATGATAATGTCGTTCGTAATAATTTGCTTGATAGTGTTTTCTAAGACATAGAAAACCTATCTGTATGCTTATAATTTTATAAAATGCTCCGAAAAATACCTTAATAATAATTATAATAAATTAATAATAATAATAAATTAACATGAAAAATTCTCTTGGCTGAACAATTTGCCGCGTAAATAAATATAGAATGGCTTCCTACTGACTTATGCCAGTGGCATGAAAACCCCTCGAAAAACACGTTACATATTCGCCTCGGATCATCGGATGATTTACCGTGACGACGGCCCATTATCCGATTATCCCAGACACGTTAACAAAATCCCATCCAAAATACATATTACATAAATGAAATCACCCTAAATTACATATAAGTTATATACACTCATAATTTTTCTTTACGCACTTTGCGTCAAAGTTTGTCGTCATAATGGATTGCACTTTGCAACCAGTCCAATGTTTTTCATATAGAATAATGTTCCACGGATATTTCCGCCTCTCAAATTTCTCTATGTTGGAAAATAGACATAAATAATGTGTGAGCACTATGTATTTATGATGTCATATAACACACATTGAAGGTGTTCTGATATATTTATATCACCATAGAACTTCCTAATTTCACTGGAGGTCCCTTCCTTATGGTGAAATTTAATCTCACTTATCACTGAGCGCACGATCACACTATTGTGGCAGCGCCTCGTGACCATAATACTTAATCTCTCTTTAAAGTAGATTAAATTAATATTGACTTCTGAAAAAAAAACAGTAAGTGCGCATTACATATAACACCAAATATTTCTGTGCCGTAATCGCCCTGTCTTCTTAAGTTCCCGTAGACTATATTCTACTTAATACTAGTTCTCAACACAGACCAGTTCTCCTCACACAAATAATACCTTTGTTCAAATTACCTTAAATTACACACTTACAAATCTTACATGGCGAGGCCGTAAACAGAAATCACGTGTGCTGATATGTATGAGTTTCATGAAGGACTGTCTCGCCTTCTGATGGCCCATCTTTTGTCTCGTGGACGCCTTAAGCAAAAATACCCTGTTCAAGCGCTCACCCATCTCTAGGAGACAAATGGGAATTCACCAGCGCTACCAAATTCTGGCCTTGGTGTATCGAGACATTTTAGTGCTCAAGAACATCCGACAATCCCGTCATATTTCCCTGTACCTTAAAAACTCTCATTTACTTACATACTACCCCCCTGTGTGACTTCTGATACGCCTGCCTTGAAGACCAGATCTTCCACACACCAAATACCACACATACTCAATTGATAGGCTGGCTCGCCAGCTAAACACACTTACTTTATGACACATACTTTCGTAGACTATGTATATTATACGTCCCGTATAACCTGTTTCCCTTACTATCCTCCAGCACATATACTGTTTTGCCAATACGTTTGGAAAATATAAATGTTTCTGTGTCACCTGCTACCAACCTTGCAAGTGGCTTCCTTAAATGAACGTCATCACGTTGCTCTACTTACCTATTTTTCAGTGTCTGTAACGATGCCCTATTGCTACTGTCCACACATGCTAACCCTACTTTCCTATGGTGTCACTCCTCTACTCGACACTCTATGACCTAAAAATGTCACTTCTGACTGACAGAATGACGACTTAGACAGCTTCAAAGTGAACCCTGCCTGATCTAACTTCTGAAAAACTATATTTAAATGACGTAGATGCTCCTCAAAACTGCGTGAACTAATTGCCATATCATCAATGTAAATGGTTACAAACTCTCCTGTGTCATCCCCTAATGCGATGTTTAAAGCCCTAATTAAAGCTGCTGAACTACTCTTTAATCCATAAGGTGTTCTACAAAATTGATAAAGATTATATTTATGACTAAAAGCTGTAAATGGTCTATCTTCGTACATAAGTGGCACCTGCCAAAAACTGGAACTCAAATCTACACAAGTGAAATACTTCTTCCCCTCAAATGTTTGCATTAATTCCTCTATTGACATAGATTTCAGCTGATCTGAACAAATTCTACTGTTAACCACACGAGCGTCTAAACAAATACGAACCGTGCCGTCGGTCTTGGGTACCGTGATCAAAGAATTAACATATGGACTGTTAGAGTGCTCAATAATCCCATCTTCAAGCATCTGATTAATTTGTGCCTCAACTGCACTCTGATAAGCGAAAGGTACAGGATATCTATGTCCTGTGAATACTGACCTATCAATAACGTTCAATGAATGTGTATAGCAATTGGCCATACCAATGCGATCCTCAAAAACTCTCCTATTACACAATAACACATCATAGAGCCGAACACATTGTTCCACCTCTATATTTCCCTGAAATGCAGCATCACGTAACGAGTCCTCTAGACTTCCGTTCGTAATCACACTGCCCACTAAACATGGAGAACCCCGCTCTACGGCTGGCGATATCTCATTTAAAGTACAAATCACACCTACAACACTACTTCTCTGAATATGGTCATTGAACGCTACTTCTACTTCAGAATCTCCCCATTTAAATTTCAAACTCCCTACATCATAACATAAGGTACCAGACACTCTACTTAGCCACTCTGAACCCAAGATAACACTGAATACTAAATTTGGAATTACAAGGCAAATCTGCTTTTCTATATGATTATTAATTGTAATGTCTACTAAAACTTGCTTAGAAATTACTTTAGACCTCTTCCCAACAGCTGTGATAACAAAAGTGCTTTTAATTGGCATCTCCTCGAAATTTACTCCAGTTCCTTTCATTTTATCATAAAATGCACTACTTATGCAACTCTTCATACCACCACTATCAATTAAAACATCTGTGTACGCCTCGGACACGTTAAATTTAACTAAGGGGCTCTTACTAGCCACTTCCTGAATAATACCTTCATCATTTAGTTCACGTAATAATTCATTTCTTACATTTAGGTCATAGGGTTCCTGTATAAGTGTATGGACAGGGCATGTTACAGACTGAGCTTCTGACCTTACATCGCAGCCTGGTTCGTGTTTAAAGCATTGCTACCGCTTGGTGTAGTACTACTGACTACTGCACTGGTCTGGTTGTTCTGGGTTGTATTAACGGTATCTCTCTGTTCGTTATTACCATTACCCCTATAATCGTTATTTCGGCCTTGATTTCCCCTGAAATCATTATTTCTACCTTGGTAGTTCGTACCATACCCATTTCCTCTGTACTGGTTATGCTGATTACTATTATTATTATTATTTTGCTTCCCCCTATTTTGAACGCTGGCCCCTTCGCCACTGTTCCCTTGAACTTCCTGGTTCCTATTCTCAATAGGCCTGTTATTATTGTTACCCTGGTTCCTACCGAAATTCTCCTCGTAACCGCCTCTTCCCAGAGCATCGAATGTACTCAATAAATTCTCCACTTGTGAGATAGATTTAACATTTTGGATACAGGCAGCTTCTTTGATTCTGTATGGGAAATGTCTTAGTAATAGCCAGACTACATCACTCTCCTCCTTCAAACCATCTAGATATTTGCACGTTAATACCTGTCCTAAAAAGTACTCGGTCATAGTGTAGTTGCCTCTCGGGTTATATTTCCCACACACAATTCCCTCACGATGCTGAGACTGAATGACCTCATTCCAAAATTTCTCGCAAAATTTAACTTTGAAATCTGTAATATTCTCAAAATTGTCTCTGTAGACAGCAAACCAGTTTCTTGTCTCCCCTACAAACGCTTGCTCTAAAATTTCAACTACCTGGCACCACTCAACACTACCATCTTCCAACCTCTCGCCGAATTTATTTTCTATAGTATTCATGAACTCCATTGGACAACCCTGCCGATTACTAAATTTGCCTAGTTCTATTTCCCTGTGAGTGCTATTCACATAAACTGGCCTACTCTGGCTATTTTCCTGCCTAATTCTAGCTTTCAACTTCTGTTCTAATTCAGCAATTTTCTCCTCAGCTTTTCTTTCGATATTAGTTACAGTTAACCTAATGCTCCCTTCCGATGCTTCAACTTTACCACTTAACTGAGCTTGTTTCTCACTAATCTCATTAATGTTTTCCTTATTCCTCTCCCTTTAAGTATTAACTTCAGTGATTATTTCTGCATGTACTTTATCAATTCTTCCCCCCAGCTGTTCTTTAACCTCTTTTGTTGCTACCTGTTTCTTGTCAATTTCTCCCCTGCTGTGTTTCAAGTTGCACTAGTTCTTTTAAATTTTCAGCCTGTGTACTGATTCTCCTTTCTAACTTCTCCTGTACTTTTCCTAATTTTCTGTCTACATCTGCAATAACCTCTTTAGCCTTCTCTTCCATCACCCCTCTGATCTCATCTCTAATCAGCTCAAATTTATCACTAATTTCCCTACTGTTTTGTTCAAGTTTAGTATTTAAACTATCGCTCAATTCCCTATTACTCTCTTTATTTTCCCTACTATTTTGTTCAAGTTTAGCGTTTAAAGCTTCAGTACTCTCTTTATTTTCCCTACTATTTTGTTCAAGTCTAGAGTTTAAAGCATCAGTACTAATTTTGTTTTGTTGCATAAATTGGAGAAGCAAACTCTCTAACCCTGCTTGACTGTTTTGATTACCCCCCTCAGTATCGGGATTTACCTCCGACATCCCTGTACTGCTTTCATTTCCAAGACTAGCCATACTGCTCGTATCTTCACTATCCAACTGGTGACCACTACGCAACTTCATCTCTTCCTCAACACTACCCATGCTGATACACACCGATAAATGAAAACCCCCCAAAATACAGGCACAGAAATATATACCCTTCTCCTTCCACAAATGTTATTAGGTTTTCAGCCCCAAGTTGGTAGCGACAAATGTAATGTCTTCTATCGCCCTCTCTGTTGCGTGACAAATATACTGTTTTCTACTAAGATATGTTGTTTTAATGGGCGCCAAGACCTCAACGCTATGTTGAAATCTAAATTTGTATTTAACAACACCTAGCTCTGGTGGATCCCCTTCAAGAATCTTTACTCTCAGATCGTGGTATGATTGTATCATTACCCCAACAAACAATTGTATCAGGAGAAGGAATTGGTCTTTATCTAATGCTACCTACTGAAAACAAAGATTGCATGGTTAAAAGAAATGAATTTATTGTATAAAAAACCAGTATAGCAAAATTAATAATAATAATAATGATAATAACTTTGAATTTAAATTGGAGCGTTGCGATTTAAATATTACCGCTAGAAAATTACGTGAAAACGGAGTCGGATAAATTACTGATTTTACTCTTATTCCCAAGCTATGAATTTACTGAATTACTGAATATGAAACAAAGAAAGACGAGAGATTGCGTAGTTATGTGTCATTCGCGCTTACCACTGGAAATTGCCGTAGCATTTCCCTCGTACTGGATGAAGTGAGCTTCCCATAGCCTCCTGCACGTCGTCATCTTCTTCGTTGTTGATGATATATTTGTAGATATGAAGATTTATGGTCCGGGCATCGGAACCAACACGTACAACCACAACGGTTAAGATTCACAAAGATAGTCGCTAACTCCACTGAACATCGGAGCCACTCACTCGTGCAACCATACTGGTTAAATTTTATAACGATAGTCCTCGTTTCCACGGCGTGCAAACCATATATGCACCCGCCGCATCCCTACTCTTCAGCCGACTTCTTCACGCTCGTCCTCCACTGATTGGCTGACCCCTCACGCGCTATACTCCCCTCTTCTGGCTCATTACACTCGGCGGGAGGGTGAAGTCGTTTGCCGTTCCATACATCCGCCTTTTCTTGACGAAGCGACCCAGCCTTGCGTCATACTACTTGACAAGCATAAGCCTGTATCAGAATTCTCAGTGAGTCATGTCTCTCAATATGCCCTAACTGACGAAACTCCGTAAAATTCCGTAATCATATAATTTTCTATGATTATGTCGTTCGTAATAATTTGCTTGATAGTGTTTTCTAAGACATAGAAAACCTATCTGTATGCTTATAATTTTATAAAATGCTCTGAAAAATACCTTAATAATAATTATAATAAATTAGTAATAATAATAAATTAACATGAAAAATTCTCTTGGCTGAACAATTTGCCGCGTAAATAAATATAGAATGGCTTCCTACTGACTTATGCCAGTGTCATGAAAACCCCTCGAAAAACACGTTACAATCTGAGAAGGATGGGAGTCAGAAGATGAAGGAACAAAGCAGTCAACAGGGAAGAATGGTGGAGATTGTCCGGGAGGCAAAGACCCTACAAGGGCTGTAGCGCCAAGGAGTAAGTAAGTATGATTTGGAAAGAAGTGGTCGTGGCGTTAAGTTGGGAACCATCCTAGCATATGCCTGGAGTACAAGTGGAAAACCACGAAAACCCACGTGTTGTTATCAACGTGTTTTTAGGCTTTGGTTTGGGACATCTTGGTCATCAGCCCTGTATGCCTGGGTATGTTTTCGAAATGTGTGATAACCTCTGTTTCTGTTATGACTGTAGTAGTGTGTGTAACTGTAACCTATTTGTTGCGGTCGAGGATGGGATAAGAGCCCCGGTACCGTACTTGAAGTAAGGTACTAGCCTGGCATTTGCTTGTGTGTGGATAAACCCGGGGATAACCACATTCAGGATAGCCGCTGCCAGCGCCGGGATTCAAACCTTGGATTTCTCGAGTTGCTACAGCGCCCCATTGCGGCTGTGGTGAGCAATTTATCACTAACGGCTACAACGCGCTGGAAGACCACTTACAGGTGGAAATTGAACCCAGGAACGTTGGATCCGAAGTCCTAATATGAACCCCGAGACAACATGAGGTAACTATACATACCACATTTGTCTTATTAAATAATTTGAGATGTTTCCAACATCTTGGTCATCAGCCCCGTGTAGTTAGGTGTATATGATGCTTGTCTGATAACCTGTATTCTGTGATGACTGTAGTAGTGTGTGTAATTGTTTCATGGACGAGGATGTCCGGCTCCGTGGCTAAATGGTTAGCGCGCTAGGCTTTGGCCCAAAGTGCCTCGGGTTCAATTCCCGGCCGATTTTAATCTCCTGGGGTTAATTCCCGTGGGTCGGGGACTGGGTGTATGTGCCGTCTCCATCATCACTTCATCCTCATTACGACACGCAGGGCGCCCACAGGCATCAACTAGAAAGACCTGTACTCGGCCTCTTCGGAGGCCACACGATCATTATTATGGACGAGGATGGGATAAGAGCCCTGGGGCTTGAAATAAGATAGGCTACTACCCGGTATTTGCCTGGGAAGAGTGTGGAAAAATCCAGGGAAAACCACACACAATCACTGCCAAGATTCGAACCTACTTGCTCCAGCTGCCGGTGCGGTCGTGTGCACGAGTTAACGCGTACGCGTACGGACTGACTTCTCTGATATTATACTGTACAGTTCATTCTGATTAAGTTTACTGATTATAATTCTTTATCAAATTATTTTACTCACACACAATTTTACAGGCATCATTTTATCGCAAATAACAGTGTTCAATCAACCCCGAAAGGACAAATGAGAAGAGGAGGGTTCTATTACCTCCTCAACCAACCTAAAAGTGGCTTCCCAGTTCAATTTTTTCGTCAAAAGCCAGGATCATATACAATTAAGGGCCACACTGCTTCTCCTTAAATCCTAGTCCCAAATACACATACACAAACGAGTACAGTAGCGGCGTAGTTGGTAGCATGCTGAGCTTCTATGCCCAAGGTCGCGAGTTCAAACCCGGCCGAAGTCGTCGGATTTCTTAAGAAAGTTAAGAATCCCTCAGTATGCCTTCCATCGGAGGGGAAGTAAAGCCGGCGGTCCATGTCATAGATTTATGGCATGTAAAAGTTCCTTTCACAGACTAAACTTGTGTGAAGCTAAATTTCTAGGTTAGATTTCGTTGGAACGCTCTATCAAAGTTTCAACGTCCACCACAAGGTATCGTTGATATCCGGTAGCGAAAGTGGGAACTACTTGAAATTGAACGGAACTTATAGCTCACCCTATGGGTGTCCTCTTGAAGCAGCTACAGCCTCTGGCGAGCCGAACATGTCCTCAGACACTCCTGGCACTAAACGCCATACGATAAATAAATAAATAAACTTGACAAATGCCTCATACAAGGATATGGGACTGATGGCGGTCATGATATCTCAAGCCCCTCAATTAAATAAAAACATTATTTAGTTAGCTTACCACGGTGGGTGAGTGGATAGCGAGTCGGTCTACTAACCCCAAGATTGCAGGTTCGCTCCTGGCCGCGGTAAGTGATTTTTGAAAGGCGTCAAAAATACGACACGCATGTCATACGATGTTGACATGTCAAAGAACCCATTTGAATTTAGTAGGCCGTGTTCATAATGGCAAAATTAAACTCGGGAGTTTCCGCCAACACAAAGTTCCTCATTTCTCTACTAGAAAGCGCTATAGTGTTCAAGGAGCTTAGATTTCTAACCTCCTTGACTTTCATAGTGATTCAAGGAACAACGAAATTTGACATGCAAGCTACTCTCTGGGTGTCAAATTACAAAGCATGCACCCAGCACCCGGGGCCATAAGATATTATTATTATTATTATTATTATTATTATTATTATTATTATTATTATTATTATTATTTAGTTGAGTTTCTTGTTCCTCCTACGGCGCCGGCCCATCAGTCGCAGAAAGTAGGCTACTAACAGGTGACGAGCACAGCATTCAACAAGTTAAAGAGCATCATCTATTTGTCGGTCACAGCTGGAATGCTGAGTGTGCCCTTCTAAGCACCAGTGATACATTCTGGTAATCTCACTTACCCTCAGGGAACATCTCATTTCCACAGGTGCTATTACTCTCGGCCAGGAAGGACGACTACCGCTGTATTAATCTGGCCTACGCTTGGTCCATCAACTCCTCAAATAGCTCGAAAACTTTAGAATGAGCCCCTTCCACCTCACATTCTATTACTGAGTTCCTCTCATAAGCTGAGTTAAGTGAAGCACGACTAACTACTGGCCCCGTAACGTAGGACTAACGAATAGCTCGTAACATTGCTTCCTGCAGACTTCCTTTAGCAGCAGAGAAAGTGGGTTAACAAGACACAGTATTTCTACATCCTTCCCGTAAGGATCACAGACCCATACTCGGAGCCTTCCAATAAATATAATTAATTGCCTTTGGGTCAAACAAATCGCGTAATTATTGGAATTACTTTATAGGTTTTTATTTATTCATTTATTTCCTTATTGATATATTCATTCATTTATTCATATACTTATTCATATATTCATTCATTAATTCATGTATTTATAGATTTATTCCTTAATTCATTTATTAATTTATTCAATCATTAATCCATTCATGTATTTATTTACTTATTTATGTATTCGTTTATTCATTAATTTATTTATGTACTTATTTATCTATTTATTTATTTATTTATTTATTTATTTATTTATTCATTTTCTTATTTATTTATCTATTCATTTATTTATTTATTTATTCATTCATTCATTTATTTATTTATTTATCTATTTATTTATGCATTTATTTATTCATTCATAAATTAATTAATTAATTAATTTATTTATTTATTTATTCATTCAATTACCTATTTATTTATATATTAATTAATTGATTAATTAATTCATTCATTCATGTATGTATTTATTGATTCATTTATTCATTCATTCATTCATTTATTTATCTACTTATTAATCAAATAATTAATTAATTCATTCATTCATTTATTTATTTATTTATTGATTCATTGATTCATCCATTCAATTATTTATTTACTTATTTATTTATGTATTTATTTATTTATTTATTTATTCATTCATTTATTTATTTATCTATTTATTTATGCATTTATTTATTCATTAATAAATTCATTAATTCATTAATTCATTAATTCATTAATTAATTTATTTATTTATTTATTTATTTATTTATTTATTCAATCATTCATCCATTCATTTATTTATTTTCTTATTAATTAATTAATTAATTTATTCATTCATTCATTTATGTATTTATTTATCTATTTATTTATTCATTTATTTATTAATTCAATTACTTATGTATTTATCTATTTACATATTAATTAATTAATTAATTGATTAATGAAATCATCCATCATTCATTCATGCATGTATTTATTTATTTATTCATTTATTTATTTATTTATTCATTCATTTTTTCTACTTATTAATTAATTAATTTATTTATTTATTTATTTAGTTATTCATTCATTCATTCAACCATCCATTCATTTATTTATGTATTTATTTATCTATTTATTTAATCTTTTATTTATTAATTTATTTATTTATTCATTCATTTATTTATTTATCTATTTATTCATTAACTAATTTATTTATTTATTCAATCATTCATCCATTTATTTATTTATTTATTTATTTATTTATTTATTTATTAATTCATTCATTCATTCATTTATTCACTCATTTATTTATTTATTTATTATTTATTTATTTATTCATTTATTCATATAGTTTAGTTATTTCGTTAGTTAATTACTTAATTAGTAATGTTCTAGCGGTGTGTATTGAAACGCCAGTCCCTGGTTTGGATCATGGTTCTGTCGTAAAAATTAATTCTGATCTGAGGGATGAAAAGAGGTTTACTCATCCTCGCGAAAAACAAACAGGAAGAGTTGTGATTTACTCCCACCTCAGCCATCTTGGAAGTAGTTCTCCATGTGTTACAGCCTAGTTTCTACTTTAGGCCATCCCCTTTGCAATCCTAACCCCAATTACCCACACATAAGCACTGACAATACAATATTAGTGATTATCTTAGTGAAATGAAAATCCACAGCCTGCTTCCAGTCTCCGACCGGGTCAGGAATGGAATGAATGAAGACCCCATCTAGCGGCGAGAATATGAACTGTGCCGGCTGCCGAGGCCTGACGCACTCCTCTGGGGCAATGATTAAATGAATGACAGATGAAATGAAATGATAGTGGAGAGTGTTGCTGGAATGAAATGTTGACAGGGAAAACCAGAGTACCCGGAGAAAAACCTGTCGATTATCTTAGTGATTCCACATAATTATATTCAAGTACAGAATAATCCAGGCCCCTAACAACTGTGGGGACTGATGCAAAGCACAAGAAGGACAAAATATAATTTATAAGACTGGCAACGCTCGGACCATGGCTCTCGAAAATAATAAAATAAAATCTACATAATACAAACAAGTAGTTCCATGACGAACTAATGATCCTACTTCTCTTAAAATTTAAGACTCATGACGATGATTTCGTCTAGAATAATGACAAAATTAAGTTGGTAATACTGACATTTCTAATTACTTCGAAGTATACATGAAATTGTGTAGTCTAATAGAGCGCTACAGTTGGCAGGCCTTGTGGCTGAATATTTTCTTAGATCCATCTCTTAAGGTACAGAATGCACATACAAAATTTGGTTGAAGTTCGATGGATTATATGGACGTTACATGCAGTTAGACATTGGATCTATCAGCGAGCGTAAAATCATGTTGGCAACAATGTCATGTATGTTTTGCTTGCAAGGGAAGTATTAGGTAAGACAGATCGAAACCTATCTTGAAACTTTGTGGACGCAATCGTTCTACTATAAGAGGACAATGTGCGGAAAATCAGCTGCAAGGCTCCGAAATCATGTGGTGAATCTCTCATATAAATCAATGTGAGGTAGCGAGTACCGTACATGTTGGAAGGGACAGCCCTGACCGCCCAAGCACTCGAGGCCGGTGGGAATGAGCCGCACGCTCCAGTCAGCATATACGCCCCACCTTGCTATTATGCCGAGTGCCACAAAGATGTCCAGCTCATCCAGCCGTCATGCCTGCATACCAGGGTGTCAGATACAATTTCGGAGCCTTGCAGTTCAATCTTGCAGCTGATTTTCCGCACATTGACCTCTCACAGTACAACGATTGCGTCCACCAAGTTTCAAGATGGGTTTCGACCTGTCTTACCTGATACTTCCCTTGTTAGAATTAATCTGAAATATTATGATCTATTATTGTGCCAATTTTGGATGAAATCCATTTGTTAGTATAGAAGTTACATGTATTTAAAAATTGGACCTATCAGCAGGCTTAAATCATGTTGGCAGCACTGACGTATATTAGTTACTCCAAATTAATTGAGAATGTAAGGTAGTATTTGTATGCAAAGTTTAGAGCTGTTGGCTTGCATATTTTTCTGATATATTGAGATTAGGATGAAAATAAAGAGAACATTTACTAACAGTTGGCAGTCCTGGTTGCTCTGAAAAATACGGATTATCATATCTGTTATGGTACACATACTACATACGAAATTCGGTAGAAATCGAATTGTTAGTATGAAAGTTACATCCATATAACGATATGACCTATTAGCAGCCGTATAATCATGTTGGCAAGCCTCCGTGGCTTAGGCGGCAGCACGCCGGCCTCTCACCGCTGGGTCCGTGGGTCAAATCCCGGTCACTCCATGTGAGATCTGTGCTGGACAAAACGGAGGCAGACAGGTTTTTCTCCGGGTACTCCGGTTTTCCCTGTCAACATTTCATTCCAGCAACACTCTCCACTATCATTTCATTTCATCTGTCATTCATTTAATCATTGCTCCAGAGGAGTGCGTCATGCCTCGGCAGCCGGCACAGTCCATATCCTCGCCGCTAGATGGGGGCTTCATCCATTCCATTCCTGACCCGGTCGGAGACTGGAAGAAGGCTGTGGATTTTTCATAATCATGTTGGCAACACTGTTACGTATGGCCTCCTGGAAATTAGCTCCCATGCATACCTTCCGAGATATCCAACATGGAGCTCAAATTTCAATTACGATTCTTCAGTAGTTGGTAGCACTGACGTCATTTTCAAATATGGCGTTGAGATATCTCTACGCATACCAAATTCAGTTACGATAGCTGCAGCCGGGTAA
Source organism: Meconema thalassinum (assembly GCA_946902985.2). NCBI lineage: Eukaryota > Metazoa > Arthropoda > Insecta > Orthoptera > Tettigoniidae > Meconema > Meconema thalassinum. Next base: position 285,743,436 of record OX336391.1, on the reverse strand, counting down.
GAGTTGATATGGGGGGGGGGGGGGACAACACACACACACATGGACTGACAGAAGGACAGACATACACATTTTTGTCTGGATCGATCCCATAAGTCTACTTTTTCCTTATTTTTACAAAAAGTGAAAAGTAGGCTAAAAAAAAATATTTGTACTTCCACTTTGCATCTAAAATTTAAATCTGAACATTTTCGCCTTTCATCATCGTTATGGGACTCACAATTCGATAATGTTGCGGATGTTTCGATTAGGGGCTAAAGGTATCGTGGTATCATCACCATTTTCATGATCAAATGATTTGGATTTCATTTCGTCTTCCTTGTGCTTTAGATATGACCCTACCTTGTTGGTGTTTCGTTTAAATGCTTGAATCATCTTGATAATCAGTTCCGTATACTTGTATGTGTATGGATTATACTTATATTTATAGTAAATTAATTTAATATTTACTTTACTATGCTATTGTGGTGTCTGTAGAGGTGTAGTATGAGAAGAACCTGATCTTACACTATCTAGAAATTTACCTCTAGTTTAAGTGGTAAACAATATATTATTTCATATTCACTCAAAACATAGGTATAAAAATAAATCTCTTCAGAGGAAAATTTCTTTGCATAGCTGGGAATCGATTTCAGGATCGTTATGGCAGACGTCTCGTGTTTACCATATACATGTGATAGTAACAAAAGAACATGCTGTTATGATACTAATCGCATTATATGGCCAGATTTATTGGTCAATGAGAGAATGGAGAACATGCAGGTGATGGCGAGTTCCATTTTTAGACGGGACCCAGTGTATTTGAGCGAGATAATGTCTACCCTAATCATGGACCACAACACAAACAACATATATATAAAACGACTGATCACAGTCATGTGAGGATCTCATAAATTTACTTTAATTTTCTGCAAAATTTAGGAAGGAGACAAATTAAATTATTTATATCTAGCTGAAGTACCCGTGCTTCGCTACGCGTCATAAATAAATTAAAATGTGAAGGTGACAGTTAAAACAGGGGATAGGCGAGGTGCTGCGCAGAGGGAGATTAAGGATGGAACATTTTGTCCAACTACACCGCTCGGCGTTGACCGTGTTTTATAGCACAAATTAGGTTTTACTCGCTAACAATTGCAGATACCTTTCAGATAGAAAATGTAAATTTAAACCTGGCATATGCCATCGAAGGTTTGCTATTTCTTAGCGTCCTCTTTTTATTTGAAATGGAAATATGAAAGTCTGAAACCAAAGGGTGTAGTGACGTCACTAAAATGGTCGCCATCTTTAAATAGTGCAAAGTAATGAAATCAAAAGTAACCTATATGTTAACCAGGTAAATCAGCTACTTCCATGTAAAATTCACGTAAATCGGACCAGTGGTACTTGCGTGATTGAGTAATACACAGACACACACCATCTCATTTTTAGCATCGCTTCGCTCGCGTCATAGTCGTATCATATTGTTATTCAATGAAATGCAGGTTTAACCCCGTTAACACCCCTTTAGAACCTGAATACCCAAAAATCCCTCCTTAGTAAACGTTTTCGACACACAACAAACATATCCACAAAATATTATTCTTCTAACTTTAATAGTTTTGGTTGGTCGATGAGAGCGAACATCCAAAAATCCTTCCTTAGTGGACGTTTTTCTTGCAGAATTTTACCCCTCCCCATATGCCCCTTAAATTGCATTTATGAAAAAAACGGTCGAACACCTATTTATTTTATTTATTTATTTATTTATATATTCATTTATTTATTTATTCATTTATTTATTTATTTATTTATTTATTTATTTATTTTTACGCTGATTGATTTCCTCCGAGTTCAAACTCCTCCCTATGTCGTTTAAGAGATACACGCTCAGTTAGGAAACTTTCAACCCCCACTTTTCATCCCTTTCACCTCATAATATACACTACATCGAAAAACCATTAGACATGTGTCAGCTTATTTTTAATGATTAGTAAATGTGCCAAGTATCACATCCCCAAATGAAACCACTCGTGAGATATTGTTATTCAATGAAATGCACGTTTACCCCCTTAACACCTCTTTAGAACCTGAATATCCAAAACTATTTCCTTAGTGGACGTTTTCGACATACAACGAACATATCCCCAAAATTTCATGTTTCTAACTTCAATAATTTTGGCTGGGCGATGATGAGTGAGTGAGTGAGTCAGTACATTTTCTTTCATTTATTTTTGATAATTTCACCCGTCCCCGTGAACCCCTTAAATTGGATTTATGAAACAAACGGACAAACACCTATTTACTTATTTAAAGCTGTTTCCCCCTGATTTTGATGAGTGAGAAAGTGAGTCAATCAGTTAGGACACTTTCATTCCTGTTTTCTTTCCCCCAGAATTTCACCCCTCTCCAAGGGCCCCTTAAATTGGATTTATGAAAAAACGGACGAACACCTATTTACTTGTATTTTAAGCTGGTTTTTTTTCACCGAATTTAAAACTTCACGCCTATGTCGTTTCAGAGATACAAGCTCCGTCAAGAATCCCTCAACCCCCAATTTTCACCCCTTTCACCTCATAATATACACCACATCGATAAACCCTTAGACATATGTCTGATTATTTTTAATGATTAGTTTATATACCGAATATCACATCCCCAAAGACACAACTCATGAGATATCGTTATTCAATGAAATGCACGTTTACCCCCTTGACACCTCTCTAAAACCCGAATAAACAAAAATCATTCTTTAGTTAACGTTTTCGACATACAGCGAACATATTCCCAAAATTTCATGTTTCCAACTTTTATAGTTTTCGCTGGGCGTGATGAGTGAGTGAGTAAGACAGGACATTTTCTTTCAATTATTTTTACCAGAATTTCACCCCTCCCCATGGGCCCCTTAAATTGGATTGATGAAAAAACGCTTAAACACCTATTAACTTATTTTTTAAGCTGTCTTTTTCCCCTGAGTTTGATGAGTGAGTGAGTTAGTCAGTCGGTTAGGACACTTTCTCTCCTTTTCCCCCCAGAATTTCACCCCACCCCAGTGGGCCCTTAAATTAATTTATGAAAAAACAGTCGAACACCGATTTACTTACTTTTTAAGCTGATTTTTTTTTTTCGCTGAGTTTCACATTTCTCGCCTATGTCGTTTAAGAGATAGGCCTACACGCTCCGTTAGGAATCCTTCAACCCCCACTTTTCACCCCTTTCACCTCATAATAATACACCACATCGAAAAACCCTTAGACACATGTCTGCGTATTTTTAATGATTAGTTTATATGCCGAGTATCACATCCACAAATGAAACCACTCGTGAGATATTGTTATTCAATGAAATGCAGGTTTAGCCCCCTTAAACATATTTACTTATTTTTATGCTAATATTTTCCCGCTGAGTTTCAAACTCCTCGCCTATGTCGTTTAAGAGATACACGCTCCGTTAGGAATCTTTCAATCCCCACTTTTCACCCCTTTCACCTCATAAACACATCGAAAAACCCTCAGACACGTGTCCTGTTACTTTTTAATGAAAAGTTTATATGCCGTGTATCACATCCCCCAATGAAACCAATCGGGAGATATTGTTATTCAATGAAATGCAGGTTTAACCCCCTTAAGACCCCTTTAGAACCTGAATATCCGAAAATCCTCCCTTAGAAGATTTTGACATACAATGAACATATCCCCAAACTGTCATGTTTCTAACTTCAATAATTTTGGCTAGGCGATGATGAGTGAGTGAGTGAGTGAGTGAGTCAGGACATTTTCTTTCAATTTTCTTTTTTCAGAATTTCACCCCTCCCCATGAACCCCTTAAATTTGTTTTATGAAAAAAAAAACTGTCGAACAGCTATTTACTTACTTTAAAGCAGTTTTTCCCCCTGAGTTTGATGAGTGAGTCAGTCAGTCAATCAGTTAGGACACTTTCTTTCCTGTCCCCCCCCCCCCCCAAGAATTTCATCTCTCCCCATGGGCCCCTTAAATTGGATTTATGAAAAAACGGTCAAACACATATTTACTTCTTTTTTATGTCGATTTTTTTTTCGCTGAGTTTCAAACTCCTCGCCTATGTTGTTTAAGAGACACACGCTCCGTTAGGAATCTTTTAATCCCCACTTTTCACCCCCTCACCTCATAATATACACCACATCGAAAAACCCTCAGACACATGTCTTCTTATTAGCCTATTTTCAATTTTGAAAAAATAGGCTTATCAGATCACCTTTTGCCCGTGTGTGTGCGTGTGTGTGTGTGTGTGTGTGTGTGTGTGTGATTCGTGTGTGGGTCCCCCCCTAATAAAATCTAAACGGCAGGAGCGATTTCAATGAAACTCGGAAAGTTCATAGCACTATTCCCGGCGACCTCGACCGTGCCCTTCAAATTTTGTTACGGCTCACCAATCCAACATGGCGGCAGTGCGAAATATTTCACCAGCATTCAATATCTCCGAAACTATTACCGATATTACCCTGACATTTTCTATGGTGATAGGGGGAACTACTATAAGTTCACTTATGTGACTTTTGAAAACCTGGTAACTACAAAACCAACATGGTGGCCAAGCGAATTTGCGACTTTTAAATAGACGTTTCTCGCGATTTGACCAACCAAACGCAATGAAACTTGGTACAGTATATGTTTATATACATTGTAATTCACCGACATCTAACTTCGTTCAATTGTTTACATAATCACAAGATGGCGGATGTGCGAAATATTTCACCGGCATTCTATATCTCTGAAACTATTAGCGGTATCTCCCTAAAATTTTGTACGGAGATAATGGGCACTACTGGAAGTCCATCTATAAGACTTTCAAAAACCGGTTAACTACAAAACGAACATGGCGGCCAAGCGAATTTGAAAATTTTAAATAGATCTTTCTCGCGATTTAATGTTCCAAGCTCACTGAAACCTGGTACAGGAAATATTTATACACATTGTAATCCACTGGTATCTAATTTAGTTCAATTGTTTACATAACCTCAAGATGGCGGCAGTGCGAATTTTAAAATTAAGTTTTTTATTTCTTGTGATGTAGTCATGCGATCGAAGTGAAAGTTTGAATAATGAACCTACGCAATAATTTTCCTTTAATGGTACATGACTCTATGGCCTATACATTTAACAATCCGACATGGCGACCATCCGAAATATTTAGACGATACTGAATATCTACGAATCTATTTTAGCAATCAAACTGCATTTTTTAGTGTTCATAGGGGCTATGAACTTAAGTTCACCTATAGGACTTTAAATAACCTGGTGATCACAAATCCAACATGGCGGTGACGCGAATTATAAATATTCACATGGACGTTTCTCGCAATTTAACCATCCGAGTGCAGTGAAACTTGCTACAGTAAATCCTTATACGAATGTTAATCCTCTGGCATCTAATTAATTTCAATTGTTTCCATAACCTCAAGATGGCAGCTGTGAAATTTTTAAAATCTCCTTGTTTTTTCTTGTGTCCTAATTATTCGATTGAAGATTGAATACTACACGTTCACAATAATATGCATGTAACAGTACATAACTCTAGGAGCTACATATATAAAATCCAACATGGCGACCATCTGAAATAATTAGTCGGTTCTTAATATCTACGAATCTGTTACAGCAATCAAACAGAAATTGTGTATGTTGATAGTGGCAATTAATATGAGTAGGATATATGAAAATAGGCTGTATAGTTCTTCACGGAACTACTTGTTTTTAATGATGAGTTTATATGCCGAGTATCACATCCCCCAATGAAACCAATCGGGAGATATTGCTATTCAATTAAATGCAGGTCTACCCCCTTAACACCCCGTTAGAACCTGAATATCCAAAATGTCTCTCTTAGTGGGCATTTCCGGCCCTTGAAGAAGCTGCATACCAGATTTCATTCCAATCCGTTCGGTGGTTTCTGAGATTTCGTGATGAATAAATGAATGAGTGAATGAGTGGTATTTGACAAATATATAGTAGAAAGAAGATAGTGTTAAGTCTTTGTTATGCTAAACTCGGTTGACAGTGCTGTGTGAGCAGTTGAGTAACTAACGGGATTTCAAGTAAAGATCCTCATTTTCTATACCGGTAGTGCTGAGCACAATTGGCATCAAGTCGGCCGTGTCTCGACTTGAGCTATGTTGCCATGGAAACTATCTGCCTTGCCATTCCTTCATGAGTATTTTTAGCCTATTTTCAATTTGGAAACAAGTAGTTCCGTGAAGAACTATACAGCCTATTTTCATATATCCTGCTCATGTTAATTGTCTCTATCAACCAACAAAATTTCAGTTTAATTGCTGTAACAGGTTCGTAGATAATGAGAACCGTCTAAATATTCCATATGGTCGCCAGGATGGATTTTTATTTTTGTACTATTACATTAAGATTATTGTGTATGTGTGGTATTCAAACTTCAATCGCATGATTAGAACACAAGAAGTAAAAACGAGATTTTAAAAGTACGCACACCAGCCATCTTGTGATTATGCAAACAATTGAAATTAATTACATGCCAGTGGATCAACATTTGTATAAGAATTTAACGTGCAACGTTTCACGGCACTCGGATAGTTAATTCGCGAGAAACGTCCATTTAAATATTTATACTTCGCCTCACCGCCATGTTGGATTTGTCCTCACCAGGTTACTGAAAGTCCTATAGGTGAACATATGTTCATAGACTAGTCTCTATGAAAATAAAAATAAAAACAGTTTGGTTGCTGTAAAAGATTCATAGATATTGAGAACCGTCTAAATATTTCGGAAGCTCGCCATTTTGGATTGTTATATGTATAGGCCATAGAGTTATGTACCATTCAAGGACAATTATTGCCTAGCTTCATTATTCAAACATTCACTTCGATCGCATGATTACGACACAAGAATAAAAACTTAATTTTAAAATTTCGCACAGCCGCCATCGTGAGGTTATATTAACAATTGACTTAATGTAGATGGCAGTGCATTACAATATGTAAAATCATTTACTGTACCACATTTCTCTGCGCTCAGAGAGTTGAATCACGAGAAAAGTCTATTAAAATATTTCAAATTCGCTTGGTCGCCATGTTCGTTTTGAACTTTACAGGTTTATGAAATATACACACATCAAAAAAAGTTTTGCATCACCTCGGTTCCCAGTTCTCCGGCATATAGACGTTGACTGTGTATATTGTATCAAAGATACAGTCCCTTTGACTGTTCATAGATGTCACTAAAACTGCTCAAAGATGTAAACAACCATGCATGAGCAGGGCCTATTAGACGGAGGGGGTACGACAGCCGATCAGTTCCAGTCATTCCACCAGGACGAAGGTACGCTGCTCATGTTGTCTGTAGTTCTACCATGCCTAGAAGGTCAATACCGCAGTTCGATCGCGTCCGCATTGTTACTTTGTGTCAAGAAGGGCTCTCAACAAGGGAAGTTTCCAGGCGTCTCAGAGTGAACCAAAGCGATGTTGTTCGGACATGGAGGAGGTACAGAGATACAGGAACTGTCGATGACAGGCCTCGCTCAGGCCGCCCAAGGGCTACTACTGTAGTGGATGACCGCTACTTACGGATTGCCGCTCGGAGGAACCCTGACAGCAATGCCACCATGTTGAATAATGCGTTTCGTTCAGCCACAGGACGTCGTGTTTCAACTCAAACTGTGCGCAATAGGCTGCATGATGCGCAACTTCACTCCCGACGTCCATGGCGAGGTCCAGCTTTGCAACCCCGACACCATGCAGCGCGGTACAGATGGGCCCAACAACATGCTGAATGGACCCCACAGAATTGGCATCACGTTCTCTTCACCGATGAGTGTCGCATATGCCTTCAACCAGACAATCGTCGGAGACGTGTTTGGAGGCACCCTGGTCAGGCTGAACGTCTTAGACACACTGTCCAGCGAGTGCAGCAAGGTGGTGGTTCCCTGATGTTTTGGGGTGGCATTATGTGGGGCCGACGTACGCCACTGGTGGTCATGGAAGGCTCCGAAACGGCTTTACGATACCTGAATGACATCCTCCGACCCATAGTGCACCCATATCGGCAGAATATTGGAGAGGCATTTGTCTTCATGGACGACAATTCTCGACCTCATCGTGCACATCTTGTGAATGGGTTCCTTCAAGATAACGACATCGCTCGACTACAGTGGCCAGCATGTTCGCCAGACATGAACCCTATTGAACATGCCTGGGATATGTTGAAAAGGGCTGTTTATGGACGTCTTGACCCACCAACCACTCTGAGAGATTTACGCCGAATTGTCGTTGAGGAGTGGGACAATTTGGACCAACAGTGTCTTGATGAACTTGTGGATAGTATGCCACGACGAATACAGGCATGCATCAATGCAAGAGGACGTGCTACTGGGTATTAGAGGTAGTGGTGTGTACTGCAATCTGGACCACAAATGCTGAAAGTCTAGCTGTATGATGGTACAACATGCAATGTGTGGGTCTCATGAGCAATAAAACGAGCTGAAATGTTGTTTGTGTTGATCTCTTTTCCCTTTGTATTTAAAGGTTCCGGAACTCTTGGAACCGAGGTGATGCAAAACTTTTTTTGATGTGTGTACATAGGTAAACTTGTATCAGTAACCCTTATCACCGTACAAAATTGTATGATGATATCTCTAATAGTTTCGGAGATATAGAATGTCAGTGAAATATTTCGCACAGCCGCCATTTTGAGGGTATGTAAACAATTGAACTAAATTAGACTCCAGTGCATTACAATGTGAATAAACATTTGCTGTACCAAGTTTGATTACGTTTGGATAGTTAAATCGCGAGAAATGTCTATTTAAAAGTCTCAATTTCGCTTGACCGCCATGTTGGTTTTGTAGTCACCAGGTTTTTGAAAGTTTCATAGGTGAACTTCTAGTAGTGCCCTTTATCACCGTACACAATTCCAGTGCGATATCGGTAATAGTTTCGTAGATATTGAATACTAGTGAAATATTTCGCACAGCCGCCATGTTGGATTGGTGAGACGTAACAAAATTTGAAGGGCACGGTCGAGGTCGCCGGGAATAGTGCTATGAACATACCGAGTTTCATTGAAATCGCTCCAGCCGTTTAGATTTCATTAGGGACACACACACACCTCACACACACACACACACACACACACACGCGCACACACACACACGGACAAAAGGTGATCTCATAAGCCTATTTTTTCAAAATTGAAAATAGGCTAAAAATAGGCTTATGAGATCACCTTTTGTCCGTGTGTGTGATTCGTGTGTGTGTGTCCCCCTAATAATATCTAAACGGCAGGAGCGATTTCAATGAAACTCGGAAAGTTCATAGCACTATTCCCGGTGACCTCGACCGTGCCCTTCAAATTTTGTTACGACTCACCAATCCAACATGGCGGCTGTGCGAAATATTTCACCAGCATTCAATATCTCCGAAAATATTACCGATATTACCCTGACATTTTCTAATGTGATAGAGGGAACTACTATAAGTTCACTTATGTGACTTTTGAAAACCTGGTAACCACAAAACCAACATGGAGGCCAAGCGAATTTGAGACTTTTAAATAGACGTTTCTCGCGATTTTACCAACCAAACGCAATGAAACTTGGTACAGTATATGTTTATATACATTATAATGCACCGACATCTAACTTTGTTCAATTGTTCACATAATCACAAGATGGCGGATGTGCGAAATATTTCACCGGCATTCTATATCTCTGAAACTATTAGCGATATCTCCCTAAAATTTTGTACGGAGATAAAGGGCACTACTGGAAGTCCATCTGTATGACTTTCAAAAACCGGTTAACTACAAAACGAACATGGCGGCCAAGCGAATTTGAAAATTTTAAATAGATCTTTCTCGCGATTTAATGTTCCAAGCGCACTGAAACCTGGTACAGGAAATATTTATACACATTGTAATCCACTGGTATCTAATTTGGTTCAATTGTTTACATAACCTCAAGATGGCGGCAGTGCGAATTTTAAAATTAAGTTTTTATTTCTTGTGATGTAGTCATGCGATCGAAGTGAAAGTTTGAATAATGAACCTACGCAATAATTATCCTTTAATGCTACATGACTCTATGGCCTATACATTTAACAATCCAACATGGCGACCATCCGAAATATTTAGACGATACTGAATATCTACGAATCTATTTTAGCAATCAAACTGCATTTTTTAATGTTCATAGGGGCTATGAACTTATGTTCACCTATAGGACTTTAAATAACCTGGTGATCACAAATCCAACATGGCGGTAACGCGAATTATAAATATCCACATGGACGTTTCTCGCAATTTAACCATCCGAGTGCAGTGAAACTTGGTACAGTAAATCCATATACGAATGTTAATCCATTGGCATCAAATTTATTTCAGTTGTTTCCATAAACTCAAGATGGCAGCTGTGAAAAAATTTAAAATCTCCTTGTTTTTTCTTGTGTCCTAATTATACGATTGAAGATTGAATACTACACGTTCACAATAATCTGCATGTAACAGTACATAACTCTAGGACCTACATATATAAAATCCAACATGGCGACCATCCGAAATATTTAGTCGGTTCTTAATATCTACGAATCTATTACAGCAATCAAACAGAAATTGTGTATGTTGATAGTGGCAATTAACATAAGTAGGATATATGAAAATAGGCTGTATAGTTCTTCACGGAACTACTTGTTTATGATTTGATTAGCCTGTTTTTGAGTGCAAAAGGGCCGAAATAAGAAGAATGAGAAAGACTATCGAAAATTCATGTAGCCAGCGGTTCCTTCTGGGTCCTAAACTATGTGTATGCAAAATATGGTTGAGATTGGTGGAACGGTGTAGATTTGTATACGGAACCAACCCACATACATACATACATACATACATACATACAGACTTTCACTTTTATATATTAGATAGCATGAGACGCGCATTTGCCTTGAATGAGGATGAAAGTGTACAGAGTTATTATTTTTAGCCTACTTTCGATTTTTGCAAAAAATGAAAGTAGACTTATGAGATCAACACAGGGCGAAAAAAGTGTGTCTGTCTGTGTGTGTGTATGTGTGTGTGTGAGTCTGTGTGTGTGTGTGTCTGTGTGTGTGTGTGTCTGTGTGTGTGTGTGTGTGAGTGTGAGTACTCTGAATGTCTGTCCCCCCCTATCAATTCGAACACGGTGAATGCGAATTGAACGAAATTTGGTACAAAGGTAGCACTAGCAAAGGACACCTCAGTGTCATGTTTTATATCGCCGCCATCTTGACGGAAACGTAATGGCGGCCACACAAATGTTCAAAGCTTAAATCAAATTACGACTAACCTAATCATCCGATCTCTACCAAATTTAGCAACAACATACCTTTATGGGGGGAGCATCCTTTGACCAAACTAATAAGTCATCAGCGTAATAGTTTGCGGATGGCGGCCATCTTTGTGTGAAAATCGATTCCCCCTATTAATTCGAACACGGTGCAACTGAATGGAACGAAATTTGGTACAGAGGTAGTACTAACAAAAGGCACCTCAGTGTCATGTTTTATATCGCCGCCATCTTGACGGAAACGTAATGGCGGCCACACAAATGTTCAAAGTTTAAATCAAATTACGATTAACCTAATCATCCGATCTCTACCAAATTTTGCAACAACATACCTTTATAGAGGAAGCATCCTTTGACCAAATAACTAGGTCATTAGCCAAATAGTTTGCGGATGGCGGCCATCTTTGTGTGAAAATCAATTCCCCCTATTAATTCAAACACGGTGAAACCAAATGGAACGAAATTTGGTACAGAGGTAGCACTAGCAAAGGGCACCTCAGTGTCATGTTTTATATCGCCGCCATCTTGACAGAAACGTAATGGTGGCCACACGAATGTTCAAAGCTTAAATCAAATTACGATTAACCTAATCATCCGATCTCTACCAAATTTTGCAACTACATACCTTTATGGAGGGAGCATCCTTTGACCAATCTAATAGGTTATTAGCCTAATAGTTTGCGGGTGGCGGCCATCTTTATGTCAAAATTGATTCCCCCTATTAATTCGAACACGGTGGAACCGAATGGAACGAAATTTGGTACAGAGGTAGCACTAGCAAAGGGCACCTCAGTGTCATGTTTTATATCGCCACCATCTTGACTGAAACGTAATGGCGGCCACACGAATGTTCAAAGCTTAAATCAAATTACGATTAACCTAATCATCCGATCTCTACCAAATTTTGCAACTACATACCTTTATGGAGGGAGCATCCCTTGACCAATCTAATAGGTCATTCGCCTAATAGTTTGCGGATGGCGGCCATCTTTGTGTCAAAATCGATTCTCCCTATTAATTCAAACACGGTGAAACCGAATGGAACGAAATTTGGTACAGAGATAGCACTAGCAAAGGGCATCTCAGTGTCATGATTTATATCGCCGCCATATTGACAGAAACGTAATCGCGGCCACCCAAATGTTAAAAGCTAAAATGTAATTACGACCAACCTAATAATCTAGTCTCTACCAAATTTTGCAACACCATATCTTTATGTGGGAAACATATTCAGACCAAACTGCAAGAACATCAGCCCAATAGTTTGCAGATGGTGGCCAAGTATGTGTGCAAATCGATTCCCCCTATCAATTCAAACACGGTGAAACCGAATTGAACGAAATTTGGTACAGAGGTAGCACTAGCAAAGGGCACCTCATATTCATGTTTAATATCCCTATAGCACGTTGTATTTCAACAAGCTACTACAACCAACATTCAATCATACTCCTTGAAAAGGACAAAGAGTTATAACAATACCCATGCATTTAGGAGAAAGTAGGCTATATGTTCTTTACTGAACATCTTGTTTATATTTCATATTTTCAAGATGGCAGCTGCACGTATTATTCAATCTCATAAAATCACCACGTTGTTAACACATGATCCTTATATAAAACTACCCGAATGCCAACTACTGTGGGAAATCCTTACACAAGATGGCCACCGTTGTCACATTCGAAACCCTCAATTTCGGGCTCTCAAGCTTCCCCCTTCCCCATTGTACGTGTGATAGTACACATGACCATGGTTAACGGATATTGGAACTTGGAAACAGAGGTTGAAAATAATCGTGTTTGCTGTGATAGTAACACAAGCATATGCTGGTTTGATACTAATCGCATTATCTGGCCAGATTCATCAGTGAACATGTAGGTGATGGTGAGTTCCATTTTTAAACGAAATCCAGTGAACATGAGCGAGATGTCTAACCTGTGTGCATTCACTGTCCATAATCTTATTCTGTAATCTGGTCACTCCTGCAACGTTACATTCTATCACGATCAGAATAGAGCCCTAGGTTTTCTAGGACACTCAACAAACCCACAATCTCTCAATTTCATTTCTTATTTTGCTGTCATATTTTGCGCCGACTATCTGAGAACGTTATATCAAAGACTGATCATGGACCACAACACAACCAATATTTATAACAAGTAATTCCGTGAAGAAATATATAATCTATTTTCATATACCCTACTTATGTTAACTGCCTCTATCAACACACAAAATTTCAGTTTGATGGCTGTAATAGATTCGTAGATATTGAAAACCGTCTAAATATTTCGTATGGTCGCCATGTTGGAACTGTACATATGTAGGTCTTAGAGTTATGTACTATTACATGAAGATTATTCTGTAGGTGTATTATTCAAACTCCAATCGCATGATTAAGACACAAGAAGGAAATTAGATTTTAAAATTGCGCACCACCGCCATCTTGTGGTTATTAAAACAATTGAAATAAATTAAATATCTATAAGCATTTACCGTACCAGGTTTCCCTGCACTCGGATAATTAAATCGCGAGAAATGTCCATTTAAATATTTAAAATTCACGTCGCCGCCATGTTGGATTTCTGCTCATCAGGTTATTGAAAGTCCCATACGTGAACTTATGTTCATAGCCTCTATCAACATTTAAAAAAATCAGTCTGCTTGCTGTCATAGATTAATAGATATTGAGAACCGTCTGAATATTTCGGATGGTCGCCATGTTGGAATTTTAAATATGTAGGTCATAGAGTTACGTACCGGTACTATTAGATGACAATTATTGGGTAGGTCCATTATTCAAACATTCATTTCGATCGCATGATAAATACACAAGACATTAAAACTTCATTTTAAAATTTCGCACAGCCGTCATCTTGAGGTTATGTAATCAATTGAACTAAATTAGATGCCATTGCATTACAATGTGTATAAACATTTTCTGTGCCAAGTTTCATTGCATTTGAATGATTAATTGTGAGAAAAGTCTATTTAAAAGTTCCAAATTCGCTTGGCTGCCATGTTCGTTTTGTAGTTAACAGGTTTCTTAATGTCTCATTGGTGAACTTCTAGTCGTGCCTTTTATTACCGTACAAAATTTCAAGGTGATATCAATAATAGTTTCGGACATATAGAATGCCGGTGAAATATTTCGTTCAGCCGCCATGCTGGATTGGTGTGACCTAATAAAATTTGAAAGGCACGGTCGGAGTGGGCCAAAATAGTGCTATGACCTCACTGAGTTTCATTCAAGTCGCTCCAGCCGTTTAGAAATTATTAGAGGGGGACACACACACATACACACACGCGGACAAAAGTGATCTCATAAGCCTATTTTTAGCCTATTTTCATTTATGAAAAATAGGCTTATGAGATCACCTTTTGTCCGTGTGTGTGTGTGTGTGTGTGCGTGTGTGTGCGTATGTGTGTGTTTGTGTGTGTGTGTGACACCAAATTACTTCTAAATAGCTGGACCGATTTCAAAGAAACTCGGTAAGGTCACGGCACGATTTTGGCCGACCCCGACCGTGCCCTTTAAATTTGATTGCGTCTCACCAATCAAACATGGCGGCTGAGCGAAATATTTCACTGGCATTCTATATCTCCGAAACTATTACCGATAAAACGCTCAAATTTTGTACGGTGATAAAGGGCACTACTAGAAGTTCACATATGAGACTTTCAGAAAACTGTCGACTACAAATCCTACAAGGCGGCCAAGCGAAATTGAACAGTTTAAATAGACCTTTCTCGCGATTTAACCATCCAAACGCAATGAAAGTTGGTACAGCAAATTTTTATACACATTATAATGCACGGGCATCTAATTTAGTTCAATTGTTTACATAACCTCAAGATAGCGGCTGTGCGAAATATTTCACTGGCATTCTATATCTCCAAAACTATTACTGATATCACCCTGATTTTTTACGATAATAAAGGGCACTACTACTATTTCATATATGTAACTTTCAAAACTCTCTAAAGTACAAAACGAACATGGTGGCCAAGCGAAGTTGAAACATGTTAATAGACTTTTCTCGTGATTTAACCATCTGAGCACAGTAAAATATGGTACAGTAAATGTTTATACACATTTTAATACACTGGCATCTAATTTGGTTCTATTGTTTACATAACCTCAAGATGGCGGCTCTGCGAAATTTAAAAATTAAGTTTTTATTTCTTGTTCCGTAATTATGCGCTCGAAGTTAAGTTTGCATAATGAAGCTACGCAGCAAATTTCATTTAATGGTACATAACTCTGTGGCCTATACATATAACAATCCAACATGGCGACTATCCGTAATATTTAGACGATTCTCAATATCTACGAATCTATTACAGTAATCAAACTGAAATTTCTTATGTTCATTGAGACTATGAACATAAGTTCACCTATGGGACTTCCAATAACTTGGTGTGCACAAATCCAACATGGTGGTGACGCGACGTATAAATATTCAAATGGACGTTTCTAGCGATTTAACCATCCGAGTGCAGTGAAACTTTGTACGGTAAATGCTTATCCAAGATTTTATCCACTGGCATCTTATTTACTTTAATTGCTTTTATAACCACAAAATGGGGCCTGTGCGAAGTTAAAATGTCGTTTTTATTTCTTGTGTCTTAATCATTCGATTGAAATTTGAATACTACAACTACACAATAATTCTCTTGAAGAAAGTACATTACTCCAAGACCTACATTTATAAAAATACAACATGGCGATCATCCGAAATATTTAGACGGTTCTCAATATCTACGAATGTATTACAGCAAATTGAAATGCTGTATGTTGATAGAGGCAATTAACATAACATAGTTCTTCACGGAACTACTTGTTTCATAAATAAAAACAGGTTAAGAATACTGATTATGGACCACAACACAACCAATATTTATAAAATGACTGATCATGGACCCCAACCAATATTTATACAAGGCGTATATGGACCACAACACAACCAATATTTATACAATTCTGATCATGGACCACAACCAATATTTATACAAGGCTCATGGACCACAACGCAACCAATATTTATACACGACTGATCATGGGCTACAGTACAACCAATTTTTAAGTTCGTGCTTTATAAATCGCTTCCGTTACAAACAGGTGGGACTCCGTTGGCTGACGGAATTATACAGTATATCGCACGAGTAAATCTGTTATAAGATGATATCTCCACCTTACACTCACACCTGTTATTTATTTGGATAGAAAATATAGACAATCTCCGTATGACATTATTATGCTCAAAATTTCCCTGCTGAGTCGATTTTGCGTGATGCAAAGTCAGGGAGACAGAAATCCAATTGTATATAGATTTCTTGCACCTTAGTTTACGTCTGGTAATCCTGGCCGAGAAAGAATTTATTTTTATTTCATTTTTAAATTATGTTTACGTAAGTATTCCCGTTTTCTACGGAGCCATGGATGAGAAGTGAATTTTACATGTCGTGGAAGGTTTATATGGACAGATACTTTTCATATCGTCAGTCTCATGAGAGATGAAATGAATAAAACAAGGCAAGGAACAATACGGAAGCGGGTATCACATTGCCTGGAACTGAAAATGTGAAATCTAGGAATGCGATTTCAACGTCGGCAGAAGGTAGGAATTTAGCCACTCTTCAATGCCAAGAATATTGTGTAAAATGGGTGAACATGAGTTCATGAAAGCATTTTAGATTTAGGAAAAAGAGTTATGTAATAAAGCCTATAAATTATTCATTATCGCAGCTTAGAATGGGAGTTCAGAAACATGAAATCTTAATTAGCTTTGTTAATAATAGGTAGGCTATATGGAAATGTTAGACATAACAAGACTACCGTAGTAGATTGACGTTTCATCTTTCATCACATTCTACCGTTTTTGTGGCACGTTGAATAATATAGGAGATAGTCGTGACTTTAAATTCTCGTCATTTTACACCAAGTTTGTCTTCCGAATTGACCATAACAAATAAGGACGATAGTGGATTTACAGATATGAATAATAATGTTATATGAGTTTAAAGAGTATAACATTATATTTATAAAATCCGTTCTGCTTTTAATTTGCGAGTTTTAAAGCATATAAGCTGATTTTTATAAGTAGTATACTTCATTATTTATCTTACATTGCCTGATTAAAACGTAAATCTTTTTTGTTTACTAACTAATGCAATTCCTATGACAGTGTTGTCTTTATTTGTCTTCTCATGTTTATTTATAGACAATATTTGTTGTTGTGTAGCTTGTGGCTCTCCACCGTGTTGTAATTCTGCAACGACACTGTTACCCGCGAAATATTTCTCTTCGTTCCCTGTTTATAGACGAGACATTTCATCCACAGTCATCTATTTGAACCATCAATGACTCATAGCGATAAGATCACCAAGGGGCACAAGCATTACGAGTTTCCCTCCGCTAGATTAACTTGATTTGTGGGTTCAGGGAATTCCCTAGTTCCCGATCAGCGAGAAAGATTGTGAATGACGTTGTTGAAGGCATTCATCGCTAATGATAATAAATTGAGGAATTTAATTATTTGCGATTAGGAATGAAATAGTGTATTTACGGCTTAAACATTCACTAAAAGAGACAATTCTCATCTGTAATTTGATGAGAATAAATAAAGGATTTTTCTGCATCGATCATATTCAAAACAAGTAGAGAATACTATTCTACCAAATTGAGCTACAGGAGTCTTCTAATATAATAGAGGTTAGGAGGACCTTACATACCTTTTCGTCCATATCTCAAGAGCTTTTGTTGTTGTTGTTGTTGTTGTTGTTGTTGTTGTTGTTTATTTAGAGGCTTTGCGTCATGGTGGTCATGTAGCTCCATGTACGTGGGTGTGTGTGTAATTTGTCAGATTACATGTGTTATTGTGATGGCTGTATTAGTGTGTGTATTTGTAATTCAGGTGAATATTGGGAAGGAGATAGTCGTGACCTTAAGTTAGGAACCATTCCGGTTCCGGTATATAACTGGAGTAGAAGTAGAGGAAACTACGGAAAACCACTTCCAAGATGGCTGGGATAGGAATCGGAACCACCTCTTCTCAGTTTTGCCTCATGAGGCTAAGTGTACCCCGTTCCTACCCTCAGACCGGAATTAAATTTCTTGACTGAGCCAAGAATAGAGCCCGGTCATCTGGGGTAGTAGCCAAGCATGCTAGCCGCTACACCACGAGGTGGTCGAAGGTATTAAGGAATAACTATATAATAAAAGAAGAAGTCTAAGTAGTAGGAGACTTCTGTTACTTAGGAAGCAGAATAACCAGTGATGGACGAAGCAAAGAGGATATAAAAAGTAGGTTGGCTGAGGCTAGGAAAGCATTTCTACACAAAAGGAATCTGCTGACATCGAATATAGATTTAGATATTAGGAAGTCATTTTTGAAAGCCTTTGTCTGGAGCGTGGCGCTCTATGGAAGTGAAACTTGGACTGTTGGTTCAGCAGAAAAGAGGAGAATTGAAGCATTTGAAATGTGGTGTTACAGGAGAATGATGAAGATCAGATGGGTAGATAGGGTTACAAACGAAGAGGTATTAAGACGAGTGGGAGAGGAGAGGTGTTTCTGGCGACTGGTAATGAAGAGAAGAGATAGGTTAGTAGGACACATACTAAGACACCCAGGAATAGCAAGCTTAGTTATGGAAGGAAGGGTCGAGGACAAGAACTGCAGGGGTAGACCAAGGATAGAATATGATAAACAGATTGCCTCGGATGTAGGGTGTGGTAGCTATGTAGAGATGAAACGATTAGCTCAGGACAGGGAGGCATGGAGAGCTGCATCAAACCAGTCAAAAGACTGAAGACTGAAACGACATATAATAAGACAATTGTGAACATCAGTTGAGTATTTGGCAGGCTCGAATCACCTGAGGGTTAGTGTTATAGATATACATAAAAACTGTTGTCATGTATTGCAAAGGAAAATAATTTGAAAAAGCTCTCTAAAACACGGCTCTGCGCGTGTAAACTGCTCATTGTTAACAGAAGCAATAATATTTTCATATTCTACAATTCTGTGTAGAAGTAAAGGTTACCATCAGAAATATTACCTCAAATATTGTAACTCGTATTTTGTTCCTTCCGATAAAACACGCAACTTTTATGTTTATGTTCCAATCTAATCTTCTTCAGTCAGAAGCCAATATAACATTGGTTTTTGCGCCGTTTATTCACATTTCTCGCATTGGATTACATTCAAACTTCGAAGTGGTATCAATATCCTAAGTTTATGAAGAGACTGAATGTTGGGAGCCATAACGCACTGCCATAATGTGAGGCTGCGACGTGGCTGCAGCTGCCTTTGCTTTCATGACTCTTACTGTGTTCATCTTCTGTACTTGAAAATGTGCACGTCGTAAATATTTAAACAAAACACACTGTTTTATAAGATGAATATTGTTTCCTATTTACCAAGTGTACTACCCTACCAGGGAATTGTTACCGCTAGAACTCGCGTCAGCCCGGAAGGCGGCCGGTTCTGTGGGATTTGCGCAGAGAGAGAGAAAGAGATACATTTCCACTGTTGCAACAGGTCCACCATGTTCGAGTTCCCACACCGCAGGCTGCTGCCATGAGTTCCTGTAGTATGACAACACCGTCGCTTACCTCAACGAGCTTGTCTCACGCTGCTTTACACTTAGCTTTAGCGGCTTCGGTAGCGTAGTCGGTAGCATGCTGAGCTTCTATGCCCAAGATAGCGGGTTCAAACCCGGCCGAAGCCGTAGGATTTTTAAGAGCGTTAAAAATCCCTTAGTATGCCTTCCTTCAGAGGGGAAGTAAAGCCGGCAGTCCCATGTCATAGATTTATGGCATGTTAAAGAACCTTCCACTAATTGCACCTGTGTGAAGCTAAATTGGATAGGTTAAGAATGTAAACAACGCTCTTAGGTTTCTACGTTCGTTGCCAAGAGCCGACTGCAGTGGCGTCTAGTAGCGAAGTTCTGAACTTGGCCTAGTAGTCGTTGACGGTGGCGCTTGGCGGCAAAAGTAGGAACTATTTGAAAAATTCTAAGTTGCTGTACTTAAATTAAAAAACAGATAACACACACTATTACAGTCATCACAATTAACACCGGTTATCAGACAGATTCTACACACACACCCTAAGTACACGGGGCTACATGACCGCGTTGTCGCAGCTCCTACACTTTAGAACCAACCAACCAACACTTAGCTTTCCTGACAACACACTAGCTCAGAATCTCAAGAAAGACTGACTGTGATTGGTGGGATGGAAGTGAGGCATGACGTATTGGTAGCGTTGTGTTCTGCGCACCACCTTCCCGAATGGCTCGAGCTCTAGACGTGGAGTGGGCATGTAGTGTATACATTACGTCATCTCGCCTCGTTATGGGTAGGGATGGGTTGCGAACGGAGTCGCGAAGAGTCGAGACTGCAGCCCCTGGAACCGATACGCTCGACTCCAGTGTCGACTCCACTGATGCACTAACGCCATCTAACAACTGTTTTAGGAACTGCTTGAACTTATATGCCACATAGCGCCTGCAGCAACGTTGTTTGCCATCAATGCGGCATTTTACAAAACAGCTGACTGAATCTTGCTGCTAGCTTGACAGTGATATTTTATTGTATTGAAATGCATGGCAAACTATTATAATCTGCAAAACAAGTCAATTTACGATGAATACAAGTGGATTATAAGCCAGCAAACATGGAAGATTGCCTCGGGTTATTATCATCGGTTATGTTGTAGGTGTAATTGTTATTGTTATTGTGTATATTATGATTATTATTACTAATAACAATAATAGTAATACATCCTGCCTTAAGTGCAATATTACAACAATTTGGTGCAATGATTGTAAATATATTTTTCTTGTCGTGTGGCCTCCTGAGAGGCCGAGTGCAGGTTTTTCTAGTCGACGCCCGTGGGCGACCTGCGCGTTGAAATGAGAGATAAGATGAATGGATGAAAGTGGACAAGGATGTGGAAGGAAACGGCCGTGGCCTGTCAGAAGGTACCGTCTCAGCATTTGCCTGGTGTTGAAAATGGGAAACCACGGAAAACCATTTCAAGGACGGCCGACGGTGGGGCTCGAACCCACGTCTACCGAGTCAGCAGAGAGCTTGGCCCCATAGACTAACGCTGCACTTTTGCGAGCGTAGCCACCACTGTCAGTAATAATAATAATGATAATGAGAAATTCGGATAAAATACTCTTAAAAATCACCAATATGAATTGCGATTGCATAAAAACTAACAACATTGAGTACATAGAGTAGGCAATAATATCGTAACCGTTATTACCCGTTACTGTTAATAACAATAATAATAATAATAATATGACGATACAACTCTCAAATAGTCAATAATTTGGACTTAAATTGCATAAAATTACATACAACAAGACACCGGCATAGAGTATAAGATTACATCTAATTATTTGGTCACAGTAATAATATATTCTGACTGACAGATTACTCTACAATACTGAATACATCCCTCAACAGAGGGTAGGTGTCAGGAAGAACATCCGGCCGTAATATTTTTTATCTAACCCAATACATTTTGTATCGTCCGCTTGTCGACATGCTAGCGGCCCCGCAACGTGAGTCACGTTAGCTTGGAGTCGCGAGTCTTCATGCGAAGCGGCCCCGCAATACTCATGAGGTGAGCTTGGAGTCGAGAGTGTTCATGCGAAGCGACCCCGCAATACTCATGAGGTGAACTTGGAGTCGAGAGTGTTCATGCGAAGCGACCCCGCAATACTCATGAGGTGAGCTTGGAGTCGAGAGTGTTCATGCGAAGCGACCCCGCAATACTCATCAGGTGAACTTGGAGTCGCGAGTCTTCATGCGAAGCGACCCCGCAATACTCATCAGGTGAGCTTGGAGTCGCGAGTCTTCATGCGAAGCGACCCCGCAATACTCATGAGGTGAGCTTGGAGTCGAGAGTGTTCATGCGAAGTGGCCCCGCAATACTCATGAGGTGAGCTTGGAGTCGCGAGTCTTCATGCGAAGCGACCCCGCAATACTCATCAGATGAGCTTGGAGTCGCGAGTGTTCATGCGAAGTGGCCCCGCAATACTCATGAGGTGAGCTTGGAGTCGCGAGTGTTCATGCGAAGCGACCCCGCAATACTCATGAGGTGAGCTTGGAGTCGAGAGTGTTCATGCGAAGTGGCCCCGCAATACTCATGAGGTGAGCTTGGAGTCGCGAGTCTTCATGCGAAGCGACCCCGCAATACTCATGAGGTGAGCTTGGAGTCGAGAGTGATCATGCGAAGTGGCCCCGCAATACTCATGAGGTGAGCTTGGAGTCGCGAGTGTTCATGCGAAGCGACCCCGCAATACTCATGTGGTGAGCTTGGAGTCGAGAGTGTTCATGCGAAGCGACCCCGCAATACTCATCAGGTGAACTTGGAGTCGCGAGTCTTCATGCGAAGTGGCCCCGCAATACTCATGAGGTGAGCTTGGAGTCGCGAGTCTTCATGCGAAGCGACCCCGCAATACTCATCAGGTGAGCTTGGAGTCGCGAGTCTTCATGCGAAGCGGCCCCGCAATACTCATGAGGTGAGCTTGGAGTCGAGAGTGTTCATGCGAAGCGGCCCCGCAATACTCATGAGGTGATCTTGGAGTCGAGAGTGTTCATGCGAAGCGACCCCGCAATACTCATCAGGTGAGCTTGGAGTCGCGAGGCTTCATGCGATGCGACCCCGCAATACTCATCAGGTGAGCTTGGAGTCGCGAGTCTTCATGCGAAGCGACCCCGCAATACTCAACAGGTGAGTTTGGAGTCGCGAGTCTTCATGCGAAGCGACCCCGCAATACTCATCAGGTGAGCTTGGAGTCGTGAGGCTTCATGCGAAGCGACCTCGCAATACTATTCAGGGGAGCTTGGAGTCGCGAGTCTTCATGCGAAGCGACCCCGCAATACGCATCAGGTGAGCTTGGAGTCGCGAGGCTTCATGCGAACCGAGACCGGTGTTCGGAGTCGATCGAGTCGACACTCTCGATTCCAGGCTTCAGTCGCGCTCATCCCTAGTTATGGCTGCAGCGAGCGGTTGCGGGACAAGAGGGGAATGCATGTACAGTCATACAATGAGAACACACCGCACAGCGCACGACCCAGCATGAATCATGCACACAAATGACACGCGAAGAGGTTTTGCTGGCGACGAATGCACGTCTGTCGCAGGCTTGTGGCATTAGTTCCGATTTCCGCCACCGGTAACAATTCGCTGGTAGGGTAGTACTGTTCCTGAGTAACTGACAATGACTGAGTGCCTGATTGCT
The DNA here is from genome assembly GCA_946902985.2 of Meconema thalassinum. Classification (NCBI taxonomy): domain Eukaryota; kingdom Metazoa; phylum Arthropoda; class Insecta; order Orthoptera; family Tettigoniidae; genus Meconema; species Meconema thalassinum. Next base: position 285,719,886 of record OX336391.1, on the reverse strand, counting down.
TTGTGTTCAGTTGCTGAGACAAGTTTGCTATTGTTATTGCGATTAATGGGGCTCGTATAACTTTTGAAGGAAAATATAAAATACCTTTCTGTATGAAGATTTTAAAAGGATATCAGACGTCCTTTTTTCATTGCTGGAAACATAGTATAAATATTGCTTGTTTACCATCTCTTGATGAATGCAGTACATTTGAATTTGTCTGGTGGCACAGGCTAGAGCAAAATGTGGCATCTCACTGGCGCCTCGGTCTCTTTCATGGGTTTGATTATATGGAAGCTTTGAGGTATGAGTGGTGCTGAGTAATGACCTTCAGGGCACAGCCAGTGCCTGTGTTTACTGTGAGAGGTTCTACTCATTGGGTCAGTGCTATTGTTCTAAAACACAGTGAGGAAAGGAATAGCAAACTATCTCACTCCTCAGCTTGCCTAGTATGGCACATTATAGTGCACGAAGGTAGCTGCCAAGTTGAGGAGTAGGAACAAACTCCTTCACAAACTGTATGGTACTGGCTGGGGATCTTCAGCAACACACTACTAACCTCAGCTCTTGGGTTGGTTTATCAGTTGCGAAATACTGTGCACCAGTGTGGATAAACAGCGCTCACACACAGAAAGTAGACACGCAGTTGAATGAGACTATGCGCATTATTAGTGGGACCATACGATCTACTCCCACTCACTGGCTACCCATTCTAAGTCATATTCCACCGCCTTTTGCTAGAAGGAAGAGTGCTCTCGAACGAGATTATCAGAAGATCATGGATAATCCGTAGCTGCCTTTGTTAAACGACGTAGCCTATGCGGAGCCAAAACGGCTCAGATCAAGGAACCCTGCTATTTCCACAGCCAGAATTTTGTCAGAAGAGAAGTTCGACATTCGTCTCTCATGGAGCCAAAATTGGCAACAGCATGCCCTGTATCCTGGAAAAGCCACCAGGATTTGATCAACCTCGCTCTGTGTGGACACTGGACTGCCCTCAATCGTATCCGCACTGGCCATGAAAGATGTGCAGTCGCTCTCCACAAGTGGGGAATAGTCCTGTCATCAAAATGTGACTGTGGTGCAGCGAAACAGACAATTCATCACTTAGTGACCGAGTGCCCAAACCATGCTTATTGTAGGGACTTCAAGGACTTTTTAACTGTAACAACAGATACTGTATACTACATAAAGAACGTGAATATTTGTATATAGTTAAATATAGGAAGTTATGTTTCAATAGCTGGAACTATTATAGAATTTCGGTTGGTTGGTTGGTTGGTTGGTTGGCTCCTCAGTTTAGGGGCTGCAACAACGTGGTCATGTAGCCCCGTGTACTTTGGGTGTGTGTAGAATCTGTCTGATAACCGGTGTTAATTGTGATGGCTGTATTAGTGTGTGTATCTTGTTTTTAAAATTTAAGTACAGACTGCAGCTTAGAATTTTTCAAATAGTACCTACATTTGCCGCCAAACGCCACTGTCAACGACTGCTAAGCCTAGTTCAGAACTTAGCTACTAGACGCCACCGCAGTCGGCTCTTGGCAACGAACGTTGAAACCTAAGAGCGTTGTTTACATTCTTAACCTATCCAATTTAGCTTCACACAGGTGTAATTAGTTGAAGGTTCTTTAACATGCCATAATCTATGACATGGGACCGACGGCTTTACTTCCCCTCCGAAGGAAGGCATACTGAGGGATTTTTAACGCTCTTAAAAAACCCGACGGCTTCGGCCGGGTTTGAACCCGCGATCTTGGGCATAGAAGTTCAGCATGCTACCAACTACGCCACCGAAGCCGCCTTATATAATTTCATGTATGTGATAATTTGATTTACGTGCCATACACCAAATAAATAAAATAGTGCTGCTTTGAGGTTTTTGGGTATTTACCAACTAACCTATGGCGGTACGTTTTGAGGATCCAATCAGCCCGAGGCTAACTGCCTAACAAACAGAGAATAGTATAAAAGATACTGCCAAAAGTAGGGGAGACTCGGCTAAATCAACAATATTAATGGGTTGATGAGAAACATGATAAATTAAGGGAAATGGTTTTCAAAAAAATATTAAAATAGAAATTAAATTACAACGTAGTTGTGACATGACTTCAGATCGAAAAACGTTTTTCTGACATGGGTTGTCTAAAATCATCAAACATAAAAAGTGCCAGTAGGGATAATCCCACGATACATTGTCTAAATCCGCAATATGTTAAGTTTAATAACATGCTTCATTCCAACCACTACCGCATAAATGCATCACCAAATACATAAACAATTATTCATAATTGAAAAGCCCGGTGCAAGAACCAGACAGCTGAAAAATATAAAATCTTTCAAGGGACACACAAAACTGAATAAAGTAACTACATGTCAAAAAGGTACGGGTTATGTACGTACACTAGTCAGAAGCATCAGTAACATACATACTGAAGTGGTAACGATGCGGGTTGGGTTACTTGGGTGGGCGAATTGAGCCAGCTAATCTTCCGAGTGGATCTTTCTTATCTTGTCATTCCATCGCACATTCCCTTTACGCCACTTGCCCCATGCCAAGTTCTGGTTCTTCTGCTGAAATCATGCTCCCTTCCGTCCCCCACCACTACTATTGTGAAAACCCAAAGGCTAAGATAACTTATTTTTTCTTGCAGAATGACCGTCTGCCTCTGGAATTTCCTGTAAACACTCTGCCATGCAGGGCTGTACAAATCGCACAATTCACTGAAACAAAAATTATGCCTTAATTCTTTTAAAAGTTACCTTAAAACCGATTATTGTTATAATTACTATTTTAATTATTATTGTCCCCCGTGGTGTATGGATAGCACGCTTTTCTCTTAGTGAGGGGGCTCTGGATTAAGTTCCAGCCAGAAACTTAAGATCTATATAATGTTATTGGTTTTACGTCCCTTTTAGCTACTGTCGCCGGGGTGCCTAAATTTTTTCCCGAAGATCTTCATAGTGCCAATAAACCTACTGACACGGCTCCATCACAATTACGCACCCACAAATGCCAAGTAACTGCGCCACGATTCAATCCTGCAGGCTTGGGCACAGTAGGCAAGAACGTTACCACTGAGCAACGCAGCCAGTCTTACCTAAGATTTGACTTGAACTCTTTGCGATCATGTAGTGCTGTGTACCTTGGTGTGTGTGGAATCTGTCTGATAACCTGTGTTATTGTAACTGCTGTAGCGTACTATTGTGTACTTGTAATTTGGCTAGGATATGGTGAGAAGGGCGCCATGGCCTTAATTTAGGTACAATATAAGCATTTGCCTAGAGTACAAATGAGAACCCAAGGAAAACCACTTCCAGCATGGCTGACGTAGGAATCAAACCCGCCTCTTCTCAATTCTGCATCAGGAGAAGGAAAGGTGTACACTCAGCCTCCTGAGAATAATTAAGTACCTGCTTGATATGAGAAGTAGTGCCCCATGACCTGAAATCAAGTTAATGTGGCTAAGGGTGTCGTCGCGCAGGTTATTCGTCCTCCACAATTTGTAGGCTATGAGCTGGGTTGCAGTAGGCTTGATGTTTGGGTGATCCCAACCGCGTTTTTTTGCCATTATTGTTGATTCATTGAGGGGCTTTGGGACATAGTCGTCATGTAACCCCGTGTACTTGGTGGTGTGTGTGGAATTTGTCTGATAACTTGTCTTATTGTGATGGCTGTATTATTATGTGTAGTTGTAATTCAAATGAGGATTGGGAAGGAGGTACCCGTGGCCTTCAGTCAGGACTCAATTCAGCATTTGCCTGGAGTAGAAGTGGGAAACCACGGAAAACTACTTCCAGGATTGCGGAGGAGGGACGAACCCTCTTCCTCTCAGTTTTACCTCACGAGGCTGAGTGTACCCCGTTCCAGCCCTCAAACAAGAATTAAATTTCTTGGCAGGGCCGGGTATGAAATGACAATTAAAAAGAACTACACAAATGAATGAATATGACTTTTAAACAAGATGTTCAGTAAAGAACATATAGCCTACTTTCTCCTAAATGCATGGGTATTGTTATACCTCTTTGTCCTTTTCAAGGAGTATGATTGAATGTTGGTTGTAGTAGCTTGTTGAAATACAACGTGCTATAGGGATATTAAACATGAATATGAGGTGCCCTTTGCTAGTGCTACCTCTGTACCAAATTTCGTTCAATTCGGTTTCACCGTGTTTGAATTGATAGGGGGAATCGATTTGCACACATACTTGGCCACCATCTGCAAACTATTGGGCTGATGTTCTTGCAGTTTGGTCAGAATATGTTTCCCACATAAAGATATGGTGTTGCAAAATTTGGAAGAGACTAGATTATTAGGTTGGTCGTAATTACATTTTAGCTTTTAACATTTGGGTGGCCGCGATTACGTTTCCGTCAAGATAGCGGTGATATAAAACATGACACTGAGGTGCCCATTGCTAGTGCTACCTCTGTACCAAATTTCGTTCATTCGGTTCCACCGTGTTCGAATAAATAGGGGGAATCAATTTTGACATAAAGATGGCCGCCATCAGCAAACTATTAGGCTAATGACCTGTTAGATTGGTCAAAGGATGCTCCCTCCATAAAGGTATGTTGTTGCAAAGTTTGGTAGAGATCGGATGGTTATGTTAGTCGTAATTTGATTAAAGCTTTAAACATTTGTGCGGCCGCCATTACGTTTCTGTCAATATGGCGGCGATATTAATCATGACACTGAGATGCCCTTTGCTAGTGATATCTCTGTACCAAATTTCGTTCCATTCGGTTTCACCGTGTTTGAATTAATAGGGGGAATCGATTCTGACACAAAGATGGCCGCCATCCGCAAACTATTAGGCGAAAGACCTATTAGATTGGTCAAAGGATGCTCCCTCCATAAAGGTAAGTTATGTAGTTGCAAAATTTGGAAGAGATCGGATGAATAGGTTAATCGTAATTTGATTTAAGCTTTGAACATTCGTGTGGCCGCCATTACGTTTCAGTCAAGATGGTGGCGATATAAAACATGACACTGAGGTGCTCTTTGCTAGTGCTACCTCTGTACCTAATTTCGTTCCATTCGGTTCCACCGTATTCGAATTAATAGGGGGAATCAATTTTGACATAAAGATGGCCGCCATCCGCAAACTATTAGGCAAATGACCTATTACATTGGTCAAAGGATGCTCCCTCCATAAAGGTATGTAGTTGCAAAATTTGGTAGAGATCGGATGATTAGGTTAATCGTAATTTGATTTAAGCTTTGAACATTCGTGTGGCCGCCATTACGTTTCAGTCAAGATGGCGGCGATATAAAACATGACACTGAGGTGCCTTTTGCTAGTGCTACCTCTGTACCAAATTTCGTTCCATTCGGTTCCACCGTGTTCGAATTAATAGGGGGAATCAATTTTGACATAAAGATGGCCGCCATCCGCAAACTATTAGGCTAATAACCTATTATATTGGTCAAAAGATGCTCCCTCCATAAAGGTATGTTGTTGCAAAGTTTGGTAGAGATCGGATGGTTATGTTAGTCGTAATTTAACTTAAGATTTGAACATTTGTGTGGCCGCCATTACGTTTCTGTCAATATGGCGGCGATATAAAACATGACACTGAAATGCCCATTGCTAGTGCTACCTCTTTACCAAATTTCGTTCCATTCGGTTTCACCGTGTTTGAATTAATAGGGGGAATTGATTTTCACACAAAGATGGCCGCCATCCGCAAACTATTAGGCTAATGACCTACTCATTTTTTCAAAGGATGCTTCCTCTATAAGGGTATGTTGTTGCAAAATTTGGTAGAGATCGGATGATTAGGTTAATCGTAATTTGATTTAAGCTTTGATCATTCGTGTGGCCGCCATTACGTTTCTGCCAATATGGCGGCGATATAAAACATGACACTGAGGTGCCTTTGTTAGTACTACCTCTGTACCAAATTTCGTTCCATTCGGTTGCACCGTGTTCGAATTAATAGGGGGAATCGATTTTCACACAAAGATGGCCGCCATCCGCAAACTATAACGCTGATGACCTATTAGTTTAGTCAAAGGATGCTCCCCCCATAAAGATATGTTGTTGCAAAATTTGGTAGAGATCGGATGATTAGGTTAGTCGTAATTTGATTTAAGCTTTGAACATTTGTGTGGCCGCCATTACGTTTACGTCAAGATGGCGGCGATATAAAACATGACACTGTGGTGCCTTTTGTTAGTACTACCTCTGTACCAAATTTCGATCCATTCTGTTGCACCGTGTTCGAATTAATAGGGGGAATCGATTTTCACACAAAGATGGCCGCCATCCGCAAACTATTACGCTGATGACCTATTGGTTTGGTCAAAGGATGCTCCCCCCATAAAGGTATGTTGTTGCAAAATTTTGTAGAGATCGGATGATTAGGTTAGTCGTAATTTGATTTAAGCTTTGAACATTTGTGTGGCCGCCATTACGTTTCCGTCAAGATGGCGGCTATATAAAACATGACACTGAGATGTCCTTTGCTAGTGCTACCTTTGTACCAAATTTCGTTCAATTCGCATTCACCTTGTTCGAATTGATAGGGGGGGACAGACATTCAGAGCACACACACTCACACACACACAGACACACACACACACACAGACTCACACACACACATACACACACACACACACAGACTCACACACACACATACACACACACAGACAGACACACTTTTTTTCGCCCTGTGTTGATCTCATAAGTCTACTTTCATTTTTTGCAAAAATCGAAAGTAGGCTAAAAACAAGATGTTCAGTAAAGAACATATAGCCTACTTTCTCCCAAATGCATGGGTATTGTTATAACTCTTTGTCCTTTTCAACGAGTATGATTGAATGTTGGTTGTAGTAGCTTGTTGAAATACAACGTGCTATAGGGATATTAAACATGAATATGAGGTGCCCTTTGCTAGTGCTACCTCTGTACCAAATTTCGTTCAATTCGGTTTCACCGTGTTTGAATTGATAGGGGAAATCGATTTGCACACATACTTGGCCACCATCTGCAAACTATTGGGCTGATGTTCTTGCAGTTTGGTCAGAATATGTTTCCCACATAATGATATGGTGTTGCAAAATTTGGTAGAGACTAGATTATTAGGTTGGTCGTAATTACATTTTAGCTTTTAACATTTGGGTGGCCGCGATTACGTTTCCGTCAAGATAGCGGTGATATAAAACATGACACTGAGGTGCCCTTTGCTAGTGCTACCTCTGTACCAAATTTCGCACCATTCGGTTTCACCGTGTTCGAATTGATAAGGGGAATCGATTTTCACACAAAGATGGCCGCCATCCACAAAATATTAGGCTAATGACCTATTAGTTTGGTCAAAGGATGCTCCCTCCATAAAGGTATGTTGTTGCTAAATTTGCTAGAGATCGGACGATTAGGCTAATCGTAATTTGATTTAAGCTTTGAACATTTGTGTGGCCGCCATGACGTTTCCGTCAAGATGGCGGCGATATAAAACATGACACTGAGGTGCCCTTTGCTAGTGCTACCTCTGTACCAAATTTCGTTCCATTCGGTTCCACCGTGTTCGAATTAATAGGGGGAATCAATTTTGACATAAAGATGGCCGCCATCCGCAAACTATTAGGCTAATAAACTATTAGATTGGTCAAAGGATGCTCCCTCCATAAAGGTATGTTGTTGCAATGATTGGTAGAGATCGGATGGTTATGTTAGTCGTAATTTAACTTAAGCTTTGAACATTTGTGTGGCCGCCATTACGTTTCTGTCAATATGGCGGCGATATAAAACATGACACTGAGATGCCCTTTGCTAGTGCTACCTCTGTACCAAATTTCGTTCCACTCGGTTTCACCGTGTTTGAATTAATAGGGGGAATTTATTTTCACACAAAGATGGCCGCCATCCGCAAAATATTAGGCTAATGACCTATTTATTTGGTCAAACGATGCTTCCTCTAAAAAGGTATGTTGCTGCAAAATTTGGTAGAGATCGGATGATTAGGTTAATCGTAATTTGATTTAAGCCATGAACATTTGTGTGGCCGCCATTACGTTTCCCTCAAGATGGCGGCGATATAAAACATGACACTGAGGTGCCTTTTGTTAGTACTACCTCTGTACCAAATTTCGTTCCATTCGGTTCCACCGTGTTCGAATTAATAGGGGGAATCGATTTTCACACAAAGATGGCCACCATCCGCAAACTATTACGCTGATGACCTATTGGTTTGGTCAGAGGATGCTCCCCCCATAAAGGTATGTTGTTGCTAAATTTGGTAGAGATCGGATGATTAGGTTAGTCGTAATTTGATTTAAGCTTTGAACATTTGTGTGGCCGCCATTACGTTTCCGTCAAGATGGCGGCGATATAAAACATGACACTGAGGTGTCCTTTGCTAGTGCTACCTTTGTACCAAATTTCGTTCAATTCGCATTCACCGTGTTCGAATTGATAGGGGGGGACAGACATTCAGAGTACACACACTCACACACACACAGACACACACACACACACACACACAGACTCACACACACACATACACACACACACACAGACTCACACACACACATACACACACACAGACAGACACACTTTTTTCGCCCTGTGTTGATCTCATAAGTCTACTTTCATTTTTTGCAAAAATCGAAAGTAGGCTAATAGTCTATCAAACTGAAATACAGAAGTGACAGTTTTACAGATGATTCATAGAAGCAATCCTGTTTTATTAACTACTCAATTACCTACTCTTATTAAAATATACTACGAAATAGCAGTTAAAATGTCATTCTTAATCTTAGTGTTTCTTTGAATCATATTAATTAAAATCTCAATAAAACAAACTTCCCGGAGAGACAAAAAAAGAAAAAACGAACCTCTGGAATAATATAATATAGCAATACTTTGGAATTAATTTAAATTATGTAGAACACTTCTCTCATTTAACTTAAAACAACTCGTTTACTCGTTGTGTCAGTCGTAGGAGTCTTTTATCCAATCATTTACAAAACTAACTACATTCCCTAAGTCACTTTACTAGCCTATGAAAAATATTTTAGCATTTTTCATCGTATGAGAAAAAAAAATACGATGCATTAAAATTATTTTAAAAATATCTTATTGATACTGTATATTGTCGTAAAATTGTCTAAAAAGCATGAATCATAAAATGGCAAAAAATAAAATAATTTTGAATTGAGCATGTGTTGTTCCCCTTAGCTACTGCGTAGAAAGGATTTCTACAGCAATGGGCGTCGTATTACTGTAATTTGAAAAGGAAACATATGCCATTTCAACAGCATCTGCCCTCTAGTCATCTAGTCATAAGGTAGAATTTACTTGAGATATCTACCCTTTTCTCGACGGGAAATAGGTGCCATGAACGTGGTGGTTTTTTTTTACGGCCGGATCCTTTCCTCGAGCCGACCTCACAACATGAGCTACTGAGAGAAGAAATTAATGAACCTAAGTAAGGAGTCGGAAGAAAGCATGGAAAACAATTTCAAGCTGGCTGCGTGGTCGCTATAGGCTATTATTACTAAATAATATTGTGACCATTGGTTAGTACTGTATATAAATATTAAAAATTCAGTACACGGGGCTGATTGCCAAGCTACCCCAGCCCTTAAAATAATCTCCAACTATTAATTACGGTACTGGTATTAAGTATCTTTTAATTTCATCTAATAGGTTAGGCTATTCAATGAAAATTGTTCTCTTGGTTCATAAAAAATAATTTTTTTCATTCATTAGTTTATGCAATGAAGATCGGGTAAAATGTTAGAGCTTGTATTTAAATGAAATTTAAACGCTGTCAGTTTATCGAACACAATCTCATGGATGTCCATATTTGTGAAACTATTGAGGACATAGCCTATCGTATTCTTTGTATAAAGCTCCTCCACATACAGTTGTCACCATATCCTGAACGCTAGGTCATACATACAGTATGTGAATTTATTGACACCCCTGGGACCGTCAATAAATGATAAAAATGGTCCGGTTAGCTCAAATAAAGCCGGCGTTTCGCCCCAGTGTGCCGATGGGCTCGTCAGTTGGTACAGACACACCTACCAATACGCGTGGCTAGCACATACTGAGAAGGCCATGCAAGGCACAGCATACAAGTAGTATTGACGTCACGAGCATGCCAATGTGCTACGGGAGTCAAACTCCCTTTCATAAAAACAAAAGCCTTACCTTGGCAATCCAAATAAGGTTTTGAATATTCCCGAAGGGAATATGATGTAGTTTCCATTTATCATTTATTGATAATTCATCCGCTCAAATGGAGACTACTTCATATTCCCTTCGGAAATATTCAAAACCTTACCCCTGGAACCGTCAAACTGAGAGTCACCTCCACTCCAACAGTTTAATGACGAAATGTTGGAACGTGTGTACAATATGGTATGTGTTGGATGCAGAGTGGGGGAAGAGAGGGGAGGTTGCTAATGAGCTATCGCTGGCCCAATTGGACTATGAAATATCAAAGGGGCAGATCATGGAGGCGAGAAACGTCTGTCCGATTTTATCAATGTAATTAACTGGCTCAATTCGACTGCGCCCAGTTTATTCACACAACTACTGGAGCTGTCTTGTTTCGTGCCACTGTAAACTATGTTTACTACGGAGAATGAAATAAGCAGTACTATTTACCTGAGATATCATTCTAACATATATTTTTATAAAGCAGACTTACTGTGAGAGTAAATGTCGTTACAATGCAACAAGATTTATTTAGGCCTACGTCAAGGAGATGAGGTTCAGGGGAAGTACATCATTAATAATAATAAAAAAAATTACGAGCCTTACAGTAGTCGCATATGATGTGTAACATCTGACATAGAAGAAACCTCACGTGAAATTGTTGATACACCGGTATTTTATACTATCATTGGCACAAATATTAATCTATTGAAAAAGGAAGTGTTTTACAGATATTGTGGTTTATAATACGGAACTCATGTTATTAGATGATTTGTAGCTTCCACCATCACTAGCCTAAATAAAGAATACGATATGGATCAACTAGATTAATAGACGTGACACCGCTCATAACCTTAAATCATACTAATATATAACAAGTAGTTCCGTGAAGAACTATACAGCCTATTTTCATATATCCTACTCATGTTAATTGTCACTATCAACATATAAAATTTCAGTTTAATTGCTATAACTAGAGCCCTGCGCGGATAGACAAAACGTTATCCGCATCCGCCCGTCTGTTATCCGCATCCGCCCCACATCCGCACGACTGTTATCCGCATCCGCCCCGCATCCGCACGTCTGTTATCCGCATCCGCCCCGCATCCGCACGACTGTTATCCGCATCCGCCCCGCATCTGCATGACTGTTATCCGCATCCGCCCCGCATCCGCACGACTTTCAACCGCATCCGCCCCGCATCCACGCGACTTTTATCCACAAGTTTGTTATCCGAATCTACTGGCATTACCATAATACTTTCAATGTGTTGCTTTATACTTTCCCTTTTAGACATTTCAGCAGAAAGTCGAACCCTTAGACTATGTACTGTATGTCATGTGCTATGTTTAAAATGAATGTTACACAGCCAGAATTTCAACCCTTTCCAGTTAGGACTGTTGATTGTGCTTAGTGACATAATTTGACTGGGATTAGCGTAAATCATCATCTTACATTTGGCATGAAATAAACATAACGGAAAATATGAACATCCGAGCCCTAGTAAGGGATAGTGAGAGGGGGAGGGGGAATTGTGCGCACTTAAGCAAGAATCGGTCTTGTGATGATAGATAACACAACTGCATTTATGATTAAGGAGCCTTAGTAACTCTATATTCGATGTGCAGAAACAAATTTAATTCAAAAATAAATTAGGTGGACTATAATTCGAAATCTCGCAAATATGCATTTGCGCACCGTTACCCACCCCGCAGGGTAATCATGCGCATGGGTTGGGGAATTGTGCGCATGGGATGAGTGTTGGAAAGCCATACTAATACAATGTGAATTGGCTGAAACTTGCACTGAGAATTAATATTAGAATATAATAATTGAATCACAACTGTAGGCTTACCTTCTTAATTGCTGGCTACAGAAAATAATATGCAACGTGTTAAGTTTCTTCATCCAAGCCTCACGGTTATCACATAGCAACTGACATCATGCTGACTGTCCCTATCTGATAGGTACGATGACAGCTTGAGGGTAGGAGTGAACTGAGTTGCTAGTTCTACTACCAACTCGAAAAACATAGGTGCGCACGATTACCCAACTTTCCCCATGATATTCAACAATTTCGGATTGTATTCTAAAAACTATCCGCAAATTTACTCCAAACATTATCCGCAGCTTATCCGCTATCCGCAAAGCCATGCAAAGTATATCCGCATAGCGAAAAATGTTGCGGATACCCGCGGGTTTATCCGCGGATATCCGCATCCGCGCAGGGCTTTAGCTATAACAGATTCGTAGATATTGAGAACCGTCTAAATATTTCAGATTGTCGCCAGGTTGGATTTTTATTTTGTACTATTACATTAATATTAATGTGTACGTGTGGTATTCAAACTTCAATCGCATGATTAGAACTCAAGAAGTAAAAACGAGATTTTAAAATTACGCACAGCAGCCATCTTGTGATTATGCAAACAATTGAAATAAATTAGATGCCAGTGGATCAACATTTGTATAAGCATTTAACGTGCAACGTTTCACGACACTCGGATAGTTAATTCGCGAGAAACGTCCATTTAAATATTTATACTTCGCGTCGCCGCCATGTTGGATTTGTGCTCACCAGGTTACTGAAGTCCTATAGGTGAACATATGTTCATAGTCTCTATGAACATAAAAATTTCAGTTTGGTTGCTGTAAAAGTTTCATAGATATTGAGAACCTTCTAAATATTTCGGAAGCTCGCCATTTAGGATTGTTATATTTATAGGCCATAGAGTTATGTACCATTCAAGGACACTTATTGCCTAGGTTCATTATTCAAACTTTCACTTCGATCGCATGATTACGACACAAGAAATAAAAATTTAATTTTAAAATTTCGCACAGTCGCCATCTTGAAGTTATGTAAACAATTGAATTAAATTAGATGGCAGTACTTACAATCTGAAAAATCATTTACTGTACCACATTTCACTGCGCTAAGAGAGTTAACTCACGAGAAAAGTCTATTAAAATATTTCAAATTCGCTTGGTCGCCATGTTCGTTTTGTACTTGACAGGTTTATGAATTATACATAGGTAAACTTGTATCAGTACCCTTTATCACCGTACAAAATTGCAGGGTGATATCTGTAATAGTTTCGAAGATATAGAATGTCAGTGAAATATTTCGCACAGCCGCCATTTTGAGGTTATGTAAACAATTGAACTAAATTAGACTCCGGTGCATTGCAATGTGAATAAACATTTGCTGTACCAAGTTTCATTACGTTTGGATAGACAAATCGCGAGAAAAATCTATTTAAAAGTCTCAACTTCGCTTGGCCGCCATGTTAGTTTTGTAGTCACCAGGTTTTTGAAAGTCTCATAGCTGAACTTCTAGTAGTGCCCTTTATCACCGTACACAATTTCAGGGCGATATTGGTAATAGTTTCGGAGATATTGAATGCTAGTGAAATATTTCGCACAGACGCCATGTTGGATTGGTGAGACGTAACAAAATTTGAAGGGCACGGTCGAGGTCGCCGGGAATAGTGCTATGAACTTACTGAGTTTCACTGAAATCGCTGCAGCCGTTTAGATTTTATTAGGGGGACACACACACACACACCTCACACACACACCCACACACACACACACGCACACACACGCGGACAAAAAGTTAATCTCATAAGCCTATTTTTTCAAAATTGAAAATAGGCTAAAAACAATTACGTGTACTTTATATTCATTTACTGTACAGGTTTAAGATTTCATTTTTAGCCTATTTTCAATTTTGAAAAAATAGGCTTATGAGATCACCTATTGTGCGTGTGTGTGTGCGTGCGTGTGTGAGGTGTGTGTGTGAGTGTCTCTAATAACTTGTAAACGGCTGGAGAGATTTCAATGACACTTAGTAAGTTCATAGCAATATTCCGGACGACCCCGACCGTGCCCTTGAAATTTTGTTACGTCTCACCAATCCAACATGGCGGCTGTGCGAAATATTTCACCAGCATTCAATTTCTCAGAAACTATTCCGGATATCACCCTGGAACTTTTTACGGTGATAAAGTGAACTACTAGAAACTCACCTATGAGACTTTTGAAAAACTGGTAACTACAAAACCAACATGGTGGCCACGTGAATTTGCGACTATTAAATAGACGTTTATCGCGATTTAACCAACCAAACGCAATAAAACTTAGTACAGTATATGTTTATACACATTGTATTGCACCGACATCTAACTTCGTTCAATTGCTTACATAGCCACAAGATGGCGGATGTGCGAAATATTTCACCGGCATTCTGTATCTCTGAAACTATTAGCGGTATCACCCTGAAAATTTATACGGAGATAAAGGGCACTACTGGAAGTTCATCTATAAGAATTTCAAAAACCGGTTAACTACAAAACGAACATGGCGGCCAAGCGAATTTGAAAATTTTAAATAATTCTTTCTGGCGATTTAATGTTCCAAACGTAATTAAATCTGGTACAGGAAATGTTTATACACATTGTAATGTACTGGTATCTAATTTAGTTCAATTGTTTACATAACCTCAAGATGGCGGCTGTGCAAAATTTTACATTACGTTTTTAGCCTACTTTCGATTTTTGCAAAAAATGAAAGTAGACTTATGAGATCACTACAGGGCGAAAAAAAAGTGTGTCTGTCTGTATGTGTGTATGTGTGTGTGCGAGTCTGTGTGTGTGTGTGTGTGAGTGTGTGTACTCTGAATGTCTGTCCCCCCCCCCCTATCAATTCGAACACGGTGAGCGCAAATTGAACGAAATTTGGTACAAAGGTAGCACTAGCAAAGGACACCTCAGTGTCATGTTTTATATCGCCGCCATCTTGACGGAAACGTAATGGCGGCCACACAAATGTTCAAAGCTTAAATCAAATTACGACTAACCTAATCATCCGATCTCTACCAAATTTTGCAAAAACATACCTTTATGAGGGCGGCATCCTTTAACCAAACTAATAGGTCATCAGCCTAATAGTTTGCGGATGGCGGCCATCTTTGTGTCAAAATCGATTACCCCTATTAATTCGAACACGGTGAAACCGAATGGAATGAAATTTGGTACAGAGGTAGCACTAGCAAAGGGCACCTCAGTGTCATGTTTATATCGCCGCCATCTTGACGGAAACGTAATGGCGGCCACACAAATGTTCAAATCTTAAATCAAATTGCGACTAACCTAATCATCCGATCTCTACCAAATTTTGCAACAACATACCTTTATGGAGAGAGCATCCTTTGACAAATATAATAGGTCATTAGCCTAATAGTTTGCGGATGGCGGCCATCTTTGTGTCAAAATCGATTACCCCTATTAATTCGAACACGGTGAAACCGAATGGAATGCAATTTGGTACAGAGGTAGCACTAGCAAAGGGCACCACAGTGTCATGTTTTATATCGCCACCATCTTGACCGAAACGTAATGGCGGCCACACAAATATTCAAAGCTTAAATCAAATTACGATTAACCTAATCATCCGATCTCTACAAATTTTGTATCAACATACCATTATGGAGGGAGCATCCTTTGACCAAACTAATAGGTCATTAGCCTAATATTTTGCGGATGGCGGCCATCTTTGTGGGAAAATCGATTTCCCCTATTAATTCGAGCACGGTGAAACCGAATGGAACGTAATTTGGTACAGAGGTAGCACTAGAAAAGGCCACCTCAGTGTCATGTTTTATATCACCGCCATCTTGACGGAAACGTAATCGCGGTCACCCAAATGTTAAAGGCTAAAATGTAATTACGACCAACCTAATAATCTAGTCTCTACCAAATTTTGCAAAAACAAATCTTTATGTGGGAAGCATATTCTGACCAAACTGCTAGATCATCAGCCCAATAGTTTGCAGATGGTGGCCAAGTATGTGTGCAAATCGATTCCCCCTATCAATTCAAACACGGTGAAACCGAATTGAACGAAATTTGGTACAGAGGTAGCACTAGCAAAAGGCACCTCAGTGTCATATTTTATATCGCCGCCATCTTGACGGAAACGGAATGACGGCCACCCAAATGTTAAAAGCTTAAATCAAATTTCGACCATCATAATAATTTGATCTCTACCGGATTTTGCAACAACATGCCTTTTTGTGGAAAGCATCTTATGACTGACTACAAGGTCATCAGCCCAATAGTTTGCAAATAGCGGCCATGTATGTGTGCAAATCCATTCCCCGGATCAATTCAAACACGGTGAAACCGAATTGAATGAATTTTTTTACAGAGGTAGCACTAGCAAAGGGCACCTCATATTTCTGTTTAATATCCCTATAGCACGTTGTATTTCAACAAGCTACTACAACCAACATTCAATTATACTCCTTGAAAAGGACAAAGAGTTATAACAATACCCATGCATTTAGGAGAAAGTAGGCTATATGTTCTTTACTGAACATCTTGTTATTTCTTGTGTCGTAATCATGCGATCGAAGTGAAAGTTTGAATAATGAACCTACGCAATAATTTTCCTTGGATGATACATGACTCTATGGCCTATTCATTTAACAATCCAACATGGCGTCCTTCC
The DNA here is from genome assembly GCA_946902985.2 of Meconema thalassinum. NCBI lineage: Eukaryota > Metazoa > Arthropoda > Insecta > Orthoptera > Tettigoniidae > Meconema > Meconema thalassinum. Next base: position 285,703,220 of record OX336391.1, on the reverse strand, counting down.
GACATATTTAGACGGCTCTGAATATCTTCGAATCTATTATAGCCATCAAACTTTCTTTTTTTATGTTCATAGGGGCTATGATCTTAAGTTCACCTATAGGACTTTAAATAACCTGGTGATCTCAAATCCAACATGGTGGCGATGCGAAGTATAAATATTCACATGGACGTTTCTCGCAATTTAACCAACCGAGTGCAGTGAAACTTGGTACAGTAAATCATTATACGAATATCAATCCACTTGCATCTAATTTATTTCAATTGTTTCCATAACCACAAGATGGCAGCTGATCGAAATTTTAAATCTCCTTGTTACTTCTTGTGCCCTAATCATGCGATTGAAGTTTGACTGCTACACGTACACAATAATCTTCATGTAACAGTACATAACTCTAGGACCTACATATATAAAATCCAACATGGCGACCATCCGAAATATTTAGTCGGTTCTCAATATCTACGAATCGATTAAAGCAATCATACTGAAATTTTGTATGTTGATGGTGGCAATTAACATAAGTAGGATATAAGAAAATAGACTGTATAGTTCTTCACGGAACTACTTGTTAAGTATGTGTTACTTTAATTACTTCAAAATTGTAGATGTTCTTATCAGTGTTCTCTGACGACATCCATCTTGTCCTTGTTTTGCTGATCAATGTTACCTGAATGATGTGCCATAGTCCACCCATGTTCCCTCAAATACTGTAATTTACTAAGGATGAAACCTCTCCTCTTGCAGGCATAGAAATCTACTGTGTCTTGCTGTTGTGTTGAATCAGAGTTTCATTTACTATCGCCATCCTTGTCTCAAAGTCACCGCGTTTTCAGACCACTTACAGTTGGCGGTATTTGTAGCCTGGTGTGACGTCATACATGGTCGCCAATTTTAGCAACAGTGGCACGCCACGTTACACAGCAACCACCTGGATTCGTGTGCATGTAGGTGGTTTACGAGTTCATGTTCCTGCAGAAAGTGCTCCATAGACCCCACAACATCGACTTGGAAGGCTGACGTGGTGTCCAGAAAGATCAACGTGTGTCAACGAATGGCATAGTGTCGTCTTCAATGACGATTAGTCTTACCCACAGTGATCATCGCGATCGTGTGTGACGATGTAGCGGGGAGAGGAGCCACCCAGACTTAATTGTCGACAAGCACGCATGCCAGTATGGTCTGGGGAGTTATTGGCTTTAATGCGAAATCAGAAATAGTGATTGTTGAAGGCAATATGACTGGTCGCTAGTATGTTGATAGGGAATTTGATCCAGTGGTTGTCATTATGATGGCGACGTTGCAAATGGCATGTTTCAGCAGTACAATATCCGTTTTTACACTGCACGCATCCCCATGACATCACAACCTTACAACGGCCCACCAAATCCCCAAACCTCAACCTTATTGAGCATGACAGGCCCTGAACTGGCCAATCGTCTCAGCCACCCATAACTCAGTAACAATCGACCAGTGCAGTGCAGCAAGCATGGAGCACACCTCAGAAACTGATCCAGAGCCATATTGTCTCCATACCTCAAAGATTTCAGTCCTGTTGTGCAGCACGTGAAAGGCACAATCTATATTGATATTTGTCCACTTTTGAGGTCAAAGGGACCAGAAAGTGAATTTAAATGTCAGGAAATTGGTTCAGGATTGTTTCAGTGTACGCTCTACGTGAAGGGGCGGATCAAGACGAAGCAGACAGATTTTATGAGGCACTGAGTGATGTGGTAGTGAGAGTTAACAATAAAAATAGTGTGGTAAACTACTGAAGGTTATTTTAATACTAGGATAGGAAATGGAACTGAGGGGTATGAGAAGGCAATGGGTAAGTGGGGTGAGGATAGGGAAGCGAACACCGATGGCAAATGTTCATTGAACTTGTGCTAGCATGAGGTTATCTGTTGCGAACATATTCTCGAAGCATAAGGGTAGTCTCAGATTCACACAGAAAGGGGAGGGGGGAAGAGGCGGGGGTGGGGGTGGATAACCTCATCAATACTGTCTTTTAATTTAGTTAATTGATAAGGAATGGTAGGGTATTCTGGGGATTGTTTGATTTGCTGTGAATTAAGCATAGTTAGTTTGTGGTATGTAAGTGAGATCTGAGTAGATTCAGGATATCCGATACATAAGCTAGAGGTAACTGATATGAGGATAGCACGAATGATTGTTGGGACAAATCAATGTGAGCAATGGCAGGAAGGTACTCGTAATAAATAGGAAGGCTGTTAGAATTGAGCATGTTAGATGAAGCTGTTCGTATGAGCCGAATCAGATGGTGGAGTCATGTGAAGATAATGGGGAAGTAGAGATTACCTACGAGGTTAATGAAAGAAGCAGAGGTAGATTTAGGAGGTGGTGGTTAAATTCAGTGTTGAACGACTTCAAAATGAGAGGTGTAGGACCAGTGGGGGGTCACAGTCCTAACTGGTAATACGGTATCATGAAGGTTACTTATTCGTAAAGAAAAGTATACAGTGTGTTTCTAAATTCCCATTACAGACTTTGAGAGCTTCTAGTGGGGACCAAGATGGTTAAGGTTAGAATAGGAACTTGTGTCCGGAAACGTACCGTCTACCCGCTACCCGTAAAGAACCATCACAACGCACGTTCACTGCTCCCGCATTTTCGGCGCTCTGTCCGACTTTTGCTGCTTGTCATCTGGGTCCAGTTACAGGTGGGACTCGATGTGACGACTACCGATGACAACACAGACACTTTACCTGCGTACCATGTTCTGGTTCACACGATCACCAAACCCTGGCGCTCCAACATCCGCCGTAGCCATACCCCGCACCAGTAGTTCTTCCTCGGATTCCACAGGGGTCTCGTAAATCAAGGTTTTCATGTGTCCCCACAGGTAGTAGTCCAGCGGTGTCAAGTCCGGTGAACGTGCAGGCCAAGCAATCGGGCCACCATGACCTATCCACTGTTGCCCAAATCTGTGGTACAGATGATCTCGTACCGAGGTGGTGAGTCATCGTGCTGAAACCACATGTTTTAACACACATGCAGCGAGCGGCACATCGTCTAAGAAATCATGCTGTACGTCTTTAAGGAATACCAAGTAGGTACGAGGCACCCATGATATTTCAAGGAAGAAGGCATGGAATGTCAACAAACCAGTGGGGATAGGGGACATCGGGTGATCGTTCAATGGCGTACGTACTCTAGTCAGTCTGTAATGAGAATTTAGAAACAGCCTGTATACTTTTGTACACGACTGTACAGGACAACTGGGTGTCACTTAGAGTGAAGAATTCGTTGTTTGTATTTAGCTACTGCAGGACATTTCATGATACACCTCGTCATGAGATATCTACGGTATATCGGCACGCAATAGAACGATTTACAACCCAGACATTCATCCAAACAATACTGTTGTAATCTGTATACATCTGCCGTAACCAACGCATCGTACTGTTGGATCACTGAAGAAAACGCATGTGGCCCACTGGCCTGGGCCTGGACACCACATACTGTAAGTAATATCGTTCCAGTCTACCTCATTGAGTAGTGACTAGCATTCTTGGATGTCACCATAGAGGCCCGGATTCGATCCTCGGCTCTGCCAATAAATTTTATTCTTATTAAAATTATTTATAATTTTGGGATATTGCCGTGTAAAAATAAAATTTAGAACTCTATACGTTTCGAGAGGAACCTTGCCTCCTTTTTCAATAGAATTAAAACAATGTGGCCAAAGAATGTGTGTCAATGAGCTTACAAAAACTACAGAAATTCCTCTATTCGTCACCAGAGAGCAGCCAGAAATTACTGTATGGACCTTGCTAGAAAAACGCGCCATATTAAGGGGGGGGGGGGATATACAGCTTAAGGAGCCAAAACAATACCTACTGTAATATTATTACTGTGGTTGCCATAAATCTTGTACAACAATTATATACATTTCCAAGGAAACACACACATCTTGCTATTAGAAACAGAGTATAAAATTTCCAAAATTCAAATTGCAACTAATTTTATCCATTTTTCAAAATGTGGTTGTTGCTTTGTGCTAATCTTCACCGGTTCCCTCATATCTCCCATGTTCATGTGAATTTTTGGACTTTTCTTTTTTTTAAGTGGAGGTTAAATCTTCTGCTACAAAATAAATCTCCCTCATTTCCATATTATTAATTGATTAAGCGTTATATTCTCATTCCTATTTTGGGCAAAATCAATAAATAGTTTTAACGTTTCATAGAAAGACTAGTTGAATCCACAGTTGTTTGAGTGAGATTAATTTTGTAGTTGAAGGTTTAAAATCTACTTTAACAAAAGAAAAGTCCAAAAAATCCTATAAATATGGGAAATATGAGGTAACCAGTGAAGATCAGCACAACCCCAGGCCCAAAATTTTGAAAAATGAATAAAAACTGTTATGATTTGAATTTTGAAAATTTTAAACTTTGCTTATAATAGCAAGATGTGTGCGTTTGCTTGGGGATGTATGCAATTGTTATACTCGATTTATGGCAGATATAGTTATAATTTTAAAATCGTTATTTTTTGGCACCTTAAGCTGTATGTTTCCCCTTAAGTAGAACGGTGGACAGAGTAGTCAGGAAGGAGAAGGAAAAGGTGGCGGGGGAAAAATTGAGACTCCTCAAAGAATGAGGATGTCCAAATAAGAAGAAAGGACGGGAAGGTGAGGGATGGACGGATATAAGGAAACAGAAACAAAGGGGAAGTGTATCTGTACTGAGCACGCTGAGTTCATGGTCAGTGATATTTTTCATTGCAACGCATTTTGATAATCGGATGCATCATCCTAGAACGCACCCAAAGACCAGCCACGTTGCTGTCATGCTTGGAGATAATTATGGTTGCACTTTTGACTTTGAAGAAATCCACTATATTTTTATCTGAGTCCTTATTAAAATGTCTCAACTTTCTACATGGCTCAGATCATCGCATTTCGTCATTCTGCATAATCTAAACATTCTGGTGAATGTATTTTTATTTTACGGTAAGGTACTATCATCGCAGACACGCGAACCGGAAGGAATTAGTCGCTGAACGGCTCAAGTATTTGCTTGATCCCGCAACGAGGAACAATGCTCTAGGCACTCGAGTATGGTTTACCGTCCATATAGGACGTGTGGTATAGTCCGTCTTGCTAAGACGAGGGAACAGTCCGCCAGTTGGCGAGGAATATAATCAACGTGCATCGAATATTAATGAGCACTTATTTGTGTGCCAATCGAGTGGAAATTGAAGCCTGTATGTGCTTCAGTGATAATGTTTGTGAATTTATTAAAACAGTGAATATTTTTGCGCCGTGGAACACCACGTTTTTACCAAGTGCTATCTGTGAATTAATAATTGTTCAAGTGCATTATTTCAACGCTACGCATTGTGAAAATTATTATGGCCGCAAATGCGAGCAAATTCAACCGTGGATTACATAGATGCCACGAGATTCAGTGATTGTAAAATCTGTGAAGTGAAAAGCAGATAGTGCATGGGCAATTTTGATAACATCTGCGCTGTGTAGAAGCTGTGAATTTATTTCTACCGATAATATTAGCTTCAGCGAAAAGCTGTGTCATAAATATATTTTTCAAGTGAATATTTATCTTCTACTATGCATCATTCTACTGACCACGTGTTCGACATGTTTAACTACTTATCTTCAATGGGGCTGATGATGTAAAGGACCCCCATGATGTGAAGGAGCCGTTCTAAGGAACTACAACATGACGGAAGATCCAGGATTACCGCACGAGAAGGAGATGAACGTGCCGGACCAAGAAGAATGACCACTACCACGATGGGAGAGAAGCAGACGACATCACGACGTCAACGGCGAGGACGCATCGAGACCCTGGTCATGGATAAGGCCTATGAAGGAGGCCTAGTTTGGACAACCCTTGTCCGGAAGCCAAAGGATAAATGGTACTCCTCAGTTCGTTGGAAAGAACTAGGCGGAGATGCCCTAATTAAGTGAGTCAGTCAACACCCTTCTTGTACGATTCTTTTTGTGGTAGAATAGAGTAGTTTAGTAGAATCAACCGAACTTTCGTGACAGCCATTAGATAGGATTTTTGTCTTTCACTTGCAGTGATTGTGAGACACCCTGTGATTGAACTCAGTTCAATCAGGTGCATTCTATTGGACGTCGAAAGATGTCAAGTCTTTTCGCTTACTAAACGTGACTGTAGTCTTTGTACTACTTTGTTTAACCCTGGTTTGGGTGATTTTTGTGTATAGTTTTTTTTGACATGACGATTGGCCGTCATTGCCAGTGTTATTTTTATGACACCCATTATTTTAACTTTATGTCACACCACTGATTTCTTTAGATTAGACCGTATCAGTAGATGGTCGACTGAAATCATCAATTTTGTAGCAAAGCTATGATATTTCATTCAGATGAGCTTTGAGGCCATCCAGTTCTCAGTGAAGAACACAGTCAGGGAATATTAACTTCTATGCAGTAGAGCATTGAATCCTGTACTCAACGTATCATTAGCAAACTCAGCGGATGTGAGATTTTGCGCCCTTTTCTATGTTTGCTTGTGTCAGGTGATCAGACACATGTTTTTGTTGGTTGTTAAATACTATTCATTTATGAATTGACAAATCTGCCAATGTTAAAGACATTCAGATTGAGTAACATTGCTATCTTTAACTATTCTTTGGAAAGACATGCTACGTCTTATTGTGTATATTTTTATGGCGTGCTTTTACGCATTACAATTGTGTGATTATAATGTTATACTGGGATAATTTACAAGGCCAGTTTCTCATAGGACTTTCTTTAGAGAGCTGCTGCCTTCAGTAAAATCTAGTGTGTTTGTTATAGCCGTCCGATGTGACAGCAAGTTACGAGCCTAGCTCAATGTCACGGACAGGTGATGAGATTTTCCAGCAAACGCCGAGCGCACTCAGATGTGAGACAGACTTACTCAGACCTTTGACAAATGCTCATAGCATTCTTTGCTGTTAGTTTTTGTATTCCATTTATAGGTCAAGGTCTAGGCAGCCATTTTGTGTTGATAAGATGTTTTATGTTATGATGAATTATTGGCAAACGTCACACGCTTGATCGCTACTACAGCGGCTACTTTTTGACACTGTTAGAGAGTGTACATTTATATTCTGTTAAGGTTTATTCTTTATTGTGAGGCTAGTGATAGACACCCTTGTTAGAGGCTATTCATGTATTCAGTGCTGGTAATGCACGTATGTCCAGACTTTGTTCTGTAGACTTGTTATTTACGGGAGGTGACTGATGTGTTTCCCAGGCCTACCCGAGGTTATCCAATTGAGCCGCGAGGTTATCCAATTGAGCCGCGCGCCACTGGTAACATGTGTTATTGTTTGTAAAAGTGATGGGAGCTCGAGGAAGGTATTTCCGACTTTTATGTCGATGTGACAGCAGATAATTGATCTCGCACCAGACGCTACTGCTGAGCCCAGGTGTCTAGGAATGTCACTAATATCGCCATAAACCGACAATGAATTAAACCTACGAAAATCATAATCAAGCGCATAATTATTCTAAACAAGCTGATAACTATTTTTTTAAATTGCTATTAAACTTGAAACACATGCATTTTGGACCTGGTGACCGACACCTTGTTGATGTTTTACATTTCCTGATGGAAATAACCTAGGACAGATCGCACTATTTTTGATCGACGGAGTGTTGCTTAACCGTTAGTTCGTAGCTGGTGGAGCTTGACACTCATGCGATATAAGTCGTAGTTATAACTATGCCATTGCCAACCTAAATAACACTCACTTAGATGTCTTTGGTTACAAAGAGTATTCCAAGGTGCAAGCAGGAATATAATATGAATTTGGTCTTGTGTTTTATTTATTATTACAATGTGTGTAAATCCCAATGTTTACCTTGTTTGTGTTGAGGAGCACATAGTTGATGAGAGTGTATTTAATATTATTTTATGGCTTGTCATGTAGCTTTTGATGGAATTGTTTTTGTTATACGGACGTCATCGCCGTAAATTTTGTATTAATTGTCAGGACTTAGCTAAATTGATTAACGTTAAATGTAAATAAGGAAATGGTATCATCGTAACTCAGATTTGTTTTTGCCACCCTGTTAAATGTACATTCTGCTCATAACTTAAACTTTGTAACTTGAAGTAGGGTCTCTTTTCGTACCATTTTCCTAGCGTTGCTCTTGTTGCTTATCTTTGTAAATTAGATCTTTCGCGAGGGTTTACCTTAGTTAACAGGTAGGGCCCTGTTCTTTATTTTTCTATGTTTATTAGTTTGAGGATTAGCCGATATAAACCCTCCGAACTAGGATAGGTGCTTGCATATTTTATGATAAATGTTTTTCACAAGTTTTACATAAGTCTGGATGTTTCCTTTCTCAGTCTAGTTCTTTAAGGTGTACTTTCTTGGGCCGTCTATGACCTTAGCCACCATGTTACCACAAATCCCCTGGATCATATTTTTTCGTGCCACTCTGGCCTATAAGAAATTTACCTGATCCTCTCGGCACATGGGTCCGGCAGGTGAGGTGTCGGGGAAGTCATTTCGGTTGTTGGCAACCCTGATAGGAGGGGCACAGTACGGTATCCAACGTCGTACAGGCCTCGGCGAAAAAACAGATGGAAACTCCCCCAGTGACGAACAAAGGAGAACAAATCATGGCCCTGTATCCTCGTCACTAATTTATTTAGCCAAAAACATACACACAGGTAATTACAAATATACGTACTGTTCTACGTATTTTACACAACGTCTCCTCATAGTCTCCACATTTGTTCAGACATTTGTCCCATCGCAGCACTAAATTGAAGATGCCCCTGTGGTAAAATTCAGCCGGCTGACTGTGGAATCATCGTCGGACTGCTGTCCTGGCGACATCGTTGCACGTGAATCACTGTCCTGCCAGTAACTTTTTCAGCGGACCATAACAATGCGAGACCTCATTTAGCAATCAGAACCGCCAACAAGCTCCTGTCATTTCACTGGGAGAGTCTGGAACACTCACCATCACTCCCAACCTCATCCCTAGTGATTTCCACGTTTTTGTTTTTGTAATTACCCGTGTGTATTTTTTATTTTGCTAAAAATAAACAGGGACAACGTCTTTTCGATCCGCCCTCGTACTAAGAGTAATGGTAATTTTGTCATATAGAACCATTTCACAATGCCAGTTGTCATAAATTGCTTCTGCTCTGTATGTACAGCCTGTTACGATTCAACATGGAACTGTAAAATGGGTTGCCTACCCACCTGCAATCGGATTAAAATCTGCTCGCAGCGCGCTAGCGACGGGGCTGAGTTCGATTTCACTGATTGCCGCCTTATTATGCAGCATTGCAAAGTAGTTTGCTCTTTCAAAATATAATTACACAGGCTTAACAATAAGTTTGAACGATTTCTGTTTCATAACTTGTTACTTTACGCTTCTGTTAATGGCTTTTGCAGAGTATTTCTAAGAAATAACATTTCATTATACAATATAGTATATTACAACACATTGTATTTTTGTGTTTCATTTTATTTTCAACACAATTTATTGCTTTTTAATCTAATATCACAAAACGAGATACAATTTGGAAATGATGTGTTACAAAATTGTAATCTGTCTTCGACGCTACATATTTTGAAATAGCAAAATACTTTGCAATGCTGCATAAGAAGGCGACAATCAGTGAAATTGAACTCAGCCCCAACGCTAGCGCACTGCGAGCAGATTTCAAGCCGATTGCGGGTGGGTAGGCAACCAATTTTACAGACCCGTGCTGAATCGGAACAGGCCGTACAGTATGACGGTGAAAGAACATTTCATAGCAGTGCATTAATTCCAGACTTCCCCAGGGATCAGAATTAACCCCACCGAAGTTCTCCCTGTAGTCCTACATTAGCAGCATATAATTAATTTTCATGGAATGCAACAATCAGTCACACGCTGATGATTTACGGACCGTAATGGCTTGAAGGCAGCAATTAACTCAATAATACGGCCTCGCAAGTTTATCAGCTCTAATGTTTATACAAATGGCTATTAGAGCAGGGCATTCGTGGATGATCAATCTATTCGGCGTTTTCTATTAAACACGAAAAGCCGAGATAATTACTTGAAGTTCAAAGCTCATAATCTACCAACGAATCAATTATGTGACGGTTTGAAGCCATACTTTCAGTGTTGCCTGCACAAACTATCGATTAATACTATTCAGTCGGTCAGTACGCTCTTGTCCAACAACCCAAATTAGGCGGGGTTACTACAGGATATACCAGGTGAATCAGCTGCCCCTAATAATATTGTTTTATGCAGCCCAACTAACGCGTGTTGTCAGGAAGGTCGATATTTCCCTGCTTGCATCGCGTATGTCACTAAAGCACTGTAAGCATATCCTGCAAACGATACTGAACACTATTAGTTTTCCCCCTCGATGTGATTACAGACTAAAACGAGAGAAAAACAAATAGTTCCGTGACGAACTAAAGAGCCTACTTTTCTTAAAAGTTAAGATGCCAATGATTAATCTATATTTATGTAGAATAATGACGAAATTAAGTGGTAAAATAACATTTCTAATTAGTTCGAAATATACCTGCAATAGTGTAGTCTAATAAAGCACTACAGTTGGCAGCCCTGGTGACTCTGATTATATTAATAGTTCCATCTCGTAAGGTACAGAATACACATACAAAATTTGGTTGAATTCCGAAGCATAGTAATGCCGTTACATGCAGTTAGACATTGGATCTATCAGCGCGCGTAAAATCATGTTGGTAACGGTGTATAACACACTTTCCTGAAAAGAGAAAATACTTGTATTCGTTTTTGTTGGTGTTGTTTAATCGCTCGGATTTCGTGATAATTTAGCCCGTGTACTTGGGTGTGTGTATAGAATAGCCTGAGTTATTGTGGTGCCTGTAGTAGTGTGTTTTTTTGTAATTCAGCTGAGGATTGGGAAGGAAGCGGCCGTGGCCATACGTTGCCTGGAGTGGAAGTGGGCATCCACGGAAAATCATTGCAAGATGGCTGAGGAGGGAATCGAAATGCCGGGATGGTACATAACTTAACACCATGGCCACTTCTTACCCCAATCCTTCTTCATTGATACCATCAATTGTCATTAATCCGATCGCAAAAATCCAATAGGAATCCCAGATTGAGCAACGATCACAATCTCATAGGCTGGCGTCAAGGATGTATCAATACCAAGTGAGAAGTAATATTAGCTCCCATTAGCTCAGTGGACAGAGCATCGGACGGGTGTCACGTATGGGTCAGACATTCCAATTTTCTGTGTTCCATTGTCGGCCTCGTTATGTAGTGGCTAGCATTCTTGGCTGCCATCCGGCTCTGCCAAGAAATTTAATTCTGGTCTGAAGACTCAGACTCAGCCTCAGCCTCGTGAGGATTAACTGAGAAGATGCGGGTTCAATACCTACCTCAACCATCCTGAAAGTAGTTTTCCGCGGTTTCCCCACTTCCATTCCAGGACAATGCCGGGATAATACCTAACTTAAGGTCGTGGGTACGTCCTACCCCAATCCTACCTCATATTACAAATACAACAAATAGAGGTACACACTAGTATATAGCTTCCGTGGCGTAGTGGGTAGCATGCTGAACTGCTATGCCCAAGATGGCGGGTTCAAACTCGGTCGAAGTCGTCGGATTTTTTAAGATCGTTAAAATCCTTCAGTATGCCTTCCTTTTGAGGGGAATAAAGCCGGTGGGTCCATGTCATAGGTTTATGGCACGTAAAAGAATCTACCACTGCAATTGGTGGTGTACAGCAAAATTTGTAGGTTATAATTGACTAGTACAAAACGCTGTACCAAGTTTCGACGTTCGCCGCTAGTGTTATTAACAGTAGCATCTGGTAGGCAAAGTTGGAACTACTTGAAATTGATCTGTTGGGAGCCCTCGGGCGTTGATTCAAAAATGACCAGCTTATGGCCATTGGCTGCGATTCATATATCAATGAACATCACAGTGTCACAGGTTATCAGACAAATTCTACACACACCCAAGTACACGGGGCTACATAAACACGATGCCGCACAGCCCATAAAGCATGAACAACAACATCTCTAGCTTCCATCTACTGTCTGCGTGCCAGTAGAAGTCAGCTGGGTTTGAAACGCAGAAGCTGCATATCGTGCATTTAAAAAACATCAAGTCGGTCGCACCTTCCTTTTTCTTTATTTGCACTGTGTACTCTATAAATGATATATGTGGAAAGGGACCTACAGTGATTGACTACATACTTAAAGCTGGATGAATAACAATCACAACGCGGGACAAAGCAGTAACTGACTTTCGATATATTTAGGTCAGGAATAGACAGTCTGCGCATAGGTACAGACTAACCCCCGCTCTCCTTCGCAGCGTGTCGAACTGACTTCTCCTGGCGCGCATACAACACATGACTTGCATTATTTGACTTATAACTTAAAGCCCTCAATTCTCATTATTGCCTTTGTGAAAATCCGATTCTTGGAAATGTGAACAGAACAATTATTTATTTTAAGATAGCTTGGTATTGATGTACCAATGAATATTGCAATGTATCTATCACGAAATATGTAATTTACGGTTGAAATATTATTGCTAATTATAGGCGGGATCGTATAATAATGGATGTTCACTACAACATTCACATATTTTGAATAAATCCGAGTGGGCGGAACTTGAGATATTTAACGTGTTTCCAATTGTCAAATCGATAGTCGATCCTTGAAAAAAATAACTAGACAGGGATTTAAGGAAAATACGCCATTAGTATAATGATCGAGGTGATAATAGGACGTTGTGAGTTCATGGGCAAGTAATGCTATTTGTTACAATCGATCAGAGTACCGTGCCACCTGTAAAGGTCAAGATATTGTTACTGTTTTTTAAATCGCTTATTCTTCCAGCTCGGCTTCACCCACGGACTCTGCGAGAGATCATTTATCTACCGTCGAAAGGACGGTGTCTGGGAGCTGAACACCAGATACAACAGGGGATAGAGACAGGGCAAATTCCCAGGTGACCGCTAACTTGGGTTTAGTTAAGGAAGGGTCAGGAAAAGGATTTTGGAAGGAAGTCGGCTGTGGGCCTGTTTAATGGAATCGGTCCGACATTTGCCTGGTGGTGAAAATGGGAAACCACGTAAACCATTTTCAGGGCAGCTGAGCTAGGGTTTGAACCCACACTCTCCTAGTGCCAGCAAGGCACGAGCTAGGTCATTAGTGCTCTCAACCACCGTGGCCGGCTCGGTTATTGGTACAATTGAAGTGATGGAATAGGGGCAGATGAACTCGTAGTTCCACCCCTTAAAACAACAATAACTAACTAACTAACCAACATAACGATATGCTGAAAATGTTAGGTACGTCCGTGATTCTAACCTTGATCTCCCACTCAAATACTGGGAAGCAGCAAACATTTTTGGCACTTCAATAGGATATATGCGAGATTATGAATGCTTATTGTTATTGCTCATGTTGCACAATTAAGGGACCTATCAGTATGGACCAGGAACGAAGTTGTCAACTCCTTTTTGAATGGTTTGATGGAGATTATGTAGATTCAAAAGAATACGGAGAAGAGAACAATATTCATTCATTTATTTGTTTGCAATTGGGGGTGCGTCCCCCGATGACAAATTGGATATACATAACAAATACATAATTATACATAACAATTCAATAACAATTAAACTGGAATATTTACACAAATAGTCAGTCTTTTCTTAAACACACCTTATGTTTGGGAAAAGGCTATGAGACTGCGGCAGGCAGAGAGTTCCAGTTATAAATGGCACGGTTTACGAAAGAATATTTACCATAATTTGTTCGCTGTGGTCGGCCCTTAACTTTGAAAGGATGATCGCTCCTACCCATGTGAGCAGGCTTTCCCATTCGTTTGCTAAGCTCACCCCATGCTGGTTGATTTGTATACGTGTTGTACATAGCGCAGAGTCTATATTTCATCCTCCTAGTCTCCAGTGATTCCCACCCAAGTTTCTTTAACATACGGCTCACACTGCTCCTGGGATTAAAGTCACTGAGCGCAAATCTAGCCGCCTTTCTTTGTACCATTTCCAACTCAATTATGAACCCTACTTGATATGGATCCCAAACCGCCGAGCCGTATTCCAGAATAGGTCTTACAAGTGACAAATATCCTAATTCTTTAGCAGAGATACTACTTCCTTTTAATACCCTCATTACAAAGTGCAAGGATTTGTAAGCTTTAGAAACTACACATCCTACATGACTACTCAATTTCATGTCATTCCTTACGTGAACGCCCAATTATTTGCAAGAATCTTCTCCTACAAGTGTTTCCGAGCCAATGTTATAGTGAAAATCTTCCCTTCGCACTTTCCCATTTTTATGAGACTACATTTTCTTGTGTTTAATTTCATTTTATTTTCAATCGCCCACTTATAAACCAGGTTCAGGTCATCTTGAAGTACTGCGTTGTCTTGTGAGTCATGTATCATTCGATATATTACACAATCATCCGAAAACAATTGACAGTCACTGCGAATCCCATTTGGTAAGTCATTTAAAACCGCCAACAATAACAAAGTTCCGATTACGCTGCCCTGAGGGATACCCGACGTTACGGTAATTTCATCCGAGAATCGGCCTTTGACTTTCACTTTCTGGGAACGACCCGTCAAAAATTCTTGGATCCATAAAATTACTCTTCTATCAATCTTCGTCAAAGCTAATTTATGGAGTAGCATGTCATGCGGCACGACATCAAATGCCATCGCAAAATCTATAACTACGGCATCGACTGGAAACTCCATGGTCTAAGGATTCGCTAATATCTTGAAAAAGTGATAACATCTGACTCTCGCATGAGAAACCTTTCCGAAATCCATGTTGCCTATCATTAAATCATGATAATGTTTCCCACCGTTCCCTCAATATATCGCAAATGAGATGCCCCATCTGTTTACAAACGATGGACGTAAGGCTAACCGGCCTGTAGTTGCCCAATTCAAGTCTGCTCCCTCCCTTAAATATTGGGACTACCGTAGCTCTTTTCCAGTCATCTGGGATTTGCGCATTGGTTATGGACACATTAAACATCACCTCCAAGTATCGTGCCACGGCCCTACCTCCTAGTTTAAGTACTTCACTAACAATATTATCAGGACCCTTCGATATATTGTAACGTAATTTTTGCATTAGCTTTACAATTGCTGACTGGTTTATTTGGAAAAGGGGAGCTCCCGATTCACCGCTAAGGTCCAACACACAGCTATTGGATTTATTGAACACAGTACTGTAAAAGACACTTAATTCATTAGCAATGGCCTGTTTACCGTCACCGGACATTGTTATCGACAAATTATTTGAATTTCCCTTTCTTCTCCTAACATACCTGTATTTTTTTTCACCCATCGCCTCCCGAACCAAGTAAACCTTGCATATAATTGTCATTATCTTGTCTTTTATTGTATAATTTCCTGATTTTCCGTTTTAGACTCCTGATTTCTCGTGTATAATACACTGGATCTGGGTTTGTTTCAGTAATTTAAATGGGACAAATTTATCAATAGCGCTATAAAATATATCAAAAAGTTAGTCCACAGGATATTAATGTGATTTCCTTCCGATGCCCATCCTACAAATAGCTCATTCGAATACCCTTGAAATTTTCCCTGATCCGCCCTGCGATACTGGAATATGATGTCTTTTGCTACATCAGAGTCTATTTTTGTAATGTCACCGTATCTAATATTTAATTCAACCCCAGAATGGTCACTAATTCATGGTACTTTCAGACAGTTAATACACAGCTCTACAGGCCTTACGAGATAAGCATCTAAGGTGTTATTGTCCTAGTATTGTCTAGTAGGGAAGTCAACTACTTGGGAAAATCCCCCTTCCCTTAAGAATTTGTTTACAGCGCTCTGAGCTTGACCACAGCTACTTGACTCACCAGGCCAGTCTACTTTGGGGATGTTTAAATCTCCGGCAATTATTATGCTCTTATTCATAGCATGACTCGTACAAGATACATTAGAGTTGTTGTTGATTCTTTAGGGGAAATCGTGGTTCTTGTAGGCCCGTGTACTTGGGTGTGTGTAGAATTTGTCTGATAACCTGTGTCTGGACTAGTGTGTGTATTTATAATTGAGTGTCGACCAATAGTGTCGTAAATTTAATGCATATTTTGCGCTGTATGATTTACTATTTGTTTAATAAATCTACCTTTAACAAAAGAGGTAGGATTTGGGTAGGAAGCGTTCGTGGCCTTAAGCCTCTCCCCCGCCCCCTGATGAGTATACAATTAAAACTCTACAATTTTTAGCCTATTTTCATTTTATGAAATAAAAAAGGCTTACGAGATCACCTTTTGTCCGTGTGTCTGTGTGTGTGATTCGTGTGTATGTCCCCCCTAATTACTTCCAAAACGGCTGGAGTGATTTCAATGAAACTCGGTAAATTCATAGCATTATTCCGGACGACCCCGACCGTGCCCTTCAAATTTTGTTACGTCTCACCAATTCAACATGGTGGCTGTGCGAAATATTTCACCATCATTCAATATCTCCGAAGCTATTGTTATTTTGTTCGGTGATAAAGGGAACTACTAGACGTTCACCTATGTGACTTTTGAAAACCTGGTTACTACAAAAGCAACATAGCGGCCAAGCGAAGTTGTGACTGTTAAATAGACGTTTCTCGCGATTTAACCAACCAAACGCAATGAAACTTGGTACAGTATATGTTTATACATATTGAAATGCACCGACATCTAACTTTGTCCAATTGTTTACATAGCATCAAGATGGCGGATGTGCGAAATATTTCACCGGCATTCTATATCTCTGAAACTATTACCAGTATCACCCTGAAATTTTGTACGGAGATAAAGAGCACAACTGGAAGTTCATCTATGAGACATTCAAAAACCGGTTAACTACAAAACGAACATGGCAGCCAAGCGAAGTTGAAAGTTTAAAATATACTTTTCTCGCGATTTAATGATCCAACCGCAATGAAAATTTACAGAAAATGTTTATACACATTGTAATTTAGTTCAATTGTTTACATAACGTGAAGATGGTGGCTGTGCGTAATTTTAAAATTAAGTTTTTATTTCTTGTGTCGTAATCATGCGATCGAAGTGAAAGTTTCAATAATGAAGCTACGCAGTAATTATCCTCTAATGGTACATAACTCCATGGCCTATACATATAACAATCTAAAATGGCGAGCATCCGAAATATTTTGACGGTTCTCAATATCTACGAATCTTTTACAGCAATCAAACTGACTTTTTTATGTTCATAGAGGCTATAAACATAAGTTCACCTATAGGACTTTCAATAACCTGGTGAGCACAAATCCAACATGGCGGTGACGCGAATTATAAATATTTAAAAGGACGTTTCTCTCGATTTAACCATCTGAGTGTAGTGAAACTTTGCACGTTAAATGCTTATACAAATGTAATTCCACTGGCATCTATTTTATTTCAATTGTTTTCATAACCACAAGATGGCAGCTGTGTGAAATTTTAAAATCTCGTCTTTATGTCTTGTGTCCTAATCATGCGATTGAAGTTTGAATAATACACCTACACAATAATCTTCATGTAATAGTACATAACTCTCAGACCTACATAAATATAAAAAAATATAAAATTTTTAAAAAATCCGAAGTATTTAGACGGTTCTCAATATCTACGAATACATTACAGCAATCAAACTGAAATTTTGTATGTTGATAGTGGCATTTAACATAAATAGGATATATTAAAATATATGAAAACGGAACTACTTGCTGTAAAATGCGAATGATAAAACTCAGCACTTGAAATGTTTATGAACTCTGCTATAGAATGTAAGAGAGGCAGTAGTAAACCTAGAAGGCGTGGTTAGATTAATGTTTAACGATTCCGTTTTGAGAAGGGACCGCAGTACAAACAGCTAATAGGGGCTCAGGGAGGCGACTAGTTCGCACCCAGGGACTTGCCAGCTACACTGGGCGCTGAAAGTAGAAACAATCTCAAATGAAAATGAGTGAATGTAGTCAAGAAATGTGATACGCTTTGAGCCGACATTCTTAATTCGAAGTGCCCTGACTCTTCCTCTCCATTCAAATATTCATTCCTTGGCCTGGTAAGAGGAGGATTGCTCTAGCTAAGCAGACTTTCAGAAATAAGAAGCTTCTTCTGACAAACAAAAACATAAACACTAAAACTCAGCAATTCTTCTAGGTTTGTGCCGTGTCTTGTGTGGGGTTTCGCCTTGGCCACCAAACAGGCTCATCGGCGGGCTCTTGGTGTCCCCGCCCGGACCCCCACAGGAGTGACGAACTGCGCGCCACCTCCCTTTATATTAGGTGCAACTGCACCACTTGACTGCGAGAACTAAAAGCCGGCCGTGAAAGCCAATATACCACAAACACTAAACTTTTTTTTTTAATTGTTCACACTCTCTGCATGCTCCACTACATAAGTAGTACTACATGCACTTACATTACATTTTATAAATGGACAAAATAAATTACATTATAATGATTCAATTACTAGATGACAATCTTAACAATATCAAACAATATTATTCATCGTTTTTCCTTAGAGCTTGAAAATCCAGAGCATTAACAAATTTAGAAAATTCCTTCAAATACTTTTTTAATAGCACAGATTTCTGAATCGGCCAGTTATCATCTCTATTAACACTATTGATCAAGAATTGCCTAATATTTTTCACTTCGCTGCACACGAAAATTATATGATCTATAGTCTGAGGGCTGCTTTTACAGGAACACTCGGGATTACGTATAATTTTAAGTCTGTGTAAGTACGAAGCAATATTTCCATGTCCAGTCAGTATTGTAGTCATATTAGGTGTTAAGGTGATTTTGGATTTTAATCTACCTGCAACTGTTGGAAAGAATTCTTTTGTAAGTGTGCCTTTTGAAGTTTGTTCCCATTTTTGCTGCCATTTATGAATTGATTCTTCTTTGAGATTTCTTTTAAAAGTTGAGATGGGTATTCTGTCGAAACAAACCTCGCTTAATTTTGTAGCCTCCTTTGCAATTTTATCAGCCAGTTCATTGCCTGCAACACCTGTATGTGCCTTAACCCATTCAAATTTTATTATCCATTTTTTCCTTTTTAGAATAGCTGTAGTCCTTCTTATATTCTCAATTAGATCGTTATGATTTCTGAAGTCCGCAATGGAGTCAATTGCTATTTTACTATCTGTGTAAATAATTACTTTCTTATCTTCATCATCCTCTGTCTTAGTAGTATCTAAGAACTCCAGAGATTTAAGTATAGCTAATTGCTCCGCCTGATTATTCGAACAGTTGTCTCGCAGTCTATATTTCAATTGGTCTACTAATTCGTGCAATCTGAATATAGCTATGCCAGCTCCCACTCCTTCTTCACTTTTGCTTCCATCTGTGTAAATCTTCCATGGGATATATTCATTTAATGCTATTCTTGGATCTTCGGTACCAGGAAAATAGGCTGGATGGAGCCATCTCATAGGTTTTTCGGGGTGATCAATGGCATAGTTCATAGTTGTTTTTCCTGACTTGATTTTGTATAGAGTAACAATCTCTTTAGCCATTATATCTATAGGAGTAATATCTGTAATAATGCACAGTGCCTCATGAGATACAGTGCGGTACGATTTTGCTATTCTCAAGAGAATAAGTCTTTGCACTCTCACGTATTTAATCATATTACATTTCTTTTCTAGGGATTAAATCCAGACCGGAGCAGCATATAACAGCATTGGCAATATTGCTCCTTTATAAATTGTTTCCAAAGCCTGGTGTTTTAGACCCCATCCTATTCTAGCCAATTTTGATAATGCGTTTATTAATTTAATACATTTTTCACTAACTTTATTGATGTGGTCATTGAACTTAAAGCGAGAGTCTATAGTTATTCCTAGATATTCCATCGTATCTACTTGTACAAGACGTTTCCAATTCATAAAGATATCAATTGTCTTCTTTGCTTTTCTTCTTCTTGATATTAGAATAACTCTTGACTCTTTCATTAAAACGGGTTTTGTTTTCTGTTGACCACTTAGTAACTTTCCGTAATTCCATATTCACAATATTTTCTGCTTCAATTTCAGTTTCAGCCCTGACTGCAATTATAAGGTCATCAGCAAATGCTATAGCTTTGGTGTTTTTACCGTATTCCAAACTGAGCAGTGAATTATACTGTACATTCCAGTACCCCGGTCCACAACATGAACCTTGTGGACATCCTTTATTAACTACTGTTTCTACTTGGATACTATTGGAATTCATGAACGTCGTTCTATCCTTGAAGTAGCTCTTATTCAGGTAGTACAAATTTCTCGGGCATTTGAAGTCCTTTAGGGCTTTTAGGACACATGGCCACCACGCAGAGTCAAAAGCTCCTTTTACATCAAGACTAACTATAACGGTAATTTGACCATTTTTGAACGCCTCAGTTATAAATTCCTTAAGTGCCATAGCTGCATCAGTAGTAGACTTTTGAACTGTGAAGCCATATTGATTTTCGTTCAGTAGTTTATTGGTATAGATGTAGTGATTTATTCTATTTATTAGAAGTTTCTCTAATACTTTGCCCGCCACATTTATCAGGCTTATTGGTCGGAATTTAGAGGGATCCTGGATCTTATCTTTCCCTGGTTTTGTGATTGGTATAAGTCTCGCATTTTTCCATCGCTTCGGGAAACAAGCATTCTTCAAGCAACCATTATATAATGATGTCATAGTTCTAGGGATACTTTCAAACGTCCACCATAGTATTTTACTAGTGATTCCATCTTCACCTGGTGTCTTTTTAAGACCTAGATCTTTGATTGCAGATTTTATTTTTCTTCTGTAAATTCCCAGTCGTCCAGAGTGTCTATTGGTTCCTCTACTTCCTTCCTTATTTGCTTTTGCTGAGCAGTATCTTCCATTTCATCGTCCTTCTGAATGAGATGGTTTAATATACACCGCATTGTTTCCTTTAAGTCTCTTGTATAATGACCTTCATTGTTAACAAGAGTTGATACAATTTGAGTATTCTTAATTTTTCCTGACGCTGATTTATAGACTATGTCCCAGGGATTTGAAGAAATTTTACTACAGTATTCTTTCCAAGACAGTATCTTTGCATTTCTGATTTTAGCTTGGTATTTAGTTTTTTCAGGCAAGTATTCAGTTTTTCTCTGATCTCGGAGGTCATTATTATTTAACGTTCTCTGGAATTTTCTTCTGAATGCATTTACTTTCTTCCGCATTATCGTAAGTTCTTCATTCCACCAAGGCACTGTTCTGTGTTTTAGGCTGATGGTTTTGCAAGAAGGTCTACTAACTTTGAAAGCCTGCATGCAAACTTTCGTCTGGGCAGAGCTAACTTTATTTACTATGTCCTCCATATCAGCAGAATTATTTATGTACACTGATAGTTTGTTGTCAATATCTTCAGTTTGTTCTTCCTGTATTATTCCCCAGAACTGTCTTGCTATTTCTTTCTTTAACATTTCTTGATAAGATTCACGATCTTCTTCTCTCGTTATATATTTGATACCAGTGAATCTGGTTTTTGTTGTATCATAACAGAAGTTTTGTGCTACTAAGAATTGCAAAATTCTGTGATCTGAACAACTCTCTTCTTCGCTTATCCTCCAGTTATATATTTCCTTGAGGAGTTTATTATTGATGATGGTCAAGTCCACGTTACTTTTTCCTCTGCTACTTTGGAAAGTGGTTAATTCACTGTATTCGTTATGTACAAACAGCTGATTTATTATTAGGAATTCCTCTAAATTCTTTCCCCTTTCATTGGTTAATATATCATGCCATGTTGTAGATCTGGAATTACTGTCCATAGTAATGAGTAGCCCTTGTCCACATGTATATTTCAAAATGTTGTCGATTTTGTTAAAGCCACTTTCTATTATTTCTTGACTATCGAGATACATATTAACAGAATAAAATTTTTAACTCCTGTATGTTAATTCCACAACTACTGTGTCTTTATCAGTCAATTCATTTATAAGTAGAGCGTCTATCTGAGGGTTTGTCACCAACGTGACTGTACGATATCGACCTTCACTTGCAGCAAACTTCCTATATCTATTTGTAATACCAGTGGGCCTATTGTTGATAATTCGTGGCTCTTGTATAAATATCACATCTATTCCTTCTTGCAGTATCAGATTCATCAAGCTATCATTTGCAGCTATCGAGTGTTGTAAATTAATCTGTAGGCAGTTGATCTTGTCATAATTATTTGAGTTTTTAATACCTGTTAATTTCTTGGTATTGGTTGCTGAATACATATTAATAGTCTGTATTCTGAACTTGCTTCATAATTGCAGCTTGCAAGCTTGGGCAATTCCTGTCAATAGAAGTGTGATTTATGCACGTTGTGTGATTAGGGTTATATTTTTTGTAGGTTAAGCAATTAATGCATTTGTATTCTTCATTTGAAGCTTTACATTCCTTTAAACTATGAGGGCCTGTACATATGGGGCAAGCTACTTCTCCTCTACAGTCTGTATGTCTATGATTGAATTTACTACACTTGAAGCAACGATTAACTCGAAAATAATCTTCAACATTGCAAATCAACCAACCTAATCTCATCTTTATTGTTTGGATCAACCGACGGGTTTGGGAGTTAACTTCTATCACTAGATTCCTTTTATTACGCTTAGTGTTAAATACGAATTTAGGCGTAATCTTTACTTCTACTGATTGTAATTCTGGGTTTTGATTTATTATTACATTAGATGCATTCTCCGTTGTTATTTCTTCAGGAATATCGTATATAACTAATCGCGGCTGACGTAGTTCCTGTACCGTAGCTTCCAGTTCTCTCCCACATTTATCTTCTACAGATTTGCTTACTTTCTCTATATCTGCCTTACTACATTTTTCTATTAATATTCTTCCATCTTTAAGAGTCTTGAATGCGCTGATGCCGACTTTCATCTCTACTGGATTAAGGTTTGTTTTCAGAATATTCTTTATCGTTTCCGCAGAATGATTTCCTTTAGTCTTTACTGTAAGCTTGAACTTACTCTCTTTCCGTTTAGTGGCAACAACATCTGCAAGTGATTTCTTATTTATGTCACCAGATGGACACTTACCCTCACTGCTTGCATCGTCCTTGCTGTTAAAATACAGTTTACGTCCGAGGCCTGTAGACTGCGCCACTTGTCCCGCCATGCATGTGTCTAGTGTGTCAATCTTCTCTTTGACATTAATAACCTCAATAAGTCGGCCGTGCCTCAATATGCAGTTCACTATTTTCACGTGTCAAATCGTCTACTCTCTTATTTAGATCATAAAAGAGTTTTCTGATAGTACTTACTGATTCTAATATTGTCGTCTAAACTTAGGAAAGATTTTGTCAAAATGTTTGTGTGGAGGGTTTTGTTGTATGGCAGTGAAATATGGGTCTTAGCAAAACATGATATGAAACGCCTGGAAGCAATGGAAATGTGGATATGGTGGAGAATGCTGAAAATAAGCTGGATAAAGGAAAAGTCAAATCAAAAGGTCCTTAAAGTAGTAGAAGAAACAAGGGAGTTGATCAACACTATAGAAAAGGGAAAACAAAATTCCTTCGCCACACACACGCCATAACGATTTTCTAACGATCGTGTTGGAAGGAAAGATTTTGGGGAAGAAGGGAATAAGAAGACCAAGAGAGCAGTATCTGGATTCTGTGATGGACGGACTAAATTCCCAGGTATATGTTGACTTGAAACGTCCAGCAGAGGAGAGACAAATGTGGTTGAAGGATATGATGATGGCTGGCAATTGGAGCAGGACACAGTACCATTGATCCAGCGAGGAATATTTGAACTGAAGTACTCCTCTGCATAGCTCCTTATAAAATGAAGGCTCATTATTTGATCTTCAGGCCGCTGATTGTTTTTCATACTGTAACCTCGGCTTGCTCTCAATTTATCTTCTCTGCGAGCTGAAGCTGTCAGCACCTCGAGTATCAAGTTAATTATTATCGGGTAGACACCTAACGGACATATATTGCCAATTACAAGGCTCCCTTTTGGTAACTTCTTGTATTACGGAGAAATAATGAGAGGGCTAGAGTCTTCTTCGTCTTAACTATGTGGCGTAGGAACGCGTGTTAAGTCCCGCATCGGGACTGTGTGGACGAGTTGAGGTTCAAAGATCGAAGGTTTGAGTCTCGGTGAAGACTGTTGTCATTCTGAGTGTTGTTTTGCCTCGGGTTTATCCACACACCTTTCAGCCAAGTATCGGGATAGCCAACTACTTCGTATCAAGTCACGGGGCACCTCCCCTAATACTAGATCCTAATAATTAACGTAACACCCAATATTAGAGATGGCTTCGGTGGCGTAGTAGGCAGCATGCTGAGCTTCTATGCCCAAGATCGCGGGTTCAAACCCGGCCAAATTCATAGGATTTTTAAGAGCATTAAAATCCCTCAGTAGTCTATGCCTTCTTTCGAGGGGAAGTGAAGCCGGCGGGCCCATATCAAAGATTTATGGCATGTAATAGAACCTTCCTCTAACTATAATATTATGTGTAGCTAAAATTGTAGGTTAGATTTGATTAACGCTTTATTAATTTCCACCGTTCGTCGCCAGGAGCTGGTTGCGGTGGTATATAGAAACCAAGTTCACAGCTAGTTGTCGTTGACGGTAGCATTTGGTAGCAAAAGTACGAATTACTTGAAATTGATCGTCTGCAGTCCTTACCTGAATCACAGATAACACACACTAATACAGTCATCACAATTAACACAGGTTATCAGACAGATTCTACACACACCCAAAGTACATAAGGCAACATGACCATGTTGTCGCAGCCCCAAAATTAAGGAACCAACCAACCTAACTGCTGAAGCTTTTAGAGACGCCGCGGTGCCGGAATTTCGCCCCGAAAGGAATATTTAACGTGCCAGTAAATCTACCGACACGACTCTCTCGCATTTGCGCTTCCTCAAATGACGACTGACTGCGCCAAGATTCGATCGAGATATCTTGAGCTCAGCAGGTGAGAACGTTACCGCTATGCCACACAGCCAGTCAGAAACCTCATTTATGACAGTTCGCTGGTGACCAATAGCTGATGGTTCTTGACCAATCGCATGCCTCTATCACTCAACGTGGAGTCAAGTCTCCAGTGTTGCACGCAGTTCTGTCCAGTCTCATTGCTTGCCCTCAGTGGTACAGTGGAGAGTTGGCAACGCTGTGCCTTGAGCTGGGAAAGCCCTGGCTCAACAGAGACATGGAATATAAACATAGCCGCCCAGCTAGCTATCAAAAGTGAGCTTATCGTCAATTAGGAAAATTTGAGAACTATATATCAGCGGCACGTTAAAATGATAAACCAATCCGGTCTTCGATTGTATTGTTTGTGCACGTGGCAGCTAATGTTTTGATGTAATTCACTATGAGTGCTATCAAAAGTGTAATTTCATAAGTTCGAGTAAAGCAGTCCCCCGAACGTTGGCGATCACCATCGCAAAGATGTTCCTATCTTCCGCAAGCCAGAACAATTCTCCTGCAGAATCCCCGATAACTCCTTGATGTTCTATAGAGATATTTGTCTTCTGCCACGATGTCTTTGGCCATCTATTTTATCTTCCAATATTAGTTGAACCAGCTGGTATTTTTGGCTTCTAAGTACTGTACATGACCTAAATAGGCAGTCTTGCTGCATTTAATTGTAGACAATAGTTGACGATCACCGTTTGCTCTTCTGAGGTCGTCTTTTTTCGTAACTTAATCGGTTCATTAGAGTTCGAAATTTCAGAATAATGAAAGTGCGAGGATATAACTGGATGTGAGAATGGTTACAGAACAAGGTAACAGTGAACCGCAAGACATTTGGCGTACAACAGTATCCAAAACATCCGTTTTTGCTATCAGCATATCTTTGAATGACTTTAAATAAATTATTGATTTAAGCCCACTAAGGACCGCTTATGACTATTTCTTCTTCGATGCACTCTTCCGTTCCCAATACCTCTCGAGCCCGGCTGCTAGTTTTTCCTTTCTTTCCTGCGAGGGGGGATTCCTACACTTAGGCACTTTGTGAGGTGGGGACTTATATTAAACCATATTAGCAAATTAGGAGCGATGTTGGACATCACGCTCAGAAATCCCTTCATGAATTATTTACTGTATATCTTCTTCTTCTTCTTCTTCTTCCTAGCGTTGTCCCGCTGGTGCAGGGTCCGCTTTTTTGGTCATTGACCTCCATTTTGTCCGGTTTTGTGCGTCAGCTGGATTTAGGCCGGTAATTTTTAAATCACCATTTATTGTGTCTTGCCAACGCTGCTTCGGTCGTCCTCTGGGGCGTAGGCCTTCAACCTCAAAATGAAGGACAGAGTTATTAACAGTATCAGGCGCTGCACGCAGGGCATGGCCATACCATCGGAGCCGTTTCTCTCTCATTTTGTCCACAGTTGGGACGACACCCATTTGCTCCCAAATTGTGTCGTTTCTAACATGGTCAATAGGGGAGATGCCCATTGTCCAACAGAGCATTCTCATTTCCATGGCGTGCAGGCGACGTTCTGAATTTTGTCGGATGGTCGACATTCAACTCCATACAGCGCAACTGGCCGTACCACTGTCCGATATATTTTCGATTTGAGACGAAGTGGCATTTTCTTGTCGCAAAGCACACCCGTGACCTCCTTCCACCGCAACCAGGTTGCGTTTACCCTGGCTCATACTTCATCATTGAAGTTGCCATCACTCTGAAGACGAGATCCAAGGTACCTGAAGCATTCTGTCTTGACTAGATTTTGTCCAGCGACTTGAATGGTACCGTCGCTTGGATATAACTCCAGATACTCCGTCTTTTTCACATTCAGACATAGGCCGTACTGGGAGAGGCGGTTATTCCAATCTTCAACTTGACATTGGAGTTTTTCTCGGGTGTCATCTGCAACCATTATATCATCTGCATACAGAAGGGTCCAAGGAACATTCCGTTGCAGGTCACGAGTGATGGTGTCCATCACAAGAACAAAAAGGGACGGTGATAGTGCTGAGCCTTGGTGGACGCCGACATTTACAGGAAAGTTTTCCGAGGTGCCAACAGCACAACGTACTCTACTGCTGGTGTTCGTGTATAACATCTTGACCATATTTACAAATGACTCTGGCACACCATGGTTGCGGAGCGCATACCAAATCAACTCATGAGGAACACGATCGAAGGCCGTTTCAAGGTCAAGAAAGGCAATATGCAGAGGCTTTCTTTTCTCACGGTGCTTCTCCATCAGTAACCGTGCTGCGAAGATGGCGTCAGCGGTTCCAGCCCCCTTGACAAAGCCACACTGGTTGGAGCGATTTCGGTGATGGCACGTAGGCGTCGATCAAGAATCCTCTCAAAGATCTTCATTGTATGTGAGAGAAGACGTACTGGGCGATAGTTAGAACATTCCGCTGGGTCTTCTTTGTTCTTGAAAATCGGTACTGTAATGCTTGTAGCCCAGTTAATAGGGATGTGGCCAGAGTCCAATAAGGCATTGAAAAAGGTAACAAGCCAATCTATCGCAGTAGATTGCAGTTCTTGAAGTTTCCAGAAGTAAGCAGGGAGGTTGTCTGGCCCAGGATATTTATGGTTTCTCATGCTTTTTAGGGCAGTGGTAACTTCCTGTGGAGTGATTTGGGGGATAGGCCCACTAGTTGGGACACCTTCTGGGATTGTTGGATGCGGAAACTCTATGTTTGAGATCTCCTCGAAATGCTCTTTCCATCGCTTGAGAATAGCATGTTTGTTGTGTAGTCTTTGGCCTTCCTTGCTCTTTATGCACACATAGTGCTCAATATCCCTTGCTGTTCTTGCTCGGGCTTTGGCCAGACGGTAAATATCCTTTTCACCATCTTTGGTGTCCAAGTTAAGATGGAGGTTGTTGTAGTGGTTGGCTCTTGCTTCAGCCACGGCTTTCTTTGCCTCTCGTTTAGCAGTGACGTATCTTTCTCTGCTCACGTCTGTCTTTAGAGAAAGCCAGCTTTTATATGCTTTCTTCTTATCACAGACCTTATCTTGTACCTGATCTGTCCATAGCCATGTCTGCTTGTCAATAAGGCGACGCCCTGGCTTTGTGGTACCCAATGTTTCTGCTGCAGCAGTAGTCACTGACTCACAGAGATCAGTCCATGTGGTGTCGATGGAATTTGGAATGACAAGAGGAAATGTTATACTGTTAACCAATGCTGATTTCTGGTCGCGTAATTTCCACCACTTTACTTTTGTTGAGACTCTTGTACATCCACCTATCCTGCGCTTACTGATCCTCAGGTCTACAATGAGTAGTTTGTGTTGGGTGGCAACACAATCGGAAGGTATAACCTTCACATCTAAGACTGTTCGGAAGTTACATCGCCGTAACAGTACAAAGTCGATCTGGCTTCTGCTGTCACCACTGGCGTATGTTACGAGATGACTGGTGCGCTTCTTAAAGAAAGTGTTGCTTATGAGATGGCTGTTTGCTTCTGCAAAGACAAGGACTCGGCATCCGTCATCATTTCGTCTACCATAGCCATTATTTACTGTATATGATTTAAAAAAAGTGTGTCTGTTTTTTCTGAATTTCTACTGGCATTTGAGTTATTAACGAGTTTCAGACTGGTTTATAACGGTTGCGGGCGAAAACAAAATTTTGGTCGGTCTGTGTACAATTTTGTACGCGTATCACTCGAGAACTGCTGAGTGGATCACCGTAAAATTTGGTACAGATGTCCATCAGAGGCACGAAAGTAATTATTGATGTAACTCTTCTCCGTACTTCACATAAAAGAGGGACTACTCCCTTAAAATGCATGCTGAAATGGGCGTAGAAAGACTAGACAAAGCTCATTTTCAGCGTCTCAATGTGAGAAACAAAACTCGGAGGCCACAGGGGCCCCGAAACCCACATTTTAAGGTCTTAAAACCATCAGTTTTTGAGATATTCCCAGAAAACTAATTTCATAATGAAAGAATGCAAGCTGGTAACCATGGCAACACAATCTCAGGAGTCCATCTATTTCTGTAAGACGCAATGCCATTCCATTTATTACATTACTGTGAAGGTTCGCAAACGGCTATAAGGTTTTCACTGAACCAACTTAAGCTGTAAAATTCATCAATACGTATACAATGCGCTTAAGGGGCTCAAGGGGTCCTCTTGAATTATTTCACGCTATTCACACGTGCGGGTAGGGTACTGAAAGTCTATTATATCCCTATCCCATTTTTATTAAATTATTATTATTATTATGGCAACGACGACGATACAAAACTCATCTACAGCCCCTCGGTGGCTCGGAGGCTACTACGTTTTAAAGCCCTAAAACCACGTTTCTGAGATATTCCCAGAAAACTAATTTAATTTAATAAACTTATAAATAGATGACGAGTACAGAAGAACACCAACTCAGGAGCTATATAAATATACTGAGAAAATTACAGATGTGGCCAGGAAGAGACGTCTGGCTTTCTACGTACATGTCTCAAGGATGAACCCAACAAGACTAACCGACCGACTTCTCAACTACTGGGAGATACCGTGACACCGTGGCTAATATAAGTTAATAAGGTCATCCAAGAACTGAAGATAATGGAAAGTGATATTAGAAGCCGATCACATCTCAGAAAGATACTTAAACAGAAGAGTTTTTAGGACAGACCACCCTGTAAGAAAACTGGCATCATCTGGGCAAAAGAGAGAAAGGAGAAACATAGCCAGAAAATGCGCGAATATTGAAATATCAAGTCCCTCGTCAAGCTGAATTTTAAACGTCGTGGTCTTTAGCTGGCCCATCCGAAAGGAGAAGAACAAGAAGAAACTAATGAAGCAATGCAAGCCGGTAACCATGACAACAGTATCTCAAGAGGTGACATCCAACTTTCCATCTATTTCTGTAAGAAGCAATGCCACTCAATTTATTAAATTTCTGTGAAAGTTTGCAAATGGCTATAAAGTTATCATGAAACAAACATAGACTGTAAAATTCTTTAATGCGCTTAAGGGGGTCAAGGGGTACCTTTGAATGTTTAAACGCGAATTACACGTGCGATATGTTGTACAGAAGGTCTATTATATCTCCAAACAGCAACATTATTTTCAAAAATTCCTGAATTGAAATAGTGTTTTTTGAAGCTTTTGGGAATGTGGGCCGTTGCAGGCTAAAAATCCTGAATTTCATGCACCACAAGCCTTTATAATTTATTAAAGGGGTCTTCCTGGGGATGGGGACTTTCCAGAACGGTGAGGGTCAGTTTATATTTGACATATATTACGTTTCGTCAACAAGGTTTTCAATATTATTTTCACGTCAGGAAGTACACGTTAGGTGAATTTAGTTTGAGAGCACATTTTAAGTAATCATATTTTTGTCGACAAACGGGTTCATCGTAAAGATGATTTTGTTTGACACTGTGTGGTTGATATATCCTTATGTTTATGTACGCCTATAACTCGTGTTCGGGTGCTTGGAGCATCGTAAAATTAGGTAATGTAACCATGAGTCAATTCACCAATCATTTATAAAACTCTTCACCGTACTTCTCATAGAAGGGTGGGGGGTAATAGGGAAAAAATACAAGCTAAAATAGGCAAAAAATAAAAATTATCCTAGAAAGACGACCAAAGCATATGTTACGCTTCTCAATGTGTGACACAAAACTAGGGAGTCTATAAAGGGTCTCTGAAAACCACATTCTAAGGCCCTAAAATTAACAGTGTCTGTGATATGCCCAGAAAACTAACTTCGTTCTGATAAACTTATGAAGGAATGACAAGACCCTAACCATTGCAACAGTAGCTCAATTGATAACGTCTGGTTATTAATACCGAAGACCGTTCGAAGAGCGGGTGCTTCTGCTAGTCTCTCTCTCTATATAAAATGAATGATACATGATAGTTTGTTTGTATGTGTGTGGGTGGGTGTGCGTGTCCTCTATGCGCTCATATACCAGTCATCTAATTGCGATGAAACTTGGGTGAGTTGTTGTGTACACCCCAAGGAAGGTTTCTGACTTAGCCAATTCATTTTATAAAGGTAGCGCCCGAGTAGTTTCAACAAGTGAGTGACAGCGCGCGAATCGTTCCAACGAAGTCCAGTGTGTGTTCATATATCATTAATCCGATTACGATGAAACTCTAACGAGTTACTGTGTACCCTCCAGGGAAGGTTTCTGACTCACTAAATTCATTTTATAACAGGTAGCGCACGAGTAGTTTCAACGAGTGGGTGACAGAGCGCAAATCGTTCCAACGAAGTCCAGTATGCGTTTATATACCATTAATCCGATTACGATGAAACTCTAATGAGTTACTGTGTACCTTCAGGGAAGGTTTCTGACTCAGTAAATTCATTTTATAACAGGTAGCACACGAGTAGTTTCAACAAATGAGTGACGTTGCGCGAATCGTTTCAAAGAAGTCCTATATGCGTTCATATACCATTCATCCGATTGCGATGAAACTTTGGTGAGTTGTACACTCCAGGGAAGGTATCGGACTTAGTAAATCCATTTTACAATAGGTAGTGCACGTGTAGATTCAACAAATAAGTGACGGCGTGTGAATCATTTCAACAAAGTCCCATATGCGTTCATATACCAATCATCCGATTGCGATGAAACTTTGGTGAGTTGTTGGTCACGCTCCCAAGAATAGTTCTGAAATAGTAAATTGATTTTCCAATAGTTTAGAGGCAGCTAACGGAAAAAACTTGTGTATCCAAAAGCACTCAACAAATAAAATTACAACGCCAACACTTTCTTTGATTGTCATTACAAGTCATGCCGGGTACTTAATAAAACACTTCTCAGACAATGGCAAATTAGTTGCTAAATCCCCGCCCAGTCTAAATTGGACATACTCGTGTAGACCGACTGAATAGCTTGTTATAATATATTATAGTTAGTTTATTTATTGTTATTTAAAGGGGCGAAATGGGAAGGTCGTCTGCCCCTAATATTAGATTACTTAGGCAACACTGAAAGGAACTTTTTTAATATTTAAATATTTATTACCGGAGCCGGGAACTGAACCCGGGTCATCTTAGATAAGAGGCAAGCCTACTATACACACACTACAGAACGGCGCCATTATTACATAGGTCTAGTTCAAATACTTGACCAGTCATTAGCAGTGAGGTAGCAGGCTTTAGGGAAACAACATCGGGTAATGTCATTTGTAGAGCCAGCGATTCACCTACTTTTGTTGTAGGCTCCTATGAAGGATAAAGGTCAGTTAATCAGCAGCGATCGGCTGATAACTCAGTAATGACATTGCCTACTAAATTACATGAGACCTTGACAAGCTCGATCTTTTCGAGATTAAAAGATATGTTATACAATGCTGGGAAATGAGGGCTACTTCTCCAGCAAAAAGTGGTCATGTGTGTTTGAAGAGTTTACTATCAGTTGCATGTTTTTTTTTTGTGGGGAGGGGGGACGGACCACTGTGAAAATTCTACCGTTCTACGAGGATGAATTAAACTGCCGATGATGCTACAAAAAGAGGGTAATGTATTGTTCACAGCTTCCAGAAATAATCAGAATTAGGAGAACACGGATAAGGTGAACTACTGCTACTAACTGTGGTGTCTCAGGTTGTTTTGCCGCGTCCAATGTTGCTTCCTTGCCAACAACGTTTTGCCATCCGTACAGTAGACTCAGTCGTGGAAGAGTGGTTGTCTACACAGCCAATAACAGTGGAGAGCATGTTACTAGTGCATCTACATTCTCTTAAGCATACGCATATTCATATCAGTTATGGTACACAAAGCTCATACTAAGTTTGGTTGAAATCGATTTGTTAGTATAGAAGTTACATGCATTAAAAATTGGACCTATCAGCAGGTTTAGAATCATGTTGGTAGCACTGACGTATATTAGTTACTCCAAATTAATCTATAATGGCAGGTACTATATGTGTGCAAAGTTTACAGCTGTTGGCTTGCATACTTTCTGATATATTGATATTAGGGTACAAACTTAGAGAGAGCATTTATCAACAGTTGGCAGCCCTGGTTGCTCTTATAAATACACATGGTCATATATGTTATGGCGCACATAGCACATACGCAAGTTGGTTAAAATCCAATTGATAGTATAGCAGTTACATGCAATTGAAAATTGGACCTATCAGCAGGCTTAGAATCATGTTGGCAGCATTGTCACGAATGGGCTCATAAAAATTAATCTGGAAGCTTATTATCTCTGTGTGTATGCCCATTTTGGAACAGTTCGCATGCATAACTTCTGAGATATCAACCATAGAGCTCAAATTTCAATAGTGATTTTTCAGTTGTTGGTCATTTTAAATTATGGCCGTGAGATATTCAGGTATAGATCTTTACTCATTCCAATTTTAAATCAAAAATCGAGATTTTAAAATTTCGCACGGCTGCCATCTTTTGGTTGTGAAAACAATTGAAATAAAATTGATGTCAGTGGATTAAAATTTGTATAAGCATTTACCGTACCGAAGCCTCCGTGGCTTAGGCGGCAGCACGCCGGCCTCTCCCCGCTGGGTCCGTGGTTCAAATCCCGGTCACTACATATGAGATCTGTGCTGGACGAAACGGAGGCAGACAGGTTTTTATCCGGGTACTCCGGTTTTCCCTGTCAAATTTCATTCCAACAACACTCTCCACTATCATTTCATTTCATCTGTCATTCATTTAATCATTGCCCCAGAGGAGTGCGTCAGGCCTCGGCAGCCGGCACAGTTCATATCCCCGCCGCTAGATGGGGGCTTCATTCATTCCATTGCTGACCCGGTCGGAGACTAGGAGCAGGCTGTGGATTTTCATTTTTGACGTGTAACATAGTTCTGCTCGGTTGCTGGATAGTTTTGTGGGAGTGATTTTGAAAATTGGGGACGGAAGTGGATGGGAACAACCGAGCTGGCAGTGGTGGATCGAACGGAAGTATGCACTGCCCGCTCGATCGATCTAACGGAAGTGTACTAGCTGGCAGTGGTGGAAAACGGAAGTATGCACTTCCCGCTCGATCAATCGAGCGGAAGTGTACTAGCTGGCAGTGGTGGAAAATGGAAGTATGCACTGCCCACTCGATCGATCGAACGGAAGTGTACTAGCTGGCAGTGGTGGAAAACGGAAGAATGCACTGCCCGCTCGATCGATCGATCCAGCGGGAAGTGGTAAGACCCAGCTGGCAGTGGTACGAGAAGCAATGAGCGCGCGGTGTCGGAAATTGATACCATAACGTACTCTCGGCCATGTGGAATGAATATGACATACTAAACTGAAATCGCTCATGCGAACTCTGGTGTCAAGTAATTGAAAAAAATGACATGGTACATGTTCGAAGTCTTCGTATCAGTATTTAAATGGTAAAATGCCTTAATATCAAACATTGTAAGTAGTCGGCATTGCCGTTATTATGTTTCTGCACAATGGCTATTCAAATATTAACCCACATAACGGTAATGTAGTCATAGATATAATATAATCGTTGTGGTTATACGAGAATTGAGCTAGCCTTCATGAACTATTACTGAATACATTCTCTTTACTCACAAGAGGGCCTGTTCATAAGGCATTTTAAACTCAATTACACGCAGGTACATTATCGAAACAAGCAAAATATAAATGAAACTTAATTCCGTAATGCAGTATTATTGGAACGTGGAAATAAGTCACCATCTTGTGCACAGAATTTGCGTAGTTGAAATAGCCGTGGGGTTAGTGCTTATGACTGTGAATCTAGAGATCTTGGTTTCGAATCCCGGACGGGATAGATATTTTTGCTACCAGATTATCAGTTTAAACTATAATTATCATATCAATATGACTCATTTTAACAGAATCCACATGAAATTACGTGTTGTTCTGTGAATGAAGAGGACCTGTTTATAAGGAATTTAAGGTTATGAGCGGTGTCGCTTCTATTAATCTAGTTAATCCATATCGTATTCTTTTATTTAGGCTAGTGCTGGTGGAAGCTACAAATCATCTAATAAAATGAGTTCCGTATTATAAACTACAATATCTGTAAAACACACCCTTTTACAATCGATTAATATTTGTGCCAATAATAGTATAAAATACCGGTGTATCAACAATTTCACGTGAGGTTTCTTCTATGTTAGATGTTACACATCATATGCGACTACTGTAAGACGCGTAATTTTTTTCATTTACCGTACCAAGTTTCACTGCGCTCGGATGGTTAAATCGCGAGAAACGTCCATTTCATTATTCAAATTTCGGATCAGCGCCATGTTGAATTTGTGCTCACCAGGTTATTGAAAGTCCCATAGGTGAACTTATGTCAATAGCCGTTGTCAACATACAAAATTTCAGTTTGATTGCTGTCATAGATTAGTACAGTAGATACTGAGCACTATCTAAATATTTCGGATGGGCACCATGTTGGATGTTTATACATGTAGGCCATAGAGGAATGTACTATTAGATGACGATTATTGCGTAGGTTCATTATTCAAACGTTGACTTTGATCGCATGATTAGTACACAGGAAATATAAACTTAACTGTAAAATTTCGCACAGCCTCCATCTTGAGCTTATGTGAACAATTGAACAAAATTAGATGTCAGTGGATTACAAAGTGTATAAACATTTGCTGTACCATGCTTCACTGCGCTCGGATAGTTACATCACGAGAAGAGTCTATTTAAATGTTTTAACTTCGCTTGGCCGCCATATTCGTTTTGTAGTTAACAGGTTTTTGAAAGTCACATAGGTAGACTTCTAGTAGTTTCGAAGATTTAGAATGCCGGTGAAATAATTCGCACAGCCGCCATGTAGGATTGGTGAGACGTAATACAATTTGAAGGCAACGTCGGGGTTGGACAATATAGTACTATTACCTTACTGAGTTTCATTGAAATAGCTCTAACTGTTTAGATTTTATTAGGGACATACACACACATACGCACACACAGACACACGGACGAAAGGTGATCTCATAAGCCATTTTTTTTTCATAAATGAAAATAGGCTGAACAAAAGCTTGTCTGCAAGTATCGGACATCCCGTCCTACAGAATCACGGTATAGGGCACTTCACACTATTCGAGCGGCGCTTGAATATGCAATACTACACACATTTCACAACGGTTATCGCGTATAATTGCATACAATGCTGCCAGTTTGAAGCTATGTGAACAGTGACATGCAAAATAAAGTCATTGACGCCTAATTCAAGCGTGTATGTCGAAATTGAAGGCAGACGGAAGTGATAAAAGTTGGCGTCACGTTCGTGCGTCCAGCTCGCCTGCGTAATGAATAATGTAAGGCTATTGATTGTACCAAGGTTGGGGTTAGACCACTTCAACTCTACACCTACTCGCAATGACTGAACTGTTATGGTTTGCCGAGACCCCTGCCCCACAAAAGTGCTGGTATCTCCCCCGTTTCAATACGTAGAACATATTATTGAAGTTCTTGGCAGAGCAGAGATTCAAACCCAGATCCTTTAGCGACCACCTCAAGATGTAATGACTAGCATTCTTGGATGTCACCCCTTAGGTCCAGATTCGATTCCAGAGTGTACTTCTAGTCTAAAGGGAGCCTGGTGGTGCAGCGGTCAAGCCGTTGGCCTCTCAGCATGAAGGACCGGGTTCGATTCCCGGTCAATGCATGTGAGATTTTTAAAGTGAAACGCCATATCCAGTGGTTCCAATTCAACGTAAAAATCAGGTTCATTGTTATCCAGCTAAGTTGAGTTTTATGGTCTGCCAAGTGTTCGGACTGTATTATCTCAAAAATGATCAGCCCAATATGGTCCCTATGCCTTACCCATGCAGTTCTCAAAGGGCAACTCGTTCTTGTTAAATTGTGCACCATGGCCACGAGGGCAGCAGAGGAATGCCGGAGCATCGTGGTTTTGAATCCTGGTGCTGACAGTGGCTATCCTGAGTGTGGTTTTCCTCCGGGTTTTTCCACACTCCCTCCAGGAAAATGCCGAGATAGTACCTTACTGCAAGGTCCATAATACAATTACACACCTCACTAGACTCATTACACGAATACAGGTTATCATACAAATTTAACACACACCCCAGTGCACGGGGCTGATGATCAAGATATCCCAAGCCATTAACAACAAATCATAGGGCACCAACTAGCAGGAGAAATAAGAGATTTCCGCAACCGATTCTTTCTTGGCAGTCCGCTCATTGTGTAGAGGCTAGCACGTGGAGGCCCGGGTTCCCTTCCCGGCTCTGGTAAGAAATGTAATTCTGGTCTGGAGGCTGCAATGGGGTAGACTCAGCCTCCTGAGGTAAAACTGAGATGTGACGGGTTCGATTCCTACCTCAGCCATTCGGGAAGTGGTTTTAAAAACTGATGTGAGGACTGGAACGGGGTGCACTCAGCCTCGTGAGGACAAATTAGGAGCTTTCTAACAGTGAGACAGCGCCCCAGTCATAGTAAAACCAAAATTAATGGCTGAGGCAACCCGATGCGCTGACCACGCGTCACCCCACAATCTACAGGCCAACCGGGCTGGCAAGCGGTCGCTTGTAATATCAATTTCTCAAATAGAACATTTAACACTTTAAAGGTGTATATCTAATATTGCTGTTTAGATTATGAAAAGGACGCCATGGCTTGTAAAACTTTATATGCTTAGGGTATGAGTTTTAAAAACCAGAAATACTAGCATCCACAGTATCTCTACTGAGTATAAAACAAAGTCCCCGATTCTTGGATGTTACAGGTAAACTCGAGAACCACTGAATGGATTTGGATGCGGTTTTCACCATTCTGTAAAGGATATCTCGAGGGTGATTTCTGTAGAAAATAATGTATGTGTGATCAAAGGAAGCCGAGCAGTAACGATTTCAGTGTAAAAGTCGAAAAGATAACCTGGCGTCCGAGCGCTTTGTAAACGTACTCTGGGCAAACCGTTAAAAATATCTAAATACTATGAGCGTAAGAATTGTTCAGCATGAAAAGTTCTAGTGAAAAGTCCGCGAGAGCATATGTCGATCGTCAATACATCTCCCACTATAAGTGTTTTTACGCTTTAATTGCTTCCAACCATGTCCATCCAACTACTGAGGCGACAGTTTACGAGCTAGCTAAGGGCAGGTCAATCATCCCTGTTACAGCCTAGCTAGCGGGCGAACCCATTGCCCTAGATACAGCCAGCAGCCAACCGTTGAGTCATGTTGAGTTAAGACTTCTGAGAAGGGTGGTTGAGTTTGGAGTTTCCCTTGAAGTGCAACTCGGGTTTTCTTCATTTC
Organism: Meconema thalassinum; assembly: GCA_946902985.2. Lineage (NCBI taxonomy): Eukaryota > Metazoa > Arthropoda > Insecta > Orthoptera > Tettigoniidae > Meconema > Meconema thalassinum. The sequence goes on along the minus strand of OX336391.1, from coordinate 285,665,044 downwards.
GCCTGTGAAACACAGTCATGTTAAGATTGGACGGAAGAAGGATTTGAGTTTCATTCACCTCGCCATTCCCTGGAAGTGCAACTCCCATTTCGCCTGTGAACTTTTCGTTCCGCAAAATTCACAGTCAATTTAAGATTAGACGGATGGGGGATTATATTATATTATATTAAATTATACTGATTGGCGTATAATCTCTACTTAGTGTAAAACAATGTCCCCGATTCTTGGATGTCACGGGTAATTTCGAGAACCACTGAATGCATTTGGTGCGGTTTTCACCATTCTGTAAAGGATATCTCGAGGATGATTTCTGTAGAAAATAATTTATTTATGACCAAAGGAAGTCAAGCACTAAAGATTTCAGTGAAAAGGTCGAAAAAAACTGCTGTCCGTGCACTTTTTAAGCTTACTCTGGGCAAACCGTTAAAAATATCTATATACTATGAGTGTAAGATTTATACTGCATGAGAAGTTCTACAAAAAAAAGTCTGGGAGAGCATATCTTTATCTTCAATATATCGCCTACTATAAATGTTTTTACGTTTTCATTTCTTCCAACAATCTCCATTCAGTTACTGAGGCGACAGTTTATGAGCTAGCTAGGGGAGAGTCTATCACCCCAGTTACAGCTTAGCTAGCGGACGATCGTATTGCCCCTGATACAGCCAGCAGCAAACTGTCGAGTCGTGTTGAGTTAAAAACTTTAGAGAAGAGTGTTTGTGTTTGCAGTTTCCCTGGAAGTGCAACTCGGCTTTTATTCACTTCGCCTGTGAACTTTTCGTTCCGAAAAATTCACAGTCAAGGTAAGATTGGACGGAAGGGGGATTTGTGTTTCATGCAGCTCGCCATTCTTAAATTACGTCTGACAAGAATTTGTTGCACATGCATCTCCATGATAATATAATTAATAGTCCAGTCTGTGATTTTAACCCATCATGCCGAGACGAAAAACGGATATTGGTCGTTGTTCATTGACATTGGAAAAAAAAAAGCGCTTATCACGTAAAGTATTCATAACTGTTCTCAGGCGAAGCCGGGTCGGGTTGCTAGTATTTCTATAAAATGAAGAATATATTTTAGAAGGGAGAAGTAAATAAACTTTAATAATAATAAGTAGAGCCAGACTTGTGAACGAGACCGCGGTTGGGACTCGGACCCGAATTTCTTGCACTCCGGATAGGTGCGTATAATCACTTACACCACCATCACGTTGAGGATTCATTTCCAAGTCCTAGATGAAGACAACGCTGTGAGCAATATTCCCAATATCGTTTGAAATGACCGTGATCAAGACTCCAACAGAGCTTGCTCAACAGATATGACCTCTCCAGGAGCACCTATTCCGAAGACATTTCTTTGACTCAAAAATCTTAAGTCAGATTTTGAATATGATAAATAGTTATTTTGATAATAATAATAATAATAATAATAATAATAATAATATTCTAATAATAATAATAATAATAATAATAATAATAATGACAACCAGGAGCGTGACCAGGTTAAGAGAGAACTCTTTGAAAATCGGAGTTTCCAACCAAAGCCGACGCTGAAAACTGGAAAAGTGTAGACAAAAGCGAGAAAGGAACAACACCTTCTAAGAATGAAGGAATACTGAGCTAATCTTAAAGCTAAAAAGAAACAGTTGAAATTACGTAGTCCTTAAATGGACGAAACGAAACAAGAAGAATAATAACATAGGTCTTCGTACATGCCTGATATTGGACTTTCCAATTGACGCACATACGTGTCCTGCACGTCCTGGAAAAGGTGCAGCTATACATATGTCACAAGCATCCAGTCGTTAAGTCAAGTAAATTAAATACAAGAGGTTTAAATAATACGGCCTAGCAAGGAATCAAACTTGAGGACCTAGGACCGAAGAATAGCGATCAAACTGCCACCAAAGTTCTGGGATTCTTGTACAGAAACATGCGAGGTTGTAAACCTAGAGCTTTAAGGACGGCCTACCTATGCATGGTCCGTCCGATATTAACGTACGGCTTACCTGCTTGGCATCCCACTACACCGGAAAACATGAACAAGCTGCAGCGTGTAGAGCGCTGCGCAGAGAGGCTAATAGCATAGAGACAACAGCCAAACAAACTGATTTGATTTTTCTCAAAAAATCCCTCACAGGTTCCATTTCCCTTTTGCCGACTACCATTGGCATATCGCTCAGTTCGGAGAGGACGAGGTGCAACTCTCGTTCCACCCTTCGCTCGTAGCAATGCCTTCGTGACAGGTTTCTACGGCCGCTCTGCGCGGTTATGGAACACGCTACCAGGAGATGCCAAGATATTGCCGCTTCGGAAATTCAGGCCGTACTTATAAAGGTATATTGTATTACCCTTTCACGAATTGATTGCCGGCGGTCGAGATGGGAACTATTCTTTATTTACTTGTGTCACACATCAGCCTGCTCGTTGACAGGTACAGTTGAGCGAGTGGGATATGACTCAGATCCAGTACCCTGGTCATCGTATAACATCTGTCCGTGGTGACATGAGCTCCTGTGACGCAATGCTGCTTGACTTATGTGCAGACCTCATTCTGTCATCACTGTGTCCTCCGCTGTACCGCGCGGGGCTCCTGCTACCATAATCAACAAACACTGGCGCAGCCATGCTCATCGGCAATCAAATGTTAAATGGGTAATATAAATAAACTTCTGTATGAGTGATTGATTGTCTCACCGAATGAATGTATGGAGTGGTTGAGATGATGAAAGTGCGTGCGTGAGAGAGTGAGGGAACTATGTTAATATTCTAAATATGTAAATAATGCAAATATCTTTGAAAACCATGTAAATATTGCAAACCAAAATGTAGATGTATATTGTGCCAGTGAAACATCTAATTTTATATGCGTGGGACTTGCCCTTTTTACTAGGCCTTCCATACCTCTGCTTGATTTATGATAAATAAATAATAATAATAATAATAATCTTTGTAGGGCTAACATTATTTTAATAAAATATATTGTTAAAAATTCCCTTAACCCTTGTCCCTTTTTCTGAGCAAATAACTCAAACCATACCCAAGAAACTTCGCATGCATAATATTTAAACCATTTTAGGACTACTGAAGTAACAGTATTATCCTATTGTTTACAGGAGTTGAGGTCATTAACCAGTGCTGCTTCAGCCCCATCATACACAAGAGGAAGATGTCATCAGTGTATGAAATCCATTCACACTAAGAAGGACAAAGACAAGATGACCAAAGTGACAATGGTTTGCTGCAGATGTTCCAAATACGTCTAAGGCTCATTCTACGCAAAAAATTGTCTGTACCAACTGTGAGAGTGAAAGTGAAAGTAAATGAAAGAACATTCGTAATGTCCCTATGATTTATGATTCTGAATTATTCATTTGCAGTAAAATAAATAACATTTCTTCCCGTTTCCTAAACTGTTACGGGAGTTGACTTGTCCACCTCCTCTTCTATAAAATGGAATTGAGGAAGTACACCACCCTATTCCCCTCTGAAATAAACAAAAAACAAATACAGGTGGTGGTTTTCCCAAAATAAAGACTTGAAGAAAATTTCAAGTTGTCCTAGAATCATGAAAACATACTTAGAAGTAGCATAATTATACAAGCAAAGCGTGTGGCAAGCATCTACTCGCTCTCTCCTTTTCCAACAAAAATGTTCATGGAAATGAAGTTCAAGTGCATTAAACACGGAGATATCATTGTTCCAGCGTAACTGAACCTGAATGTCAGAGCAGACACGCATTGACTCTCCTTTCGCCAAATTTTCTGATCACTGGGTGCACTCTATCGATTCCCAGCCATGCGCGACCAGAGCTATTTTAAAATACCGCTCTCGTTGCGCCGTACAAAGGCAGGGATACTAGATGCTTTACAGCTGCGTAGAGAGGGGTGCTTCTTCAATCCCACACTATACGCTAGAAGAGGGGGTGACTAAATCAACTTCCTTACTGTTCAGGACACGGGAAGAACTGTTTTCGAAAGAGCGGAGCTGTGTGGGAGCACTCCAACTATTTTGCTCTCATTTTATTGATTCCTAATGCATGTTTATTCCTTATCAATCTACTTCTTGTCACGACTTGGCACAATTGGTGAAAAATAGAAAATTAATACATATATTTAAGAGGGTAGTAAATGCCAATAGATCTTCCAATATTACGCTATTTATGTATATTTTTATCGCAAGCACTAGGACACCTTCTACAATAATTGTGTTTTGTCACGTAGGTTGGTTGGATGGTAGAAAAAATGGATGTACGAATATATCTAGTAATATTGTGTCAATTGGGATATAACGATAAGTTATCGTGTATGGAAACATAATATGATGACTGTGAATTCGGAATTGGGTCGAAATATGCTAAAGTAGACTTATGCGTTTCTTTTCTAGATCCAACTTCACAGTCAAGTTCATTAAGACACACTTTACTTTGGGACTGAAAGGAAGGAAGGTAGGTAGGAAGTTAGGAAGGAAGAAAGGAGAGAAGGTTTCACTGATCCATCAAGCAAATAATAATTCAAAAAATCCGGAAGGGCAGTATGCTTCGGAGACTTTGATCTTGTGTAGACAAGTCAATAAAACGAAAACGAAGGATATTACGGGGTTGTTGGCCTGGTGCGATTGATAATAATAATGTTATTGGTTTTACGTCCCTTTTAACTACACTGGCTTTTAGAGATTGAGATCCAATACTAAACCCCAAGAAGATCCAATAATGTCATCCATCTAAAAGAAAAGATTTCTGTTTTACAGTCACATCTTCCGTATGACTGACGGCTGACTAAGAAAATCTGGAATTTCACAAAGCCAATAGCAACCAAATGGAGATGGTTTCAAAAATGTGAGAAAGACCAGATTCAAATTGTTATTCCAGAAACGAAAATCCACGATAGATCTTATTTTCGTCACATGCTTAAAAACTATCAAAAGTGAAATCTCAGTCCAGGAGACGGAAAGTGCCTCTGCTAGGAGCACGAAAGAAGACTCAAGAAATACTGGGAGGATGTCAAGGCTGGTAGACGAACAAGATCTAGACATAAATGAAATTGATTGTTAATATAGTGGCTAAATTCAAATGTAAATAATAATATTAATAAGATTTAACATCTCTTTATACTGCTGTGGCTTTAGAAACATCTGTATGGCACAATTTTTCCCACGAGGGGTTATTGAACGTACGAGTAAATCTCTTGATACGAGGTTGTGACATTTATTAAGCACCCTTAAATGCGTCAGAAAGAGATGAATAACTCCTGGCACTACAGCCCATGAAGGGCCTAGGCCTACCAAGCGACCGCTGTCCAGCCATTTGGCCTGCAGCTATTGGTGTGACGCGTGATCAGCGCATCGGTTCCCCTCGGCCGTTATCTTGGTTTTCGTGATCGGGGCGTTGCCTCACTGTCAGACAGCTGAGTTCTCACGGGGCTGAGTGCAACCCGTTCCAGCCCTCACGTCAGTTTCTAAAATCCCTGACAGAGCCTGGAATCGAACCCGGGGCCTCCGGGTTAGAGGCAGCAGCGCTACCCCAACACCACGGGGCCGGCACATCAGAAAGAGAGTGGGGATTTTGAAGGCAAACGCTAAATAAGCTGCGCCCACTCATTTCAATCTTTTTATTTCTGTCTTTGTCTGAGTCATGCACAGTAGATTGCACGTTTTGTTGCTCACCACGGACACCCGCAATACCAACAACGCTACATAAATTGCTCTCTAATTTCTGACTGAATTCGGACTTGACATGAAATTACACGTTTGCGGCTTTTGTTTTACTATTTATGAGTTGAAGTCTCTTTGTGTACTGCTGACGTTTACTGTCAGTGGATATTCCGTTAAGATACGACTGTTTGATTTTTATCTTCTGACAATTTCAAACACATCATTGTTTGTTATCTTTAAAAGGTATTCCCCAGTAATTTCCTGTTCTAGTGTGATTGCTCCTTTATTTGTTTGAATGAGTACGCAGCCTGTAATGACCAGTTGCATTGATCAGAAGGGCTCCAAACGTTGGGGCCAGTTATTGTAAACATTATTGTTCAACTAATAATAATAACTAGCGGACCCGTACGAGAACTCTCGCATAATGCGTTGCGTGCGCCCCATGTGTCCGGCACTAGTGCTATGCGGGCTGTACGTGACACTGTTCTCGCAGGGGCTATCGTCTTGTTTATTTGTTTAAAAGCACTTTATAAACAAATAAATATATTTCCGTTGACTTTTAAAGAAATGCAAGATTTGTCCTGTACTATTGAATCGATTTGGAAGATTTTGGTACAAACCACACCTTCTAACTCCCTCTGGTTTAGGAGCTTGAGTTTTGTGAAACATAAACCTTAGCGGAGTATATGGTAGAGAAAGGAGGAAGTTTTGTGTTGGCGGAAAACCCCGAGATAAATGTTGCCATTATGAACACGACCTACTGAATTCAAATGGGTTCTTTACCATGCCAACATCGTATGACATGCGTGACGTGATTTTTGTCTCCTTAAAAAAACACTTACCACGGCCAGGAGCGAACCTGCAAGCTTAGGGTTGGTAGTCTGACACGATAACCACTCACCCACCGTGGCAAGCATTGCTCAACTGAAATCGCAATATAATTTTTAAGCACACGAAATGGAATCAATACTCGGATATTGGGTTAATAACATTTTTGGGTTGATTACAATTATATTTGAGTTGTTAATTCTTAATATTATCCATATTTTTGAAAGCATGCTTTTAGGCCAGAAGCTACTGTAAGGTTTATTTATTTATTTATTTAGCGTATAGCTTTTAGTGCCGGGAGTGCCGGAGGACATGTTCGGCTCACCAGAGGCTGTAGCTGCTTCAAGTGGACACCCATAGGGTGAGCTACAAGTTCCGTTCAATTTCAAGTAGTTCCAACTTTCGCTACCAGATATCACTGATACCTAGTGGTGAAAGTTGGAACTTTGATAGAGCGTTACAACGAAATCTAACCTAGAAATTTAGATTCACACATGTTTAGTTAGTGGGAGGATCTTTTACATGCTATAAATCTATGACATGGACCGGCAGCTTTATTTCACTTCTGAAGGACGACATACTGAAGTATTTTAACGCTCTTAAATAATCCGACGACTTCGTCCGGGTTTGAACCCACAATCTTGGGCACAGCAGTTCAGCATGCTACCGACTATGCCACCGAAGTCGCTTGCTACTGTAAGGACCTTGGTTGAACAACGTGCCATATTAAGTAGGACGGTGGAAAGAGTAGTAAAGAATAAGAAGGAAAAGGGTGGGGGGAAACGAGACTCCTGGAGGAGCTTCTGACCACTATCTGGTGACGAACAGAAGACCTTTGTAAGCTCATTGGCACACATTCTTTGGCCACATTGTTTTGATTCTATTAAAAATGGGAGCTAGGTCCCTCACGAATCGTATAAGGTAGGCATTTTAATTTTTATTATTTCACACGGCTTAGTCCGTAAAACATGGATAATACTCGTATTAATAGTATTCCGTGCCGTGAAAGTATTAATCTACACATTGTTAATTATTGTTCTCCATATTAAAACTTGATTTTCATATAGAAAAATTAACCTAAAATGTACAACGTAGAAACTTAAATATAGGGGAGACTTGGCTAAATTGATGGTAAACATGATAAATTACGGGAAAGGGATTCAATAAATTAACATAGAAATTAAATTATTGCATATTTTATCATTTCAAATGATCTTGTCGACTTCGTCGTTATGGTTGGGGTCCATCGTTATGCGTTACGGACACGGACACGGACACGGACACGGACGTGACGTCATGCAGCCACGCGGGAAGTGACGTTATGCAGCTGCGCGGGAACGTGACGTCATGCTCACGCGGGGAGCGAGAACCAGACGCTAATGATTATTGGAGTCTGTTGAAAGAGGCCTGGCGTCGAGCGACCTTTTAAAATCAGAAACTCACTCCACAAATCTGTAAATCAGTATTCTTCCCTTATTTCAGATACACTATTCATTAAACAAACATATATGGCATAGTCATGACCCCTTCATGGAGTAGGCTATTGTCTAAATCTGGACACTCATACTACATCCTTACACTAATTCAAATTTACGGCCAAATGATCCTTCTGACAGGGAGGCAAAGGTTTCCGCCGGCTTGCCTGGGACGATGGGCCACAAAACCGCTATCAAAAAGTACACAATTTATGCTTTATTCAACCAAACACATCTCTAATACAAGTACAAGAAACACATTTCTTCCCGTGACCCTTAAAGAGGTGCCCGCGCGGGAAGCCTAAGTTAATAGGTAATGCAGTCTGTTGAAAGAGTCCTGGGGCTTCGAGCAAAGCCAGAAGCCCTCCTGAGCCTTACTAACATGTGTAGCATTTGTAGCATGCGTCATTTGAAATGATACAACGTCTAGTCTTTCAGACTGACTGTGATTTTTTTTTAAATAAATGCATTTCTTAAAATTTCCTTTGGCTTAGGTTGTCTAAATCAGTTGAATAACATTTTCGGAGAAATTTGAATTCAGTAACATTTTTACTTGTTTGATGGTACTATTGCCATAGAGCCCTGCGCGGGTAAACAGAACGTTACCCGCATCCGCCCCATATCCACACGAATGTTATCCGCATCCATCCCGCATTCGCATGACATTTATGCGCATCCGCACGTTTTTGTCCGAATCCGCTGGCATTGCAATAATATTTTTAATTTATTAGATAAAGCATTTGAGGAGAATTTCGTTCCTCTAGGCTGTGAATCGCAAGACAATGTTGACAGAGTTTTGTCCCTCTGAGTAACGGCAAGTGAAACAGTGGGTGGCTAATTATAACACTTACTTAGTCGTCGGATTTACCCATTCAGGCCAGCCCAAGTATAAAGGACTTGTTACTTGACAGAAGTCAACACCAATTGAGAGTATTTCCATAACTGGCTTCTATCACTTCTCTATTATTCTCATACAATGGGGCAGATGACTTCGCTGTTCCACCACTTAAAACTCCAATAACTAACTAACTATTCTCATACAATCCAAGCGAAAGCGAATAGGGAAATGAAAGACACGGATAGTCAGTCTGAAAGACTGGACTTTATATCATTGTAAATGCTAGCAGCCGAGTACCAAGAAGGCAGTGCGAGAACAGAATTTCAAGATTCTATTTTGTTTCTTCACTGTCTACTTGATTGTTCTCGCACTGCCTTCTTCAAACTCTGTTCTCGCACTGCCTTCTTGGTACTCGGCTGCTACATCGTACTATGACGTCACGCACCTCAGTGCATTCTAGGTACATTTCGTCCCGTCACCGTAACGTAACGCCAGACCCCAGATAAAGTCGACATAACCATTTAAAATGATAACAAGAAACGTGAAAGACGCAGAGTTTAGTAAAAGCTAACACCATTAAAAAAACAGTTCGACATTGTATTCTAAACACTATCCGCAAATTTACTCTAAACATTATCAGCAGCTTATCCGCTATCCGCACAGTCATGTGAACGATATTCGCATGGTGAAACATGTTGCGGATATCCACGGGTTTATCCACGGATATCCGCATCCACGGAAGGCTTTTAACTATTGGTACCAGGGATCAATCCGCGATATCTTATCTAAATCCCAAATGTGATAAGTCTAGTAATGTACGTCATTACTACCACTGCCTCATCACTGAAATTCATGAGATTCTTTCTTAATATTTCACAAACAAAACACAGCACAGGTGTTCACGATTTTATCAGCATGTGGTAGCATTTGTCGTTTCGAAATTCACAGTAAAGATATATTAAATAGTTGACTCATCACAACTGGAGAGATGAATTCGTCTCTTGCACTGGAGTACCTTTCTGCGTTTAGCTACAATTCAAAAGAATGCAAATATTTCCTGTACATTATTTCACTAAGGATTGCAAACAGTTTGAGACAAATAATAAGGAAATTACATAAAGAAATGGCATAAACAAGTAGTACAGTACAGCAGGAATGGTTTTGTTCAAAAAACTGTGCTATGGTTGGCTTTTTGTAAATCGTCAGAAAAGCACAAAAAAATCTTAACTCTGAATTTTAGAATAATTTGCACGATCATTTTGTCGGAAAACTCAAAAAAAAAACATTGAAAAGCGTTTTTCTCTGAATCGACGTATTTTAAAGAAAAGGTTTTTAAACAAAAAATGTAGAGGATATTGTCACCTACAATTAGTCTCATTGAGGTCATGTCATACGTTTTGAAATGCAGAAGCTAGGTGGCGCCAAAGTTTCCAAAAAAATGTTTTTTTTTTTTACTTTTTGTCCTAGAAAAAATAGTTTTTCCACAAAAGAGTGAATCAGAAATTTCTTCCTCTCAAAATTGTCTGCAACAATTATGTAAACGTTTGTTTCCTCCGACTTACCGTTCCAAAGTTACAGGGCAGCAAATGCAACGCTGCGTAGTCAAGGCTACTATTGTTACTGCGGAGAGAGCGGTGGGCACAATTTAGAATGGGAACGGTGTCGGACAGCTGCCTAAGGCTCGGTCAAACAGGACGCGGGCTGTGTTTGTTAATTAGCTCAAACAATCATATCTATTTCAATCGCAACGTATCAATCATAACTCTACACATATTAACCAGTGTGCCATCTGAATAGTATAATTTTCACACTTCGGCAGACTATAACTTTGGACCGGAAAGGCGGAGGAAAAAAATGTTTCAATAAATGATGTAGACAATTTTGAGAGGAACAAGTTTATTATTCGCTCTTTTGTGAACAAAACATTTTTTCTATGACAAAAAGTGAAGAAACACTTTTTTGGAAACTTTGGTGCCACCTAGCTTCTGCATTTCAAAACGTATGACATGACCTCAATGAGACGAATTGTAGGTGACAATGTCCTCTACAATTTTTGTTCCAAAAACGTTTCTTTAAAATACGTCGATTCAGAGAAAAACTCTTTTCAATGTTTTTTTTTTAGTGCCGTGAGTGTCCGACGGCATGTTCAGCTCGACAGAGTTCGTAGCTGTTTCCATGCGGACACCCATGGGGTGAGCTACAAGCAACGTCGCGTGTAGATGAGATGAAATAAATGAAGATGAATGAAGCTGGATAAGTTCAATTTCAAGTAGTTCCAACTTTGGCTACCAGACGCCACTGACACCTAGCAACGAACTTTGGAAGTTATTAGAGCGTTTCTAACGAATATAACCTACAAATTTGGATACACACAACCAATTATTGTGGTGGAAGGATCCTTTTCATGAGAGGGCTGGCTGCGTAGCTCAGCGGAAACGTTCTCGCTTGCTGGGCCCAAGGTTGCAGGTTCGTATCCTAGCGCAGTCAGCTGGCATTTGAGGGTGTGCAAATGCGAGGGAGCCGTGTCAGTAGATTTACTGGCATGATAAAGATCCCCTCCGGGGCCAAATTCCAGCATCCTGGCGTCCCAAAAAGCCAAGGGACGTAAAACCAAAAACAAAACAAAAAAACTTTTTCATGCCATAAATCTATTACATGGGCCAGCCAGCTCAACTTCCCCTACGAAGGATTTTAACGCTCTTAAAAAATCCGACAACTTCGGCCGGGTTTGAACTTGCGATCGAGGGCATAGCTGTTCAGCATGCTACCGACTACGCCACCGAAGCCGCTTATTTATCAATGCTTAGGAGGTAGTTTTATCGAATGATACGGGTGCCATCAAGTTCTAGTGATTATGGCACAACATTCGTTTGTATCCTCGATATTATAATTCTTGTACAAGGTAAAATTGTCGACCCCGTGGTGTTGGAGGCCACGGGTCCGATTCCCAGCTCTGTCAGGGATGTTAGAAACTGACGTGAGGGTTGGAACGGGCTGAACTCTGACTACGTGGTCACTTGGTAGGTCAGGGCTCTCCATGAGGTGCTCTGCCACAGGTTGGTTGGTTCCTCAGTTTAGGGGCTGTGACAACGCGGTCATGTAGCCCTGTGTACGTTGGGTCTGTGCAGAATCTGTCTGATAACCGGTGTTAATTTTGATGGCTGTATTAGTGTGTGTTATCTGTTTTTAATTCAAGTAAGGACTGCATACATTTAATTTTCAAGTAGTTCCAACTTATGCAACCAAACGCCACCGTCAACGACAAACTAGTTCTGAACTTAGTTACTAGATGCCACCGCAGTCGTCTCCTGGCTACGAACGTAGAAACCTAAGAGCGTTAATCCAATCTAACCTATAATTTAGCTTCACACAAGTGTAATTAGTGGGAGGTTCTTTACATGCCATAAATCTATGACAATGGACCGCCGGCTTTACTTCCCCTCCGATGGAAGGCATGCTGTGGGATTTTTAATGCTCTTAAAGAATCCGACGATTTCGGCCGTGTTTGAACCCGCGACCCTCGTCGAAGAAGCTCAGCATGCTACCAACTACACCACCGAAGCCGTCAGTGGTGCCTCAGGGGGGAGGGGGTGATTAAGGGAAATGTACCTCTTGTAGAACGTACAGCAGCACTGTACTGTTTTCCTATCCATCATCCATTCTTACCCATCCCGCGGCATAGCTGTGCTCGATAAATCGTGTGCCACGACAGCGCGAGCAGCTGCAGCAAGCTCGATGATCGTAGGTTCGAATCCCAACGCTGACAGCGACTATCCTGAGTGTTGTTTTTCACACTCCCTCCCGAAAAATGCCTTCAACCCTGTCCCTAATACAGTTAGCCTACACACACTACTACAGTCAACACAGAAACGCAGTTTAACAGACAAGTTCAACACACACCCAAGTACACAGGATTGGAGACCTAAGGTCCTTGAGTCTATTAACAGCAACAACAACAATGGCAGTGTTAAACATAATGTCGAAGTTGGAGATTAGATCGACTTAATGGCTTCAACTCGAAAGATCCACCCCACGATAGCTGCAGCTATTCGATTATTATTATTATTAGGCCTATTATTATTACTATTATTATTATTATTATTATTATTATTATTATTATTATGTTATTGTTATTATTATTATTATTGTTGTTGTGTTAATATTATTATTGCTATTACTATAATTAATATTATTACTATTACTATATGCTATGCTATTACTATAATTATTATCATTATTATTAGTCTATTATTACTTTTAATTTTTTTTTTTTTTAGCATATGGCTTTTAGTGCCGGGAGTGTCCGAGGACATGTTCGGCTCGCCATTTTTGTAGCTACTTCGAGACGGACACCCAATGGGTGAGCTACAAGTACCGTTGGGGAGGGAAGTTGGTATGTAAGGACGAGGAGTTGGAAGGTAGCGGCTGTGGCCTATAGTTAGGGACCAACCCCGGTATTTGCCTGGAAGGAAGATGGGAAACCACAGGAGACCATCTTCAAGGTTGCCGGCGGGGGGATTCGAACCTCCTCGCCTCCTGGATGTGAGCGACTGCCAGCTGTCATGCCGTAACGACCACGGCTTATAATGTTATTGCTTTATTCGTCTCTTTTAACTAAGTGGCTTTTGGAGACGCTGGGGCTCCGGAATTTCGCCCCAAAGGTGATCTTTAACGAGCCAGTAAATCTACCGTTCGGATACCTCGCATTTGCACCCCATAAAATATCAACTGACTGCGCCAGGATTCGATCCCGCAACCTTGGGCACAACAGGTGAGAACATTCTTATCATTATTATTATGATTATTATTATTAATATTGTTATTACTATTATTCATAACCAAATACTAATTGTCATAAACATGTGAAAGAAATGACATATTTTTAGCAATACTCTGATGACGTACTACAGTATACGAATTTATAGAAACGTACAATTTCTAGTTAAAATATTCATATAAACCGTTATTGTTACATTTTAAACAAGTCGATACGCAATATTTCGTCCACACTAAGCGAGGCTTTGAAATAAATTAAAAATAGAAACGTTGATTGGATTATTGCATGCGTGCAAGCGATTGTTAAGTACAGTGAATGAAGTTATCAATCAATTTTCACATCACGTAGCTGGAAAGCAATTTGCATGCTTACTGAGGCAGACCTACTCTCAAACAGCCGTATTTCTTTTTCTCACTAGAGAAATCAGTAGTTTAATGGAATATTTATCATTACTTCTTAAATTGGGATGTTAACTCTTTGATTATAAGCTCCATTTATTTGCATGTACTTGTTTGATAATAAAATATTATTAGTATTAATAATAATATTTGTTTAGCCTTAGGTACCTTGTGTAGATCTTTTGAATTTGAAGCATCTCATTGTGAAGTGGCTAGCATTCTTAGTTGTAACCCCGGAGGCTCGGGTATGATTCCGGGACTATACCAAGACATTTAATTCTGGTCTGAGGGCAGAAACGTGGTACACACAGCCTCGTGAGGCAAATCTAAGAAGTGGTGGGTATGATTCCCATCTCATCCACCTTGAGAGTAGTTTATTGTGGTTTCCCACTTCTACTCCAGGCAAATGTCGGGATGGTTCCTAACTTAAGGCCACGGGTGTTTCCTTCCCAATTCCCAACTGAATTACAAATACTCACAAATCTGCAGCCATCATAATAGCACAGATTATCATTCAAATTCTATACAAACACATCCAAGTAATCGGGGCTCCTTGACTGCGATGTCCAAACCCTTGAAATGAAACAACAACTTTTGAATAGAAGCCACCAGGTGATATAATCTCCAAATTCCACATTCTGCTTAGACTAGTCCTGTTATCTGGTGGTAAAAGCTACAACTATACTGGAAGACCCGGTGGGTGTCATTTAATTACTAGCCTACTTTTCTCATTTCGCAAAAATGAGGAAAAAGTCGACATATGAGATCGATCCGGGAAAATGTGTGTCTGTCTGTCTGTCTGTCTGTCTGTCCGTCTGTCTGTCTGTCTGTCTGTCTGTCTGTCCTTCTGTCTGCCTGGCAGTGTGTGTGTTCCACCTATCAACTCCTAAACGGCTGCAGCTATCGAAACCAAATTTGGTAAGAGAAAAGATATATAACTTATTATCTCACGCAATTGTAATTTGAACTCTATGTTGGATATCTCAGAAGTTATGCATGCGAACTATTCCAAAATTGCCACACATACAGACAATATCATTCTAGATTAAATTTCAGAAGACCATACATGCCAGAATTGCCAACATGATTGTAAGCCTGCCGATAGATCCAATTTCTAAATGCATGTAACTTCTATACTATAGATTGGATTTCAGCCAGATTTAATATGTACTATGTGTAGTGCAGCAGATATGACTGTGCGTATTCTATTGAGCCACCAGGGCTGCCAACTGTCAATAAATGCTCTCTCTATATTTTAACCCTAATATCAATATATCAAAAAGTATACAAGCCAACAGCTCTAAACTTTGCACACGTGTAGTACCTAACATTATAGATTAATTTGGAGTAACTAATATACCTCCGTGCTGCCAATATGATTCTAAGCTTTCTGATAGTTTCAATTTTCAATTACATGTAACTTCTATATTAACACATGGATTTTATCCAAAATTGGTACTGTAATAGATCGTAATATTTCAGATTAATTATGAGCATCACATACATGACATTGTTCCCAACATGATTTTACGCGCACTGAAAAATCCAATATCAAACATCATGTAACGTCCATACTATCCACTAGACATCAGCCAAATTTTGTATGTGCATTCTATACCTTAAGAGATGGAACTAAGTATATATTCAGAGTCACCAGAGCTGCGTACTGTAGAAAATTACTCATTTACTCTTGTAATTGATTTCGCCATTATTCTAGATAGGTCTATATAGATTGGCATCAATCTGAAATTTTAAGAAAAGTAGGCTCTTTAGTTCGTCACGGAACTACTTGTTAGCCTATTTTCAATTTTGAAAAAATAGGCTTATGAGATCACCTTTTGTCCGTGTGTGTGTGATTCGTGTGTGTGTCCCCCCCTAATAAAATCTAAACGGCTGGAGCGATTTCAATGAAACTCGGTAAGTTCATAGCACTATTCCGGGAGACCCCGACCGTGCCCTTCCAATTTTGTTACGACTCACCAATCCAACATGGCGGCTGTGCGAAATATTTCACCAGCATTCAATATCTCCGAAACTATTACCGATATTACCCTGACATTTTGTATGGTGATAAAGAGAACTACTGTAAGTTCACCTTTGTAACATTTGAAAACCTGGTAACTACAAAACCAACATGGAGGCCAAGCGAAGTTGCGACTTTTAAATAGATGTTTTTTGCGATTTAACCAACCAAACGCAATGAAACTTGGTACAGTATATGTTTATATACATTGTAATGCACCGACATCTAACTTTGTTCATTTGTTTACATAACCACAAGATGGCGGATGTGCGAAATATTTAACCGGCATTCTATATCTCTGAAACTATTAGCGGTATCTCCCTGAAACTTTGTACGGAGATAAAGGGCACTACTGGAAGTCCATCTATAAGACTTTCAAAAACCGGTTAACTACAAAACGAACATGGCGGCCAAGCGAATTTGAAAATTTTAAAAAGACCTTTCTCGCGATTTAATGTTCCAAACGTACTGAAATCTGGTTCAGGAAATATTTATACACATTGTAATGCACTGGTATCTAATTTAGTTCAATTGTTTACAAAACCTCAAGATGGCGGCTGTGCGAATTTTAAAATTAAGTTTTTATTTCTTGTGATGTAGTCATGCGATCGAAGTGAAAGTTTGAATAATGAACCTACGCAATAATTTTCCTTTAATGGTACATGACTGTATGGCCTATACATTTAACAATCCAACATGTTGACCATCGGAAATATGTAGACGGCTCTGAATATCTACGAATGTATTATAACAATCTATCTGAATTTTTTTAATGTTCATAGGGGCTATGAATTTAAGTTCACCTATAGGACTTTAAATAACCTGGTGATCACAAATCCAACATGGCGGCGACGCGAAGTATAAATATTCACATGGACGTTTCTCGCAATTTAACCATACGAGTGCAGTGAAACTTGGTACATCAAATCCTTATACGAATGGTAATCCACTGGCATCTAATTTATTTCAATTGTTTCCATAACCTCATGATGGCAGCTGTGCGAAATTTTAAAATCTCCTTGTTACTTCTTGTGTCCTAATTATGCGATTGATGTTTGAATACTACATGTACACAATAATCTGCATGTAACAGTACATAACTCTAGGACCTACATATATAAAATCCAACATGGCGACCATCCGATATTTAGTCGGTTCTCAATATCTATGAATCTATTACAGGAATCAAACTGAAATTGTGTATGTTGATAGTGGCAATTAACATAAGTAGGATATATGAAAATAGGCTGTATAGTTCTTCACGGAACTACTTGTTTTTCTTTTGTAATTACAAAATACAATATAAATGATTTTCTGTCGGTCAACACGGTGTACCCAATTTGTAATGGATGTTATGCCCTAAACCTGAAAAATATTTCATGAGATTAATTAATGCAGTTGGATGACAAGTTTCCATCATCAAGCGGTCATCATTGGATCCTTTACATATTAATTGCATAATTACATAATAATTACTTAAAATAATTATTACCAAATGTGATATGAGATATCTTACAGCCTATGGGCCGACATCGCACAAATTGTAGTGCCGTGATATTTGATACCCTTTAAAAATACGGAAGGGAATCAGACCCGGAATCCTTGTATCCGGAGGGGCACAATCTACCACTGACTCAGCGAGAAAGTCTGTTTGACAACCTGTATAATTGTGGTGACAGCAGTGGTGTATAACTGTAATTATTAGGATGCAAGTTTCGCAAGATCCGACATTTTTCTTGAATCACTAGGCTACAGGATAACTCTGGGAAATCTGTCAGTGCCTGTAATTGAAGCTGTGATTTCCGAACTGCAGCTTCGCAGTGCATGGAGTGTGACTTGATATGTTCTGATACACAGCTAGGTTTGGTTGAATAGCACTCCTCAGCATTCGATCCATTTGTTGCGAACACATTTTGAAAGTGTTCAGTTATCAAGACCCAAGGCTTAGCCGTGCTCGTTAAATCGTGCATCACGACCGCGCGGCAGCTGCGACACGTCCAGAGATTGCAGGTTCGAATTCCGGTGCTGGCAGTGGCTCTCCTGAGTATGTTTTTTCCCCCGGATTTTCCACACTCCCTGCAGGCAAATGCCGGGATTGTCTCGGGGCACCTACCGCATCCCTGTCCCTAATACAGTTACACACACGACTACAGTCATCACATAAATACATGTGATCAGACAATTTCAACACACACCCAACTACACGGGGCTGATGACGAAGATGTCTCAAGACCCTAAAACGAATTGACAACAAAAACTTTTCAGTTATAAAATATCATTGTCTCTTATAAGCAGTTAGCCGTGGCGGCTAGCCCATTGTGTGGCTGAAGGTTTAACGCATGAATGCACACAATATGTAACGCTGAAATCAAATATAGGTCGAGTTTTCATGGCGCTGTGCTTGGACTATGAAAGGACAACATACCTTGCCTGTTGAGTAGCACCGTAAATAACTATCACTCTGAACGTTCAGCTCCATTTGGGCGTGCCGTGGTTGTTAGATTGAGAGTATTAATTAATCCCTGTAAATTTACGAGAAAACACCTTCAAGGTCAACGTAACATTTTCGTACAAGATCGTTTTGCAGTCCACACTATGCTAATACTGTAATACGTTTACAATGATAATTACAAATTAAAGCGGACATAATT
This sequence comes from Meconema thalassinum, assembly GCA_946902985.2. Classification (NCBI taxonomy): domain Eukaryota; kingdom Metazoa; phylum Arthropoda; class Insecta; order Orthoptera; family Tettigoniidae; genus Meconema; species Meconema thalassinum. The sequence continues at coordinate 285,646,403 of OX336391.1, read as the reverse complement.
TCCTAGATCGACTGCGGTGGCCGAGAACGCTAACATGCTAATTCGTACCTCGTTGGCATTAGGACAGCGAGGATTCGAATCCCACCTCAGCCGTTCTGAAAATGGTTTTCGTGGTTTCCTATTTTCACCACCAGGACGGTTTCTTTCAACAGGATCACGGCGACTTCCTTCTAAAATCCCTTCCCTGGCCCTTCGTTAATTAGGTCTAAATTAACGGTCACGTGGACGGTGGCGTAGTTGGTAGCATGCTGAACTGCTCTTCCCAAGATCGCGGGTTTTTAAGAGAGTTAAAATCGCTCAGTATGCCTTCCTTCAGAGGGAGAGTAAAGCCGGCGGTACCATGTCATAGATTTATGGCATGTAAAAGATGCTTCCACTAACTAAACTTGTGTGAAGCTAAATTTCTAGGTTAGATTTTGTTGAACGCTCTATCAATGTTCCAACGTTCACCACTAGGTGTCAGTGATATCTGGTAGCGAAAGTTGAAATTACTTGAAATTGAATGGAACTTGTAGCTCACTCTATGGGTGTCCGCTTGAAGCAGCTACAGTCTCTGGTGAGCCAAACATGTCCTCGGACACTCCCAGCACTAAAAGCGATATGTTAAATAAATAAATCCCCAGTTGCATCTGCTGACAAAGTGTGTTCAGCTTCCAGACACCGTCCTTACGACGGTAGAGGAATGATCACTCGCAGAGTCCGTGGGTAAAGTGGAGCTGGTAGGATAAGCGAACTTAAAAAATGTAAAAATAAAAATAAAATTCCTATATTTGCCGAATGGAATCTGGAAATGGTTGCTAGTTAGGCTACGTCGTGAAATGTCTTTCAAATAAGATTATATAGCCTACATACAAAGTAACAGATGAAACGTCAAAAATTAAATGTTAAAAACAGTTGTGACTTTGATGCCATACATAATTCGTTGAACAGGGGGAGAATCAATGTAAGCCACCCAATGTATTCATCCAGTTCGCGCCGTATGCATGGCGTCATTGGAGCGCCACCAAGAATATCAGCGCCGTTTCCTGCGGTCCTAAGTTACTTACCACTGCCTTCTTCTGCGGTCTCAGGTTGCGTATTGAGACTGTGGATCTCAAGGTCCTGGGTTCAATTCTGAGCTCTGCCACAAAATTTAATTCCGATCTGAGGGTTGGAATTGGGTGCACCTAACCTCATGATGAAAAACTTAGAATAATAATAATAATAATAATAATAATAATAATAATAATAATAATAATAATAATAATGCTTTGGATTTGACGTCCATTTTAACTTCTGCGGATTTTAGAGACACCGGGGTGCCGATAAATGTCCTGAAGGGGATCGTTAACGTGCCAGTAAATCTACCGACATGGCTCTCTGGCATTCAAGCGCCCTCAAATGGCAAATGACAGCGACAACATTTGACTTCGCAACCTTGGGCATAACAGACGAGAACATTACCGCTGCGCCATACAGCCATTCACACTGATATTAGTTGTTGTTAATCCATTTAAGAGTTTTGTAACATCGTGTCACTTAGCCCCGTGTACTTAGGTGTGTGTATATATATATAGAATTTGTCTCATAACCTGTGTTATTGTGTATCTGTAGTATTGTGTATATCTGTAATGCACGTAAGGATTGGGAAAGAGGAGACCATAGCCTTAAGTTAGGAACCATCCCGGCATTAGCCTGGAGTGGAAGTGGGAAACCACGGAAAGCGACTTCCAGGATTGCTGGGACGGGAATCGAACCCACCTCCGCTCAGTATTTAATCACGAGGCTGAATGGACATCGTTCCAGCCTTCAGACCAGAATTGACCCATGTTAGCAGTATTGGAATAGATGAGAATGTCAGGTAAGACGGCGGGCTGTCGACAGGCTTCTCAATTCTCGCCTGCTCCTTCCCTGCCTCTGCCCTTCATCCCGCAAGTTCACACAGCTTAGAACCGAGCAGTACACGGCTACATGACTACGATGCAGCAAATGAAGCAACAACAACAGTTTTCCGTAAAACACTTGTGGCTGGATGAAGCTCGGCCTATCATAGTTTCTAATATAATGCTGTACTGTTATTTACGTGTTGAATATTAAAATTCGCTGTGCCCTGTGTAATATAGGGTAAGTAAATACATAGTAGTATATTACATAGACTACACAGAAATGTAATAAGTTGTAATGAATTCGTAGCACGCAATAGACTTGTACTGATGAATGAGCTGTGGTTTCTCTAAGTAATTGAAATTGTCTCTACCACCACGTAACAAAATATTTATCCACCTTTCACGTGATAGGTCCTTTATTGTACGAGGTGCATACTATAATGTTTTACACTTTATTTCTTTCTACCCAAATGAAGTGCATTACACGTCAGTTGTTACGTCCACATTCTCAACATAATCTCCTTGTAACTGTATGCACTTTTGCCATGGACATGTCAGTCTTTTCCAGGCCTTCCTGAGACCATTCTTTCGGAGTGCTGCGTACTCATGCCTTGACAGATGTGTCCAGAGGTTTCTTCATGTTCCCGAACAAGTGATAATCACTTGGTGCCAAGTGGGGAGAGTATGGTGGATCTGGCAGCACCGTGAATCCCATTTGATCAATGGCAGCGGTGGTCTCTCGGCTAGTGTGGGGGCGGGCATTGTTATGTTGCAGAAGCACACCTTTAGCCCATTTTCCTGGGCGCTTACTTTGAATGGCACGACGTACTGTATGCACTTAAGGGTTGCCACATTTGCTGCACTGTTAATCGTGGCTCCCAATTCCAGCCAGTCAATGAGGATGATGCCCTTTGTGTCCCAGAACACTGTCGCCATTCGCTTGCCAACTGATGGCTCTGTTCGACATTTCCTTGGCGGTGGACTGCCCCTATGCTTCCATTGCATTGTCGCCACTCGCTTGCTAACTGATGGCACTGTTCGACATTTCCTTGGCGGTGGACTGCCCCTATGCTTCCATTGCATGGTCGCCACTCGCTTGCTAACTGATGGCACTGTTCGACATTTCCTTGGCGGTGGACTGCCCCTATGCTTCCATTGCATGGCCGCCACTCGCTTGCCAACTGATGGCACTGTTCGACATTTCCTTGGCGGTGGACTGCCCCTATGCTTCCATTGCATGGCCGCCACTCGCTTGCCAACTGATGGCACTGTTCGACATTTCCTTGGCGGTGGACTGTCCCTATGCTTCCATTGCATGGTCGCCATTCGCTTGCCAACTGATGGCACTGTTCGACATTTCCTTGGCGGTGGACTGTCCCTATGCTTCCATTGCATGGCCGCCACTCGCTTGCCAACTGATGGCACTGTTCGACATTTCCTTGGCGGTGGACTGTCCCTATGCTTCCATTGCATGGTCGCCACTCGCTTGCCAACTGATGGCACTGTTCGACATTTCCTTGGCGGTGGACTGTCCCTATGCTTCCATTGCATGGTCGCCACTCGCTTGCCAACTGATGGCACTGTTCGACATTTCCTTGGCGGTGGACTGTCCCTATGCTTCCATTGCATGGCCGCCACTCGCTTGCTAACTGATGGCACTGTTCGACATTTCCTTGGCGGTGGACTGTCCCTATGCTTCCATTGCATGGTCGCCACTCGCTTGCCAACTGATGGCACTGTTCGACATTTCCTTGGCGGTGGACTGTCCCTATGCTTCCATTGCATGGTCGCCACTCGCTTGCCAACTGATGGCACTGTTCGACATTTCCTTGGCGGTGGACTGCCCCTATGCTTCCATTGCATGGCCGCCACTCGCTTGCCAACTGATGGCACTGTTCGACATTTCCTTGGCGGTGGACTGTCCCTATGCTTCCATTGCATGGCCGCCACTCGCTTGCCAACTGATGGCACTGTTCGACATTTCCTTGGCGGTGGACTGTCCCTATGCTTCCATTGCATGGTCGCCACTCGCTTGCCAACTGATGGCACTGTTCGACATTTCCTTGGCGGTGGACTGTCCCTATGCTTCCATTGCATGGCCGCTGTTTTGCAGATTTTGCAGGCGTGGGTACGCAGCACTCCGAAAGAATGGTCTCAGGAAGGTCTGGAGAGACTGACATATCGATGGCAAAAGTGCATAAAACTACAAGGAGATTATGTTGAGGAGGTGGACGTAACAACTGATGTGTAATGTACTTCATTTGGGTAGTAGTAAAAAAAAGTGTAAAACAATAGCCTATAGTACGCCCTTCGTATATGGCGTCACAATCACAACCCGGAGAAAGTACTTTATTCCACTTGTGCGGAGACTCGGCACATCGGCCAGTGTTGGTTCTTATACGATTAATCACCGACCAGGTCCTACGAGTCACGTCAAATCCAGGTGGTATGGACGATACACACGGCATCTGGAGTTATTCTGTCCTAGTATAGGTCTGCCATGTATGCTTCCAGCATTCTCCGATGTTTTTTTTTCGTGTGACCTCCTGACAGGCCAAGTGCAGGGCTTTCTAGTCGACGCCCGTGGGCGACCTGCGCGTCGGGATGAGAGATGGAATGGATGAAGGCGAATGGGCAAGGATTTGGAAGGAAGCGGCCGTGGCCTGTTAGAACGTACCGTCCCAGCATTTGCCTGGTGTTGACAATGGGGAAACCACGGAAAACCATTTCAAGGACGGCCGACGGTGGGGCTCGAACCCACGCGTCTACCAAGTCAGCAGAGAGCTTGGCCCCATGACCTAACACTGCGCTTTAGCCAGCGTAGCCACTACTGTCGGTTCTCAGATGGTAAAACAGTTGTCAACCAACATCTTGGCTGTTTCCAGGAGTGGGTGGCGAGAACGAAGCCTCCTTTTACTGATACGACTACTAATAATAATATAATCAGCTGTAGCCCTCTTCTTTAAGTCATTAGTCCCATCATGGAGAAGCAATACGTTAACTGTGTCACAATCTTCTATTGGCACTTCCTCGACTTGATGGGCGAGCAGGTCAATTTTTAATCTCGGATAGCACATCACTTTCTTGTCCGTTTTCCTCGATATATCCCCGCTCCACTTAATCATCGAATCACCCATTATGAGTAGGCCTACATCATTGTTACCAGTTTGCTCCGGCTCGCCTTTTTCCACACTGATCCCAGTAGAAAACGGTTAAGTCACATCCTTCACCGTTTCTTCTGATTCACGAAGCTTTGTTCTAAGTTCCTGTATTATTTGATCCCTTGCTTTGATAAATCTTTCATTGTAATTGCGTTTCATACTAAAATATAAATAATCCCTTATTATTCCCGTTTCAACAGGGTAGGAGATGAGATGAATTCCTGGATGGTAGAACTCTTGACGGACTGATGCCCTTCCTTGACGCCAATGACAGATGAATGTTGATGCCGATAGTTGATGGTACGTTTATGAGCTATGTGACATCGTGGTAATGTAGCCCGTGTACTTGGGTGTGTGTCGAATTTGTATGATAACTTCTGTCACTGTAATGTCTGTACTAGTGTGTATGTGTTTGTAATTGAGGTAGGATTTGGGTAGGAAGCGTCCGTAGCCTTAAATAAGGTACCATCCTAGCATTAGCCTGGAGTAAGAGTGGGAAACCACGAGAAACCACTTCCAGAATGGCTGAGGTAGGAATCTAAGCCGCCTCTTCTCCTTTTGACTCACTAGGCTGAGTTGTACACCGTTCCTACCCTCAGACCAGAATTAAATTTCTTGGCAGAGCCTGGAATCAAACCCGGGACTTGTCAGGTTAATTAGTGTATGATTTTGTTGTTGTGGCTACTGACCTTTAGGTTGTCTTGTTTATTTATATATTCTGTTATGATTAGTAAAAGGTCAGGTTGGTGTTCTGACATAGATGTGCGTTTAAAGTACTTAACTCCTTATTAGGTCGATGTGGAATTCTTTCTCGTTCAGTTACTGTCACACTTCACTGTCTGATTTGAACTCTCGGACAAAGAAGTGAAAGTAACGACATTTTCAAGAAAGATAGCATGCATGTCTAATCTGAATAACCCTTTAATGGATTCTTTTTGAACGCACTACTTCAAGTTACGATTATCGATCGACCTTGTGAGCACACACGTAGTTTCCTGGAATATGTTGCATAGAGTGCATGAAGTAACAGAGACTACGACACACTATATGTTGTTGTTGATTCATTTAGGAGCTTTGCGTTATCATGGTCATGTAGCCCCGTGAACTTGAACTTGGGTGTGTGTTTAATCTGTCTGATAACCTTGTTACTGTCCGGCTCTGTGGCTAAATGGTTAGAGCGCTAGGCTCTGGTACAAAGTGCCCCGGGTTCGATTCCCGGCCGAGCCATCAAGGATTTTAATCTTCTTCTTCTTCTTAGTCGTTTACCCTCCAGGTTGGTGGAACCCACGGATTCAGCAAGAGAACTCACCACTACCGCCTCTACGGGCAGTGTCATAGAGCTGAGAACATCTAATCGGAGTGGATACAACTGGTGAGGTGTGATTGCCACCTCGCCCAGGCGGCCTCACCTGCAAAGCGAACAGGGGCCTCATGAGGGAAGGTAATGAGTGGTCAGGATGGATAGGCAAGGAAGAGGGAAGGAGGCGGCCGTAGCATTGAAGAAGGTACCATCCCGGCATTTGCCCGAAGACGAAGTGGGAAACCACGGAAATCCACTTTGAGGATGGCTGAGGTGGGAATCGAACCCCCTCTACTCATTTGGAACACCCGAGGCTGAGTAGACCCCGTTCCAGTCCTCATACCACTTTTTCAAATTTCGTGGCAGAGCCGGGAATCGAACCCAGGACCTCCGGGGCGGCTGCTAACCATGCTGACCGCTACGCTACGGAGGCGACGTAGGATTTTAATCTCCTGGGGTTAATTCCCGTGGGTCGGGGACTGGGTGTATGTGCCGTCTTCATCATCACTTGCCTCATTACAACACGCAGGTCGCCCACGGGCGTCAACTAGAAAGACCTGCACTCGGCCTCTCCGGAGGCCACACGATCATTATCATCATTACCTTGTTACTATGAATGTAGCAGTGTGTGTGTTTGTAAATGCGGCTGGGTTTCGGAAGGAGTCAGTGGTGACTTTAAGTTAAGAACCAAGTAGGAAAGCACGAAAATCCTCTTCTAGCACAGTTGATGTAGGAATCATAAACATCTATTCTCACTTTTGCCTCACAAGGCTGAGTGTACCCCGTTCCAACCTTTGGTCTGAACTAATTATCTTGTCAGAGCTGGGAATTTTAATACATACCCCGAGTCCGCAAAAGGCAGCCAGGCACGATTTAAGTAGATTTGGGTTAGTTATAGAATTTCCTAAGAACGCTCTACGAATTAGCGTAAAGGAATTGCCATCCAATATCTACCTTAAGACAATACCTGGGAAGAGCCACAGCTGGGTTAGCTCAGCTTATTAATGCTCCAGTCAATGGGACATGGTTATAACTAGCATGAGTGTTCGTACCCCACTGACCACCTCCTTAAAAATAGGTTCCTTTGGTGTCCCATTTTCAATTCATCCAATTCAGCAATGGCCGTTATCTTCTAAACCATTGCCTAGTCTAATTAAGTCATTCCTCGCTAGCATATGCTACAAAGATGCTGACGTCACACAGTGCATCTAATCGTGAAAACTATTCGTCACATAGAGGGTTACATCAACTCAATCCCCCTTGTTTACCTCCTGGTGTAGTGGCTAGCATTCTTGGCTTTCGCGATTATGGTCCAGGTTCGATTCCCGTCTCTGCCAGGAAATTTAATTCTAGTTGAAGACTGGAATTGGGGTACACTCAGGCTCGCGAGGCAAAGCTGAAAAGAGGAGGGTTTTTATCACAGTGATCCGGTAGTCTGGGCCAATAGGGTATAGGAACAAAAATGGCCACCCTACCTTATATGAACCCCTGGGTCGCAATTACTCTAATATGTGTAGAATATTAAATATCAACTGTCCACCTCGTGGCGTAGTGACTAACATTCTTGGCTGTCGCTGCGGAGGTCTGGGTTCGATTCCCAGGTCTGCCAATAAATTTTAATTCTGGTCTGTTTTCTGGAACGGGGTACACTCAGCCTCGTTAGGCAAATATGAGAAGAGGCTGGTTCGATTCCCTCCTCAGTCATCCTGGAAATAGTTTTCCCTAGATTCCCATTTCTTCTCTAGGCGAATGCCAAGATGGTTCCTAACTTAAAGCCACTACCGCCTCCTTCCCAATCCCTACTTAAATTTCAAATACACACACTGACACAGCCATCAAAGTAACACTCATGTTATCAGACAAAATACCTTACTCACCTAAGTACACTGGGCTAAAGTACCACGGCGTCCAAGCCCATCAAATGAAACAACAACAACAACAACAAATGCATACCTGAAGCACAAAACTTGCTTGCTCATATCTTGGCAATGAAATGTATTTTAATGTAGTAACCAGAATAAGGCGTGATTTTAGAATGTGACAAGGTTTGTATTATGATATTGTCACTATACCATACTTGAATTGCAGCCAATGGCCGTAGCAGGGTATTTTAATTGATCGCCCGTAGACTCCCCGTCAAGTTCAATTTCAAGTAGTTCCAACGTTTGGCTGCCGGAGATGCCACTGTCACTGACACCTAGCGGCGAACTTTGGAATTTGATATTATCGTTCCTAACCAAGTAACCTACAAATTTTGCTACACACTCCCAATTGTAGTGGTAGGTTCTTTTACATGCCCTAAATCTATGACATGGGCCCGCCGACTTTACTTCCCCTCCGAAGGAAGGCATACTGAGGAATTTTAACGCTATATTTATATCCTACGACTTCTGCCGGGTGTGAACCCGCGATCTTGGGTACAGCTCTTCAGCATGCTACCGACTACACCACCGAATTCTAATATGTCACTAAAAATGCTTAGTTATAGTAAAATGCGCCTTCAACAATGTATATGCTAATAGACAAAGCAAACAAATAGAGGCTACGTTTAGTCAATACAATTTTATTTATGTTTTCCAATGTACCTGTAAATTGGAGAAAAATTTAAAGTGGGAGTAAAGATTCAAGTAGAAATAATTTCAACTCTGAGATTTGCTTGTGACATCGTCATCTTGGCCGATACGCCAGAGGATTTGAAGAGTTTTTGAATGGTATGGACTCCGTCTTGAGGAATTAATTCATGATGAAAATTAATACATGTAAAACAAAAATATTGGAATGCAGCTGAAATAATCAGAAACCTCTATGTACATCAAATTGGTAGGTGAAAAGCTTAAGGAATTAGGAGACTTCTGTTACTTAGGAAGCAAAATAACCAGTTAAGGACGAAGCAAAGAGAATATAAAAAGTAGGTTGGCTCAGGCAAGGAAAGCATTTCTACAGAAAAGGAATCTGTTGACATCGAATATAGATGTAGGTATTAGGAAGTCATTTTCGAAAGCATTTGTCTGGAGCGTGACACTCTATGGAAGTGAAACTTGGACTATTGGTGCAGCCGAAAAGAGGAGAATTGAAGCATTTGAAATGTGGTGTTACAGGATAATGATGAAGATCAGATGGGTAGATAGGGTTACAAATGAAGAGGTATTAAGCTGAACGGGAGAGGCGAGATGAGTCTGGAGACTGCTAATGAAGAGAAGAGATAGGTTGGTAGGACACATATGAAGACACCCAGGAATAGCAAGCTTAGTTATGGAAGGAAGGGTCGAGGACAAGAACTGTAGTGGTAGTCCAAGGTTAGAATATGTTAAACAGATTGCCTCGGATGTAGGGTGTGGTAGCTATGTATAGATGAAACGATTAGCTCAGGACAGGGAGCCATGGACGCCTGCGTCAAACCAGTCGAAGGACTGAAGACTCAAACACACACACAATGTACCGGCTATGCTCACATTATGACCTTCATCAGCAAATGTAATTAATATTTATAAATAGGAACACAGAATGAAGTTGCAAGTTTGTGAGATAATGTGATGAAGGTAAAACAATAACTTTCTAAGTGTTTCTAATAATTTTCAACAAGTGTATGTCTACCTCTTATTATTCCCGTTTACAATGGATTCTGGGATGTCATGCCATGAAATTCTATGTGGCACATGGTTTCACGACCGGATGCCCCTCCTAACGCCAACCTCATGCGAGGAATTTATGAGAGATGAAATGAATGAATATGAACGAAACTGGCCAAGGATGTGGATGGAAGCGACCGTGGCCTGTCTGAAGGTACCGTCCCAGCATTTACCTGGAGTTGAAAATGGGGACACCACGGAAAACCATTTCAAACACGGCTGGCGGTGGGGCTCGATACCACGTCTACCGAGTCCGCAGAGAGCTTGGCCCCATGGCCTTGCGCTGCGCTTTAGAGAACGTAGCTACCGCTGTAGGTTAATAATTTTGAACAAGTAATAATTATTTTTATACATTAAAAGTGAGGTTAAATACTAATTCTAAAATGTTATCTAAATTATTTCAAAATAATAATTTAAAAAATCCAGTTCTGTTACAAATTTTGATTAATATGAAAAGATATTTCTTCAAAAGCAGCTCTTGAAAACAAAAATATCCACCAATTTATTGTTACTAAGATATTATTGATTGCTAATGATGGGAATACATGTTTGATATTGTTTTCTTAAACCACTCAGTCTTGAGTATAGCTGATAAACTACTGTAAAGGCTGGTTATTCAGTACAGGTTTCAATATAACTTCTCGTAAGAATGAAAGAACTTTACCTGATCTGTGTTATTAGCTATGTACTATACCCAGGATGTAGAGTATTTCTAGCATAGAACACTGTTTATGTACATGTGACAAAACTTACCCTCTGTTGAATGCTTACAGATTATTATGCAAAACACTAAAATGCTTCCCTATATAGTTATGTATTTTAACGCTGTTGCGAATTGCTTTTCTTAAAATTCTTGGCATCTCAGCAAAAGCAGTTATGTGTCATCACATTCGAAATACTTCGAAATACATCCTATAACTTGGAAAAGCTACCATAGGAAAATGACAAAGAATAGATTATTTTGTTCAATAAATTGGATGTTGTAGGGCGTGGTACCAATTCTGGTGTATGGATGGAGACGTGTACTTTACTGGATAAAGACCTTAACAAAATCCAAGCAACAGAAATAAAATTCATTAGAAACATGAATCAAACGATCAGAAACGAAACAAATAGGAAAGAAGCTGGGATACAGGAAACTGTTGCAAATGTTGTAGGGAAGCGTAGACTCCAGTGTTATGGACATATGGTGCGAATGAATAACACTAGAACAGCAAGGGGCTACTTCAATAGAGAACCTAAAGGGAAAAGACCGAGGGGAAGACCCAGAAAACGATGGATTGAGACCGTGAGATCAGAAGGGGAGAAAAAAAAGGGCTGAAATGGGAAGAAGTTGTAGAACGAAAGTTGTACAATGACAGAAAGCAGTGGCGAGCGCTTGTCTACTGCACCCGGGAAACTGGAGACAGAAAAGGATGATGATTATGATGAGGGGCGTGGTGACGCAGCGGTCAAGCTGTTTGCCTCTCACCACGGCAAACCAGATTCGATTCCCGGTCAATGTATGTCAGATTTCCAAAGTGAAATGTCATGTCCTGTGGTTCGGATTCCACGTTAAAAGGAGGTCCCGTGGCTCATGATCGCGAGATTAATGGTCACGTAAAACTACAAACTTCCTTCCTCTTCTTTCCTTCCTAAGTTGGATGTAATTGTAAGCACAGTATCTTCGTTTCATACTCCAAACTAACTCTTTTTAAATGGTTAATGTTAAAATACGATCAACAAACAAACATGCACGAAAGATATGTTCTTACTTGCAACTCAAAGACCTTTAAACGCTCGAAGAGCAGACCAGTCAGGCTCAGGGGCTGACTATAGTGAAATTAGAGGAGGGATTTACATATGACGTACCTCGGAACCTCTCATAATCTTGTATAACACATATGCCCTAAAGCTTGACGGTCTCGAGAACCAAACGACAGACATCTTCATTCAGTGATTTTGATATTCATAATTATTAGAAAATGTAAGTTCGGGTTCCTTATAAACAGAACGCGCCATAACTTCGTGCATGATAGCCGCAAAAGGACTTCATAAATATCTCGTTATTCTCCAGTTATAAACTTAACAATCACGTATATATTTATTTAAATTGAACACGCATATAAAATAGAAGTTAAATGAATAATTCATCCTCCATTTCACAGGTTTATCAAGAATCGAACTGGGGATAATTATCTTGATGCCAAATAACGCTCAAGATAAGCATTAAAATTGAACATTTAGTGATTATGTATAGACAATTTTAATTCGAGGTGTAAGTTGTTTTACATTATTAGCAGTAATTAATGGTTCAATGAAGAAAGTCAGAACCAGTTCTTTTTCTACTTACAGTCGCAGACAAACTAGATGTTCTATGATTCTTTATAAACGAATACGTTTTCTAATATTCCATAAAGAACCTAAATATTGCTATCAACGATGATGAAGTATGTCTTAATATAGTGAATATCGACTTACTGATCAAGAATTTTAGAACGTGAATTGATTTATCATCTCAATTCTCTTCAGAGACTTTTATGAAAAGGACCTAATATTATCAGTTCTTTTGTAAAACCAGGTTATGGTGTTAGAAATAAATTGTTAATTTTGTAAACATCTTCATTTTATACGAGTCAAAGTGTGGATTTACGATTAAGTAAAGTAAAGACTTCACTAAAGTGCGTAGAAATTTCCCGAGGTTATTAATAAAATGTGAATTCAATTTCTTGGTCAGAAAGCATAACATTTGGAGTTCGAAATACATTTACGGTAACTTTTTAAATGAATATTACAGTTACTTAAAATTTATCGACGCATCTCTTAAATTATAACGTAGTCGATAGATGAAACCGTACTATTCAATCAAAGGACGTAAGCCTATGTGACAAAAATAGTAAAATGTTAAAATGTACATTTGACAACAGTTGAACTAACTGTTTAAAAAGCTTTGATCAAGTTGGATCAAACTGTTTACTAATGGACGAACTCTAACATGGTTATTGTTAGCAACATGGCTGCTGTGAAATAATAATAATTTTCAGTTTTATAACGTACTATGAGAGAGCTCAGAATATTTCGTCTAAAACTTCAAATTTCAAAACTTTTACTGTCCTTCATTGTATTCAACAAACAATAGTATTTAGTTTTAAATTATTGGTAGAGTAAGCACGTCAGCTATGAATTCAAAATTGATATAGAAATTCAAAGCGAATGTAAATGCCCTATTAGGCTGACATATTTTTAATGCTCATCACCTATAACTTCTGAGAGCTTGGTGACTGATAAGAGGGCTGAGCGAAATAATGATGATGTTGGACGCTCAGAGAGTGCTTAGAAGAGAGGCTGGCAACCTACCTTACTGCAGCAGGAGTAGCTGTCGCAGACACGGAGAGGCGGACTGCTGATACGCGTCGTAACGCTGCGTGTTTTATAGGCTGCAGCACGTGGTCCGTACCTTGCCTGGCGTCAGCGTCGGCGCACAAGGGGGTGGTGATCAACAAGTCCGATGGCTCTCCCCCTACCCTAACGAGCGAGCAGATTGGTTCTTCCCTTCAAAGTCATCATTGTAGCACACTTCTCAACCCCACCGACATGATGTACAGCACGTCCCATCCATTCTACAGATTACTGAGCAGTGAAATACGGTCATATTTGAAACAATTTCACCTCTTCGAGTGAAACAAGAAGTTCCGTGACGAACTAAAGAGCCTAATTTTCTTAAAATTTAAGATTCATGCCAATGATTAATCTATATGGATCTATCTAGAATAATGACGAAATTAAGTTGGTAATATCGAAATTTCTAATTAGTTCGAAATACTGTATACCTGGCATAGTGTAGCCTAATAGAGAACTACAGTTGGCAGCCCTGGTGACTGAATATATTCTTAGTTCCATCTCTTAAGATACAGAATACAAAATTTGGTTGAAGTCCAATGGATAGCATGGACGTTACATGCAGTTAAATATTGGATCTAACAGCGCGCGTAAAATCATGTTGGTAACAATAACATACATGTATTGGTCAGAAATAATCTGAAATAATATGATCTATTGTTGTGTCAATTTTGAATGAAATCCATTAGTTAGTATGGATGTTACATGCATTTTAAAATTGGACCTATCAGCAGGCTTAGAATCATGTTGGTAGCACTGGCATAGGCCTATATTAGATACTCCAAATTAATCTAATATGACAGGTACTATACGTGTGCAAAGTTTAGAGCTATTGGCTTGCATGCTTTCTGATATATTGATACTAGGGTAACAAAAATAGGGACAGTATTTATTAACAGTTGGCAGCCCTGGTTACTCTAAAGAATCGGCATAGTCATATATGTTATGGTACACATAGCGCACACGAAAATTGGTTGAAATCCAAATGATAGTATAGAAGTTACATGTATGTAAATTTGGACCTCTCAACAGGCTTAGAATCATGTTGGTAGCACTGACGTATATAATATACTCCAAATTAATATAGAATGTCAGGTACTATACGTGTGCATAGTTTAACGCTGTCGGCTTGCACACTTTCTGATATATGGGTATTTGGATTTTTAAAAATGAGAGCATTTATTAACAGTTGGCAGCCCTGGTGGCTCTTAAGAATATGCTCAGTCATATCTGTTTATGTACACATAGCACATACGAAATTTGGTTGAAATCCAATTGATAGTGTAGAAGTTATATGCATTTCAAATTTGGACTTATCAGCAGGCTTATAATCATTTCGGCAACACTGCCATGTATGGCCCCCTGGAAATTAAACTGCAATATTATTGTCTGTACGTGTGCCAATTTTGAAATAGCTCCCATTCACACCTTCCAAGACATCCAACATGGAGCTCAAATTTCAATTGCGATTTTCAGCAGTTGGTAGCACTGACATCATTTTCAAATATGGGCGTGAGATATTCGGGTATAGATCTTTACTCCAACCAAATTTTGTTTCGATTGCTGCAACCGTTTAGGAGTTGATAGGGGGGGGGGACACACACACACACAGCCAGACAGACAGACAGACAGACAGACAGGAGGACAGACAGACACACATTTGCCCGATCTCATAAGTCTACTTTTTCCCCATTTTTGCAAAATGTGAAAAGGAGGCTAAAAATACGTATACTGCAAATAAGTATTTGAAATTCTCCTCGTTGAGTAGTGGCTAGCATTCTCGGCTGTCGCCGCGAATGCCCGTGTTCTATTCCCGGCTCTAACAAGAAATTAATTCTGGTTTGAGGCTCTAATGAAGCAAATCTGAAAATAGGCTGGTTCGATTCCTACCTCAACCGTCCTGGAAGTGGTTTTTCGTGGTTCCCCACTTCTACTTCATGAAAATGCCGGGATAATACCTATCTTAAGGTCACGACCACTTTCTACCCAATTCCTACCTCAATTATAAATACACACACTAATATAGACATCACAGTGACATAGGTTATAAGACAAATTCTACATCCTCCCCCAAGTACACGGGACTACGTGACCATAATGTCGCAAGGATGGTATGGTGGTGCAGCAGTCAAGCTGTTGGCCTCTCACCAATGTGGACTGGGTTCGATTCCCGGTCAATGCATGTGAGATTTTCGAAGTGAAATGCCATGTCCTGTGGTTCGGATTCCACGTACAAAGGAGGTCCCGTGCCTCATAATCACAATATTCACTGTCACGTAAAACTACAATCTTCCTTCCTTCCATAATGTCACAAAGCTTCTAAAATAATCAACAACAACATTAACTTGCAGAGGGACTGCTAATACTAGATGAGCTTTACACTATCGTGATAAAACAGTCATATAGATAGCTTTCAGGGCATTTTTTAGTATTGCCTTAGTATCAATTTAGTTGTTTCATGGTTGACATTGTGGGAACTAATAGTTCCTTGTAGATTTGAACTTTGAGATATGATGATGCTCGCTTGACGAGCGAAACTTGACATCCTATACTTTCTCCCTCTTATGCAATCGATAACAAATGATTTTAATCTCATGTATTTTTTAAGTTGTTTTCCCCATTTTCCAATAATTTGGGATTATACTGTATTTTGTTGACCGGCTGAAAATTTGCAATATGAATAAGACAGACATGTATATCTTGTGATAGTGCTATATATTTTTCAAGAATGTTCTGCTTTTACAATTGCATATCATAACAATTACCGTGGCATCGATCAAACGTCTTGTCACGATTGATCACAACAAACAAACCAAGATACCTGTTGACAAATAAATTATACCAATATTTCCCTTGTTTAATTCTTCGTTATTTTATATAAGCCAATTGCTCTCAAATGGAATAATAATTTTTGAATTTGTGGTTGTATGAAACATTGTCCGAGATTTTTGCGTCTTTTCTAGGAACCACTCACTTAAAAATATATATATGCATGAAAAACTACTTGTCGGAGGGTAATGAGGTTTTCATGTATTATAGGCACAAGTATTTGTAGTGTTAAACTCAAGTTTGAAATTTTTCAGCAACCCAATAAGAAGTTCTTATACTTTTTCTCGGCATAGGATAAACGTACAGAAGGAAACGTGCCCTCATTTTGAAGCTCTCATTCGTGATTATCAGAAACTACAACAACTTAAAATATGATACCAAATTTATGAAGAGTAATATTGATACGGGGTTGTGTGCACACGGGCTCGCACAGTAGGTTCACCACAACCAAGAACTTGGAGTGAACTTAGGTGGGAAAATAGGAAGAAAATACTTGGGGATTAAGAACGAGGAGATTCGACTTCAAATAATATGAAGAGGCTAGCGCGAAGAAAAACAGATGTTATGTTTGAATTGATGTATGTCCTGAGAACCTATATTAAGGCGCACGTCAATTCTCATCCAAAGGTGTTCAATCAAACAACCTGCCACGTAAGATTGTGTGGCTGATATTGTGACTCACATCAGTTGCTCCTCCTCCATGGCGAACCGGAAGGGGAGTTTCAGGAAGTAATATTGGCTGTGGTAACTAACACCCACATCACCACCACAAATACAATTAACTTCCCATTACACGTGTGAACTGTTTGCCTTTAAACTTACAAGTTACCAGCACGCACACGGTGGATGTATTGTGGTGAAACTCGAAACACCGTCTAGTTGTTGTTGTTGCTTCATTAAAGGGCTAGATTCATGTTGATCATCTAATTTCCCTTCTTTTCATTCATTCATTCATTCATTCGGCGGCAGCACACCAGCCTCTCACCGCTGGATCCGTGGTTCAAATTCCGGTCACTCCATGTGAGATTTGTGCTGGACAAAGCGGAGGCAGACAGGTTTTTCTCCGGGTACTCCGGTTTTCCCTGTCACAAATTTCATTCCAGCAACACTCTTCCCTGTCATTTCATTTCATCTGTTATTCATTTAATCATTGCCCCAGGGGAGTGCGACAGGCTTCGGCAGCCGGGACAGTTCATATCCTCGCCGCTAGATGGGGGCTTCATTCACTCCATTTCCTGATCCGGTCGGTCGACTGGAAGCAGGCTGTGGATTTTCATTCATTCATTCATTTACTTTATTTGCGAATGGGGGTGATTCCCCGGTGGCAAATTGTGCAGATAATCACCAACAATAATATCAAACCCCCTTAATGCACTCAAGTCCCGATTTGGGAACTGTAGTAATAACATCGGAGTATTTATACAACAATTCAGTCTCTCTTAAACACATCAATATGTTTGGAGAAAGGCTCTAAGACTGAGGCAGGTAATGAGTTCAAATTATCAATACCACGATTAATGAAAGCATATTTCCCATAATTTGTACGCTGCGGTTGGCCTTGAACTTTATGCGGATGATCTGCCCTGCTTAGTTAGGTGGGATTTCCCCGACGATTGCTGGCCGATTAGTGTAAGTACTAAACATAGCGTGTAGTCTGGATTTTGTCCTTCTATATTCCAGA
Source organism: Meconema thalassinum (assembly GCA_946902985.2). Taxonomy (NCBI): domain Eukaryota; kingdom Metazoa; phylum Arthropoda; class Insecta; order Orthoptera; family Tettigoniidae; genus Meconema; species Meconema thalassinum. The sequence continues at coordinate 285,628,560 of OX336391.1, read as the reverse complement.
GATTCTAACCCTAGTTTTTCTATCATTCGGGTTACACTACTTCTACTTGTGTATGTGTGTGTGTGGACTCTGTCTTAATTTTCATTAAATATTCCAATGTAACAGATCTGATATTTAAACAAATTTACAATATATTTTTACCATGATTATAACCATTCTTCAAATACTTTAGTTTCAAGGTAGACAGTATTTTTTTCTGAACTAACATTATTTTAGCATTATTTGAAAGGTTATTCAACGAATACATATTCTCTTTATGGTGAAATTCTTTATTTTAATTCTCAAGTTTGTTTATAGATTGTTAATATTTAAATTACGTATATAAGGTGGATTAAACATATTTTTAATTATAATGATTGAAGACATTTTTCAGTGTTGTCTTAGTAAACAAAGGTCTGGTGCTTTTCAGTCGGTCAACACGATTGCACCCAAATGAGATGGGTTATTCCTAATCCTGAAAAAATACATGAGATCAATAAATACACTTGGATGACCAGTTTTGATCTTCAGGCGATCTTCATCAGATCCATTACACTTAGGCTATAAAATCTATTCCGGAGGTCAATCACCATTTCCAGTATCTCAACAAAACATCACATAGACTACAACTAGCAACTACTCACAAGTTGCATTATCTCAACTAATACTGCAACTAGGAAATAAGCGTACATATTGTAAATATTTTCATACATAGATTTTACAGCCTAAGTGTAATGGGTCTGATGATCACTTGACGTTCGAAACTGGTCATCCAAGTGTATTTATTGATCTCATGTAATTCTTTTCTGGATTAGTAATAACCCATTTCATTTGGGTTCAATCGTGTTGACCGACTGAAAAGCACCATTTTTTTGTCTATTTTTAATATTCATAGATATTTTGATATAAAAAGGATGATATGTTTTTTCCATTTTGATTGTTGCAGGGAACAAGTTAGGAAGTTTTTATTTCTACGTGACCGTTAATCTCGCGATCAAGAGACATCTCCATTTTTACGTGGAATACAAAACACAGGACGTGATGATTTACTTCAAAAATCTCACATGCAGTGACTGAGGGTCAAACCCGGTCCTCCTAAGTGAGATGCAGAAAGCACCATTTTAATATGAATTAGATTGTGTTATGTTGTGTGTTTAAAAGTACTATAGATTAACCTTAAATAAAGAGGGTATTTTGTCATATTAATGGTTGCAGGGCATATTTTAAATTGAATTACATTGTGTTCTATTGTCTGTTTAAATAATGCAGGGGGCCTTATCAAGAAAGTAACTAACAATTGACAAGCAGGAAAAGATAAACCCTCACTCTGCAGAACTTGATGTGCTCTAACAACCGATGCATAACCACGTTCAGTTCGTATCGATTCTTCAGCCATAATTAAAAAATTATCTCACTCTACGGTATCAAAATTTAATTTTCAGCGTGGAGAAGCCCGCAGCGAATCAATGAAGTTATAAATTCTCCCGTGTATCCGCACAGAATACTCATTATTTGGCAGGAAACGGTGCTCATCCCGAAACAAAGTGGTAATACCAGAGGACGCTATACACACAGGACCATAAAAACAAGTATTGTTTTGGAGAGCTTTCGCGGATAGACGAATAATGCTAGAGCTATGGAATTAAAAGTGTGCAGCCACCACCGTGGTCTAGTGGAAAATATAGTAGCTTTTCATTCGGTTCCGGGCTCTGATGGAGGTTAAGGTGTGGTTTCAAGGAGTGGAATTTTGAAATCATCTCTTATAATCCCACCACGACTAGACCTCGGGAGATCATGTAGTAAAAAATATGGCAAAATATGTACACCATCACATCATGGTGGACCGGATTCAATTACTGGTTAATGCATGTGGGATTTTTGGAGTGAAATGTCATATCCAGTGGTTTGTACAGGATACTTAGCAAAATGACTGTAATGGAACATAAACTGTATTTACCTACTTACTCCTTGGTGCTACAGCCCTTGTAGGGCCTTGGCCTCCCATTCTTCCCTGTTGACTGCATTGGTTCTCCATCTTCTGACTCCCATCATCCTCAGATCCTCCCCCACGTTGTCCAGCCATCTTCTCCTAGGTCTTCCCCTCACACGCCGTCCTCCTGGCTTCCCATTGAAGACCTTCCTTACCATCCTGTTCTCTGTCATTCTATCTACTTGACCCAACCAACGCAGTCTACTACTCTTATCTCCACTACTACGAGTATATCTGGCTTACCATACAACTCTCTTATCTCCATATTATTTCTGATTCGCCACAATTCACCCTCTTTTACTGGTCCATTAACGTTCATGAGTAACTTCCTTTCATCCTCCTTAGCAATTCCTCATCACCTTGTGTCATGGTCCAAGTCTCCGGACCACAGGTCTCACTACCGTACGATATACAGTCAGCTTCAGATTTCTACTAAGACTTCTTGCTTTAAAATCTTTTGCGTAAAGCACAGTAACTCCTATTTCCACCTGCTATCCTTGCATGTATTTCTTCTATCATGTCAATGCTAATAATAATAATAATAATATCGTATGGCCTCGGATGCCGGGTGCAACCTTTGTTAATTGACACACAGAGGTCAGCTTGCATGTCGAATTTTGTTGTTCCTAAGAGCGCTATGAAATCAAGGAAGTTAAATATCTAAGCTCCTTGACACTATAGCACATCCTAGTAGAGAAAGGAGGAACTATTGTGTTAATTTTAATTTTGCCATTACAGTATGAACACGGCCTACTGAATTCAAATGGGTTCTTTAACATGCCAACAACGTATGACATGAGTGTCGTGATATTTGCCGCCTTTCAAAAATCACTTACCATGGCCAGGAGCGAACCAGCAATCTTGGGGTTGGTAGTCCGACACGATAACCACACACCCACCGTGGCAAGCGTTCTCAGCTATCATTGACCGTAAATATTTAAAATTCTTACAAGGTTCATATTCTTTCTCATTCAGTTTCACATTTTCTCTAATTCATTACACATTCTCCTAGATGTTAACATAAAACATACTGGTAAATAATGTACTGACGTTGGAAGCAGTAGATCCTTAGATTCCAAATAAATAATAATAATAATAATAAATAAATAAAACCCCAAATTGTGCAAAGTTACATTATATCACAGTGTGATAACAAGTGGCTCACTCTGTGCTCGTACACAATTCTATGATTGATTTGCAATTGACAAAGTGATATTGTTCGCAGTAATTGTGACAGAGGTAACACGCGCAATTGTCATGTGGATCGTGGAAGGACTTGACTTTACACACCCTGTGGTGATGCCCATGAACTGCCCATGAAGTCACAAAATGTCGTAGTTCCTGGTCTGTGTCTGCCCATGATTTGTTCATCATAGCCTCTGTAAAGTAGAAGTCTTGCGAAATCTCGGACCTCTTCGTTTCTCTTTCTTGCATTAGCCACGTCCAACTATCCGTAGATGGTAAAAGGAGTTTATGTCTCAAAGTTTCGAGTAGGCAAGGTTCTCCAGCAAGTTCGTAAACTAATCAAGATCGTGTGTACCTGAATACTCCAATGGTTGAATTTAGAAAGAGCGCCTTAACCTTCTCCAGCGTCCTTAGGCCGGTCATCGTCAGCCTATCCCAAATAATCTCTACCCCATAAGTCAGGATAAAAGCAATCCTGTTTCCAATAATCCTAACTTGTGTCGAAATGAATGACCAAGTCTTGAATGTACCGGTTCAGATAAAGTACATACAAGGACGTTTTCAGATGTGGAAATTACGCACTGGAAATAGCAAAGTCTTACAAATACCTAGGGGTAACTCTGCAGGTCACAGGATTTACTTTTACAAGGCACGTCGAGGATAGAACAATCACCGCAATTAAGACCACAATGGAAATAAAAATACTTAGAAGCTTATCACTGGCGACAGCAATTTCACTGTTCAAACTGAAAATTGCCCCAGTAGCATCATACGCCATCGAAGTAATATGGCCACACCTGAACTACAAGAATGTCAAATCCCTGGATAGAGTCAAAGCCAGATACTTAAAGAAGACGCTTGGTGTATCGAAGTACGCTCCAACACGACTAGTAGATCAACTGGCGGGAACAACGACATTTATAGAAGACATGATGTTAACATACAGCTTGACCTCAGCCGTAGCAAGCGACATGTTCTTGGAAGAACGAGTACAGAAAGCAGCAGAAATCGACCTGGCATTCTACCGAACCCGAGCCATGATAGACGAAGAATGGAAACCAGCCGGGTTACGAACTTCGCCACCATTACACAAGAGAGGCAATACATGGATTCCACCATCGAATCTGCAGCAGGAAAGGTTTCCACAACGCCGACAATGAATATGTCTGCGAACTCTGCCACCAAGCCTGCCCACTGTATCATCTGTTCGAATATGGCCAAAGAACTCTGCCAATCTCACATTATGGAAAGGACTGATGCAAATGACGTATTCTATAGAATAACTATGTACACATTGTGTTTAGTTCAATAAATATATATAAAGTACATACAGCAGACACAATACAAGTATTGTTTCAATTCCATACATTTCATCAAATTTTTCAAAGTTTAAATTATACGCCAATCAATACTTACAAATGTGTGATATCTATGGCAGATGTATTTGCGTTCCATGCATTTTTCAACGTAAATGTATAATTGTGTGGACAATTATTTCCTCAGAAGAAACACTCTGATTCCTACCTCAGGATTGATGATAAGATAAGGAACACTTCGTAAGTAGGAATGTTTCCCGTACGTCAATGAATAACTTAGGCAGAGTCCCCCTCGCGCTCAATAGCATGTACCATGAAGTGGACTTAATATTTAACCTTCATCGAAATTTAATGTTTTTCAGTCAGTCAACACGATTGTACCCAATTGTAATGGGTGGTTCTCTAATCTTGAAAACAATTTTACATGAGATCAATAAATACACTTGGTTGTTTAATTTCGATAGTCAAGTGATCATCATCAGATCCTTTACACTCACGCTAGTAAATCTATATCCCTAAGTATGGGTTATGGTATTTACAATATATACACTGATTTAGTTGCAGTACTGATAAACTAGCACAACCATTCAAGATATGTAATTTCTTGTTGGCGTACTGGTAGTGGTGTTTGACCTTCAAGTTTGCTTGCTTAGTGTGATTTAGTGACTATCATTTAAATTCACGCGTGTCCTTCATGGAGCCCCGGTACCAGGGGAAATATCCTTAAGCTAGAACAGATACAAAATCGTGCCACTAAATTCATTCTTTCAAAAAATTCCGACGTAGACTCTAAAATCAGACGCCAAAAATGTAGCCTTCCGTCTATTGAGAACCTATTTACCCAAATTGATTTGTTATACCTGAGAAAACGGTTTAATAATACAGACTCATCTGCTATTTTAGACAAAATTTCCCTTGGCTACCGATCAGCTCAGAAGGGCCGCGGAGTTACGCTGTACGCCCCACTACCCAGGACTGAGGCGTACAAACTGGGTTTTGTAAATAGATCGGTCTGTGCATGGGACAGCCTACCGTGTTCCCTGAAGGCCAGCAACAATAATGCCGTTCAGTTCAAGAGGAAGCTGCGGCATTATTTGTTCAACAAGTAGGTTGTTCTTCATAAAATATGCCTCGATTCTTTGTTGTGCTAGTGTTTCCTGTGTATCTCCATTTGCAGTATTTATTTGATCTCTTCTCTTGTTGTCCTCCCTTATCCTATATAAATGTGCATTTACCATCCCTCTAATTTATACTGTAAATAATGTAATCATTGCTCGATTCTCACTAATTGCCATCTTGTGTACATATTTAAATATAATCCAGTATATATGGTGGGGGCTCTGACGCATCCCGAATGCGAAGTGGGTCTTTGCTCTTTTCAGAGACTCCCTTCAGTGTAATGTAAATATAGTGTAAGGCACTGAAGAATAAATATGAAATGAAATGAAATGAAATGAAATGATCAGGTTATTGTGAATTGTGCACTTAACTGTTTGAGTGATGTGTGGTCAGTTCACATGCTGATGCCTGCATAGCACATCCTACTTGTACACATAGATTTTATAGCCCAAGCGTAAAGGATCTGATGATGATCACTTGATGATCGAAACTAGTCAATTTATTAATTTCATGTAATTGTTTTTCAGGATTAGGGAACCATCCATGGGTACAATTTTGTTGACCGACTGAAAAACATTAAATTTTGATTACTATGACAACACTGTAAAACGGTTTCCGACACGAAAATAAATAAGAAATGTAACATAAGTAGGATATTGAAACATGGGTATGGTTTTATTGTTAACTTGCATTCAATAAGGTTACCATATTCCTGATGTTAAACTTTGATAGATCCAGTAAATGTTCAGTTAAACTTGTCAGACAATATTAAACTGAAATCAGTCCGGATCGTATATGTAATTACTAATTAGGATACCCTAAATTCTCTTTCCCAAACTCTATGTTATCGTATTATTGATTTAAGCCCAGTCAGGAGCGCTTATGACTAGTTCTTCTTTGATGCTCTCACCCGTTCCCAATATCTCATTGGCCCGGTTGCTAGTTTTTCCTTTCTGTCCTGTGAAAGGGGTTTCCTACACTTAGGCACTTAGCGTGGTGGGGACCAGGAGTTGATCATATCACCAAATTTGGAGCGATGTTGGACTTCAAGGTCAGAAATCCCAGCGCAATCCAAGTCTCTTTGAACTTCTTTGAGTCACAGGCTCCAGTCTTGTAGATTTTAAACAAGGAGAAGATCCGCTTGGTAAGTCTCTTGTTATCTATTCGTAGAATGTGCCCGTAGAACTTCAGCTGCCTACGTCGCATGCTAATATTGGCTGTTTCCAACCGTCGATACAGTTTGGAGTTTGCTTTCAGTCGGTAGGTTCCATCTGGGAGCAATCTCGGCCCATGATTTTTTTAGGATACTTTTTAGGCTTTCTCCAGATCATCCAAGGTGTCTTTCCTGTTCATCAAGAGGGTCTCTGCAGCGTACAAAAACTGTACCCTCACAACAGTTTTGTAATGAAATATCTCAGCATTCTTCGAAATGCACTTCTTGTTGTAACGATTGCGAGACAGTTGGTAGGCTGTGTTAAGTCTGTTACGTTCTATGTTATCTTATATTACTATTGAAAATACAGAGCACACATTGTGCATAGGGTTAATACATTTGAATATACACGTGTGTGTCCACCTTCCACCTTCACAAAAATATCACAATGGAAGGTCCCCGGTTCTTACATGTGATTACGTGGTACCGACTACATTGTTTACCACATAATTTACAAATACAGGATGCTTCTATGTCATGAAAGTACTCGGTGACACACAGTTTATGGTGGCACCCATGTACTGCCATCGAGTTAACGAAGTGTAGTAGGTCTTGATTAGTGTCTGTCCATGCCCTATTCGTCATGGCTTCCGTTATGTAAAATTCGAGCCAGATGTAATCTCTCTTCTTCACTCTCTCATGCATTAGTCTTTTCCAGGCATCCGTAGATGATAGTCCTCTCTTCGTCTGTAGGTCCTCAATGAAGAAGTTCTCCTTGGCAAGTTCGTACACTAGTCTAGATTTTGTATACTATTTTGATAATCCCAGGGTTGCTTTTAGGAAGCGCGACTTCACTGCCTCGAGCGTCCTCAAGTCCACCAGGGTCAGTTTCTCCCAGATGATTTCTATCCCGTATGTGGCGATGGGCGCTATTTTCGCGTCAAATAATCTCATAGCAGTTCCCAAAGAGAGCTTCGTGAGTGATTTAATGTCATATATGGCTTTAGTCGCCGCCATTGCACGAGACTTTATGTGGACTCCGTAGGCTCAAGCTGTTGTTTGCATTGTCAATCCTAAGTATGTGAATGTATTTACTTTCTTGAGGGGATTCAATCCTAGGTATATCCTGTCTCCCGAGGCCTCTCTGCCACCTTTCCGAAACGTCATTTTTACTGTTTTCTCTGTGTTAATTTTCATATTGTTATCCTTTGCCTTTCAAGATTTGTTATGGCTTTTTGTACTTCATGTAAGGAACTCGAACCAATGACCATATCGTCAGAGTATGGGTATATTTTAACATTTTCCGTTCCTAGCGTACTTTCCGTCACCACATCGTACGTTGCAGTGTTGAACAGTAGGGGGCTGAGTGGATCTCCTTGTAATATACCGTTGGTTTGTGTTATCAAGTTACGACATGGTCATCAATTTGTATATAATTTGTGGTAAGAATGCGGCTTATCAGTGTTGTGAGCTTGTTGATTTCGCCCGTTATGGCTTCCAGTTTCCCAATTATTAGCGGCCTGCAAACACTACGTGAAATTTGCCACTTAGATGTATTAGGGTTTCTTCAATGTCATTGTGTAGGATGTTAATGGCGTGGAGAGTGCTTCGTCCTTTACGGAATCCAAACTGTTCATCGGGGAGTTTATGGTCTACTGCTTCTCTGATCGTTTTAGCGAGGAATTTTGTCAGTATCTTCATCATGTTATTTTCGATAGCGATCCCTCTGTAGGAGTTTGGATCTGATAGATCGCCTTTACCCTTGAACAGCACGTTAATAGTCGAGATTATCTTATATTATTGCGAAGTAAATAATTTGAATAGCTGTGCACTGCGGACGAAGCCACGGGTACTTGCTAGCACTATACCGGGTGATTCAGCTGCCCTATCCAATGTCGTTTGCTGCAATCCAACTAACGTGTGTTGGCAGGAAGGTCGATATTTCTCTGCTTGCATCCCGTAAGGTACTAATGCACTGCAAGCATATCCCGCAAACGATACTGAACCCTGTTGTTTTCCCCTCGTATTAGTGTGTTGTCATATCGAGGGAAATATAAGAGGGTTCAGTATCGTTTGCAGGATATGCTTGCAGTGCATTAGTACCTTACGGGATGCAAGCAGAGACCTTCCTGACAACACGCGTTAGTTGGATTGCAGCAAACGACATTGGAAGGGGCTGCTGAATATCCCGGTAAAAACCATCAATGTGAATTATATGATACATATATTGTATCAGCAAATACTGATATTACTCCCTAGCTTACACTGCCTTAAGCCTACTCCATAGTGGAGTGTGTTCAGTCATGTATACATCTGTAAACTACAATACAACGCTAAATAATACGGAAAGGAGCTGCATAATACTGTAGTAAACCAGTAATACTCATTTTCGTAATGCATCCAGTGCTACGCACGTGTTACAATCCTTGCATGTACCACAGGAGTAATGTAGTGTGTTGGAAATAATTAACAAAGGAACTAGGGTTGGCCACGTGGGCTTAAAAAGGGTCCTTCAGTCAACACTTTAATGAACAATGTGTGCGTGTTCGTCGTTGATGGTTTCATACAGCCGGATAACAGAAATAACATTGTTTACATAATTATGTGATTGCAGGCATGCCGTGGTGGCTGCCATAAGTAGTGAGTCTATGGCTAGGCTTTTCAATGTGACGGCTCTGTTTTTTTAAGGTTTGGTTTGGAATAAATGTTGATTAACCAGATAAAAAATCTGTATATGTTTCAGCCAATAATTAATTCACGAAATTTTGACGAAGGGTTGATCTTTAGCCGATTTACAACATATGAAATATAGGTTTATGAAATCGACTTTTGTCCATGTATGTGTGTGTTTGTCAGTCAGTTTGTTCATCTGTGTGTGTATCGATCTATCTCTGTGTTGGCCCAATCTTATAACATTGTATCGCCTGAAGCGATGTCATTTGAACTTGGTAAGGAGTGAGTTTACTTAGGTCGAATCCGACTGTGCCTTCGTTTATTGCCATAACTGACACCAATTCAACATGGCGATCATGCAATAATGTTCACCACCAATCAATATTTCGAAGTGTATTTCAGTAATCATCATGACATTTTGCACGATAATAGGCGACAATAAAGGGTTAAAATATAAGTTCACCATTGTGACTTTCAAAATCGCGGTAACTATAAAATCAACTAACTGTGATTACCCGTCGTTGATGGGTTCATGAAGTAAAGAAAGCAACAATGTACACTGGAATAAAATAAAACGAAAAAGGAACGAAAATAAGTGGTTACGGTACAATACATTCCAGAATTAAATTATATAGTGCAAATAAATTAAACTTAAAGCATGAGAAATTAAATATGGAATGAAAATAAATGTTGAATTTGGATTGAAATTAAATGTTCAACTAGGAATGTAATCGGAAAAAAATTAAATAAAAATTAAATGAAATTCATGGAACATATTTGGAGTGAAATGCAACACATAAAATTTTACGAAAGCAATGTACAAGACAAGATCCCACGAATATACACATTTCCAAGAAATTAAAAGTTATTGTTGTTTTAATGGGTGAAACAGTGAAGTCATCTGCCACATTTCCAAAGAAACACAGACATCTTGCAACCTGAGGAAAAACTTATGAATTTTCAAATTTCATCATAACTACTTTCCTCCCAAATTTCTAAATTTACCATTACTTGAGCTGTCCACCGTATCCCTCAAATCTCCTATGTATATAGGAATTCTCTTACTTTTCTTTACTTAAGTGCATGCTAAACCTCCACTTACAAATCGAATTTCACTCAGACCAGTAGGTCTTAAAGTATCCTTTCAATAATACTTCAAAAATGAGAATGAAAATTAAAAATAATACTTAATTAATAGATATGCGAATGACTGGAATTCGATTTGTAGTTGGAGCTTAATCTAGAAATGGATTCAAACCCCACAACGTTACATATTTACTATAAATATGACGATGGAGATCAGTTCAATGCAAGGGCAAATTGTGATAATTGGGTAACAATAATGATGATTAGCATTTTGAAAATTGGATAAGTATAGTGATTAGTATTTTGAAAAATGGATAGCAATAGTGATGATTGGAATTTTGAAAACTGTACTACAATAGTGATGATTATAATTTTGAAAATTGTATAAGGATAGAGATTAGAAGTTTGAAAATTGGATAACAATAGTGAAGATTAGAATTTTGAAAATTCTATAACGATAGTGATGATTAGATTTTAAAAATTGTATAACAATAGTGGTGATTTGAATTTTCAAAATTATATAACAATAGTGATTATTAGAAATTTGTAAATTGGATAACAATATGCTACAGTAATGATGATGAGAATTTTGAAAATTGGATAAAGATAATGATGATAAAAATTTTGAAAATTGGATAACGTAGTGATGATGAGACTTTTGAAAATTGGATAACAATAGTGATGATTTGAATTTTGAAAATTATATAACGATAGTGATGATGAGAATTTTGAAAATTGGATACCGATAGTTATGATTAGAATTTTGAATATTGTATACGGATAGTGATGATTACAGTTTTGAAAATTGGATAACAATAATGATGATTAGAAATTTGAAAATAGGATGACGATAGTGATGATTAGAAATTTGAAAATAGGATGACGATAGTGATGATTAGAAATTTGAAAATAGGATGGCGATAGTGATGATTAGAAATTTGAAAATAGGATGACGATAGTGATGATTAGAAATTTGAAAATAGGATGACGATAGTGATGATTAGAAATTTGAAAATAGGATGACGATAGTGATGATTAGAAATTTGAAAATAGGATGACGATAGTGATGATTAGAAATTTGAAAATAGGATGACGATAGTGATGATTAGAAATTTGTAAATTGGATGACGATAGTGATGATGAGAATATTGAAAAATGGATAAAGATAGTGATGATTAGAATTTTGTAAATTGGATACGATAGTGATGTTTATAGTTTTGAGAATTGGATAACAATAGTGATGATTAGAATTATTAAAATTGTGTGACGATAGTGATGATTAGAATTTTAGAAATTGGTAAACGATAGCGATGATGAGGATTTTGAAAACTGATTAACAATAGTGAAAATTAGAATTTAGAAATTGGATAACAAAAGTGATGATTAGAATTTTGAAAATTGGATAACAAAAGTGATGAAATGAATTTTGAAAATTGTATAACGATGGTGATGATTAGATTTTGAAAATTGTATAATGATAGTGATTAGTGTTTTGAAAATTGGATAACAATAGTGATGATTTGAATTTTGAATATTGTATATCGATAGGGATGCTTATAGTTTTGAAAACTGTATAACGAAAACTGTATAACTGTATAACTGTATAACGATAGTATAACGATAGGTTTTTCTCCGGGTACTCCGGTTTTCCCTGTCACAATTTAATTCCAGCAACTCTCTCCACTATCATTTCATTTCATCTGTCATGCATTTAATCATTGCCCCAGGGGAGTGCGAAGGGCCTCGGCAGCCGGCACAGTCGGTCGACTGGAAGCAGGCTGTGGATTTTCATTTTCATAACGATAGTACTGATTAGATTTTTGAACATTGGATAGCAATAATGAAGACGAGAATTTTGAAAATTGGATAATGATAATGATGATTAGAACTTTGAAAATTGGATTACAATTGTGCTGATTAGAATTTTTAAATTGAATAACGATAGTGATGATCAGAATTTTAAAAAATTGGGTAAAATAGTAAGGATTATAATTTTGAAAATTTAGTGTAAAAATTGACGACAGGCGCAGTCATACAATCAATTTTGTTACTTCTTTCTAGTCTTTAAACTGTATGTCCCCTTTAATATAAAACCTGGGTATTAAAGTATCCTGTGAAAGTCATTCGAAACACTGAGATAACAAGGCGGCAACTGTCTCTGTCCCGGTTTTTAAAAAAAGGAACGTTTGGTTAACTTGTATTAATCCAAATGGAATTTAAATGCACCTTTATCTAAGTTGATTATTTGCAAATAACCGAATGTTTGCTTCTAGGAAACAAAACAACGTGATGGCTGCAAACAGAGCACAGCCTATTTTGGAATCCAACTCAATATGTGCGTTGCTTCCAAAAATACGTCTTATTTGTAAATCCCTTCTTATACGGAATTCTGCCGAATTGACTAGCAATTTATTATCAAACGTATCCTTGAGCAGTAAATGGTATGTTCAATAACGCGTTTGAAACAACACATTCCCCTGTGAAATCGTATCGCTAATGTAGTGGTTTAAACAAGCACTCATCAAGTTGCATGGAATGTTACAGAGGATTTCACTGATCGCTATAATCACAAATAATCTCCATTTATATTTCACACTTGATTATTTTCCATTCACAACATCAAGGACGTCATGAATCCAGCAAGCAAACAGTAATTATCGCGAAAATAGCAGAAATGGTGTGCTGTATCCTTTTATGTAAAGAATGAGTTCACTCTCCGCTTGAGAGCGTAATGGAGCATGTGAAGCAGGAATGATAGTTCCAATCCAACCCGAGCGCACAATTCACTCTTGTTACGGCAAAAGGATATAAGTCAAAATAATACCAAAACTGAGATTATGCAATTGTATGGTAGGGAATTTTCATAACTTTGTTTGAGCAAAAGGGTTTTAAGTCGATTCTGAAGGCTCGGAACGTCGGGAGATATCCTGTCTGGACCATGGCCTACAAGCCCGAAAAACTTGTATTTAATTATGAACGCCGGCCGTGAAAGCCTAAGCTGTTATAAAATGGTATAAGTCAAACGAGTACCTAAACTGAGATTATGCAATTGTTTCGTTGGGAATTGTCATAACTTTCTTTTGGTATTTTTTGACTCATACCCTTTTGCCTACCAGACGGAATTGATCTTTCTCACTGACATTTTTGCTTTTTGTGGGTTCTAACAGCCATTACCAACCAATAAATCTTCATCGTTAGAATGTGCTTTTCGATTAAGGAAAAAGTAGGACTATGATATGGATTTGGCAAATGTGTGGATATACTATATGTATGTATTGTGCCGTTGCAAGAAATAGTACAATATATATACCCAGGTAGCCCAAATTATTATGGTAAAGCTAAATAGAACCAAATTCTTTAATGATAATTGGTTCACAGAATCTTTAACGCGCACTGACACGGCTCCCTCACATTTGATCACCCTCAAATCCGAACTAGCTGCGCCAGGATGCAATCCTGTAACCTTGGAAACAGCAAGTGAGAACGCTACCGCTGAGCCGCGCAGCCAGTCAAATGTATTTTGAGGATCAACCCTAATTACATGTAAACACACTAATACAGTCAGCACAATGAGACAAGATATCAGACACACACCCACACAGAGGTCTACATAGACACGATGTCGCGAAACCCTTAATGGAATCAACAACAAAGATTTACTCCTCGGGACCTTATCATATAGTTGTGACTGAGTGTTTCTAATAGAAATAGGCACAGCTACTGACCAGAAATTTCAGCATGTTGTTGTTTGAGTCTTAAATCTTTTGACTGGTTTGATGCAGCGCTCCATGCCTCCCTGTCCTGAGGTAATCGTTTCATCTCTACATAGCTACCACACCATACATCCGAGGGAATCTGTTTAACATATTCTAACCTTGGTCTACCCCTCCAGTTATTGTCCTCAACCCTTCCTTCCATAACTAAGCTTGCTATTCCTGTGTGTCTTAATATGTGTCCTACCAACCTATCTCGTCTCTTCATTATCAGTCGACAGAAGCATCTTTTCTCTCCCACTCGTCTTAATACCACTTCATTGTTACCCTAGCTACCCATCTGATCTTAAACATTCCCCTGTAACACCACATTTCAAACGCTTCAATTCTCCTCGTGGTCTTGTAGCCCCGTGTACTTGGGGGTGTGTGGAATTTGTCTGATATCATGTGTTATTGTGATGGCTGTATTAGTGTGTGTAGTTTTAATTCAGATGAGGATTTGGAAGGAGGTGACAGGCATAGTGTTACAAATATCCACAGTTCTAGCCCATCAGAAAAACAACTCAATGTTGAAAATATCCAATTACATTTCCGTCTGATTGGTGACTCAAACCCGCCCGGTTCATCACTCAATTTTATTGTTGGTGCATTTATAATTAATTTTCGTTGTTTTCTCCATGGTTTCAAACGTAAAGGACACACTTAACATTTCTTACGAGGTTCCGGAATGATGCCGCACGGTAGACTGATGATTTTCACCGGAAACGCAACCACATCCATTCGATTAGATTAGCAGTTTGCCTTTTCTACCACTACGAGCGCTCGTGTGAGTCAATGCAGAGTTTCACTTAAGCCCTTATAACTACTCCCGGTCTGAAAATTTTTCAATAAATCAAGAAACACATGTGGGTATTGAACCAAGGAACACATTAAAGAAAGAATTATGTAAATAAATTAAATTGTCTTGGATTTGAATCAAAAAGAAAACGAGTAACAAAACAAGCGGAGTTTCATTTAGACCGGAAGTGATTTTCGAAATGTTGTTTTTAGTTTGATAGAAGTCTACAAGACCCACAATTTGAAACCTTTACGGGCCCTTTAGTCCTTAAACGTTTGGTACAATCGAAGAAATTGCTTAAATTTTAGTTTTTGCTAAGATGGGGGACCCTGTGCCAAGAAATGTTTTCACACGAGTTTGAACAGTGGGATGTGGGCCGAGGAAAATGGGAGGACGTGCTCTCAGGACAGTAAACAGCACCGCCTACTGTTTACTTCACGTATGGACACAAGATGGAGTCACTGTATGCTCATACAATTAGCATCATGTATGCTAATGACGATCACAAGTATAGAACCACAAAGACGTTCAAATTGCTGCTCGCAACTAGTGAGACGAGGGATGGTGACCATGGGACCCTAGCTGAGTCCGGCATTTCTTATACATACTTATGACGGGCTCCTCTCTATTATCTTTCCTGTCAACTTCACTTGGTCAACTCTTGTTCTCTTTCGACCCCGACGGTATCAGGGTACCGAGGTCTATAGAGTATTTCAATTTCCTGCCCTAATTGGTCCTTGACTTGTCTTTCCTGATACCCTTATTCTCGAGGTGTCAGAACTCATCTTTTACTTGCATGATATCTCCTGCCTTCTGCACAAGGCTTCACAAGGGGCAGGGTATGTGTAGCGCCACCATGTATGTATGGTGCGTCCTGGATAGTGCTGCATCCTCAAGTGCTCACAGCTAGTGAGTTCGGAACTTGGCGATCCAGTGGGATTGCTCAGCTGAGTCAGGTTCTTCCCCTTTTTTCCACTGAATTTGGGGTGGACTCACCCCTCTTTCCAATTTGCCTTATATGACAAATTCTTTCCAAATCCCCCTGCTGAATGCTTGCAGCTGAGCAATCTGTTTTTGTGCCTCTTCTATTGATTCTGACAAAATCACAATGTCATCTGCAAAGGCTAAGCAATCTACTGTACTTCAATTCGTCCGTTCTTACATCCCATTCGTATACAACCTATTCCTTGTAGGTTTTCGCGCCACTCTCTAATAACCTTGTGACGAGCACAGTTGAAGAGAAGAGGGGAAAGGCCGTCTCCCTGTATAACCGCAGTCTTAATCTCAAAGGATTCCGACAAAATCCCTCTGAACTTGACCTTCGATGTTGTGTCAATCACCGTCTGTCTGATTAGTTCCTTGGTCTCCCTATCTAGACATATTTCTTCTAAGATTTGGATAAGTGTTTCCCTGTCCACTGAATCGTAAGCCTTCTTAAAGTCCACAAATGTGAGTACGAATTTCTTATTTCGTTGTTTCCGATATGTAATTATTACCTTTAGGTTCAAGATTTGTTCCGCACATGATTTACCCTTTCTAAAACCTCCTTCACACTCACCAATACATGATCTACCCTTTCTAAAACCTCCTTCACACTCACCAATACATGGTTATAGGTGTTTTTTGTCCTATTTAGAAGTGATTTCGAAAGGATATTGTATGTTTCCGGCAGTAGTGATATTCTGCTCTAGTTTTCACATAATTTTTGTCTCCTTTCTTGTGAAGGGGGTGTATCAGTGCTGTTGTCCAACCACCTGGATGCTTCTCTTCTTCCCCCAATATTGTTGAGGACCCTTGTGAGCTCATCGATAGCTCTATCATTGGCATATTTCCAGAGTTCCGCAATTATCCCGTCTTCCCCAGGGGCTTTGTTATTCTTCAATTCTTGATGATGTGTCTTACTTCTTCTACTGTTGGAGGTTCAGAACCTGAGAAGAGTTCCTTGTGATTATAGTTACATTTCTGGGATGGCCACTCACAATTGAGGAGTTCTACAAAGTACCCTGCCAAAGTTCGACATTTCTCTACATCATTAAGTGCTACTTTTCCTTCTTTATTTCTAAAATTTAGGAATGGAGGATTATTTGCTCAGAGCAATCTTGAATGATTTGAAGTCCCGAGTGTAGTTCTTTTGGAAATCTTGTTCGATACGATTCAAGCATTCTTTTTAATATTTTCTTCGTAGATTCATGATGATCTTAGCAGTTTTCATTCTTATTTCCATGAACATCATATATTTTTCTGGTGTTTTATTGGAGCACCAGTCCACCCGAGCCTTTCGGCGTTGTCCAATGGCCTCATCGCTCTCACTTGACCACCATTCGTGATTCCTCTCTTTTTCTAGACGAACTGTGTTTGTTGCAGTGTCTATCAGAGTGTCCTTTAACTGTTCCCAACTCTCTGTTAGTCAGCTCTGTTGTGAATTCCTTTTGTGTTCTGAGTCATTCAGTGTCAAACTTTGTTGTTAAAAATGTGGTCCTGGTTTTTTAGCCTACTTTTCACATTATGCAAAAATGAGGAAAAAGTAGACTTATGAGATCGGGCAAATGTCTGTCTGTCTATCTGTCTGTCTGCCCTTCTGTCTGTCTGTCCTTCTGTCTGTCTGTATGTCTGGCTGTGTGTGTGTGTCCCCTATCAACTCCTAAACGGCTGCAGCAATCGAAACAAAATTTGGTAGGAGTAAAGATATATACCTGAATATCTCACGGCCATATTTGAAATTGATGTCAGTGCTACCAACTGCTGAAAAATCGCAATTGAAATTTGAGCTCCATGTTGGATATCTTGGAAGGTATGAATGGGACCTATTTCAAAATTGGCACACGTATAGATAATAATATTGTAGTTTAATTTCCAGGAGGCCATACATGGCAGTGTTGCCAAAATGATTATAAGCCTGCTGATAGGTCCAAATTTTAAATTCATATAACTTCTACGCTATCAATTGGATTTCAACCAAATTTCGTATGTGCTATGTGTACATAAACAGATATGACTAAGTGTATTCTTAAGAGCCACCAGGGCTGCCAATTGATAATAAATGCTCTCAATTTATTTTATCCAAATACCAATATATCAGAAAGTATGCAAGCCGACAGCGTTAAACTATGCACACGTATAGTACCTGCCATTCTATATTAATTTGGAGTATATTATATACGTCAGTGCTACCAACATGATTCTAAGCCTGCTGAGAGGTCCAAATTAAAATACATGTAACTTCTATACTATCATTTGGATTTCAAACAAATTTCGTGTGTGCTATGTGTACCATAACAGATATGACTATGCCGATTCTTAAGAGTAACCAGGGCTGCCAACTGTTAATAAATAGTGTCTCTATTTTTGTTACCCTATTATCTATCAGAAAGTATGCAAGCCAATAGCTCTAAACTCTTTACACGTATATTACCTGGCATTCTAGATTAATTTGGTGTAACTAATATAGGCCTACGTCATTGCTGCCAACATGATTCTAAGCCTGCTGATGTGTCGAATTTTAAAATACATGTTACTTCTATACTAACAAATGTATTTCATCCAAAATTGGCACAACACGAGATCATAATATTGCATATTATTTCTGACCAGCACATGCATGACATTGTTGCCAACGTGATTTTACGCGCGCTGATGAATCCAAGGTCTGACTGCATGTAACGTGCATGCTATCCATTGGACTTCATCCAAATTTTGTATTCTGTACCTTAAGATATGCAACTAACAAGAGCCTATATTCAGTCACCAGGGCTGCCAACTGTACTGCTCTATTGTGCTACATTATACCAGGTATATTTCGAACTAATTAGAAATTTCGATATTAGCAACTTAATTTCGTCATTATTCTAGATAGGTCTATATAGATTGGCAAGAATCTTAAATTTCAAGAAAAGTAGGCTCTTTAGTTCGTCACAGAACTTCTTGTTTAGATCGTGGGATAATCTTTCTTTACCTCGATTTTGGAGAGGAAATGGTCGAAGTCTAGGTTTGCACCTCTCAATACTTTGACATTTTGGAACTCCGTACCTGACCATTTAGAAATTGCTACATGATCAATCTGGAAATCTCCGAGGTTAGTGTTGGGAGATACTCATATTTTCTGTTTTCTTTGGAGATGTTTAAAAAGCTGACGATTTCATCACCAGATTGAAGGTCTGACATATTTAGATCAGTCGTTCTCCATTAGGAGTTGTCCCATTGTGGGCTGGGTAGTCTCCAACGATGTTCTTGAATTTATTTTCCTTCCCGAATTGTGCGTTAAAATCTCCTTAAATTATGATCACATTCTTTGTTGGTACTTTAGATATGGTTTCCTACATGTCTTCCCAGAACTCCACTACTTTTTCTTCTGTTTCGTTGGTCTAATTCGTTGGTGCATGCGCATTAACTTATTCGCTCCTATGAAGGAAAAAACAGACCATTATTATTAATAATATTAATATTATTATAGCAACTTGTTACTTCAGGCTGGCTGCGTGGTTCAGCGGTAACGTTCTTACTTGCCTTGCTGTGCCCAAGGTTGCAGGATTGAATCATGGAGCAGCTAGTTGGCGTTTGAGGGTGCGCAAATGCGAAGGAGCCGTGTCAGTAGATTTACTGGCACTATACAGATTCCCTTCGGGGCAAAATTCCGGCACCCCGGTGTCTCTAAAAGCCACAGTTGTTAAAAGGGGCGTAAGACCAATAGCATTATAATTATGTTTCTTCAGTTAGGAGCTCCAGGCAACTATGTTCGATTATGCTGCTTTGCTTTACAGCCATCCATATGACTGTTTGTTGTCGTTGTTGTTGTTTGACATGACGGGCTTGTGCATTGTGGTCATTAAGCACCTTGTACTTGGGTAAGTGTGTAATTTTGTCTGATAACCTGTGTTATTGTAATGGCTGTATTAGTGTGTATATTTGTTATCCAGGTGTGGACTGGGAAGGAAGCGCCCATGGTCTTAAGTTAGGAACAATGCCGGCATTCGCCTGGAGTAGAAATGGAAGACCACTAAAAATCACTTCCAGGTTGGCTGAAGAAGGAACTGAAGCCACTCGAACTCGTCTCTTCTCATTCTTGCCTCACGAAACTGAGTGTCCCCTGTTCCAGCCCTCAGACCAGATTTATATTTCTCGGCAGAGCCGGGAATCGAACCCGTTCCTTCACGGTGACAGCCACGAATGATAGCCGCTACGCTACGAAGCGGCCAACTGATTGTTCCGTCACAGTGCTTTTCAGTTTTTCAAGTTTTTCAAACCTTATTCTTTGTGTTCATTAAATCTTTAACCACCCAGAGTAATTGGAATCCTGACCAACAGGCAAGCAACACGTACGTTCATTAAGAAGACATACCGGTAAAATTGACAGATTAATTTGGCATTAATCATTTTCTTATTGCATAATATATTGTGTGAAAATCTCGTTCTGTTCTACTCTTAATACTTCTACTTCAATTCAGTTTTCCCATTTGAAGGTATTTCTACACGTACTTTGAAACCTATGTTTTCATGGATCAATAAGAAGCAGTCTGTAAAATGGTACTCATGGGGGAAAGTCACTAAAGTAATTATATTTTAAAAATGGTTACCTAAAGTCAATAAAATATACGGTACCTTTAATTATAGTGTACCGGTTTCAGCCACATTGTGTCCCACCTTCCTCAGATGAAATAGACAATACAAGTCGAGTTGCAAGCCTTACACATAATTTATTTTCATAACAAAGGTTGTTTTCAAAATATTTCTAAAAAAATAATAATATCTAAAACGCTAAAAATATATTAAAGTACTAGAACACCAGATCCGTTACAAATTTAGATTAAAGATGAAATATAAATCTCTTAAAAAACAGTTTGAAGTGTAACGTATCAGTGATGTGGATGTTATATATATTCATGCATATAAATTTTGAGGTTGGGATTGATATGAGCATGTGTTTGTTGTTGTTTGAGTTTTCAGTATTTTGACTGGTTTGATGCACCTCTCCATGCCTCCCTGTCCTGAGTTAATCGTTTCATCTCTACATATCTACTACACCCTACATCCAAGGCAATATGTTTAACATATTCTAACCTTGGTTTTATCCTTAAAGTTCTTGTCCTTGACCCTTCCTTCCATAACTAAGCTTGCTATTCCTGGGTGTCTTAGTAAGTATCCTACCAACCTATCTTTTTCTCTTCATTAGCAGTCGCCAGAAACATCTCTCCTCTCCCACTCCGCTTAATACCTATTCAAATGTAACCCTATCAAAATATCTGATCTTCATCATTCTCCTGTAAAACCACATTTCAAACGCTTCAAGTCTCCTCTTTTCTGCTGCATCAATAGTCCAAGTTTCACTTCCATAGAGCGCTACAAAGGTTTTCAAAAATGACTTCCTAATACCTAAATCTATATTCATGTGTTTACGTCAGAATAAATTGAGTATTCATAAGATAATATTCATTATTCAATTATTGACTTGTATTCCCTATATTTGCTGCTGTGGAAGGTCACTATGTGGCCGAAAACGGTACGACAATTAATAGTACATTTTATTGACTTAAGGTATTACCGTAATCTTCATAATATAATAAAATTTGTCAATAAGGAATTGGGTAGGCATGGATACATTCATGTCTGGATGAAAAATAGTATCACATTTCTCACAAAATATAGAGATTTATGAATTTATAATTAACGTCACAGGGTAGTGTTATTGAGAAATACATGTATATTTAGCCATTGAGCCCGTGGTTACATTAATTTGACATCCATTATGCCGGCTTTGCAAACATTTTCTATGAAAATTAATGTGGTAATAAATAAGGAAATGAGATATGCGGAAACATAAAATCACACAGCCATCTCTGTGTATGTCTGTACTTATAGGTTAAACATTTATTCAAAGAATCTGCCAGGTATCGACAGCCCGGCGTGGTGTGGTGAATGCAGGCCTAAATCGATTTTGTCTTTAAGGGTGCGGTAACTTAATTTTATGTTCGTTTAAATGAAATGGAGAAGATAAATACATCTCTTTGCCTACCAATTGAGATGAATTAAATGATAACTACCGACAGCGGTGGCTACGCTCGCTAAAGCGGAGTATTAGGTCATGGGGCCAAGCTCTCTGCTGACTCGGTAGACACGTGGGCTAGAGCCCCACCGTCGGCCGTCCTTGAAATGGTTTTCCGGGCATTCCCATTTTTGACACCAATGTACGGTACCTTCTGACAGGCCACGGCCGCTTCTTTCCACATACTTGTCCAGTTTCATTCATCTTCATCCATTCTATCTTTCATCCCGGTGCTCAGGTCACCCACGGGCGTCGACTAGAAAGATCTGCACTCGGCCTCTCAGTAGGCCACACGACCAAGAAAAATATGATAACGTCCAATCAGTCAACACCTATTTGTGGCCAATTACTTTAGGCTGAAATATATGACTCAGCCTGAAAAGAAATGTATGTTATTAATTATTATTACTGAAAAGTTATTAATTGATAGTTAATTAGCATTCAGGGCAGATGACCACGTACTATCGCCCCCTGAAACAACATTAAGTAATCTATATATATAAAGCACAAAGTTTGTCTGTCTGTCTGTCTGTCTGTCTGTCTGTCTGTCTGTCTGTCTGTCTGTCTGTCTGTCTGTTATGTATACAAATCTACACCGTTTCACCGATCTGAACCAAAATTTGTATACTTACCCTTTGGAACCCTGCGGGTAACCCCGTCAACATTAAATTTCGGACAGACCACCCCATGCCCTGCATTTAGGCCCTTTTGCACAAATCTACACCGTTTCACCGATCTGAACGAAAAGTTGTATATTTAACCTTTGGAACCCTGCGAGTAACACTGTCCACTTGAAA
The DNA here is from genome assembly GCA_946902985.2 of Meconema thalassinum. Taxonomy (NCBI): domain Eukaryota; kingdom Metazoa; phylum Arthropoda; class Insecta; order Orthoptera; family Tettigoniidae; genus Meconema; species Meconema thalassinum. The sequence goes on along the minus strand of OX336391.1, from coordinate 285,605,675 downwards.
TTTCGTACAGACCACCTCATTCCCTGCATTTAGGCCCTTTGATCCAAATCCACACCGTTTCACCGATCTCAACCAAAATTTGTATATTTACCCTTTGGAACCCTGCGAGTACCACTGACCACTTAAAATTTCGGACAGACCACCCCATTCCCTGCATTTAGGCCCTTTGGTCCAAATCTACACCGTTTCACCGATCAGAACCAAAATTCGCATTCTTACCCTTTGGTGCCCTGCGAGTAACACTGTCTGCTTGAAATTGCGGACAGACCACTCCATTCCCTGCATTTAGGCCCTTTGGCCCAAATCCATACCGTTTCACCGATCTCAACCAAAATTTGTATATTTACCCTATGGAACACTGCGACTAACACTGTCTGCTTGAAATTTCGGACAGACCACGCCATTCCCTGCATTTAGGCCCTTTTTGCACAAATCTACACCGTTTCACCGAACTGAATCAAAATGTGTATACTTACCCTTTGGAACCCTGCGAGTAACACTGTCTGCTTGAAATTGCGGACAGACCACTCCATTCCCTGCATTTAGGCCCTTAGGCCCAAATCTACACCGTTCCAGCGATCTCAACCAAAATTTGTATATTTACCCTTTGGAACACTGCGACTAACACTGTCTGCTTGAAATTGCGGAGAGGCTACTCCATCCCATGCATTTAGGCCCATTGGCACAAATCTACACCGTTTCACCGATCTGAACCAAACTTTGTATACTTACCCTTTGGAATCCTGCGAGTAACACTGTCCACTTAAAATTTCGGACAGACCACCCCATTCCCTGCTTTTAGGCACTTTGGCACAATTCTACACCGTTTCACCGATCAGAACCAATATTCGTAAACTTACACTTTGGTACCCAGCGAGTAACACTGTCTGCTTGAAATTGCGGACAGACCACTCCATTCCCTGCATTTAGGCCCTTTGTCCCAAATCTACACCGTTTCACCGATCTCAACCAAAATTTGTATATTTACCCTTTGGAACACTGCGACTAACACTGTCTGCTTGAAATTGCGGCGAGGCCACTCCATCCCTTGCATTTAGGCTGTTTGGCACAAATCTACACCGTTTCACCGATCTGACCCCAATTTTATATACTTACCCGTAGAACCCGACAAGTAACACTGTTCACTTTAAATTTCGGACAGACCACACTATTCCCTGCTTTTTGGCCCTTTGGCAGAAAACTACACCGTTTCACCGATCTCAACCAGATTTTACATAATTACCCTTTGGAACTCGACGAGTAACACTGTCCACTCGAAATTTCGGACAGACCACTCCATTCCACGCATTTAGGCCCTTTGGCACAAATCTACATCGTTCACCGATCGAAAACAAAATGTGTATACTTACCCTTTGGAACCCGATGAGTAACACTGTCCACTTTAAAATTTGGACAGGCCACTCCATTCCCTGCATTTTGGCCCTTGGCACAAAACTACACCGTTTCACCGATCTCAACCAGATTTTACATAATTACCGTTTGGAACTCGACGAGTAACACTGTCCACTCGAAATTTCGGACAGACCACTCCATTTCCCGCTTTAAGGCCCTTTGGTACAAATCTACATCGTTCACCGATCGAAAACAAAGTGTGTATACTTACCCTTTGGAACCCGATGCGTAACACTGTCCACTTGAAATTTCTGACATACCACTCCATTCCCTGCATGTAGCTCAGGAATTCCTCGGGGTTGCCAGCTTCCTAACTCACCAGTCATGAGCCCTTGAGGGTGTACCAGAAGTGGTGGGTCTACACACACCCTGCCTCTTTGAGGGCCTTGAGCAGAAGACAGGAGATATTATGAAAAGGAAAAGAAGGCAGACCCCTCGAAGAATGAGGGTATCAGGAAAGATGAGACAAAGCCAATTAAGGCGGGAAATTGAAAGACTCCCTAGCCCTCGGATACCCTAATACAGTCTGGGTCGGAAGAGAACAAGAGTTGACCAAGGAGGCCGACAGGAAAGAGAACTGAAATGAGCCCGGCACCAGGAAGTAGAAGCGATGCCACACTCAGCTGGGGTTCCGTGGTCGCCAACCCACGTCCCACAAGTTGTGAGACCCTGGGGGGGGGGGGGGCAGTTGTGAGAATAGTTTGCTGATTCATCGTGAGGTGACTTGACAGTACTTTCCAGAGCCCGCCGTGTTATCTCCTGCTGTCTATGCTGATGCCAGCACAGGGCCGTTGCGAAACAGTGAGTGATTCCCGGTCAATCTGTATAGGACGGGGAACCCCGAACGTGTGTCATCATATTTCGTCATCATCTGCGATCATCTCAGGTTCGTGCAGCTTGGACCTATATTCTTTGTCTTTGCCGAGCAGTACGCTCTTTCACTAGACGCATCCAGTACAGGCCTAAGCCAGAAAATAAGGTTGAGACTTTGGAAGACATCGAAGCTAGACACCTGAATTACCTATATCAGTTTTAAAATAACACCATGTTCGTTTAGTAGTAATTTTTTCATTACCTTATTATTATCATCATAAGTGCAAATGACCTAGATGTTACGCGCATCATACCAATAATCACCGCCGCATAAAGTCTTTCTCGATTGTGATTTTTAAAATATTTATTTTTGGTTGGTTGGTTCTTAAGTTTAGGGGCTGCGACAACGCGGTCATGTAGCCCCGTGTACTTTGGGTGTGTGTAGAATCTGTCTGATAACCGGTGTTAATTGTGATGACTGTATTAGTGTGTGTTATCTGTTTTTTAATTTAAGTACAAACTGCAACTTAGAATTCTTCAAATAGTTCGTACTTTTGCCGCCAAGCGCCACCGTCAACGACTACTAGGCCAAGTTCGGAACTTAGCTACTAGACGCCACTGCAGTCGGCTCTTGGCAACGGACGTAGACATCTATGAGCGTTGTTTACCTATCCAATTTAGCTTCACACAGGTGTAATTAGTGGAAGGTTCAATAACATGCCATAAATCTGACATGGGACTGCCGGCTTTACTTCCCCTCCGAAGAAAGGCATACTGATGGATTTTTAACGCTCTTAAAATATCCGACGGCTTCGGCCGGGTTTGAACCCCCTATCTTGGGCATAGAAGCTCAGCATGCTACCAAATACGCCACCGAAGCCGCCATATAGTTATTTTTATTACAGTACATTGTGTACATTATACGTTGAAGTGTCAATTCAATACCGGTAGTAGTTTCCCTTATCATCCTCATCATAAGAGCAAATGACCTACAGTAGATGTTACGCCCATTACACCATTAATCACCACACACAATAAGTCTTCCTCGCCTGTGAATTTTGAAATATGTATTTCTATTACGGTAGTTTGTAAGTTTGACGTGTCAATTCAACAGTAGTTTTTATTATCATCCTTATCAAAAGGGCAAATGACCTAGATATTACTCCCTCATTGTCTTTGGGGGCAAATGACTTAGATTTTAAGTCCATTATATTTCTAAGGAGACCTTAAAACATTATCATCATTCCACCGAGCGAAGCCGGGTACTACTGCTAGTATATAATATTAGCATTCAAAGCGTTCTAACTATATTCAACTAGGATTTTCACGAGGGTCCTGCCAAAAGTTATAACATGAATAAATTTATGACTGGTATTGTACTTTTCTTTTCTTCCTACAGCACAGAGAGCGTTGAAGCTATTTCACCAGTGTTGCCTTTTTGATAATTAATATTGAAACTTTTCAGTCGATCAATACAATGTAATCCCAATTACTGGGACATGCGTAAAAATAAAAAAATAAAATTACATGTGATTAATATTGAACGCTTATTAATCTATCAATGAATAAGTATTCATGATTTTATTATTATTATTATTACTGATGCCCAGGCAGTACATGTTGAAATTGACAAAGGGGGAGCCAAAGTAGTGTGTTGCAATGATTACAACAGAAGCAAGCTTGGTAGTTATTCCTGAAGACGACCGGTTAAGCCGAGTTCAAGGACAAATTTTGTAACAGCGCGCACCTAAATTAGAGTCATTGAGGGAGTGTATTGAGTAAAGTTTCAACCGACCCAGGATTGAATCACCCAATCAGAAGAGACCACGCCAAAAGCCACGCGGTAAGTTGCGTACCCTGGAAAAACGCGCGAAAACGTGTATCTAAAGAACCGCCGATCCGAATTAATTCCGCAATTGTGCACTGAGACGTTTGGATAAAATGATGAAGATTGATACTAGTCCTAAGTTTGTGTGATGAAAACTCCAGATTATTTTTCAAATTCTCCCCACTCTACCTCATTCTGTCAGTTTCCAATAAATTGATCGGTGAGAAGCTGTTTCGAGGACAACTTTATTGAGCTCTGGTGAGCAAGGTTCACGTCACTCTGCGTCAGGATTTTCAAACGCTAATGAGCGTACTTTACTAACATTTTACTTTGTGCTCAAGTGAGCAAGGTTCACGTATAGCAGTGGAGATCTCAAGGCGAGATAAGGACTGCAAGATAGTCATGTTTAAGACTTGTTTTCAAGCTAGTGGCGATGAGCTTGAAGTGTGTAATTTTATGTAAATTTGTGTATAATATTTTTTTGAGTGATATTTGTGCATGTGTTAAGCAAATACTAAGATAGGGCAAGTCTACGACCAGTAATCGCATTAGGACATATTCGTGATTGAAAGTAGTAGCTCACAGCGATTATAGCTAGGAAATATTATTAACATTGAACATTTTTGTCCAAGAAACTTCGCCAAGATGTCCGACGTTTGGTCAGGTGATGGATTGATGTGCATCGCTTCTACAACGACGTCGACGATGGAGAGCTAATTTTCCCGTAGGGAAATGCACCGGGATGGAGGTTAATGCTCTGCAAGCTGAGACGGTGATGTACAAAAATTGATTTACTCAATATGTAGTTGGATAAGGCGCGGGAACATTGTAAATAGTTCATTCATTCTTTTTCTTGTGTTTAGTTTTTTTGTGCTGACACTATCATCTTTAAATGTACGTTGGCGCGTGGCCAAATTTGTTTGTTGTATTATGTTTCTTTGGAGTCATGTTTAGTGTACACGGCGCGTGTATTTGATTTTATCCATGCGAATGCGAAACTCGTTACATTCGATAAGTTCATTTTGTTATAGGAAAGGGAGGTAATTATTGTAAGATGTTTTTATGAACAGGTTATTACTCATGCTAGGGTTGCCGAGCGCAACAAATTAAGATGTAACTGTAGAACACTTAAGTTCTAATTTTTTAGCATTTGTTGAGACCTTTTCAGGTTAGTTAGTCACGGACTAGAACGGAAGCGCGAGCTGGTGGAAAAATATCTATGTCATTTATTTCAGGTTTCTGTCAAACCCATACGTGTGATTCTGTGTGTGTTCATGTGTCAGGTGTGTGTATTGATTCTTCGTGATGAGGGGTAGGTGGTGCTACCGCCCTCATATTGTTGTTGTTGTGGTATTCTTTTTGATGGAAAGGCAGAGCGCTCCGTGGAGGCTACTATACCTTGTCCAGCGTTGATTTTCTTGGATTTCCTTGGGGAAATGCTGAGATATTTTATTTTGACACACACACGTATATTGTGCTTTGGGAGCACGCTTTTTCGAGACTCGATCCCGTGCCACGGGAGGTCGAGGTTATTGACACGTGGGTTGACAGATGTGCTGATTTCCACTTAGCGCCCGTCTAGGTTCGGTGGCTCATTGTTAGGCAGTCCTGTTGACCGACTGACCCCTATAAGCTATCATTAGCAAACCTGTTCTTTTGTGATGGCCATTTGGACCGTAATTAATTGGGGAGTTCGCCATGTCTCTTACGAATTATCGCATATCGTATGAATGGAATATTGTTTTAATGATGTAAATGTTGGCTTTGAGCCTAGCGATTTTCTATGACTCACGTCATGTTAGTTTGTCTGTTGTGACACCCGTGTGGTGTAGTTGTATTTATTTGTAAAAATGACAGGCGGTCATATGTGTATTTCTTTTGTTGGTCACGTGTTAATTTACTTGTGTTGATTTTGAAAAGTCCTAATTTTAGGCATTAATGTTTTTGCTACGACAGTTCTTGATTCCAATTTCAAGCGGAAATTTTGTTGTGTATTTAGTGTAGGAAGTGTCAGATTAATTTAAGTAGTGTATAGTTGGTTCCCCGCGTCTGTCTAGCTCTAAACAATGCAGATTCGTCCTCTGAAGGTTTACCGGATGATGACGAATCTCGCATTTATTTGTACTCATCGTTAAGCATGTAGAACAGCCGCACACGTACACAATGTCATTGAAGTCATTCGGGACATTTGGTCCAATTTATAATCTCTCCTGAGATTAAGCCTAGTTTTGGCAAGTAATTTATTCAGTTGGGAGTCATTTGGGAGTTTTGTTTTGTTTATTTTTACTTGTAAATAGTTGATCTGTTATTAAATTCATTTGTTATAACCCTGGTATTCACTTGTTCCTGCATGTTATTTTGTTATGTGTTACCCTGCATTTTAATGAAGCGCTTTAACGACAACTTACGAAATGGACTGTTACACCCCCCGAAACTGAGTCTCATAAGCTTCTTTGCAAGGGTTCAATATATATACTAGCATTACCCGTCACGGCTTGGCCCCGAATATTCTAGTTGTAAAGAGTACTCTTAGCAAAATCTCAATCATGAATGCTATGACTGATTTATCCTTGGTATGAATAATCAGACTTTATCAATTCAGCTACTGGTGCAGTGGTTAGCGGTTTGTCATTCCTTCATAGGTATATCAGAGCGAAGTTAGTTTTCTGGGAATATCACATACACTGTTAATTTAAGGGCCTTTAAATGTGGTTATCGGAAACCCTTTATAGTCGGATGAAAAAGACCATTCGTACCCCTCTTACACGTAAAAGTTGCGTGAAAAATTCTAGAGTGCCCCTTGACCCCCTTAATCGCACTATACTGTATGTATTGATGAATTTTACAGCTTAATTTGGTTCAGTAATAACCTTATAACCGTCTGGAAACTTTCACAGTAATGTAATAATTGGAATTGCATTGCGTCTTACAGAAATAGATGGACCTGTGAGATTCTGTTACCATGGTTACCGTGTTGCATTCTTTCATTATTTAATTGTGAGGCATTTAAAGAGTAAGTGAGTGCGTTTCGCTTACGCATTGGGTTATGCTGAACCTGTAGGTACCCCATACGTGTAGGTTGGTGTTAATGGGACCTTATTTTCGGTACAAAACTGGAATGGGACCTTAGCAGAATAATATAGGGAGGGATATATACCAAAGGACTCATGTGAGAACTCTCGTATGTGTATAAACCACCCGCCCGGCTTTATTGGAATGTGGAGTCGACGCGTTACGGTTCAGGCAGGGACTATCGTATTGTTTATTTGTTAAAACGCACTCTTTAAACAAATTGTCGATATTTAAGAAATCAGAATGCAATTCGTCACGACTGTGAGTAATTCTCTTTCCTTTGAATGCTCTTTTGTAACGATCGGTTACTTGTGAAACTAGCTGCGTGGTGAATCGGTAACGTTCTTGTCTACTGTCCCCAAGGTTCTAGATTGAATCCTGGCGCAGTCAGTTGGCATTTGAGGGTGCGCAAAAGCGAGGGAGCCGTATCAGATTTACTGGCACTTGAACGATCCCCTTCGGAGCAAAATTCGGACTCTTCAGAGTCTCTAATAGCCTCAGTAGTTAAAAGGGACGTAAATCCAATATAGTAGATTATGCAACGAGCCTATAATGGCAATAATTAAGACACGAGTATGTTCTTGAGCTCTGATTTCCATACGAGTGTCTTAATTACCATTATAGGTGAGTTGCATACGACTGTTTATGTTCGACGATAATTATAACTTTATTATATGTTTTAACATAAATATTCATAAATATCTGTTGAGAGTCAGCTACTTGAATTTTGTGATCGCAGAGCGAGCGTTGGGTATTATATCTCTGTCTTTCAAGATCTTTGAACGACCGACGCATTCGCTCTGTGTGCTAGCAATGCCATATGCGGGCCATATGTTTACATCTGCCGTCCCTCAGTAATATTGTCACCGGAGTCATTTGAAGACAATGCGCTTTGTAGAAATTAGGGTTGGTGATATTAAGGTACAGTGCTATTTCTTGTTTCATATTCGCCAGTTTATTTAAGCGAACATATGGACGGTGCGTATTCCATGTCGGTAATTTATTATAGTTCGATGTTGTGTTTATGTCCGACATGTTGGATTTTGAGCGCATGCGCGAAGGTATCGTTACCTAATTGGTCAATGAACGAGCTCTGATTGGCTGGAGAAACTGTATCGTAATGAAAAACAATGTTATAATGACCATCATTATGATACAGTTTTCTGACACATAATAGTCAGGGTCGAACATAAACATTGTTGTAGCATACCTGTGAACGCCGCATGTGTGTATACCACCCGTTCAGCTTTACTGTTATGTGGGCTGGACGCGACAGAGTTCTGACAGGAGTTATCGTCTTGCTTATTTGTTTGAAAGCATTTTATAAACAAATAAATATATTTTCATAAAATGCAAGAATTTTCCTGCACTAATGACACGATTTGGAAGAATTTGGTACAATCGGCACCTACTAACTCCCTCTGGTTTAACCGCTTGAGTATTGTGAAACATAGACCTTAGCGTTTTATATAAACTGTATGTTGTTTGTAATGGACTCTTTCTTCTGTAGTCGAGAACGTTGATGAACGTCCCATAACATTTCGTCTGTTACGTTGATTTCTTCAAGGCCAATTTCAATTTCGATTATCCAGTTGTTCTTGACTTTCTTCGGTGGCGTAGTTGGTAGCATGCTGAACTGCTGTGCCCAAGATCGCGGGTTTAAACCCGGCCGAAGTCGTCGGATTTCTTTAAGAGTGTTAAAATCCTTCAGTATGCCTTCCTTCGGAGAGGAAGTAAAGCCGGCGGTCCCATGTTATAGATCTATGGCATGTGAAAAATCCTTCCACTAACTAAACTTGTGTGAAGCTAAATTTCTTGGTTACTTTTCGTAGTAACGCTCTATCAAATTTCCAACGTTCACCACCAGGTGTCAGTGATATCTGGTAGCGAATGTCGGAACTACTTGAAATTCAACGGAACTTGTAGCTCACACTATGGGTGTCCGCTTGAATCAGCTACAGCCACTGGTGAGCCGAACATGTCGTCGGACACTCCCGGCACTAAAAGCCATACGCTAAATAAATAAATAAATAAATAAATAAATAAATAAATAAATAAATAAATAAATAAATAATAGTAATTCTTTTACTGTCCATTCTGTGAATATGTCCATAAAAATAATATCAATCGTCTTTTTTAATAGTGTGTGATATTTTCTTGGAATGTTGGTATAACTCGTAAGACCTCCTTTATATCCAGACTCCCTCTATGCACACTGGGCAACGGTTTCCATGCTCTTCTCTTCTTGTTTTGTTTCGGCCAACTAAGGACCACGTCATTTCAACTGTTTCATTATCCTCTTCCGACCCAGCGTGCACGTATGTGGATCTTCGCAGTTTTAGCCTATTTTCCTTTATGAAAAAATAGGCTTATGAGATCACATTTTGTCCGTGTGTCTGTCTGTGTGTGCGTGTGTGTGTGATGGTGTGTGTCCCCCCCCCCTAATAACTTCTAAACGGATGGAGCGATTGCAATGAACCTCGGTAAGTTCATAGCACTATCCCGGACGACTCCGACCGTGCCCTTCAAATTGTGTTACGTCTCACCAATCCAACATGGCGGCTGTGCGAAATATTCCACCAGCATTCAATGTCTCCGAATATATTACTGATATCACCATGGAATTTTGTACCGTGATAAAGAAAACTACTAGACGTTCACATATGTAACATTTGAAAACCTGGTAACTACGAAACCAACATGGCGGTGAAGTGAAGTTGCGACTTTTAAATAGACGTTTCTCGCGATTTAACCAACCAAACGCAATAAAACTTGTTACAGTATATGTTTATACACATTGTAATGCACCTAAATCTACCTTCGTTCAATTGTTTACATAACCTCAAGATGGCGGCTGTGCAAAATATTTCACCGGCATTCTTTATCTCTGAAACTATTAGCGGTATCACCCTGAAATTTTGTACGGAGATAAAGGGCACTACTGGAAGTTCATCTATAAGACTTTCAAAACCGGTTAACTACAAAACGAATATGGCGGCCAAGCGAAGTTGAACATTTTAAATAAACCTTTCTCGCGATTTAATGATCCAAACTCAATGAAACTTGGTACAGGAAATCTTCATACACATTGTAATCCAATGGTATCTAATTTAGTTCAATTGTTTACATAACCTCAAGATGGCGGCTGTGCAAATTTTAAAATTAAGTTTTTATTTCTTGTGTCGTAATCATGCTATCGAAGTGAAAGTTTGAATAGCCAATCTACGAAATAATTTGCCTTTAATGGTCCATGACTCTATGGCCTATACATATAACAATCCAACATGGCGACCATCCGAAACATCTAGATGGATCTCAATATCTTCGAATCTATTAGAGCAATCAAACTGAATGTTTTAATGTTCATAGGGGCTATGAACATAAGTTCACCAATAGGACTTTCAAAAACCTCGTGATCACAAATTCAATATGGCGGCGACGCGATGTATTGTACCCAATCGTCATCATATGGAACATGTGTTCGTATCCCAGCTAACTCACGGTCTTTCGAGGTATGGGGCGTTCAACCCACTATACGATCACATATTCAGGATTTGAGTCTGTCAGGTGACTACTCTACTTGAAAGAAACAACATATTCCTAAGTATAACATTTAATGATAGTAAATCATGGCAATACAACATACAACACAAAAAAATCTTTACATATACTTCCCACAACAGAAATCAAAATTATCGGTGAGTCTCTTCTCCTCAAAATGAGTGCTTCACCGCACTCAAATCTATCCAAAACATCCTATTATTGATACTCTTTGACATTTGCGGGTGTCCATAGTGTTCTTCACGTGGCACAATTTAACACAAACTGGAATATCACAACATAATAAACACAAATTATATTTAAATGACATTAAATCTGTAATTATTAAACATTTATCCGTTTTACACGGGACATTTACTTTACATAACTTTAATTCATTAGCTTATGCCTTGTTTAATAAGTGTTGCGTCGTGAGAATCGTATTCTTTTCCCATCAATTTCAAACGCTGAAGTGGTACACTTTCCCCTCCAAAATACACATGGATATAGATATTTTTATAGCTTCACCATAGAACGATTTTCTGGGTCTGGTCAAAACATTATCGTTACAAACGTGTCATGTCATTCAAATTACGCTACCCGTATGAATAAATTAGTGTGAACTGGGCAAATACACCTTACAAAAATGCCTCTATTTATTTGGTGCAATTAATTCCTCCTCAGAGAATAACGGGGCCAAATATTATCCGATTACAACATTCCAACATTGCATGTGTGTGGAAATAATGCATTTAATTCAATTGATATCATCACATCAAGCATATCTTAATTACTTTTCGAAATATCGAGATTCTTCAGTGTCCCACTACACTTTTAAAATAAAAGGATCAGGTCTATCGACTTCCTTTCCATGCAAACAATGAATTAGTCATGGCTGGCCTCGCCAAGATGGCCGCTGGGTTAGTGGACTACCTGCCACCCCATCTGGCTTCCTGCAAGGTCAAGTTCATTTACTGGTGCAGCCATGCTAGAGGTACCCTGAGTGGGTCGTGTCCTTATGAATTGAGTCAATCTAATTATTTAATACCTACATTTAGAGTATAATGGGCTCATCTCGGCTCATACTTAATATTCATGGCAAGGGATGGATCACGAAATAGCTTTGCCGTTCTGTGGTCGACATCAGTCGCTTTTGCGCGCATCTCAAGTGAGTATCACAGTTCTCTCACTGGTGCAGCATGCATATAACAAGAGGAAATCTACGTTTCCTATACGAAGAACCATTAGTCTTACCTCTAAGGGAAGATCACTTAATATATGGGCTCACCTAGGGTCTCAAGCAGTTATCCCCGGTGGCAAAAATTCTGCGAACAGTGGATACAGACAGACTCTGTCCCAACTCTGTTGCGAATAATACATGTATGCACTAAGGCAATACTATATCGTAGATTCGTAGATTAGCCGACTAGATTCGCCAGACGCGCAAGCTACTTTCGGATGATCCCCGCAACTTATTGACGTAAATCTCTTGATTCTACGTTACATGCTCGCTGAACGCGGCTCAAACAATATCTCTTACAGATGACTCAATTCTTAAAGCACTCACGTCCTCTATGCACTTACTCATAAGCCAAAGTTCTACGTAGCTCCAAAACAAGTATAAATTTACTGGCTTACATTAACTACCTTAATGGCTCTCAAATACAACCCTGTAGAATATACCATAATAAACATTTATTCAACATTTCCATGACACTGAAAAGCTCTCTTTATCTCGATTTTTACGTTGCTTTCTTACTGTTTACAATAACACAGTATTCTTACGCTAGACATGACACACTTTGTACGTACTATAGGCCTGACATGTCCATTATTTATTCATTATTGTTACCGACCCCAGATCATTATTATTATTATTATTATTATTATTATTATTTAACGTTACCGTTACTTTCATCAATGTCTTACGCCTAAATGGCAGTAAACAAATCATCCTCCAAGCCATATTTTACCAAAATACGAGGGATGTGATATCGTACATAAATGACTGTTAATTCTTAATCTTAGAGTGATGCTTCGTTGTATGGTGAACTATCAAATCATATCAACATATTAAATTTGTACTCACTTTCATTTTGGCTGGGTTGGTCCAGCATGCCAGCGTCTTGACTGCCATGATGCTTATTTTAAGCCATCATGATATTATTCACACGACACATTGTATAAACTTTACACATGGTAATTATACTTTTCACTATTGGCATTTTCACTTTGACACAATGCATATTATTTTACCATATAAACATAAACACTTTTAAAAATCACTGTAATATAATTTTATACACAATTCTCGCACTATTTTCACACATGGATCCTTGATTGGATTACCACTATCGCCTGACCTCAGAGATGCGATGCAGGTAACTCCTGACAACCGCTGGTCTCCTTGAAAGTCTATCTTGCGTGTGTGTGTGTTCGACTCCCGTCACCTACAGTTTATATCTCCTCTACTGCAACTTGTTCAATCCTAGGTCGCGACTACTTGTGACGCCTCCCAGGCTCCCGCAACTGTAGTGATCATTACAATAATATGTTATTTTTCCGATGATAACACTTCCTGGTTATGTTCATTGTCTATAAACATCCTAAATTATCTCTACGCTGTACTGATTCTGTACTCGTGTATGCTGTTGCTTAAACGTCTGCTGTAGACTAATTCTTATATGATGCATAAATTCTGTTATTACACCGCATGATATGCCTTTCATTGTTCACCGCTAGTACATTTGAGCATCGATACTTTATAAATTCCGCGCACTTCCTTGCGTGATCCGGCAGCGTGTTAGCTCACGGGTTTGAGTCAAGACGAACTGACTTCCCTGCTAAGCTTCTCCTATATAAAGCTTCCTTATGAAAAGTAGTCCACTGGATTCCCAGGACCGACTCTCTTCTTGATATAATACATTTCCAGACAAAGTGAAGTATGATCCTTGTTTGTCTATGCGTGGAGGTCCCAAAATCACTCGCGTGCAAGCAATCGCTTCGGCCAAATAATTATAATTAATTGCTTTCTTCCACGGCGTCATGACGCTACTCCGGTAATTCCCCTCGGTTCTTTCACAAATTCTTACTCTGTAGCGGATGAGGTGTGTGCAGAGGGTCCTTTATAGATGCAGGCTTTAATTTAGGCGTGAGAACACTCCTAAATTATCTTTCCTAGAATACATGCATCTGGGTGTAAGTTTCATCTCAATTCATTGCTCCATTTGGCTATAATCAATTAATTTCGGTGGGCGATCGCCCCCACTCCCTTGTTTCGCCTTGTCGAAAGGGGATTTTCTCGGTCGTTAATCATGCCCTTCAACTTCCAGCCACGCTGAAAGTAGGACCTTGGCGCCATGTCTTCTCCTCCCACATTCAACTCCGCTTTGTCAAAATGTCAGGCTAGCTCGCTTTCTTGCGTTCTAACATCTAAAACGTACATAGGCTGGTATTTTCTGCAATAATCCACCTTAAAAGCTATGATATTCCCGTTCTAGCCGTGAAATCCTGCTATTATAATTATATGAAGATATAACACTTTGTTCTTCGGGTTCACTGTGGCTCTTCCCCATCAGAAATCAATGATTCGATTCTGTGCAGAATCATGGGCCTGGTATTCTTGTTAAAGACCCCAGTTCGATGCCAGTCAGCCGTGTCTAATTGGGCACAGTATAAATATTCACATGGTCTTTTCTCGCAATTTAACCATCCGATTGCAGTGACACTTGGTACAGTAAATCCTTGTACAAATGTTAATCCACTGGCATCTATTTTTTTCAATTGTTTCCATAACTACAAGATGGCAGCTGTGCGAAATTTTTAAAATCTCATTTTTACTTCTTGTGTCCTAATCATGCGATTGAAGTTACACGTACACAATAATCGTCATGTAACAGTACGTAACCCTAAAGCCTACATATAAAAATCCAACATGGCGACCATCCGTAATATTTAGTCAGTTCTCAATATCTACGAATCTATAACAGAAATCAAACTGAAATTTTGTATATTGATAGAGGCAATTAACATAAGTAGGATAAATGAAAATAGGCTGTATAGTTCTTCACGGAACTACTTGTTATAAATCAACAATAGTTGGTAATATGGGAATTCTGGTCTGTATTTTTACCCTTAAACATTCCTATTTTACAAGGTCGGAATGAGATGAATTTTCTTTTTCTATTATTATTATTCTATGTGGTGGATGGGTTTTACTACTGGATGCTCTTCCCGTCGCCTACTTCATCAGAAGTGTTATTTAGAGGGGAGACGAATGGTAACGAATGATACTGGGTGAGTTGTTGGACAGAAGCAGCCGTGGCATGTAAGAAATTACCGCTACGGCTTCACCTGTTGTTGAAAATAATAAATCATGGAAAACCCTCTATTGTGGTTCGAATCTAGTCTACTTCCTAGTTCAAGGTAAGATGGCACTAAATATTTGTTACATAGTGCATTACATCAATCGGTAATATAGCAGCCTGTAATTATAATATTTTATAATATTTTTTGTCCTTAAATATGTATTATTTGTGCCATTATTTAATAAGAAAGGAAACATAAATTCTCAGCAACAAATTCAGTCTAAGGTCGGAAGAGGTTAAAGCCGTAAAATTAGTCCCGTAATCCTTCATTCGTAGACGGTGTTGTTCCTATTCTCTTTTGTCCGCGTCTTTTCAGTTTTCAGCGTCAGCTTTGGTTGGAAACTCCTATGTTCGAAACGTTTTCTCGTAATCTGGTCACGTTCCTGGATATCTTCACATGAGATTCCAATCTCGTGCAGATCTTTTTGTCTCTCACTGAATCAGACTCCCTTTGTCTTTATCTCTTGGAGAAATGTGGAAATGCGATAGGTTAATCCTGTTGACGTCAATATTTAAAAAAAATGTGGCACGATAACTTTTGGTATGCCATGAATCCGATATAAAATTGTCGTTGATGAAGCAGCTGCTGTCCCAGTATACTAACTGATAAGCTGGGAGAGATTATGATTTCATGTTTAGGCTAGCTAGAGACTGTTGAAGCACCTTGTGTGTGGTCTCATGCAGCGATAATAATCCAACAGGTCAATACACGCGATACACTCGATGCACGCATTGTCAACATTCCCATCAAACTTCACTGAATACTAAAATTCGAGAGCGAATGGAATTTAAGCCAACAGAATTGTGGTAGCAGTGGTTGGACCACATACAGGTGTGGGTTTACAACAACAAAGAGCTTGTTGAGGCACTGCATTGTCAGAATTAATCTCCACGGGTCAACGTTATACCGATGGCTCAATCTAGAATATTTTCCACCTACACCTAGGCCTATACAATCTACCTGAGGAAGATCGTGTGCTTCCAATCACGTGATACTTGGCTTATAGGCAATCAATGTTATTGAGCTGAATTACTAATCATTTGCCTATCTACGTATGAACTAATATTAGTCCAGAGGTCAAACCAAAGAAAACGTATGCATAACGTATGCATTAATATAATGCCATTCTTGGCTGTCACTCATGATGTCCGGGTGGTTCATCTAAAATTTCCACCAAATATAACGCCAAAACATATCAAAGTTCATGGGATCGTTTTTAGCCTACTATCAAATTTTGCAAAAAATTAAAATAGACTTCTGGGATCTACACGGGCCATAAGTTGTCAGTCTGTGTGTGTGTGTGTGTGTGTGAGTGAGTGAGTGTGTGATAGTGAATATCTGCCCCTCTCCTCCCCCCCCCCCCTATCAATTCAAACACGACGAAACCAAATTGAACTAAAATTTAGTGCAGAGGTAGCACTAGCAAAGGACACCTCAGTGTCATGTTTTATATCACCGCCATCTTTACGGAAACGGAATGGCGGCCACCCAAATCTTCAAAGCTCAAATCAGATCACAACTTACCTAATCATCTGATCGCTACCACATTTTGCAATAATATACCTTCGCGTAGGAAGCGTCTTTTGTGAAACTACAAGGTCATCAGCCAAATAGTTTCAAGATGGCGGATCTATGAATTATGCAAGTATTATAGCCTAACCGTAACTTACGATTCAACAAGGCCTGGTCTCAACAAATCAGCTTATCGTACATAGAGGGCTTCAAACTGTCGTCAAGGAGATGACCGGTGGTATATTAATATTTTATAATAGAATATGTAACCGTAGAAGTAACTAACAGGTCAGGCTGACCGTGCCATATCGTGCTGGGCCGTGCCGTCCCGTTGGGTCAGAATGGAGGCTACTATTTGGTGGCTAGTCCATATTTCAGTAACTCCCTAAGTTTATATCCTTTTAGGAATGTACTGAACAAAATAATACATATTCAGAATCAAATGGTTTATAAAAACGGCAGAAAAAGCTAATGAAATCGTTCATTCCAAGATAGTTATACTAAACCAATTGTTAACCTTAAGTTATTACTGGGCGTGTGTAGCGTAGTGGTAGCGTTCTACACTCATAGTCTAGAGCAGGGGTCTCCAAACTTTCCTGCCTTAGGGCCATACTGATTACTCCAGTATGTTCCGAGGGCCAAAACCATATTATCATTGTTGCCGGTGGTAAAAAGTGAAATTGTCCACTGATGAAAAAAAAAGTCCGAAAAAGTACGCAACGTTGAAAAAAGGCTGCAAATCGGTCTAAAGTCCGCAAAACGGCAACACTGCATATTATTAATTTTCCTGTCATAATCTGTAATTTCTAGATTAGTCGTAGAGTACGAGCCATGAGGAGTAACGTGACACGACATCTGGTGGACACAAGCGGAAATAGGTAGTACCTTCTATCGCTAACAGATGGTGCTAATAGCACGTACAGAGTAATCTCGTTGGTTCGAGAGAGTTCTGGTGTCTTCCACTCACTTCTAGATGGCAGTAATTGGAATATATAAGAAGGCTAGTTGCGCAACCACAAGTCAGTTCCTATGACACTGTTGTGAAATAAAATAGTGCGTACCTCCTTAAAACGTGTTTGTGCGTGTTTAAGTTTAAGACATCTTTGTAACAGTATTTTGATTTGAATTGTTGCTTTTGTGTGTGATTTAGTAGTATGGAAAAGAAGCGAAAAATTGATAGTGCATGCAGAAAATTCAAAGATGAGTGGAACATTCAGTATTTCGTAATTGAGTCCAGTAACAAGGCGCTATGTTTGATTTGCAATGAAAACATAGCCGTTCTCAAGGAATATAACATTAAACGTCATTATGAAACAAAACATTTTCAAAATTACTCAAAATATACAGGATGTTTGCGGACAGAAAAATTCGAAGCTATGAAGCGCGGATTGAAATCGCAGCAATCTTCACTTACAAAACTCAAAACCGAACAAGAGGCTGCAACTCGTGCCAGCTTTCGTGTGGCTCTTGAAATTGCAAAACGTGGAAAACCATTCACCGACGGAGAAATGATCAAAGAATGCATAATTGCAGCAGCCGAAGAAATGTGCCCTGAAAAGGTAAATTTATTAAAAACTGTCAGTATGTCAGCAAACACTGTGGCTCGAAGGGTAGAAAACATCGCTGAAAATATATCCTCTCAACTGTTCGACAAAAATGGAGATGTTGAGTGGTTTTCTTTGGCCTTGGATGAGTCAACGGATGTGTCAGATACTGCTCAGGTGTTGATTTATATTCGAGGAGTAGATAAAAGCTATGAAGTGCATGAAGAACTTCTTGATATGTATAGTATTCATGGCACAACTACTGGTACAGATATTTTTAAAGGAGTTGAAATGGCCATTAATCAAAAGAACCTTCGATGGAAAAACTTGAAATGTATTACAACTGATGGAGGCAAAAACATGAGTGGGAAAGATAAAGGAGTGGTCGCTCTTGTGTCAAAGGCTGTAGAAAATGACGGTGGTTCAAAACCATTAGTCTTACATTGTATCATTCATCAACAGTCTTTGTGCGGAAAATGTTTGGATATGTCTGAAGTTCTGAAACCAGTCATATCAACTGTTAATTTTATGAGATCTTTTGGACTGAATCACCGACAATTCCGACAATTTATTGAAGAGATTGGAGAAAATGACTTACCTTATCATACTGCCGTACGTTGGCTTAGTTGTGGGAAAGTCCTTCAGCGCTTTTTTGAACTTCGAGCAGTGATCGAAATTTTTTTGAATGAAAAGCATCGCCCTCTTACTGAATTACAAAACAACGCATGGCTGTGGAAGTTAGCATTCTTTGTTGATTTGACAAAACATGTGAACGAACTGAATTTGAGATTGCAAGGAGAAAACCAGCATCTTCCTGATTTATACACTAATATCAAATCATTCCGGAAGAAATTGATACTGTTTCAATCACAACTACGAAGTAAATGTTTTTCACATTTTAAAACATGTGAAATATTCAGCCACACCACTGAGACTGAGTTTCCTATCGATTTTGCCATCGAAACTTTGAGTGCTTTGAAAATAAATTTTGATACTCGTTTCTCGGACTTCGATGCCTTTGCGAATCAAATTAAGATTTTTCAGGGTCCTTTTGATACTGACATTGAAACCCTAGCCCCGGAACTTCAAATGGAAATGATTGAACTACAGTGCAGTGATATAATTAAGAACAAATATCAAAACTCATCTTTGTTGGAATTTTATAAGAGTCTTCCACTGACACAATTTGATAATTTGCATAAATTTGCTCGTGGGCTGTTTTCTGTTTTTGGTACTACTTATTTGTGTGAGAAGACCTTCTCCAAAATGAAGTACACAAAAAATGTTTACAGATCTAAATTAACTGATGAGCATCTTAAATCTCTTTTAATAATTGGTACAAGTAAAATTAGTCCACAACTACAAACTATTGTCAGTGGAAAATCCCAATTACATAAATCTCATTAGTATTTCATATGTCTGCATGTTATACATGTCTTTACTCATTACAATTCTGTGTTTCTTTATCCAACTTATCACAAAAACAATAACAATAAGCCTACAACAATGTTATGAGTAGTTAGCCCATGACCATATCAATGTAGATGTCATATTAATAATTATTCAACATAAAATTAGAATACTAAATTTAATTTGCTATAAAAAATATGTTCTCTAAAAGGAGTTTTCAAGTATGCTAGCTCTCCGCGGGCCGGACAAAATTTGTCCGCGGGCCGGATGTGGCCCTCGGGCCGTAGTTTGGAGACCCCTGGTCTAGAGGTCCGTGGATCAAATCCAAGCAGGTTCAAATGTTTTACTTGATTTTTTGTATTCATTGATTTATAACTACTCACACGTTATAATGTTAAGCGTATTATATAGTGTATATTTGCAATCGAGAATATTATAGGAACTGTATATACTTATAACAACACATATTTCAACACTCGACTACATCGATTAAAATTCGTTGTCCTTGTTCCGTGGTAGAGTCTATTGTTGTTGTTGTTGTTGTTGTTGTTGTTGTTGTTGTTGTTGTTGTTGTTGTTGTTGTTGGTTCTTTATGGGGTTTTGTGCCATCATGTCTTGTATCTCCGTGTACTTGAGTGTGTGTAGAAGTTGTCTGATAAACTGTGTCACTGCAATGTCTGTAGGCTTATAATTGTGTGTATATTTATACGAGGAAGGATTTGGGTAGGAAGCTGTTGTTGTTGTTTCTTGAGATGCATGGATATCAATGTCATTTAGCCCCGTGTACTTGGGTGAGTGTTGAATTTTGTCTGATAACCTGTGTTGTTGTGATGGCTGTATTAGTGTGTGTAGGATAATTCAGCTGAGGATTCAATCAACGTAAAATATCCGTATAGCACTTTGTATTTCAACTAGCTACTACAACCAACATTCAATTATACTCCTTGAATAGGACAAAGAGTTATAACTATTCGCATGCATTTTGGAGAAAGTAGGCTATATGGTCTTTACTGAACATCTTGTTTTAAGTATTTTGGGGAAGCTTGGTATTTAGTAGGATTAATTTTTAGACCACGTGATGAGAACCGTCACATAATTGCAGCATGACCTCTATGAAGATAATGTATAACTAATGAAACTTATTCTGGGGCAGCGTGTATCTGTAGAAACGTCAGCGTACATATTCCGTAAAGTTTGGGATACAATATATAATCAGCAAACAGAGAAAATAACAGAGGACCCAGTACAGAGCCATGAGCTACACCTGCCATCAGGTTATGCGGTGATGCATCTTGGCCACAAGGAAAGCACTGCCAGCTATTATGAAGATATGAGTTGACAAAGTCGGGGCACTATCGGATTATTGGTGAGAAAGACCTTAGGTATTTGCCTGTCGAAGTCTACTTTATCAGTGTGGACTTAAAGTGCACAAATACATGTCTCAGTGTACTGCCGGTAATTGATGCAAACACATAACCTCACAAATACTGCTACTTTTTACAGAATAATAACGTAAAAAGACGCAAGATGGCCGGTTAGATCCTACCACAGTCAAATGGCATTTAAGATTGCTTAAATTTGACTGCATTGTGATGGTGCATTTACCATCACTTTGCCTTGTACATAAACAGCGGATATATACCGTAAAGACTGAGATAATATCATTGTAACCAGGGAGGATATAGGAGAGGTTCCAGTTCAGAACGCTGAGGGGCACCTGTCTTCAGGTAACGCCACGATGATACGAAAAGCGATCATGAAAATACGAATAGACTTATTACTGTTACTATTATTATTACTATTACTATTACTGTGAGCGCAAACGGGCAATCATCATTCTCGTAAAGTGACACTTCTAGTGACCCTGGATGTATGTTGGAAGCTCTTGAAGAGGCTTTCAAAGTACCACAGTATTTTATGCGCACAATGAGAGACTACTTCAGGGATCGCACTTTGCTGTATGACACGGAAGATGGACAAAGGGCAAAACGACTGACGGCAGGAGCAGCGCAGGGATCGATCCTTGTTCCAGATCTCTGGAACATCATGTACTTGTTACGTCTGGAGATGCCAGAGGACACGAATCTAGTGGACTAAGCTGATGGTGTGGCTGCCTTGATAGTGACCCGCAGTGTTGAGATGGCTCAAATCAAATTGATCCAGGTGATGCGGCGCATAAAAAACTGGATGACGAGTCACTGGCTAACACTAGCAGAACATAAAACGGAGATAGTTCTTCTGGCAAGGAATAGGATTGAGACTCTTGTACCAATGACTTTTGGAGATACAGTGATTGACACATCTACGAGTACAACATATTTAGGAGTGACACTTGACACCAAGCTCACATTCTGGAACCATATTCAGAGAGCGACAGATAAGGCAGTAAAATACATGACAGCACTTAGTAGGCTGATGGGCAATATTAACGGCCCAAAATCAAGTAAAAGACGCTTCCTCGTGACGATGGTTCAGTCAGTGCTCCAGTATGGCGCTGAAGTTTGGACCGAATCCTTGAGATTTGCTTGGTATCGGAGAAGGATGGCTGCCGTACAACGGAGGCAGTAATAGCCCCAATAGATCTACTTGCATTGGAGTGACAAGAAATCTGGCGTACCCAAGGAGAGCTGGGAAAGAAATGTGCAAAGAAACGTGCCTTTAATCAACGGATGAGGCGATGGTAACTCAGATGGGAAAGTGACCCTCGTGGTAAATGGACCAAGCGGCTGATATCACGCCCGGATACCTGGGTCGAAAGGGTCCATGGTGAAGTCAATTATTACCTCACGCAACTTCTAACAGGACTCGGATATTTCCGGAAATTCCTGCATAGAGTAGGCGGAGCGAGTGGTGCAACATGCATATATTGTGACGACATCGATGATTTACTTCACACCTTCTTCGTGTGCGGCCATTGGATGATAAAGAGAGAGTGTTTGGAAACTGAATTGGGAGAACTGACACCAGATAATATTAATTTCTGTGATGTTACGGTACCAGCAATCATGGGATCAGGTAGCAGTGTATGTGGAGGATGTCCTTCGCCAGAAAAAGCGGGATCTGGAAGCGTACGAAGTCCTTAAGAAGAAATGAAGAAAGAAGAAGTCTGAAAGACTAAGTAAGCACGACATCACCCTGAAGTCATGCGAGAGCGGTTCTGGGGTAATTAACGCATCGTGGGAAAAGGGATGTGGTTTTTAGTGGGTAAGAATCCCATACTACTGTGGAGTGCGGACCCTTCACAAGTGTCTTTTGAAGATTTTCCACTGTCCCTCGTAAAAAGACACAAAAAATACTATTACTATTATAATAATTATTATTTGGTCGTTTAGACACATCCAGGTCACGGAGCTTGTGTTTTAATTGTAGTTGTAGTCTGCCACTTCTGGTGTTCTTGGTGGAATGTTGGGCAGTTGCTTTCGTGCTGATACCTTGAGCTCTATAACTATTATTAATAGTATTATTATTATTATTTAATTATTATTATTATTAGGTATATGAATGAAATCATGGTATTTAGAACGTCTTATAAAATCATATTTAAGTTTCACCCTCTTAAATGAAAATTATGGTGAACATACGGACGGCTGTTAACAAAACCCTTGACTGCTGCTAAGAACGAGCCTCTTTAGTCTCACCCAAGACCCAAGCCTAAATGATTAGCGGATTGTGATATCAGGGGACTTGACTTACTTGACTTACGTCCTGTTGTTCGCATCACTGGAACATAGGGCTTCGACGAAGCATCGCCATCCGACTCGGTTTCGTGCCATTGCCTTCACTTCTTCCCACGTTCTTCCCGTTTCTCCAGCTTCCCTCTCCACTGTCCTCCTCCAGTCTGCCTCTTCTGCGATGTCCCTGAGGATTCCCACTCAGGCCTTGCCTCTCTATTGCCGTCTGGTTTCTGCGCAGTGTATATCCGACCCACTTCACTTTCTTGCCTTCAACTGTAAATCCACGGGCTTCTCGTTTGTAAGATTCCATAGTTATTCATTGGATATTACATTTGGCCAAAACACTCTCAAGATTCTTCGTAAGCATCGGTTTATGAAGGTCTGGATTTTCTTTATGATTGACTTTGTTACATTCCAAGTCTCATACCCATATAGCATCACTGATTTTACATTGCTATTGAATATTCGGAGTTTAGTTCGTGTGTAAATCTCATTGCTTTTCCAGATAGGATGCAACTGGATAGAGGCTGCATTCGCTTTCTTGATCCTACTGCTCACATCCTCCTCTGCTCCTCCAGTTTTACAAACGATGCTATCAAGATACGTAAATTCTTTCACATCCTCAGACGTTCCTTACGTTTATTTGAAACGTCCTATCGCTTGTTACGATTAGTCTTAGTTATTTGGTCTTCCCTGAATTTGCAGTTAACCCTAGCCTTCTCACCTGTTCCTGTAGATCTTTCAGTTTGGCATTCATATGCCGAAAGATTTGTGAGAGGGGACACACGTCATCAGCAAAATAAATATATTCTAGTTGATCTGTTAAATTCCAAGTTAATCCTCTTCTTTTACCTTCATTTGTTTTCCTCATCACTTTATCACAATTAGGAAGATTGATGGAGAGAGAACACACCCCTGTTTTACAGCTGTTCGTACATCAATGGTGTCAATTTACCTTGGTGCATTACTTTGCACGAGTATCCGTTATACATTTCTTGGATAACTCTGATGACCTTTCCCGGAATACCATAATATGCAATTATTTTCCACATGCATCTTCTATGCACTGAATCGAAAGTCTTTTCAAAGTCTATAAATACTAGATATAGACTGGCCATAAATTCCATATTCTGTTCAAGGATGATGCGCAGAGTATTAGTCTGATCACACACGATCTGTTTCCGCGAAACCCAGCTTGCTCTCTTCTTAGGTGGATTTCAAGATAGTCCTTCAGTTTGTTTAAGATGATTCGTGCCAACACTTTGCTAGGAATCGATAACAGCATTATTCCTCTCCAATTATTACAATTTGTCAGGTCGCCCTTCTTCGAAAGTTTGACTTAAGTGCCGGTCTTCCATTCTTCTGGTATTTCTTCCCAGTTCCATTTTTTTTTTCAAACAGGGGGTACAACAAATCTCTTGTTGTTGTTAGATCTTCTTTCAAGAGCTCTGGTGGGATGTTATCTGCTCCCGAAGCTTTGCCACTTTTCGTTTGCTTTAGAGCAGCTCTGATCTCTTCTCTACTAGGCGCTCCATTCTTGATTCTAACAAGTGCCTCATATTCATTTCGGTTTCCATCTTCCTCTGCATTATCATCTATACCTCCCCGTTCTTCTCCGTCCTGTTGTTCTTCTTCCTATGAGCGTACCTCTCTATTCAGCACTTCTGCAAAATGTTCACGCCATCTTTCCAATTGCTCATCTTCAGTAGTCAGCAACGCTCCAGTTTTATTTCTCACTGGACGATCTATAGGTCCCTTCCTCTTTCCTTGCAGTCTTGTGGTCTGGTAAAGTTCCTTCATGTTTCCTTCTCTGGCAGCCCTCTCCGCCCTTGATGCGAGATCACTTGCCCACTTCCTTCGGTCTAATCTTGCACTCCTTTTCACCTTCCTGTCTACTCTCGTGTAGCTCCATATTTTGTGTCCTTTTTTATGGTATTCATCTTTGCTTTCAGTTTCTTCCTCTCTCCCACCTTTTCCCAGGTGCTCAGGCTCATCCAATCCTTCCTTTTGTTATCTCTGAAGCCCACTACTTTCACTGCAGTTTCTAGGATTGCACCTTTGATTTTCTGCCATTCTTCTTCTACTCCATCTTCCATTGTATTTAGTATTTCGTATCTATTCCGCTAGTTTTAATCTAAATTCTTGTTTGATGCTGGGGTCCTTCAATTTTGAACATCAAACCACTTCTTTGGAACATCAAATTTCTTCTTTGCAGCTATGATTTTCAGGCACATCTTGGCTAACATCTTTGCCTATATCGGCTCCCTTTTGTTTCTGACATCTAAAAATGATCCTTTCCATGTCCCACTTATGGCAAAGTGGTCAATCTGATTCTGCGTCCTGTGATCGGGCGATACCCATGAGATTTTATAACATTTTCGATGTGGGAACACCGTTCCTCGTATAGTCAACTCATTGCTCGCACAGAACACCTTAAAAGTCCTCCATTTTCATTCTCCTCTCCAATTCCATGTCTCCACATTATATTTTCTATCCCAATGTTTTCTGTGACCACTTTTGCATTTAGTTCTCCCATAACAATGACAATATCTCGATTCACCCCACTCAATGTTGCCTGCAACTCTGTATAGAAGTAATTTTTTGGTGTCCAAGTCCGCTTGTTCAGTTGGGGCATAACATTGGCTGATAGTTACATTTCGCATCCGTCCGCTGTTATGATTCTGTCAGATATTGGTCTCCATTCCAGCAGACTCTTCTTTGCCATTGTATTTAGAATTAGGCCCACACCATTCACATGGTCATCCTCGGCATTTGGTTTGCCTGAATACAGAAAAGTCAGACCCTCTGATAGTCTATTTTCTCCAAATTAATTTCAGCGTGCCTCGCTCATTCCCATTATGTCTAGTTTATAGTTGATACATTCTGTTACAGCTTGATGTAACTTTCCACTCTCGTTAAGTGTCCGTACATTCCAAAATCCAATCATCGTGGTCCATTTCAATCCAAAGGTTGTCAACTTGTAGTCCGTCCGGCTTTTTCTTCGTAAAGTTTTTTAACAATATATTTTAAGAAACTCAGGTTGTTAGCCCACAGTCCCCGAGTGACACCTTTCGGCCTAAGCACATGCCATTATAGCTAGATGTCCTGCTATGTCTCTTGCAAATTCTTTACAGGGGGAGAGTTGAGACTGGTCTCCCTAACCCTCCTCCTTTCTTCGGGCTTGGGACCGGCAATGACATCCATGGAGCTACTCAATCAGCCCCATGGTTGCCACAGGCGGAGTGATGATGATGTTACAAAAACCCAGTCCCCAAACCAGGGCAATTACCCGTAAAAAACTACCCACTGCCATGCTGAGAATCGAACCCAGCATGCCAGAACCACAACTGTAATATATCACAGTAAGTAACAGCTTGGGAATGTTGAAGGATACACAATATTTACATAAGGCTCGCTGAGAAACTAGGGCAATTAGTATGAGGATCTCGGGTTGAATACCACAGAGCAAAGAGTCCCGCTATCCTAACAATAAACAAAGTCATCAACTTCTCGGAGATCGAAAAGTTGTGCACGCAAGAAATTCATTCTCCCCAGCATAACAAGCAGTCTGCATTCATTACTGGCTCTAGCCAGGCAATCAACAATGTTTTTCTTCCACCAACCGAATTAATACATTGGCTTTCTTCATTAAGTCTTGGTGTCTTTTTACCCTTTTCAGACGGGCTTGTATGGCGAATGGGATAAAGTATAACTTGTTTCTATTTTTCTTTTACACCTATAATGTCGAGTGACTGACCTGTTTACGGAAGGGAGGAAATGTGGTGAAAGAGAATGGATTAGAGGTTAAATACTGTATTGTGTAAACAGTGTGTTGTTTAATTATCACGACGGTCAAACGCTATGAAATATGGAAATTGCAATGTCGTGAATATATGAGCAGCTAGCATGCAAACAGTGTTTTCCACCACCATTAATATTGGTATAGGAAACAACTTTCTGACTCTGGTAGTTAAACAGAAATAATAACCGTTTAAAGTTAAATTTATTCTTAGAAAATATCAAATAATTTATGTTTTTTATATTAACTCATTGAGGTTAAAGTTAAAGTGGCGCTAACTTAGGATTCCGTTGAATCATACAATTTTCTCTTTTCTGATGTTTAGCGTTCTCTGCATATTAAAATATCATAGGAAGTTAGTTTCGAGCTGAAATGTTAATCTATTTCCGAGATAAAGGTTTTTGAAATTTGTCAACTTTAGCAAACATCTACCAAATCTTTATTCAGACATTTCTTTGACAGCCATTATTCTTAAAACGTTTATTTTCTTTTATGCAAATAAGGTTCATTTTCTCAGAAATTAGAGCCTCCGTGGCTTAGGCGGCAGCAAGCCGGCCTCTCACAGCTGGGTCCGTGGTTCAAATGCCGGTCACTCCATGTGAGATTTGTGCTGGACAAATTGGAGGCAAACGGGTTTTTCTCTGGGTACTCCGGTTTTCCCTGTCACAAATTTCATTCCAGCAACGCTCTCCACTGTCTTATCATTTCTTCTGTCATTCATTTAATCCTTGCTCCAGAGGAGTACGACAGGCATCGGCAGTCTGCACAGTTCATATCCTCGCCGCTAGATGGGAGTAGGTAATATAAGCCGAAGCTGGGGCAGGGGCTAATGGGCAAGATGGCCGCCGCGCGCAATCACTCTATGTTATTCTTATGGAGGGGTCAGTCAGAGCTGGGGCAGGGGCTAATGGGCAAGATGGCCACCATGTCCTGAGACCATGAATGATGTCACAGGGGGAGTTCGGCCGTGTAGTTGCTAAATGGAATATTTATTATTATTATTATTATTATTAGGTAATTAATAATTGATCATGTATAATCAAGACCAGCCTTATATTGTCAACCACTTAGTGTAGTGACTAGCATTCTTGGAGGTCATTCCTGAGGTTCGAATCCCGGCTCTGCCAAGAAATTTAATTTCTGGTCTCAGGAGTGGAACGGAGTACACTCAGCCTTGTGAGGCAAAACTGACAGGAGCTGGCTTTTAATTCATACCTCAACAATTCTGCCTAACCCAACTTCACCTAACCTAACCTAACCTATCCTAACCTAACTTCAAAGTCAAAGCAAATATGAGAGCAAATGTGAGAGCACACATAATAAACTAAGTTATAACCTAACCTAACTTCACCTAACCTAACCTCACCTAACCTATCCTAACCTAACCTAACGTAACCTACCTAATTTAAAATTGCAAGCGAAATAAATTAGCAAAAAGTATGAGAAAAAAGTGAGAGCAAATGTAAGAGCACAAATAATAAACTTTGTTATAACCTAACCACACCTAACCTAACCTAACCTAACCTAACATAACCTAACTTCAAAGTGAGAGCAAAAATGTAAGAGCAAATGTGAGAGCACACATAATAAACTAAGTTATAACCTAACCTAACTTCACTTAACCTAACCTCACCTAACCTATCCTAACCTAACCTAACGTAACCTTCCTAATTTAAAATTGCAAGCGAAAAAAATTAGCAAAAAGTATGAGAAAAAAGTGAGAGCAAATGTAAGAGCACAAATAATAAACTTAGTTATAACCTAACCACACCTAACCTAACCTAACCTAACATAACCAAACTTCAAAGTGAGAGCAAAAATGTAAGAGCAAATAAGAGAGCACAAATAATAAACTTAGTTATAACCTAACCTAACCTAACCCACAGAAACCTCATTTAAAGATTTTAGATTTTATATTTTAACATTTTAGTTTTTTTTTTTTTTTCATTTTACATTTTTTAGATTTTACATTTTACATTTTTGATTTTTTTGTATTTTAGATGTTATTTTTTTTTTAGATTTTACATTTTAAATTTAAGATTTTTTGATTTTAGATTTTACATTTTACATTTTCCGAAAAGAGTAAACTACAAGGCTACATACCTAACGTCACCAAACCTAACTTTACCAAACCTAACTTAAGCTAATCCAAAGGCTAATGCACACACACAAAGTATATAAAGGCACATGCAACTATCCTTATGCCAGTGTTATAGGCTACTGTACAACATGATCACTACCCCAACCGGTTTTTTTTTTCATTTTGTTGTTTACACATTTGTCAATTTTCCAATTTCCCATTTTTAGTTTTTTTTAATGTCAGTTTAAAGTTTTTTAATTTCATAATATGGAAACATGGAATTTGCATTTTGTTGTTTACATATTTGTCAATTTTCCAATTTCCCATTATCAGTATTTTCAAAATGTCAGTTGTTAGTTGTTCAATTTCATAAGATGGAAACATGGATTTTTGCTTTTTGTTGTTTACACATTTATCAATTTCAAAATATTCCATTTACAGTTTTTAAAATGTCAGTTTAAAGTTTTTCAATTTCATGATATAGAAACATGGACCTTTTAATTTGTTGTTTACACATTTGTCAATTTACCAAATTCCCATTTACAGTTTTTAAAATTTCAGTTTAATGTTTTTTCTATTTTATTATTATGGAAACATGGATTTTCCAATTTGTGTTTTACATGTTCATTTTGCATTAGGAGTGGGGAGAGGCGGGTAGTAATTAGAAATGTACAAGCAGTGGCCATAAAATATTTTTATTTTAAATACATGTACATTATTTACACATAATACATTTTTATATATATATTCTTTTTTATTTTGTTTTCTATTTCATTTATTTTTGATTATGAATACTATTTTTTATTTTTGTTTTTTACTTTTGTAGTGCTATTGTTTTATTTCCTAAATTGTTTTGTTTTATGTATTTGCTAGTTGCAGGCAGAAGATTTTGATATTCATAACTTAACTCTTTAAGCATGGTCAATGATTGAGTAATGACCATAGGCATGTGTACCTATACCATCAGCATCAATCACTCTTTTATCATCACCAGGACACAAAGCAATTT
This sequence comes from Meconema thalassinum, assembly GCA_946902985.2. Lineage (NCBI taxonomy): Eukaryota > Metazoa > Arthropoda > Insecta > Orthoptera > Tettigoniidae > Meconema > Meconema thalassinum. The sequence goes on along the minus strand of OX336391.1, from coordinate 285,575,613 downwards.
TGTTTAGTCTTATAGATGATATGTCATGTTGTTTAGAAGCGATAATGTTCATGGGTATTCTTTTTACATTGTTTTTCATGACACAATCCTTATAATCTTGAAAGCTTACACAATTTTTGTCAACACCTCTGCTAATACCTTTAATCTTTTTGATTTCTTTACCATTTATGTCTAAAGCGTACATTTTAGCTCTAAGTCCAACAAATGCTTTTATAATTTGTCCACAAGCCTCGTCTTTAAATTTCCCCAACGTTTTCTTGTTTGATGTAGAGTAACATATGTGATTAGTAGGATAATCTGATGTGTCCAGGTGTTCTAGGAAATCCAACTTGTCTTGATATACATCTTGGGTGTTAACCAAATAAATGAACGAGTCGGTATCCATATACATGAGTTTAAGATTGTTCATTCCATAATAGGGTAGCAGGACATCATAGTGGTGGGAATACATGAGAGTTTTTGAAATATCCAGTATACACATTCCAATATATATAGGCTTATTGAATACAATGTTACGTTTAGCCATGTGGAAAGCAGCTAGGTTAGGACCATAAATAGTTCTGTCAATAAATGTCGGCTTTGCTATTAGCTTTTCTACCTTTTTGCTGTCAGTCACAAGACGTATGTCTATTCTTTTACGGATATTTTCCATTGTTTTTCCAAAAATGGCATTGTTGAATAATTTGTACAGATTTTTCTCAAACTCATTTTTGGCTTGTTTTCGAAGGTTGTTATTAAAATCAACGTATGCCTTTAACCAAGGTCTTTGCTTAAACTTTAACACACGATGAATTTTTATCAATTTTATTCCATGATCTAAAGCCTGTTTTAATGCCATGTAGTGAACAACATATCGCCTTCGATTTCCAAGATGAGGAATTAGTTTTTTCAGAGACGAATCCTTAGGTTGTGTACACTCTGGTAGGAAAGGTAAATCGTTGTGTAGATCATGAAAGTCAGATGGGTAATCAACATCAACGTCTAGAATGTATCCCACAGGATCGTCTTTCTTCAGTTTTTCTAGATCAACGGTATCTGGAGAAACCCACTGAAATCCGCCATAAGGGAGAGAGTGACACATAGCCCATCCGTAATTGGTTGTTGGCATCATCATAGGTAATAAACTGTGATGGTTTCTCAGAATCATAGGTTTCCATGTATTTATTGTTAGCTTCAGCATACCGATGAGACACCTGGCATATGCCTCCACTTATTCCAGACTCGATTAAAAGAATCTGATCGTAATCCTGTAGCAATTCCAGTTCAATGCCTGTGTAAAGGAGCATTGCCTCGAAACTTAAACCAGGCGAAGTGAAAAAGTGTGCAGCATCCACTCGGTGTGTTTCTAGTGTTTTGTTTCTAAACGTTTCAAAGCTGTCTGCAAGAAGGAGTACATCTGAAGTTAGGTAGAGGTCACTATATTCCCCTAGAGTTTTAATGTTGAACTGATTCCACACATTTTTAGCATGTTCATAGTCTTCTTGACTAACATCTTCTTGACTTAATTTGTTAAAGAATACCTCTTTTGGAGGTAAACACGTTTCACTTAACTTTTCCCATGAGTCAATGTAGTCATAAAAAATACCCCTTTACGAGTCATGAGCATTGCATTTTCTTTTCCAAAGTACTTGTCTGTTTCAGGGTATAATGTTAAGTTGGAAACTAAGTTTTCCAAACTACTTGGCATTAACCGAAACGTGTCCACAAATCTAAGCTTAACATTTCCAACATATTTGGTGAAAGAGATGTACTTTTCTTTGGAGTTAGGGATAACGTCCACTCTTTCAGTAGTACACCCCAATTGCTTTACAATGAAATTTGCGTCGTAGCCACTCATATTATGTAGAAATACAGGAACGGGGTTACGTGTTTTACACCTCAAATTACAGTTATTGTGAGCACTTCCACGGTATTCCCCTGTAATATGACAATGGTCTCGAACTTTCCAGTCCTCTTTGGTAAATGGTTTATGACACAAATAACAGGTTTCAGAAGATTGGAACTCTGCTTTTTGATGCTCAGTTAAAGCTTTTGGAACATTTAAGCTGTAAAGACGATCAATTTCATTTGCTATTGAGATCAAACAGTCCATAAACTTTTCTGCAGCGTCAGGTCCACGATAAATAATAGGTTGGCTCGGAAGGTTTGTCTTTATGTGTTCCACAGCTGGTGAGGGTTTAACATATATACCAAAGCTCATAGGAACATGACTCTGGTATGGCACTGTATAACTTGCCTCAGGATTAGGTAGACATGTTTGTTAGGGTAACAGTATACTTTCAAAATCTGCATAGATAACGTAAGGTATTCTAAGCATTTTTTCCACATTTACGAATTTCACAATTGGGTTTTTAATAGGCATTTCAACCCTAGCAATGTCATGCTGGACACACAAAGCTCTATGTTCTTTCAATTTTTTCATTCCTTGTTGCCCATATTGATTATCAAAGTGAGTAAAACACCGTTTACACGTATATATCTTATGTCCATGGCGGGTAATCTGATGTCCTACTAGTTTATCAAAATCTTTGATAAAGACGTAGTGGTTCTGGCCGGATGAAGAACTTAGCAAAAGGAGGTCGCGATGGTCTTGCAGCTCTTGATCCACAACCTTTAGAGGGAACAATTTGTTGTCTTGTTCCAATCCAAATACATTAATGGATATATCGTTGGCTTTTTCAAATTTGGGAATGTCAGCTAGCGATGTAGGAAATGATATTACTGAAAAATCATACTTGTTTTCCAGATCCTTGTATTTACTAACGCGTTTAGCATCAGTTTTAACCAGTTTTGATAAAATGGCATTCATAAAACACCTCTCGTCCTTAAAGTTTTGAGGATTAATGCAGGCTTTTCTTGCTTGTATAGCTGCTGGTAATGGAATATATGTGCTGCCACGCAAGGGATTGTACTTATTTATTTTCAATCGTACTCCTTCCACTGCTAACAAAGCCCAATTACTGCCTTTTAGCTCAGATTATTCCATTTCCGTAGTTAACTTTGTAAATTGTGTTTTCAAGAAACTACTCAAGTCTGTTTCCAAAAATAGGGACTGATTTCGTGTTTTAAAAGCACGATCTGTAATTTCATTGGTAGATGTATGAATGAATCTACATTCAGCCACTAGATTAACTTTGATCGACTTGTGCATTGCTAGTTCTTTCTGCATAGCTTGTATTATTTGCTGTTTGGACTCTTTAAGGTATGAATTTAAATCCCTACACGTATCACAACGTATGAAATAGGATTTAAGACCACCTTCAAAAGATGTCTCATATTCAATAAGTCCATTTTGGTCAGGGACCAATGACAGTAGGTAATGTTTTGTAGGCTCTGCTTTTTGTCTTTTAGCTGCCGACACAACATTACAACATTCTTCATGCCGACGTCCGTTGTACACATTGTTGAATGTACTACCACAGGTCTTGCACTCATGGAATTCACCACACGATACTTCATGTCGCTTCCTATGATAGTCTCGAAGAAAAGTCTTCCCACACTCTTTACACATATAGCTAGGAATGGGTTCTTCCATTATGAATGTTGATTTCTGCAAACAGCTGCTTACTGCGTATCACAGGGCTAGAGGTTAGTCAGTGAGACGGTCTTTCACAATGTGAACACCGTGAGAGGTAGTAGTCAACTGGTGATATTCTTGTTAAGGGTCCTCTAATATACCCCTAGTCTAGACCAACAGCTCTTTACAGTGTATGACAAGACTGTAGACTGGACAGTGAGACGGTCTTTCACGATGTGAACACTGTAACAAGTAGTAGTCAACTGATTATATACTTGCTAAGGGTTATCTAATATACAATAGTCAAGACCAACAGCTACTTACTGTGTAGTACAAGGCTGTACAATAGTTGTTTTGACAGTCTTTCACGAAGTGGTCACTGTGAGTGGTGGTAGTCAACTGATGATATTCTTGTTAAGGGTCCTCTAATGTACCCCTGGTTAAGGGTAACAGCTGCTCACTGCTTATGACAAGGCTAAAGACTGGTTGCTTCAACGGTCTTTCACAATGTAAACACTGCGACAGGTAGTAGTCAACTGAAAATATTCTTATAGCCTACTCAAGGTTATCAGGTACTTACTGCATATCAAAAGGCTGTACACTCATGTGTTAGACAGTCTTTTTTTTTTTTTTGCTAAAGGACCCTCTATATTCCCTACACAAGGCTATACATGTTAGTTCTAAACACTTAGTGGTTAATTGTATAATACATTTTTGTACAAAGCATATACTAGCACGTTTTCACTCGGTAAAACTTTACCAAATAGTCAAATGCGACACGCAAAGTATGTTGCCGCTATCTAGCGGTGACTATGAGAACTACTTGACCGACCAGCATGCTACCTAGCGCTCCATTTCAACACTCGCTCACTGAACGACCAGCATGCTATCTAGCGGTCGATAGCAATACTCCTCAACTACCAGCCTGCTATCTATCGGTCAATATGACAACTCACTCAACTACCAACATGCTACATGGCTTTTTGGTCAGTTTTTTGTTGGCTTTTTTTGTTGGCTTTTGTTGGCTTTTGTGGGCTTTTGTTGGCTTTTTTGTTGGCTTTTGTTGGCTTTTGTATTAGCTCTTTCATATTTGCTCTTGCTTGTGGGTGGCTTATTATTTGGTCTTGGAAAGTATGTCAGTCCTTTTTTATGGCTGCAAAATGCTTACAGCCATGTTTGTAAGCAGCAACAACAACAACAACACACAAAATTCCAAAAAATCCAAAGTACTCTAAGGTTTATCAATGACTCTCAACTCTTACACTTACCTCTATCCCATGCATAGTCAAAAAATTTGTGTATTTTTCAAATTTTTCAAAAAATATTTGGAAAGTAGGCTATGTCATTAATCTAAAAATCCTGAAAAGACATATGTTAACTCCAACACCTACCTCTATACCACTCTCAGTCCAAAAATATTGTATTTTTCAAATTTTCCAAAACATATTTCCGAAATGGGTTATATTTCCAAAATTAAAAAGTTTACAAAAACATTTGTTTGACATAAACGAATGGCCTTTGTCCCCTCTACCGTCGTACCAAGTCCCAGGTCTCTAAGACAACAAACATAAAAATTTGAAAATGGGCTTATATTTCCAAAATTAGGAATTTTACAAAAACGTTTGTCTGACATAAATCAGTGGTCTTTACACCCTCTACCTGTAAACCAAGTCTCAGGTCTCTAGAACAACAAAAATAAAATTTTGATAATAGGCTATATTTACAAAATTAGAAATTTTACAAAAACGTTTGTCTGACGTAAATCAATGGTCTTTACCCCCTCTATTCCAACACCAAGTCTCAGGTCTCTAGGTCAACAAAAATAAAATTTAAAAAAATGGGCAATATTTAGAAAATTAGGATTTCTACAAAAAAGGTTTGTTTAACATAAATGAAAGATCCCTACGCCCTCTACCGGTAAACCAAGTTTCAGGTCTGTATGACTAAAATGAAAAAAGTTCAATTGGGAAAGTAGGCGATTTTTCATAAAACCAAACATTCTAAAAAGTGTTCTATGGGCTTAAAATAATGACCCCTATGTCCTATATTTTTTTATAATAAAACGTTTTTATTTTTAACATTTTTTTGAAAAAAGTTCAATTTTGAAATTTTTATATTTTGGAATCTAAAGAGTTCACTAAAAAATGTTGTTTGACATAAATGAATGGCCCTGACGCCATCTACCACCAAAATAAATTTCAAGTCTCTAGGACAAAAAATAACAGTAGTGGAGTAAGGCGGTTTCCAACTCACTCCAGAACCCACTTCTTACCACTGCTAAGCACTACTAAGCAGAAGCTTTGTGTCCTGGTGATGATAAAAGAGTGATTGATGCTGATAGTATAGGTACACATGCCTATGGTCTTTACTCAATCATTGACCATGCTTAAAGAGTTAAGTTATGAATATCAAAATCTTCTGCCTGCAACTAGCAAATACATTAAAAAAAACAATTTAGGAAATAAAACAATAGCACTACAAAAGTAAAAAAACAAAAATAAAAAATAGTATTCATAATCAAAAATAAATAAAATAGAAAACAAAATAAAAAAGAATATATATATAAAAATGTATTATGTGTAAATAATGTACATGTATTTAAAATAAAAATATTTTATGGCCACTGCTTGTACATTTCTAATTACTACCCGCCTCTCCCCACTCCTAATGCAAAATGAACATGTAAAACACAAATTGGAAAATCCATGTTTCCATAATAATAAAATAGAAAAAACATTAAACTGAAATTTTAAAAACTGTAAATGGGAATTTGGTAAATTGACAAATGTGTAAACAACAAATTAAAAGATCCATGTTTCTATATCATGAAATTGAAAAACTTTAAACTGACATTTTAAAAACTGTAAATGGAATATTTTGAAATTGATAAATGTGTAAACAACAAAAAGCAAAAATCCATGTTTCCATATTATGAAATTGAACAACTAACAACTGACATTTTGAAAATACTGATAATGGGAAATTGGAAAATTGACAAATATGTAAACAACAAAATGCAAATTCCATGTTTCCATATTATGAAATTAAAAAACTTTAAACTGACATTAAAAAAAACTAAAAATGGGAAATTGGAAAATTGACAAATGTGTAAACAACAAAATGAAAAAAAAACGGTTGGGGTAGTGATCATGTTGTACAGTAGCCTATAACACTGGCATAAGGATAGTTGCATGTGCCCTTATATACTTTGTGTGTGTGCATTAGCCTTTGGATTAGCTTAAGATAGGTTTGGTAAAGTTAGGTTTGGTGACGTTAGGTATGTAGCCTTGCAGTTTACTCTTTTTGGAAAATGTAAAATGTAAAATCTAAAATCAAAAAATCTTAAATTTAAAATGTAAAATCTAAAAAATGTAAAATGAAAAAAAAATCTAAAATCAAAAATGTTAAAATATAAAATCTAAAATCTTTAAATGAGGTTTCTGTGGGTTAGGTTAGGTTAGGTTATAACTAAGTTTATTATTTGTGCTCTCTTATTTGCTCTTACATTTTTGCTCTCACTTTGAAGTTTGGTTATGTTAGGTTAGGTTAGGTTAGGTGTGGTTAGGTTATAACTAAGTTTATTATTTGTGCCCTTACATTTGCTCTCACTTTTTTCTCATACTTTTTGCTAATTTTTTTCGCTTGCAATTTTAAATTAGGAAGGTTACGTTAGGTTAGGTTAGGATAGGTTAGGTGAGGTTAGGTTAAGTGAAGTTAGGTTAGGTTATAACTTAGTTTATTATGTGTGCTCTCACATTTGCTCTTACATTTTTGCTCTCACTTTGAAGTTAGGTTATGTTAGGTTAGGTTAGGTTAGGTGTGGTTAGGTTATAACTAAGTTTATTATTTGTGCTCTCTTATTTGCTCTTACATTTTTGCTCTCACTTTGAAGTTTGGTTATGTTAGGTTAGGTTAGGTTAGGTGTGGTTAGGTTATAACAAAGTTTATTATTTGTGCTCTTACATTTGCTCTCACTTTTTTCTCATACTTTTTGCTAATTTTTTTCGCTTGCAATTTTAAATTAAGTAGGTTACGTTAGGTTAGGTTAGGATAGGTTAGGTGAGGTTAGGTTAGGTGAAGTTAGGTTAGGTTATAACTTAGTTTATTATGTGTGCTCTCACATTTGCTCTTATATTTTTGCTCTCACTTTGAAGTTAGGTTATGTTAGGTTAGGTTAGGTTAGGTTAGGTGTGGTTAGGTTATAACAAAGTTTATTATTTGTGCTCTTACATTTGCTCTCACTTTTTTCTCATACTTTTTGCTAATTTTTTCGCTTGCAATTTTAAATTAGGTAGGTTACGTTAGGTTAGGTTAGGATAGGTTAGGTGAGGTTAGGTTAGGTGAAGTTAGGTTAGGTTATAACTTAGTTTATTATGTGTGCTCTCACATTTGCTCTCATATTTGCTTTGACTTTGAAGTTAGGTTAGGATAGGTTAGGTTAGGTTAGGTTAGGTTAGGTGAAGTTGGGTTAGGCAGAATTGTTGAGGTATGAATCAAAAGCCAGCTCCTGTCAGTTTTGCCTCACAAGGCTGAGTGTACTCCGTTCCACTCCTGAGACCAGAAATTAAATTTCTTGGCAGAGCCGGGATTCGAACTTCAGGAATGACCTCCAAGAATGCTAGTCACTACACTAAGTGGTTGACAATATAAGGCTGGTCTTGATTATACATGATCAATTAATAATTACCTAATAATAATAATAATAATAATAATAATAATAATAAATATTCCATTTAGCAACTACACGGCCGAACTCCCCCTGTGACATCATTCATGGTCTCAGGACATGGCGGCCATCTTGCCCATTAGCCCCTGCCCCAGCTCTGACTGACCCCTCCATAAGAATAACATAGAGTGATTGCGCGCGGCGGCCATCTTGCCCATTAGCCCCTGCCCCAGCTTCGGCTTATATTACCTACTGATGGGGGCTCCATTCATTCCATTTCCTAACCCGGTCGGTCGACTGGAAGCAGGCTGAGGATTTTTCATCTCAGAAATTACTATATCTTTGTGTGCATATGTGATTTAATCTGACGTAGAGCAATTATGAGAGTAGTTGTGTAAATTCAGTAAAAATCCAATGCTTCAAAACGTATTAAATTTATCAAAGAAAAAATTACAAATAAAACGTTTGAAGCAATAGTATCAAGATTGTAGTTTGGATTGCAAACCATGAAATCTTCGTCAACTTGAATAGTCAGGTCATAAATGTACAGCAAAATGGCGGACGAGATTAATGTGCGACTCGAAAATGCTCTGAAGAGTTTAGGCATTATCGCGGAAGCAGGAGATTATCTCAGAAAGGAGATGAAAGAAGACATTCAACATGCGGTTAGTGTCATCAGAACATGTTTTATAGACATAAAAACCGTTCTAAACGGTAAGAAAACTGCCAATGAATCTCATCAAAATGAGGTTATGGGAAGCCAAGCAGACGACACACAAAGAGATCCTCTACAGGCCAAGTGGTGCCATCTGTCAATTCCTCGCAGAAACATGATAGCGACAGTCAAAACCATTGCCGCCTAATGTCATCTGACTCGATGCAGATGGCTTTGCCTGCGCAACACAAAAATATAGTTGGCGAAAACAACGACATAGCGGACATCAAGAGAAGCATGCAATATGTCATGGATTTTCTATCAAATGAGTTAAGTGTAGTCATCGAGGAGAAAGTCAATCAAAGTTTGAATCGAAATATGGAGAGAAAAATAGGTACAACCACAACGCCCAATTTAAACGATACGACCAGCGATATGAACAACGGTGGAAATCATAACTATAACGCCCAAAGAGGTACACAATGTACCACGGCATACGTACGAAAGAGCAAACGAAATGCCAATCAAAAAAAATTAATCGTTGGGACGGGAATAGATGAAAACAATGATCTTGAACCAGCTGAACAAAGAGCTTGGCTACATCTAAGCAACCTAAAGACTAACAAAACTACAGAAAATGTAAGAAATTATCTAGGAAGAAAAGGAATCGAAGGTATCATTGAATGTGAAGAACTTCGTACTCTAGGAGATAGAAAGGCTTTTAAAGTAGGATTTCCGTTCCGTTTCCTCGATGATGCGGAAAAACCAGATTTTTGGCCCAAAGGAGTGAGAGTACGAAGATTTCGTTTTCGGAGACCACGCTACATCGAAGGAGGAGAACTAAACTAAACAATCAAATATCCTCCTATGGAATATCGAAGGCTTACGAAATGCGATACCATTCATACCAATAGATACTCTAACAAAATATTGTTTTAGATCCCTTAGTTGGGGGTAGTTAGATCTAAAACGGATGTGTTAATGTACTAATTTATAAGGTGATGCCTAGGAGGGGGTAGCTTCCCGTAGCTGGGTAAGCTGACCAGTGTAGAGTGTTGTTTAGTGTTAGGATGCTAGGGGGTGCTCTTATAAAGACGTAAGTGTATTTCAGGGGAAGAACCTCTGTGTACAGGTTAATGTACTAGCCTCTCAGCTGGTTGGAGAGAGTTATATAACCGACGTGCGTGCGTCAGCTATGTTGGTGGCACGCTGCTCAGGCAGTCGGGCCGCTGCGGGAAGTACAATGAAGCTTGAGCTAGCAACTAATTGGCTACTATTGTCACGGTGAGTCGTGACGGGAAACAGGAAGGGCGTTAGGGCGTAAAGAGGCGTGTAATTAATAAGAGAAGTGTAGTGTACTGACCAAGTATTTATTGGTCAGTGAATATGAAATTGTAAGTCCCTTTTAGGGGAATGTAATAAATGTTATAAGTTTAAGTGTACAAGTTTGTGGGGTAGGTTACAAAATATAGGATCTCTGAACACTTCACTGATGCTCACCTGGTGATAGCAGCTTGCAGCAGAGCCTTCGGCGACACACGGTATGACAGATAATAGAGAGCGAGTGTCCTCCTTAAGGCCTTCCTCTTTATAGGTTTTGCTGTTGTACTGTCAGCATTCCATTGGCATAGCTGCCCCAGTTAGTTATAGTGTAGATGTTTATGGTGTGATGCAAGTGTTTGGCAAGCCTTCCAAGTTGATCGGCGGCCCTTGCTGTATAAAAGATAGTGTTCTGGACTTATGAGATTTGCCAGTTAGGGGTGGTTTTAATAGATGATGGAGGGTGGCTTCCAGGGGGTGCAGCCCCCTGGGGGCCTGTACAAGCCTCTTCCTCTGTTTAGTTCGCGTCCCCGCGAACGGGAACGGAACGTGGAGTTGGGGTGTCGATGTAGTAGGTCGTAGTGGAATCTTTCTTGTATCTGATCTTCGTTTTTTCTGTTCCGTGTTGAGGTAGTGATGTCGTGTTGATGTATCGATGTCGTGTAGGTGTGAGATCAGCTCGTGTTCAGAGGGGTGGGTTTTGGGATATACATATACATTTGACATTTTAAAACGGTGCATGAGAGAAAAAAATTGGCATTTGCAATATATAAAAAGTTCCCAAAAAATACATGGTTTTAAACATTATGTAATATATTGTTATGCAGGGAGGAAAAATCCCAGGGCTGGACGGGTGATTCTGCCGTCCGCCTCTGTCTTGGGGAAAAAATTGCTCCCTGCCATGTGAAAGATGGAAGAAGTAGAAAAAATAGGTGTTCCAGGGTATAAGTTAAAGGAAATATTTAAAATATGTTTATTGAGTTGGGATAAAACGGAACACCTTTACAAATTGGGACGTTAGAAGAAAGAAAATGAAAGAAACAAATCATAATCATCGTGTACATGTGTGTGTGACAAAAATATGTGTGTTCACAATGTGTGGCATCATAATTTTGTGTATAGTGCCTTTGAACAATATTACCGTATTTTGTATTACATTATATTACATTATATACTTATATTTATCTATCTTACTTATTAATTATGCTGTACTTAGACGGCCGTGTCTATTGTAACTTGCGTGCACGCGACCCTTGGTACTTATGTGCCGTCCCACGGCTAATCCTGTCCGGCCGTTTCCCGGTGTAGTTTAGTGGTCGTGCCGCTGTTATATACCCCTACTTTGTGAATCATTCTCTGTGGGCGAATGCTTTCACACTTGACAGTGAGAGTCGCCACCACAGATCGGTTGCGCCCTCATTGCCGTATGTTGCGTCGCATCTTTGACGCTTGATGTTCTTTGTTTATGTTGATCTGTCAGCAAGCCTGATACCCCACAGGTATCAACCCTGCTGTTTAGATTTCTGGAGTGTAGCTGTAAAAAAATGGAGGTGTATGTGTTGGGTTGTGTGAGGATGAATACAAATTAGAAATACAGATTAGTGCGTAAAGGTGGTACACAATAGTATCATGGCACAAATAACGTGCTGCTGCTGTATGGCAGTGAAATCATTGTCACCAGTGCCATATTCCTGGTGACGATGCCTGAAAAATGGAGAGGTTAAAAAAACATATGAATATTACATATTCTTTAGGTCGGCTCCTGTGTCAGTTTGTTCACTGGTTGAAGCTCTTTTCCCCTGAAAAAAATAGCATGATTAGTGTTAACCTGTGGCCATTATTAATGTCATGTTCTCTTTACACATGATTGTTTTACTTGATGTGTGATCGGGCTTACCCTACACGGTGCCGTAATGTTTATTCTTGCTCTCAAAGTGTTTATATTAGTCTTAGTTAACCTAGTTAATCTAACTTAATGTATTATCGGGCTTACCCTGATGACGGGTTTGTCAGTCATCAGGTGCCGACATATTCTACCTTAGTCTATTGTTAACCTACTGTGTTATCGGGCTTACCCTGATGACGGGTTTGTCGGTCATCAGGTGCCGAGATATTCTACCTTAATTATGGTAAGTAAAAATGTGTGCTATTTATAAGCCGAAAGGTTGACCTTACTTTATTGCCGAAATATGCTGTGCTATTATTTAGCAACAGCGGTTAGTAAATTTGCTTAATCCTAAGTTGCGTGTCAAAATGCAACTGTCTTACGTGCTAAAATTTTGACCAGAGCGATCGCCCGGGGCAGTTTTACCTCCCGAGATCACCACCCGCACGTATCCTAGAAACACCGGCTGTCTCTAGAATCGCTGGATTCCGCTCCCTTAATACTAGTTGTCGACGCTTATGCTAATGATTATTAACTAGTATTAATATAGTCGTAGGCGGCTTACGGTGTCACTAAGCAAACCGCCTCGCCCGCTGTATTTGCCTGCTATTTGCCGTTGCCTTTGCATATGTTGTCGTTGTTGGGTCTGCCCACTTTGACCCCTGTGAGTTGCTCGCGATGCTCCTCGTTTAATGCCCTTGGCTGCCCGATGCGTCACCATTTATGTGGGCATTGGACATCGTCCAATGGCATTATATCATCTTCGCCCTTATTGGCAGTAATAGTATCTTCTTCGCCCTTATTGGGAGTAATATTATTCTCTTCGCCCTTATTGGCAGTAGTAGTATTCTCTTCGCCCTTTTTGGCAACAATAATTCTTCACTCCTGCGAGCGAAGTCTAGCTCCCCGCCCTGGAAGTTCTACTTATTTATATTTAACTGCAAGTCTAGTCCTAGTTTGGTCGTCCCTAGGGTCGACTCCTGAGTCCGACGTGGAGCTGGATATTTCTCCCACCATCCTCAGAAAGTCTCCCCTGCAGGTCTTGGCTTCGACGACCGTGGCACATAGTGGGTGTAACATCTCTTCGTCCTAGGGGCAGGCTAGGCACACCTAGGATTCCGAAGTTTGCCCGTGCCAGGCCATGAATGCCTCAATCTCACGTAGTTCGTCTTTTTGGTCTAGTCGTTAAGTTAACTAGGGTAAGGCTCATCATCGCCTTACCCGCTCTGCTCCAGTGTGGTGCCTCTGGCCTTCTGCTTATGTCGTTATCACCAATCAGCTTGTTATCAGATTCCTCTTTATGTAAAAAAAATATAAGTGTACTGTGTAAATACTTTATTGTGTATAACATGTAAAATTTTTCAAGTGTTCTGGGGTTGTAGAAACTTCTAAGTGCATAGACTACTTCAGGTCTACTGTTGCTACGTCGGATTTCCAGCTGTAATGCTCTGTTAACTTTCATAGAGGCGTTAGTAGGGTTTATGGCGTTAGGTTCCCTGTTATTAGGATCCAGGGGGTATTATTCGTTGAATAGGTTTGAAGCCAGGTAGGAGGGGGTTGCGCATCTTTGGGCTTCATGTAAATGGTGGCCTAAAGGCGGTTATGCTACCAGGATGCTTCTACAATGAGTGGACGGGGGTAGGTATTTCCCGGGATTGCAAAAATTTTAACAAAGTGTCATGCAGGTTTAATAATAATAACCCTTGGTATGTGGATGGGATATTTCATGCATGTGTCTGGATATGAGGCGTACCCGCACTCATGTAAGGATAGGTATCGGTCAGTGTAATATTATGTCCCTTTCATGCGGGATTATTTAATAAAAAGAATTGTTAGTATATACATTTGGCCTCATCTCTGACTTAGAGATGCGCATTACGCTTAATTGTCGTTTTTCCGACACACCCCTAATATTCAGGTGTTAGCATTGAGATCCAGGGCGTAGTAAGCCCTCTCTTTAAACGCATGAAGTCTATCAACCCCGATGTAAATTTTGTCATGTAGTTTTATGTGTTTTTATGTGTTTATATGTCTGTGTTGGCTGATGTTGGAAGTGGGAAGGTTATGGAAGGGGAGTATGGTAGTAAAATGGTAGCCTGTGGGTGGTATATTGGTAATCCCGCTGGGATTGCCCACCTATGCTCCTGTCATCCTCCCTTGGTCAATATGTGTTTTCTATTGCTCCTTGGGATAGTACAGTATGGTGACGCTATGACGTCACGGCCTAATCTGGTCTCCCATTTGTAGTGTTAATGTGGCAAGTGGTCGTCGTGTGCCTGGCCATGTTCTGATCGCCTGTAATGATTTTTTAGAAATAAAGTCGAGAAAAGAAGTTATTGGGGGGGGAGGTCTTTTTCCCTCAGAGCCCCTGTCTGTATTCGCCCCTGATTAGTGAGCGCGTGTGTGTGGGACTATGTTCCGCTACATCATGCGGGCGGGAGGCCTGTTATCGGCTAAGTCCTATCGTGTATCGCGTGTCTGAGTGTCAGATGGCTCGTGCAACTTGTCAACATCTTTGTAGATATGTCCCTGTGGCCCTAAGATAAGTCCGGCTTATTATGTCTATACGTTGCTAAATTTCACAACTGTTGTAGCAGTGCTGAAAAATGTATGGCATTATAATTGGTTTGTGTTTGTGATTTCATGGTCACTTCCGATATAACAATAGAGTCTGTCGACAGCAATGTTGCAATGCGGCGGAATCTGCAAGTCAGTATTTTCGTCATGTTGTGCTTTCATTTGTTTGTGTACATGAAGTCTCTGACATTGCGTATGTCGGCTGTCGGAACGTGACTTCTTGCCAGTATGTGAGTGTTGTCACTGGTTGGGATTGCGGGCGGGCCAGTGTGTCAATTCGTCCTATTTTTGCTAGTACTGTTGTGTGGACACTATTCCCTAAGACTTTTGCCTTGCGAAATTTCTATACCTGTGTCTGGGAAATCTATTTCCTATGTCTGGTGTAATCGAAATTTTTGCATGGTGTTTGGCCGGAGGAAATGTGGTGTTACCTGATTATGTATTTGTATGGGCCAATTTCGTTCTAATTGGGAGTCTGTATAGTTGTTTTCCACGGTGTCCGATTTTTATTGGGCATTTGGACCCGTAATTTCATGTAATTCTCTGTGTTCTATGTCTGCGTTGTCTGTTGGTTTTGATCGCCCCTTGTATGTATTTTGATTGTGTTTTTCGTACCAAAAATATCGTTGATTAGTTAGTTTTTGGCACGAGTGTGTTGTGTGGTCGTGAGTTCGGACCCGCCTTGGTTCAAGGTCCTGGTGTTACGATTGTTTTGTACCGTGTATACTATGGCACACGCATCGTGTATTTAAGGCATGCGGATAAAAATACGCCTTGGCGTGAGAAGTTTTTTTTTTAAATTCTCCTCGTAGTGTAATTTGGGGAGTTGTGGGGTTCTGGACTTGGCGTGAATGAATGTGTATTTCCCAGTTCAGCCTGGAGTGCTCTCAGTCTGTCTGTGCCAGCAAAGGTCGCCCACGCCGAGCGTGTTATCGCTGAGTGCGTCAGTATTGAATTACTATGGCGTGTGCACTCACTTGTTACTTGTCTGGCTCTGTTCGTGTTTCCAGCACGTGTATGTCTAACCTGCTTGCTCTCTCTGCTGTTGCGAGTAGGGCTTTCCGCAATGTAAAAGAACTTTTCACTCAATACATTCGTGTCCCCAAGTTTTGTGTTAATGTAGCGTGGGTCGAATATATCCCTATTAATGGTACTAAATGTCGTTATGCACGAGTGTCTCCGGGCCGCTAGTCGCGTGTTTGGTGACTAGGTGTCGGATGTGATTTTATTGTCGTCCGCGTATGAATATCTGTCAGTGTAACTGTCCTTTCTTATTATATCCTCCCATGGGATAATTACCCGACCTTGCACTCCTGGTATTCAGGAGGTTACGGGTTCGAGACCGTCTTTAACCAGGATAATTATTTATGGTGCCATTCAGGCTTGTGTCTTCTGGACAGTTCTGCCAAGTGTTAGGGTCGTATCCCGGTGCGGTCAGCGAGGTCCGAAAGCTATTTCTTGGCCTTCTTTCCACGTCTGCCACTGGGATTACTTCCCTTCCTCTTGACAGTGTTCCCGCCTTTACGTGTGGGTGTGGGAGCTTTGCGTGTATGATATGCCTTCATACAGCGGGCGTGAATAGTGTCTTTAATGAGCTTGCGTCCATGGCGCACGTTAACGATATAGTTTAGGTCAGATACCTTCCTGCAGACTTTGAAGGGACCTGACCAACGTGGCAGGAGGAACTCAGACACATTTTTCTTACGGGCAGAATTGGAGATCATGACCAATTGCCCGGGTGTGTATTCCATGGTCTTCCTATGCCGATCGTACCGTTCTTTTTGTTTCTTCTGCGCCGCGGCTATGTTCTTTCTAGCGTCCATGCGAGCTATCTGCAAGTGCTCAAGCCGGGCGGCATTGTCTGTGTGAGTGTCCTGTGGGATACATATATTGTCAATGGGACTTCTAGGCGTGTATCCGTGCAGTAGGAAGTGTGGAGAGTGTTTTGTAGCCGTTGATATGGAAGTGTTGTAACTAAAAGTGATGGGCTGCAGGTAATCATCCCAGTCTGTCCCTGCGTCCCCTGTGAATTTAGCCAACGCTATTCCAAGTATTTTATTCATACTCTCCGTGAGTCCGTTGGTTTGCGGGGAAAAACTCGTGGTAGTGTATGCCTTAATCCTGAGTATTTCCAAAAACTGTTGGAGCACTCTCGAGGTGAAAATAGTACCTCTGTTGGATAGTAAGGTTTGGAATAGGCCATATCGTGTAACTATGTCAAATAAGAATTCGGCTATGCTGTTCGTGTCTGCTTTGGGAACAGCCTTCGTAATCAAGTATCGGGTGAGATACTCGGTGGCGACCAGTATATATTTGTTGCCTTTCTGAGATGTCGTAATAGGACCTTTAACATCTATTCCGACTCTGTGAAATAGCTCACCTACGGGAATTGGGTTGAGCAGTCCATGAGGCTTGCCAGGCCTTGTTTTGAATCGCTGGCACGTGTGACATGTCTTTACGAAGGTGTCTATGTCGGCCTTCATGTTTACCCAATAATACTTGTCACGGATTCTAAGGTATGTTTTGTGCGTACCTAAATGTGCCCCTGCCAGTGGGCTATTGTGGTGTCCGATCATGATATTCACTTTCAATGACTCCGGAACCGCGATAGGTGCGTTATCGTGCATGGCTGTGGGCTTAAATTTCAGTACCCCGTCTTTGTCTAGGAAAAATCGCCTAGACAGCCGTGCTGTCTTGGAGTCCACGTTATCCAAGTTTTCTAGTGCCATTAGAATCTGTTTCAAGTACGGATCACATTCTTGCTCCTGTTTGATGTTAATCACCGTCAGGGCAAAAGTGGGCATGTCGTCCCAGTCGTGGTCCTTACTGTCATCCGGGGGATCGGCTACCGGCAGCCTAGACAACCTATCTGCGTCTAGGTGTGTAGCGTCTTTCTTGTGTTTGACCACGAAGTTATATTCATACAGGCGGAATATAAACCTGTTGAGCCGCGAATTTGGGTTTTTAAATTTGTCCCAAAAAAGTAAGCTCGCATGGTCAGTCACTACCGTGAACTGGATACCATAGAGGTATACCCTAAAATAGTTCACTCCCCACGAAAATGCCAGCATTTCCCGCTCTGTGGCAGAGTATCTAGTCTCAACGGCCGTTAGTTTCCTGCTAGCGAAAGCAACGGGCCGTATGCGCCCTTCTGCGTCTTCCTACAATAGGGACGCCCCCAGCCCGTACTGGCTGGCATCCACGTGTAAGAAGGTGGGCCTATCACTATGGAAGTGTTGCAATAGTGGTGGTGAGGTCAATAGTTGCTTCAGTGTGTTGAAGGCATCTATGTGTTCCTGTCGAATGCTGAAGGGCGTCTTTTCACGTGTGAGTTCGGTTAAGGGGTGGGCGATGTGCGCAAACCTGTAGATATATTTTCTATAATACGATGCCAGCCCAATAAAACTTCGCAATTGTTTCAAATTTGTGGGCATTGGGATGCCCGTTATTGCGTCAGTTTTCGCTGGGTCGGGAATAATGCCCTCTCTGTTTACAATATGGCCCAATATGTTAATCTGCTGTCTGGCAAATTGACATTTCGCAGGTTTAAGCCTTAACTTGGCCTCTCTGATCCTTGCGAAAGCCTCCTCCAAATGTACGATATGTTCGTCGAAGGTATTGGAGAAGACCGTTATGTCGTCCACGTAGACTAATACGGAACGCCATTTTAGACCTGAAAATGTCTTATCCACTAGCTTCTGGAAGGTTTGGCTGGCGTTACGGAGGCCCATTGGCAACCTTGTGTAGGTATATAGCCCGTTCTCTGTAACGAACGCCAGCTTGTGCCTATCTGGTTCATAGACGGGGATTGAATAGAATCCACTATAACAATCCATCGAACTGAACCAGCTAGCTCCGCCAAGGGCGTCCAAATAGGTGTCTGCCCTTGGTAGTGGATAACTATCATTTTCGATTAACTTATTGAGCCTACGGTAATCAGTACAAAACCTGTGGGATCCGTCCCGTTTTTTGGTCAGCAAAACTGGAGAGCTGTAACTTGAAATAACGGGGACAATGACTCCTGCCTCGAGCATCTCCGTGATCTGAGCGTCGATGGCGTGTCTCTCCTTCTGGCTCATCCTGAAGGGAGGCTGGTGTACTGGCCGGTCACTGGTGAGTGTGACGTGGTGTTCAATGAGGTCTGTCACAGCGAGATCCTTCATCGAATGGGCAAAAATATCCCTGTTCGTCTCCAGGAGCTCCGTGAGCCTTTTATTTTGCTCCGGAGTCAGGTCCTGTCTGTGGGGGTGTTTGGCCGCCTTATCTGTGTGTGTGTCTGTGTGCTGGCTGATAGTGTGCAGTGCAGAGGCCTGGTGCTCGTGATTTTCTCGCTCCGCTCGAATCCCATATGTGTTCCTGGTGTATATCATGGGATGTGTGGTGAGCCTCTGGTCGTGCTTTAAAAGCATCTGACCGCTAGCGAAATTTATGCTAGCCTCATACTTGGCGAGGAAATCCATGCCAATTATGGCTGACGCAGAAAGATGTTCTATAACGAACATGGGGTGTGTTGTGGCAAAATGGTCTAGCCTAAGATGTATGTTTGCCACCCCCGCGTTTTCTAGCGTCTGAGCATTGGCCGCTACCAGCCGGATGTCACCCGTGACATCGTGTATTTGGGCTTCGGTAACGTGTCTTCTATTTACACAACTTACCGCTGCCCCAGTGTCAATTAGGGCCTGCACTCTGTGCCCATTTATGTTGGCATGTATCGTGAGGGCCGATACCTGAAATCCATTGCCCTGCACCGATGTGTTGTGTAGGGTATATGTTGTTGTTGTTGCTACCGGTGTAACATATGTACTGGGAAGGCATGGAGCTGGCCGCTTATCGTACCTGGCACGCTTGGCCTCTAGGCTTACTTCCTGTCCCGAGTGCTTTGGCTCGGTCAGCAAAGTGTGCTCACCAAGTACATTGCCAGCTCTCTTAACCGCTCGCGCTGTGAAAATAGAAGTCTTCTGGCGAACGTTTAATGTATTTACCGTTCCCAGCTTTTGTG
This sequence comes from Meconema thalassinum, assembly GCA_946902985.2. Lineage (NCBI taxonomy): Eukaryota > Metazoa > Arthropoda > Insecta > Orthoptera > Tettigoniidae > Meconema > Meconema thalassinum. Next base: position 285,555,994 of record OX336391.1, on the reverse strand, counting down.
TATGTGTGTTGTTCTTTTCTCTCTCCAGGGGAGGTGTGTCCGCAAATGTGACCCTGCGCTTGCCTTTGTTACCCCGTTTTTTGTTCCAGGCGGTCGCGAGTTCGACTCCTGTTGCTGGCTTCCCAATGCCGAGTGAGCTCGCGTCCTGCGCCTGTGTGTGGTCACTTCCCACCCTGTGTTGTGGTGTAGGGGGTATGGTTTTCTGTTTGGAGGGTGTGGGTGTGTTCTCAGACTGTTTGTGCGTAATTGTGAGGGGCGTATAATGTCCCGCCTTAGGGTTCCCTGTAAAGAGTATGTGCAGGTCCCTGTCAAATCCCGCAGTTGAAAATAGCGGTGGCGAGTGCACGTCAGTGTATACGTGGATATTTGTTTTAAGCACCTTGCCGAGAGCGGTCACCTCTACGGCGCTGGCATAGGTGCCGTCCTTGCCCATGTATTTTTTATAGTCCGCCCCGGTCTGGAATGGGTTTTCCCGCTCGTCCGACACAAAGTCTCGGTACTCTTTCCAGTTGGCCAGGATGTGTTTGACCGTTTCCTGCCTGTATTCCTTATGATGGTCCTCGTTATGCTGAACCAGGAAGCTAATAGTCCTAAACAGGCAGTTGCCGTCTCCTTGTACGGGGTGTGTCTGGAAACGGCCCGGGTGCGGATCGTCAGCCTTAGCTTTGGCTGGGTGCTTCTTCCCCTTACTCTTACGAGTTTGTTTGGGGGAAGGGCCTCTCTGGTGTTGTGTTGGGGGAGGAACCTCAGCCGCTTCATCAGCTGGCCGAACCTCCCCGTCTAAGCGTTTTTTTTGAACGTAGGTGTGCGCCTCCCTGTACTGTATGTGCGCCCCCCCCCCCCCTCGGGGTGGCTGCGCCAGCTCCCCGCCTGCGGTGTGTGGCTAGGCGTGGGGAGTATTGCCCCCCTGTCTGTCCGGCGGGGTGCCTCATCCCTGAATTCCCTCGGGTGTTCGTCGGGGAGGGGGTAGTGTTCCGGGCCCTTTGTGTATGTATCTGTATTGTCCCGTCCTCTTGTGGGTTTTCTTGCCTGTCGGTTATTGCCCGGTGGTCCGTTTTCCTGTCTCCGCCAGGGTGGGGTGTATGTCTGCTGCTGCGGGGGCGGGTTTTCCCGTCAATTCCCTTTTTCCCTGTACCGGGAGGCTGCATACTCCTGTCTGGTCGGGGGTGGGTTTCCTCGACGGTCCCCATTTCCCCTGTACTGCGGGGCTGCATAGCCTTGCCTGCTTGGGGGTGAGTTTTCCCGGTACTCCCTGTCTGCCCTGTATTGTGGGGCATCGTAGGACTGTCTACTTGGTGGCGGGCTGTTTCGTCGGGGGATGGTGTGCTCGTACTCCTCAGGGTAGTACTCCTGTGTGTACGGGGATGGTGGTCGCCGTGAGGGGTATGTCGGCTCTGTGTCCGTGTACGGCACCGGTGAATACTGAGGAGGGTAGTGTGGCCTATCCTGTGCGTGAGGTGTTGTTGGCCGCTGTGGAGGGTAGTAATTTTCCTCCCTCCCGTAGCGTCTCCTCTCTGTGTACCCCCTGTCCCTCTCAGGATAATAGCGCTCTTGTGTGTCTACGTGTTCATCCCTTAGCGGTCTCCCGCCTGCTTGGATGGCAGCTATGGTTAACTTCTCCATCCTGTCCACTAATTCGTCCATCTTATGATTAGTGTCGTCCTTTTGTGTCTGAAAGTGCTGATCCACGGCTTTTTCCGTAGCTTTTTCCGTGATCTGTCTCCCCTCCTCTATGGTCTTTATGTTGTTCAACATGTGCTGGACCGTGGGGTTGTTCATAATACATAACTTGTCCACTATGGATGGTCTGAGGCCCTGCATTAACAGCTTGACTTTTTGCTTGTTCGTCATAGCTGCGTTATATTTGTCGCACATTATCAACTTTACGTTGATGTATGCCTGGGCGCTTTCCTTAGGTCCCTGTGACCTCTGTCAAATTTGGTCGTACAGGTCGTCATCATCTGGTATGAGCTGGAATTCACTTTTCAACAATGAAGTGATTTCCTCTCATGTGGCAGCTTCTAGTGTGTCCTCATGGAGCTCATACCATGTCATAGCCGCCTTTGTGAGGTAAGCAGGAAGGAGACGTTTTCTAACTTCCTCGCTCCAACCATTGATCCGAGCCGTTCTATTGAAGGCCTTGAGGTATTCCTCGGGATCCTGGCCTTCCCCCGTGAACTTTGTGGGGTGGATCATGGGGTATTCAGTGTGTCTGTTCATTTCGTGTTCGGCTGTGTCTCGTTGGCTGTGTAGTGATTCTGGTCTGTTTAAGTTGTTTGCACCGCTATCGTGTGCCGAGGTGTTTGAGTTATTTAGAGGGGAATTAGCCTCGCTTCCCGTGTACGACACTTGTGTTACGTTACCAGGTGGCTCGTCACCTGATATGTCGGTACTGACTGATGGTGTGTTGTCGTACTGTGTGGATTTGACTACTTGTACGGTCCTGTCTAAGTCCTGTTTCACAGTTTCCAGAATAGTGTGGATGTCTAGAACTGCCCCTGTCGTGTGACTGTCTGCTTTAACAGTGTCTGTCTCTAGTAACTGTGTAATGCGCTCGAGCAGATTATTAGTTTTCTGCTCTGTGATTTGCAGTTGCTGCAACAATAGGGGGTGGAGTGTTGGCAAGCAATCTACTTCACTAGCGCTGGATATTGGTGACTCTTGTCTGTGTTCACTGGCCTGGGATCGTGTAAAATGTATAACTTGTGCTGCCGGTGCAGGGTGTTGAGCGCGGATCTCTGATGTTTTGAATTCGAGTTCCCTAAGAAGTTGTACTGCAGTCTGGTCAGTTATCAAGTCACTGTTCTTAATTTTTAACTTCGGTAGGAGTGGAGTTGTACTAGCCGACAAATGGTGCGCAAAGTCTCTTAGTGTGGTTATAAATGTGGACATTTAATTTCCACCGACTCTGCACTATGGGGCGGATGGGGGTTGGTGTAATAATACAAACTCCTATGTAATAGAAAAAAAATGTGTGACGTAATATGAGGTCAAATTTTTTTTTTTCCAGTCTCGCTTGGCTGTATGCGGTACGGGCCGTTTTGACCACGAGAACTCGTTGTATGAGCCCTTTGTCTACTCTGCGTGGTACCCGGCCTCCACCAATCTGTTTTAGATCCCTTAGTTGGGGGTAGTTAGATCTAAAACGAATGTGTTAATGTACTAATTTATAAGGTGATGTCTAAGAGGGGGTAGCTTCCCGTAGCTGGGTAAGCTGACCAGTGTAGAGTGTTGTTTAGTGTTAGGATGCTAGGGGGTGCTCTTATAAAGACGTAAGTGTATTTCAGGGGATGAACCTCTGTGTACAGGTTAATGTACTAGCCTCTCAGCTGGTTGGAGAGAGTTATATAACCGACGTGCGTGCGTCAGCTATGTTGGTGGCACGCTGCTCAGGCAGTCGGGCCGCTGCGGGAAGTACAATGAAGCTTGAGCTAGCAACTAATTGGCTACTATTGTCACGGTGAGTCGTGACGGGAAACAGGAAGGGCGTTAGGGCGTAAAGAGGCGTGTAATTAATAAGAGAAGTGTAGTGTACTGACCAAGTATTTATTGGTCAGTGAATATGAAATTGTAAGTCCCTTTTAGGGGAATGTAATAAATGTTATAAGTTTAAGTGTACAAGTTTGTGGGGTAGGTTACAAAATATAGGATCTCTGAACACTTCACTGATGCTCACCTGGTGATAGCAGCTTGCAGCAGAGCCTTCGGCGACACACGGTATGACAGATAATAGAGAGCGAGTGTCCTCCTTAAGGCCTTCCTCTTTATAGGTTTTGCTGTTGTACTGTCAGCATTCCATTGGCACAGCTGCCCCAGTTAGTTATAGTGTAGATGTTTATGGTGTGATGCAAGTGTTTGGCAAGCCTTCCAAGTTGGTCGGCGGCCCTTGCTGTATAAAATATAGTGTTCTGGACTTATGAGATTTGCCAGTTAGGGGTGGTTTTAATAGATGATGGAGGGTAGCTTCCAGGGGGTGCAGCCCCCTGGGGGCCTGTACAATATGATGCTCTCATCCTCACGGAAACTTTTTTAACAGAAAAATATCCAATAAAAGGATTCTATGGAATCCACTCTTTCGCACGCCAAACAACAGGTAGACCAGCAGGAGGAGTTTCCATCTTCCTCAAACCATGTTTAGGTTTAATACAGGAAGTAATACCAGATGAAAACATAATTATTGTTAAAACAAATTGCATCACAATAATAGGAATATATGCTCAACCACATATGACGGTGGATGCTGAAATTGAAAGAATAACAGAAGTGCTCACACAAACGACGGTCGACAAAATAGTATTTTTTGCAGGTGATCTCAACGCTAGGATAGATAAACCAACCATTAAAACAGAATTGATCCTGGAAACACTAGAAGAAAGAGGTTACAGACTAATTAACAAACCCGAACTGATCACTTACATAGCACCAAATGGGACAAGCGTCATCGACCTCGTATTATTCAGAGGTGAAGGCATTAAGGTCATTAATCAGAAAGCACTTTGGACATCTGCTGTAACACCAATTATAAAACATATACCAATAGTTACAACTTTTGAATTCAATCAGTCCTTACAACGAACCGAGTTTGTGTCGAACAGGATATCTAGGAAGCTAGATTTAGAGAAGTTAAAAGAAAACCTGGGTAAAATAGAAACAGCAACACGTCTCATACAACAACACCAGGTGATGGAATCAGTGGACTTATGCACAACGACGCTGCAATTATGTCAAACGCAAATAAAGGATAGGAAATCCCAACCGTGGTTCGACAAGGAGTGTTATGATGATCGAAAGAAGACACTGTCAGTCCTACCTAGAGCTAAAACCACAATGCAACAACATGATCCATCACTATACGCCCAACAAAGGAGGTTATATAAAACTCTCATAAATAAAAAGGCGGACCACGTAGAAGAAGATGCTAGACGACGAGCAGAGTTTGCTCAAAGTGACCCGTTCATAGCGCTCAGAAAACCAAGACCACCGGCAATAAGAGAAATTTCTATGGACACGTGGGAAAACCATTCTGACGCCATCCTAAACCCCCAACATACGGACATAGCCTACGAATACTATGCAACTGAAACGTTAGATAGGCACACCCCTATAACAGTACAAGAAATACGAAATGCGATAGTAAAAAAAAAGCTTCAGGGCCAGACGGCATATATGCAGAACACCTCAAAGAATCCTATCACATGCTGGAAGATTACCGGACAGAATAATTCAATAATTGCATGAGCACAGGAAAAATACCAGAGCAATGGAGAATTTCAACTAACTTATTAAAGTTCTTTTCAAAGGGAAAGGAGAGACCAGTAATCCAGATTCCTATAGAGGCATAGCCCTTGAAAACACATCTTTCAAAATTTTCATGGAAATATTGACCAGCAGGCTTACCTCTCACGTAGATGCACAAATACCAGATAACCAATTTGGTTTCCGAAAGGAAAGAAGTACCCTTCAAGCAGTAAACTGCTTACTTGAGCAGGCTCAAGATAAACTACGACACCCAGGAAAAAAATGTTTTTTGTAGTCTTTATAGACTACAGTAAAGCCTTCGACTCTATTAACAGGAAAACACACCTTCGAAAACTCAGCCAGATGATTGGTGACACACATCCAATTACAAACATTCTCTCAGACATCCTTAGATACAATCACATCCAAATATTTGATGATATCACACTATCCAAGACAATAACGCAAACTTCCGGAGTACTACAAGGAGACCCAATCAGTCCGATCCTATTCAATGTCATGACGGCAGACATCACAAAAATTATTATGGACACCTAAGCAACACTCATACTTTATGCAGATGATATGGTAATAGGCTCAGAGGATAAAGAAGAGCTACAAACGGTACTAAACAGTCTCACCTCATGGGCTCTGGAAAATGACCTCCAAATAAATGACGACAAAACTAAACTAATGATTTTCATAAGAGGTGGAAAATTCTCCCCAAAAGACACACTGACCCTTCAAAATAATCACCTAGAAGTAGTTTCAAAATTCAAATATCATGGAGTTACTCTCCAAACAACACTGACATCATTGAACATCCATGTGAAAGAAAGAGCAACAGCAGCGATAAGAGCAATTTACTACATTCAACAGCCTCAAAAACTCTCAATAAAATCGGCTATGACATTATTTAAAACGGCTATAGCACCAATAGCGACTTATGGAATCCACATAATTTGGGACAAACTAAAAGAGAACGAACTAAGTATTAACATTAGAGAAAGTCAAAGCCCGCTATATGAAAAGAGTCTTGGGTATCGGGAAGACAGCGCTGTCAAGACTTACTTATGTCTTCACAAAAGAAATTTTCTTCGTACAAGACTTAGACTGCAGATGTTACTACCGTGCAACGAGGCCTATGAGAATGCCCTTCAAATACTAAAAGAAAAGCAAAACGCTATCTGGGATGATTTCTTCTCTACTGACGCCATAATGACTGACGAATGGAAACAGGCAAACTACGAACTACGACACGTAATGACACGATACGCTACACACGACTCTCACTACAAGTTCTGCAAAAACAAGAGATTCCACCAGCCAACTGAAGAATGTGTGTGTGATCTATGCAGTGAATGCTGTACACGATATCACGCAAAATATTGCCGACAAAGCCATACTTCAATAACCCAATTGGGATTGGAATAATGTGCAGCTGGTTACTCAGTTTTGTATTTTGCACATTGTGCGCTTTTTCAATAATAATAATATATGTACCGTTTGCTTAATATTTTGTTTTCAAAAATCATTAATTGAAATGTTGGTATCACTGAATGATAATATCCTTTCAGTAACTTAACTATTTTATCTTATGAAGGTAAATGTTGATAACATTTAATTACATTGATTCAGTAGCTTGTGTGGTGGATGCATATTAAGAAACTGAACTGTCTTGTTAAACAGTTATTTATCAGAAAATATTAACTGAGTAAAGTTAAAGTTACTACCAGGAAATATTCAACGATTGAAGTCACTGTTAGAAAATATTAACTGATTAAATGTAGAGTTACTACCAGGATATATTCACCGATTAAACTCACTGTTAGAAAAAAATAACTGATTTAAGTTCAAGTTACTACCAGGATATATTCACCGACTAAAGTCACTGTTAGAAAATATTAACTGATTATAGTTAAAGTTACTACCAGGAAATATTCACCGATTAAAGTCACTGTTAGAAAATATTAACTGATTAAAGTTAAAGTTACTACCAGGATATATTCACCGATTAAAGTCACGGTTAGAAATTATTAACTGATTAAAGTTAAAGTTACTACCAGGATATATTCACCGATTAAAGTCACGGTTAGAAATTATTAACTGATTAAAGTTAAAGTTACTACCAGGAAATATTCACCGATTAAAGTCACTGTTAGAAAATATTAACTGATTAAAGTTAAAGTTACTACCAGGAAATATTCACCGATTAAAGTCACTGTTGGAAAATATTAACTGATTAAAGTTAAAGTTACTACCAGGAAATATTCACCGATTAAAGTCACTGTTAGAAAATATTAACTGATTAAAGTTAAAGTTACTACCAGGATATATTCACCGATTAAAGTCACGGTTAGAAATTATTAACTGATTAAAGTTAAAGTTACTACCAGGAAATATTCACCGATTAAACTCACTGTTAGAAAATATTAACTGATTAAAGTTAAAGTTACTACCAGGAAATATTCACCGATTAAAGTCACTGTTAGAAGATATTAACTGATTAAAGTTAAAGTTACTACCAGGAAATATTCACCGATTAAAGTCACAGTTAGAAAATATTAACTGATTAAAGTTAAAGTTACTACCAGGAAATATTCACCGATTGAAGTCACTGTTAGAAAATATTAACTGAATAAAGTTAAAGTTGTTATTGGAAAATTATAACTGATAATAATTAAAGTTACTGCCACAAATTGTTAACGATTTAAAGTTTAAGTTGGTGTCAGAAAATAATGCCAATAAAAACTCTCTTCTCTTCATTAGCAGTCGCCAGAAACATCTCTCCTCTCCCACTCGTCTTAACACCTCTTCGTTCGTATCCCTATCTACACATCTGATCTTCATTATTTTCCTGTAACACCACATTTCAAACGCTTCAATTCTCCTCTTTTCTGCTGCACCAATAGTCCAAGTTTCACTTCCATAGAGTGCCACGCTCCAGACATAGGCTTTCAAAAAAGATTTTCTAATACCTAAATCTATATTCGATGTCAACAGATTCCTTTTCTTTGTAGAAATGCTTTCCTTGCCTGAGCACACCTACTTTTTGTATCCTCTTTGCTTCGTCCATCACTGGTTATTTTGCTTCGTAAGTAACAGAAGTCTCCTACTTCCTTTAGCTTTTCACCTGCCAATTTGATGTCGATAGAGGTTTCTGATTTATTTCGACTGCATTCCAATACTTAGCCTACTTTCGATTTTTGCAAAAAATGAAAGTAGACTTATGAGATCAACACAGGGCCAAACCAAGATGTTCAGTAAAGAACATAGAGCCTACTTTCTCTTAAATGCATGGGTATGGTTATAACGCTTTGTCCTTTTCAAGGAGTATAATTGAATGTTGGTTGTAGTAGCTTGCTGAAATACAACGTGTTATACGGATATTAAACATGAATATGAGGTGCCCTTTGCTAGTGCTACCTCTGTACAAAATTTTATTCAATTCGGTTTCGCTGTGTTTGAATTGATATGGTGAATCGATTCGCGCACATGCATGACCGATATCTGCAAACTATTGGGATGATGGCCTTGTCGTTCAGTCAAAAGATGCTTCCCACAAAAAGATATGTTGTTGAAAAATTTGGTAGAGATCAAATAATTAGGTGGGTTGTAATTTGATTTAAGTTTTTAAAATTTGGGTGGCCGGTATTCCGTGTCCGTCAAGATGGCGGCGATATAAAACATGACTCTGAGGTGCCTTTTGCAAGGGCTACCTCTGTACCAAATTGCGTTCAATTTGGCTTCACCGTGTTTAAATAGATGCGAAGAATCGATTTGCACACATACATGGCCACCATCCGAAAATTATTGGGCTGTTGACCTTGTATTTTGGTCAAAAGATTTTTCATACATAAAGAAATAATATTGCAAAAATTGGTAGAGATCAGATTATCAGGTTGGTCGTAATTAGATATAAGCTTTTAAAATTTGGGTGGCCGGCATTCCGTTTCCGTCAAGATGGCGGCGATATAAAATATGACTCTGAGGTACCTATTGCAAGGGCTACCTCTGTACCAAATTTCGTTCAATTTGGCTTCACCGTGTTTAAATTGATAGGGGGAATCGATTTGCACACATACATGGCCGCCATCTGCAAACTATTGGGCTGATGACCTTGTAGTTTAGTCAAAAGACGCTCGCTATATAAATATATGTTGGTGCAATATTTGGTAGCGATCGGATGATTAGGTTGGTCGTAATTTGATTTAAGCTTTTAACACTTGGGTGGCCGCCATTCCGTTTCCGGCAAGATAGCGGCGATATACATGACCGTGAGGTGCTCTTTTCTGGTGCTACATCTGTACCAAATTTCGTTGAATTCAGTTTCACCGTGTTTGAATTGATAGGGGGAATCGATTTGCACACATACATGTCCACTATCTGCAAACAATTGGGCTGATGACCTTGTCGTTTAGTCAAACGTTGCTTCTCAAAAAAAAGTATGTTGTTGCAAAATTTAGAAGAGATCAGATGATTAGGTTAGTCGTAATTTGATTTAAGCTTTTAACATTTGGGTGGCCGCCATTACGTTTCCGTCAAGATGGGGTCGATATAAAACATGGCACAGAGGAGCCCTTTTTAATGCTACATCTGTACCAAATGTCGTTCAATTTGGTTGACCGTGTTTGAAAATATAGGTGGAATCGATTTGCACACATACATGGCCGCCATTCGCAAATAATTGGGCTGATGACCTTGTAGTTCAGTCAAGAGATTCTTTGTATGTGAAGGTATAATGTTGCAGAATTTGGTAGATATGAGATGATTAGGTTGGTCGTAATTTGATTTAAGCTATTAACATTTGGGTGGCCACCATTACATTTTCGTCCAGATGGCCGCGATATAAAACATGACATTGATGTGTCCCTTGCTAGTGCTACCTCTGTACCAAATTTCGTTCAATTCGGTTTCATCGTGTTTGAGTAGATAGCGGGAATATATTTGCAATCATACATGACTGCCATCCGCAAATTATTGTGCTGATGACCTTGTAGTTTCGTCAAAATATTCCTCATATACAAAGATATAATGTTGCAAAAATTGGTAGAGATCAGATGATTAGGTTGGTCGTAATTTGATAAAAGCTTGTACATTTTTTTGGCCACCATTACGTTTTCGTCAAGATGGCGGCGATATAAAACACGACACTGAGGTGCCCTTCGCTAGTGCTACTTCTGTACTAAATTTCATTCAATTCGGTTCCACCATGTTTGAATAGTTAGGGGGAATCGATTTGCACACATACATGGCCGCCATCCGCAAATTATTGGGCGGATGACCTTGTATTTCGGTGAGAGGATTCTTTGTATATAAAGGTATAATGTTGCATAATTTGATAGAGATCAGATGATTAGGTTGGTCGTAATTTGATTTAAGCTATTAACATTTGGGTGGCTACCATTACGTTTTCGTCAGGATGGCGGTGATATAAAACATGACACTGAGGTGCTCTTTGCTAGTGCTACCTGTGTACCAAATTTCGTTCAATTCAGTTTCACCGTGTTTGAATAGATGGGGGGCATCTATTTGCACACATACTTGGCCGCCATACATAAAGATATAATGTTGCGAAAATTGGTAGAGATCAGATGATTCGATTGGTCGTAATTTGATTTAAGCTTTTTACATTTGGGTGGGCGCCATTCCATTTCCGTCAAGATGGTGGCGATATAAAACATGACCCTGAGGTGCCCTTTCCTGGTGCAACCTCTGTACCAAATTTCGTTCAATTCGGTTTCACCGTGTTTGAATTGATAGGGGGAATCGATTTGCACACATACATGGCCACTATCTGCAATTTATTAGGCTGATCCTTGTCGTTTAGTCAAAAGTTGCGTCCCAAAAAAAGGTATGTTGTTTCAAAATTTAGAAGAGATCAGATAATTAGGTTGGTCGTAAATTGATTTAAGCATTTAACATTTGGGTGGCCGCCATTACGTTTCCGTCAAGATGGGAGCGGTATAAAACATGACACTGAGGTGCTCTCTGCTAGTGCTCCCTCTGTGCCAAATTTCGTTCAATTCGGTTTCACCGTGTTTGAATAGATAGGGGGAACCTATTTGCACACATACATGGCCGCCATCTGCAAATTATTGGGTTGATGACCTTGTAGTTTGGTCAAAAGTTTCTTCATACATAAAGATATAATGTTGCTAAAATTGGTAGTGATCAGATGATTAGATTGGTCGTAATTTGATTTAAGCTTTTAACATTTGGGTGGGCGACATTCCGTTTCCGTCAAGACGGCGGCGATATAAGACATGACCCTGAGGTGCCCTTTGCTGGAGCTACCTCTGTACCAAATATCGTTCAATTCGGTTTCACCGTTTTTGAATTGATAGGGGGAATCGATTTTCACACATTCATGGCCGCCATATGCAAACTATTGGATTGATGACCTTGTAGTTTAGTCAAAAGACGTTCGCTATATAAATAAATGTTGGTGCAATATTTGGTAGCGATCGGATTAGGTTGGTCGTAATATGATTTAAGCTTTTAACATTTTGGTGGCTGCCATTCCGTTTTCGGCAAGATGGGGGCGATATAAAACATGACCCTGAGGTGCTCTTTGCTAGTGCTACCTCTGTACCAAATTTCGTTCAATTCGGTTTCACCGTGTTTGAATAGATAGGGGGAATCTATTTGCACATATACATGGCCGCCATCCGCAAATTATTGGGCTGATGACCTTGTTGTTAGGTCGAAAGATTCTTCATACATAAAGATATAAAGTTGCGAAAATTGGCAGAGATCAGATGATTAGGTTGGCCGTAATTTTATTTAAGCCTTTAACATTTGGGTGGCCGCCATTACGTTTTCGTCAAGATTGTGGCGATATAAAACATGACACCGAGGTGCCCTTTGTCAATGCTACTTCTGAACCAAATTGTTTCAATTCGATTTTACCGAGTTTGAATTGATATGGGGAATCGATTTGCACACATACATGGCCGCCATCTGCAAACTATTGGGCTGATGACCGTGTAGACGCTCGCCATACAAATATATTTTGTTGCAAAATTTGGTAGAAATCGGATGATTAGGTTAGTTGTAATTTTGTTTAGGCTTTGAACAATTAGGTGGCCAACATTACGTTTCCGTCAAGATGGCGGTGATATGAAACATGACACTGAGGTACCCTTTGCTAGTGCTACCTCTCTACCAAAAGTCGTTCAATTCGGTTTCACCATGTACGAATTGATAGCGGGGGACAGACATTCAGAGTACACACACTCACACACACACACACACACACACACACACACACAGGCAGATACACAATTTTTCGCCCTGTGTTGATCTCATTAGTCTACTTCTTTTTTTTATTTTTGCAAAAATCGAAAGTAGGCTAAATTGTGTGTCTGTGTGTGAGTGTGTGTACTCTGAATGTCTGCCCCCTCCCCGCCTTATCAATTCGAACACGGTGAATCCGAATTGAACGAAATTGGGTACAGAGGTAGCACTGGTAAAGGGCACCCTACTGTCGACCAAAGTATTATGTGCACTCGAGTTTGAAGGTTGTTTGTGAAGTAACCAATAGACCTACATAAAATCTAATAACATCATCATTTTCGCCGTTCTATTTTACGTTAGTTCATGTAGGTTTGGAATTTATAATTTATATTTTATTATTTTTTATCGCAGTTGGAACACAAAATGTGCCCGTTTTTAAGCGTGTTTCAACCATGTGTCACATTTAAGAATTATTATCTCAAAACTCCGTCATCAGATCGAATGCAAATTTTAACACAATATACATTGGAATGTTGTATAACTGGTTAATTAATTTCAAAATTTTGTGTGTCCAAGAAACAACGTTGTTATCATTTTTGTAAGGTAACTTTTTCTCGGCTCGGGGTGGTTGGAAAATATAGCTCTTGGTCGCGTTGTAATCCTTATACATCAAGAAGTTATGCTGTATGACTGTGAAATACGTAAATTATTTCACTTATTTTATATCGGTTTGTATTTGTTCGTGGAAATAAGGCATGATTCACCTGCCAGGCGCTCCGGGGTAGGCTGTACAGCGTTGCTGAGATGGAGCCCATCCCTGCCGAGCGAGGCGAGGTCGTATTTCCCCGTTCAAATATAAACCGATATAAAATAAGTGAGTTAATTTACGTATTTTAAAGTCATACAGCATAACTTTTTGATGTATAAGGAATATAACGCGACCAAGAACTACATATTCCAACCACCCCAAGCCGAGAAAACGTTACCTTAGACAAATGATAACAACATTGTTTCTTGGACACGCAAAATTTTGAAATTAATAACCCAGTTATACAACATTCCAATGTATCTTGTGTTAAAATTTGGATTCGATACAATGAAGGGTTTGTGAGATAATAATTCTTAAATGTGACGCATGGTTGAAACACGCTTAAAAACGGGCACTTTTTGTGTTCCAACTGCGATAAAAAATATTAAAATATAAACTAAAAATTCCAAACCTACATGAACTCACGTAAAATAGAACGACAAAAATAATAATGTTATTGGATTTTATGTATGTCTATTGGGTACGTCACAAACAACCTTCAAACTCGAGTACACATAATACTTTGGTCGACAGTAGTGTCATGTTTTATATTGCCGCCATCTTTACCAAAACCTAATGGCGGCCACTCAAATGGTCAAAACATAATAATGCATTAGGACCAAACTAATCATCGGATCTTTACGAAGTTTTGTAAAACATACCGTCATATGATACGCGTCTTGTGCGCAATCTACTAGGTCATCAACCGTACCACTTCAGGATGGCGGCCGTATGATTATGCAAACTTTATAATCCATAACATGGGACCCACCAGTACCGATTATCGACCCGAGAATCGTTCAAACTCTTCTAAAGGACGTGACCCGTTCATAATTAAAATTTATACTGTAATATTATAGTGTAGAAGTGACTTTAAAAAGCTGAGTCATCCCGGTTATTTGACAAGATGGCAGCTGATCTCTCTACCTGTCCTATATTTCACTAATTGGAGTATGTTGCATGCAATATAGCCTACTGATAGAAATAATATGAACTTAATTTGAAATGAACTCGTTTTGAAATATACTCCAGTGAAGAAATCGCTTAATCCAAGTCATTATTTGCTAAAAGGTTGTATGTAAATTAGTTGATATCGCTTGAGTTGTATGTGCACAATTGGCTGTGTGGTTAGGGCTTTGGTCTTTCATACGGCTGGCCGGGGTTCAAATCCTATCAGAGTTGACATTTCTTGCTTGAATTTTAGGTAGATTTCATTAGAAAGCTAACTATTGCAATGGGTACCATGTTTCGACTTCCGGAAAATTTCGACATATCTTCGCGTTTCACATCCCCCAGACCCCAAAACCACCGTCAGTTCAAAAGTTTATATATAATTTATGTATATATATATATATATATGTATATCAGATTCTTGTGGACACGATAACTGCCGTAATTTTGCACCAATCACTTTGAATTTTTTACCGAATATGTATACCTATAAAATCTTGGTCGAGTTCGTTACTGGGCTAAATCGGTCGAAGGGGGTGAAAATGGGGGGCTTTTTTCGAAAAAGTGAAATATTGCTATAACTCTCTTAATATGTGAAATATCGAATCCGTTCAACGTTCATACTATGTGTCGGATAAAGCCCAAACATTTATGTTTGAAGAGTTTTTTTTATAGCACCAACCATTGACCAAAGGGGTGGGAAAAAGTGGGTTTTTCGGGAAACATTAATCATATCTCTCTTAATAGGCACAATATCAAAACCGTACAAAATGGACAATATTCCCCTAATAATTACCTAAAACTTTTGTCTGAAAGAATTTTTGATATGACCCACCATTACGCCAAGGGATGAGAGAAATGATTTCGGAATTATAAGAAAATGCCAAGAGCTATCAGTGGTTGCTATGGCAACACTACCAAATTGATGAGGGATGAGCCATCAGACGTTGCCAAGATAACGCACTTGCACGACATCAGATTCAGTATTTCCATCTGACTAAGTGGGAAGCGGCTTCGGTGACGTAACTGGTAGCATGCAGAATGTCTATGCCCAAGGTCGCGGTTTCAAAGCCGGCCGAAGTCGTCGGATTTTCTAAGAGCGCTAAAATCCCCCAGTATGCTTTCCTTTGGAGGGGAAGTTCCAACGTTCGTTGCGAGTTGCTGGTTGGGGTGGCATCTAGTAGCCAAGTTCACAGCTAGGTGTCGTTGACGGTAGTACCTGGTAGCAACATTAGGAACTACTGCTTGAAATTGACCATCTGCAGTCCTTACCTGAATTAAGATTACTACAGCCATTACAATTCACACCGTTTATCAGACAGATTCTGCACTCACCCAAAGTACACGGGGTTAGATGACCACGTTGTCGCAGCCCCTAAACTGAGGAACCAACCAGAGGTAGATTTCATTAGAAAGATAACTATTGCAATGGGTACCATGTTTCGACTTCCGGAAAATTTCGACATATCTTCGCGTTTCACTTCCCCCAGACCTCAAAACCACCGTCAGTTCAAAAGTTTATACATAATTTATGTATGTATATGTGTATATATATGTATATCAGTTTCTTGTGGACACGATAACTGCCGTAATTTTGCACCAATCACTTTGAATTTTTTACCGAATACGTATACCTATAACATCTCGGTCGAGTTCGTTACTGGGATAAATCGGTCGAAGGGGGTGAAAATGGGGGGCTTTTTTCGAAAAAGTGAAATATTGCTCTAACTCTCTTAATATGTGAAATATCGAATCCGTTCAACGTTCATACTATGTGTCGGATAATGTCCAAAAATTTATGTTTGAAGAGTTTTTTTATAGCACCAACCATTGACCAAAGGGGTGGGAAAAAGTGGGTTCTTCGGGAAACATTAATCATATCTCTCTTAATAGGCACGAGATCAAAACCGTACAAAATGGACAATATTCCCCTAGTAATTACCTAAAATTTTGTCTGAAAGAATTTTTGATATGACCCACCATTATGCCAAGGGATGAGAAAAATGATTTCGGAATTATAAGAAAATGCCAAGAGCTATCAGTGGTTGCCATGGCAACACTACTAAATTGATGAGGGATGAGCCATCAGACGTTGCCAAGATAACGCACTTGCACGAGATCATATTCAGAATTCCATCTGACTAAGTGTGAAGCGGCTTCGGTGACGTAACTGGTAGCAAGCATGCTGAATGTCTATGCCCAAGGTCGCGGTTTCAAAGCCGGCCGAAGTCGTCGGATTTTCTAAGAGCGCTAAAAATCCCTCAGTATGCTTTCCTTTGGAGGGGAAGTTCCAACGTTCGTTGCGAGTTGCTGGTTGCGGTGGCATCTAGTAGCCAAGTTCACAGGTAGGTGTCGTTGACGGTAGTACCTGGTAGCAACATTAGGAACTACTGCTTGAAATTGACCGTCTGCAGTCCTTACCTGAATTACAGACTAATACAGCCTTCCCTAAGTACACGGGGTTACATGACCGCGTTGTCGCAGCCCCTAAACTGAGGAACCAACCAAAATCTCTGCGGGAGATATAATTTTGCGTGAAGAAGTAACAGACCGTTACATAGTTACACATCAGTGTCGAAACCTTGCATAAGGACAGTGTGACCACAAGTATAAAAATGGACCCAAAATGACAAGAAGGTTACCGTTCCCATAAGACAATAAAATGTTTAAAATAAGCATAAAATGACGAAAAACAAAGTTAATTAAGCTCCAATTATAAAATACCTTCTCGCAATAAATGAGGTCTGATCCTTCTACGAAAACCTGCATATTCTGCCTATTTTCGCCTATCCCCAAGTTTGTCCGGTGAAATCTACCTCCGCCTTCCAGCGTGCCGAGAGGACTTTTTTTTATATTTATTGTTTCTTGAATGCTGAGGTGTTTTGCATTTTGCATTTTATATTTAATTAAAACAAAGTTCTCCAATGGATCTGCAGGAGTGACATCTACCAGCAACTAGTTGAACTATAGTATGCGTGAGCTATGCACTGCCTAATAGATGCGAGCTGCACTCTATACCGGCCAGTTAGTGAGCCCATGCCAGCGGTGTCATTGACTATGGCCTCTTGTTGCCGATAGAGCGCACTGCCAAGTATAGAGGTGGTTAAAAATTAGGTTTTCAGTAGGTATATTCAGGGGCGGTTCGAGTGGGTGGGTTGGGGGGTCTCACCCCCCACAGGTATTTTCTCAGTCGGCAAATACGACATCAATCTGCAGTCGGCAAATCCTGAAAAATTCGTCACATTTCCCAAAACAGCATTTAAAAAAGCAAAATGGGGCATGGTCATATACGATTTGGTCCGATTTAAAAAATATACATATATATTGCGCCCGTTTAGACGGAAGTCTGGACGGCTACATATGCATTTCACCAAAAATCAGTCAGCACGAGAATCAAAATATCCCGGGGCGCCAGATGGGTTAAAGTCGAATACAAAGACCCAACAAAAAAAATGCAACAATAAGGATAGAAGGAGATTTATGACATGGGTTTGCATACCATAAAATTATCTCATTTTATTTAAAAATATGAAAATGACAGGAAAAATATGCCCAAAATGGCACAAAAGATGACTGGAGAAGCATAGTTTATATACACAAAATACAATGATGCCAACACATGAACACTAAAATAGTTGAGACGAAAGGTCAAAATATCAGTCCTGTTGACTTCGTTCAATATAATTGGGGTAGGGTTTTATCAGCGCAAAGTCAATCGTCTATACTGATCCCTAAATCTTTTAGCATTCCTACGTTGAAGATCAATAAGAAAAATTATCACTTGTTGAAAAATTTATCGCTTTTCACTGTTCTTTTCTCAAACATATCGTAGGAATTTTTGACTAACACTTTCAGGATGCAGTACTATCAGGGTTGGTTTAAATACAAAGTTGATCATAATAAATAGAATACAATATAATTTACATGGACTTTGAGCAATTTTTTAGATTCGAAGAACAGAAAATATCTATTTAAACATAGATCTCAATCCAAAGTCTATTCAAGAATTTGACTCAATCACAAATATAATTATCAAAAATATAAATTCCATTCAAGCCTCCGTGGCTTAGGCGGCAGCACGCCGGCCTCTCACCGCTGGGTCCGTGGTTCAAATCCCGGTCACTCCATGTGAGATCTGTGCTGGACAAAACGGAGGCAGAAAGGTTTTTCTCCGGGTACTCCGGTTTTCCCTGTCAACATTTCATTCCAGCAGCACTATTCACTGGCATTTAATTTCATCCGTCATTCATTTAATCATTGCCCCAGAGGAGTGCGTCGGACCTCGGAGGCCGGCACAGTCCATATCCTCGCCGCTAGATGGGGGCTTCATTCATTCCATTCCTGACCCGGTCGGAGACTGGAAGCAGGCTGTGGATTTCTTTTCATACATTCCATTCCACATGGATTCAATCAATAAATCAATTAATTATCCCTTGAAAATATTAATTAGGAAGTTTGAAATATCATTCAGAATATTTTATAATGAAACAATTTATTATTATTATCAAAATAATTTTGACAAAATGTCAAACATGCTAAGCATCAACTTATTTTCAACAGTGTGTATTTATTTTTATAGGATCTGAAAATCCTTTCAGCTTGTAGTGGTTGTTAATAAGTAACAATTTCAAATAACAGCATTGGCCCATACGATTCACACGTGATAAAAATCACAGAATTATAATCAGCATTTAGACAACGGTAAAGTTTTCCTGAATGAAAGGAATAGTAGAACAATAACAAATTTTGGGGTAAGCAATTACTAGAAATATTTTTTAAACACGTGGATCAACTGTAAATTAATAATGATGGTTCAACAAAATAACCTGTGGTTATATTACGACGAAAGTGTGGTTAAAACGACTCCTCTACTACATCAAAGACACCCAACCTATAATATAATTGGTGCTCCATTTTACAACAAGCTCATTCCTACGACTTAGATTGCGCACTCAGAATGGCATATAACTTTCTGCACACACACAACGACATCTTCCCAAATTATACAAAATAATCAAGCCTTTGCTTGTTACGACAAATGGAAGATTCAGAAATCAGTAAACCTCACCAATGAGTTTACGACAATATTAACAATAATTTTACCATCAGTTTGAAACATCCACACTGTGTTATTATTAGCAAAAACGTTTTGAAAGACGTTGCTTCATAATGATTTTATTTTATATATACTCTAGCAAAAACCCTGCTTTATACATGCTTAGCTTCCCGTTTCACTTCTTTCCGTGTCTTCTCAAAGCTTTAATATGTAATGCAAACGTGAAATAATTTCACTGAATTAATCTGTTATTTATCTGTGGGCATGCGTTAACCACTAACCTTCGGAATTAACAAATATCCGATTTAGAATATGACTTCAAATGTCAACTGCATTAATCATACAACCAGAAAATGATTATTAGAAATCACCAATGTTTATTATTACTATTTCAGAAAATAGAAAAATAATTATTATTATTAAATCACATTATTATTATTATTATTATTATTATTATTATTATTATTATTATTATTATTATTATTATTATTATTATATTCTCAACCAATAATGGGTTTAAAGTTATTAAACTGTTCGGGGAATATCACCCTCGACTTCCAAATAATGGATAACTATCCATTCCTCACCTTAGATTAATTCTTAAATCTCAAATTACGGTGGCTAATGACAGCAATAAGAAAAAATATCAAAATAAAATAAATGCTCGTTCTGCTCGTCCATAAATGTCGAATCATTGAAGTCGGAGTAAAAATACAACTCAGATCCAAGCTCAAATGTCGAAAGAAAAATATTTGCAACAGCAAATAAACATATCGATGACTAGAGAAAAAAATATGTGTTGGCAAGACTGTAGAAAATATGAGAAAATTCAACTAACTACGCATAGAAATAATGTGAATTGCAGCTTACATTCTTGTAGGTCTTGATGTTAGAAGTCTGGACTGAACCAGATTATTCAGTCTTCCTGTTGTCTGCCCCATTAGGGCGCGTACTTATATTCTCGTATCGGCTTCCATTTTATACCCACAAGCTGTCTACACAGACATAGTGGCGTTCATAATATCTTGCAGAAAAATGTTGGCAGCTTCAAAAGCTAAAGTGAAGTTGACAGGGGTCTGATCTAAACGATCCATGTTGAAAATAATTACCATGACCCAACTGTGATATAATCAGTATTCTAGTACGCTCACAATCTTATTCAGCTCAATTACGAATTCTGTCGAGTTGGTTGGGCAGAGCTTCTCACTCTTCAGGTCACACAAGGCAAACCTGTATTCCCATTATCGGCTTTTGAATTGTAATATGCAAGAATGGTATTAAGATTACTGACTTATCTTGGCTGGTCCAACGAACAAGACTAAAACTTGTCCCTAGACTGTTGGATATAAATAATCCAGCTATAAGTGATTGTGGACTGTAGAAAGAAATATAGACAATGTCCAAGTTGTAGCGGTAAGAAATTACCAAGTGCCACAGACTTACTTCACCACGGTGATAACGTAGAAAAGTTAGAAACTCACTTGAAATGTTTAACACTTTCAGTAACCATGTACTGTAGAAAATTTCAAAGTCCACAGCTTGTGCTGTAAATCGAAGATTAAAGCAACCATGTGCTTGGCGATAGTAACGATGTTCGTAGATTGTCGAGAGTTAAGCGGCTAGAGCGCTTACGTAGAGTAGCACGTCCAAGGCAACGGAGTGCTGATGACGAAGTGAACATACATGTGCCTGGGAGACACGCCTTATATATTCCTCGGCTGGCCGGTTCGAGGTCAATGCGGAGAAAATGCTGAAACTAAAACAGCCCATAACTCGGCTTCCGCTCGATCAATTTCTTTGAAACAAAGCTCATTCTTCTTCCCTTGTCCGTGCCAGTAATCTGATATAGGTTTCATGTTTCCATCTAATCGGAAAATATTTAGTGACATATAGCCTCGACTATGATGCTCTCGTCCTACGTCACTTACCCACTTCTTGGCTGTCAAAACCTTCGAAAAGCTTCTAAGAAGGTTCGGCACGCGCTATTCAAACATCCCATTCTGGACTTATCATCGTGGCCTGTTCCCTCAAATCTAGGCTCACGGCTTGTACCCTTCAATCTAGGCGACTGGATTTGGGCACAATATATACTGACAGTCGGCATTTTTACCAACAGTCGGCACAAACGCGGACGCTGCCATAATTTCATACAGCCAGGCAATGGCCCAATGCGGCACGGGGAAGAGTCGGCAAAATAACCACTTTAAAACTTTTACTTCCAGCCTCGGTGCACCGGCTGCCACTTGCCATTTCGTTTCTTTGTATGGAAACTGAAGAAAGAATGACAGATGAGCAATATGGGACCAATGACAAGGGATGAACTCATCTGCACGTTCCTGGGTGGGTGTAACATCCCGCGTTCATTATGCAGAACGACTCAGCTTCACAGCGAAGCGAGCTCAGCATCTGAGCCATGTGGCTAGTCAAAAGGTGTTGGTGAGCGCATTGATAACTTCAGGTCAAGCCAACTCATTGAGATGTTGTCGGAGGAATGTTATGAATCATAACTTACATGACCTGCTACCGCTTGTCTCGGCGCGTCCTCAGATATCCGCACTATTGTGACAAAATTGACAGGTTTATGGTTCCAAGGTCCCTCAAGGGGTGGGGTACTCACTAAGGTCAGTGCAGTGGTCACCGAGAATGAGAGAAAGCAGTCGTTCTTGAACCAGCAACTTTTACAGTGATAACTAGGTGCAAATACAGTGGCAGTGGGATGTAAGGTTTCGCCGACACGGAACATTTTTACGGAGCATCGCGTACCCATCAAACTATAATAATAAGAGTAATAATAATACAATAAATGCATGCGTATTTTCAGCCATGTTAATGTTTAATGGTGTTAAAAAAGAAAAAAGTGAAAAATGATCGCACGCTGGAGTAAGTCAGTGGTACAAATTGAAAAGTCGCGGAAAGAAGAAAAGGACAAATTACAAGAACACTTCACTTCAGAAGCAGCGATGGCAGATTTGTGCCACTTTGTCAATGGAAAATGCCACGAAGACGTTCTCCTTGATAAACTTTTACGGACGATCATAATTGAGGAAGGACATGCAAAGTAGTTCCACAAAAAGTTATCCAGATACTTATTGACACAGCAAGAACCCTTTGTTGGCAAGGTTTGGCTTTCTGAGGTCACGAGAATGGAATCACTCAAGATAATGGAAACTTCACGCAAATTGCAAAGTTACTTTCACGGCATAGTCCAGTCATGAATAGGGGGTTGGAAGAAGTGAATACGCGGAAGCACAACGTTACGTATATGAGC
This sequence comes from Meconema thalassinum, assembly GCA_946902985.2. Lineage (NCBI taxonomy): Eukaryota > Metazoa > Arthropoda > Insecta > Orthoptera > Tettigoniidae > Meconema > Meconema thalassinum. The sequence goes on along the minus strand of OX336391.1, from coordinate 285,533,434 downwards.
AAGGACTCTCAAAATATTCATCCATCTACTTGGAGAAAAAACTCGTGAAGTAATTGCAGAAGGGATCAAGAACGCTGGTATGTTCTCCGTTATAGCAGATACTACTCCCGATATGTCACATAAAGACCGCCTCGCGTTGAATATCCGATACGTCGTCGAAAAAGATGAAGAGCTCATTCCTGTGGAGCGTCTTTTAAAAATAGACGCTGTTTTAACAACAACAAAAACAATGGAGAGGAGTTGGCTGAAAAATATTTTTTTATTTTAAATTCAGAAGAACTTTTACTTCCACTCGATAACCTATCGTTTCAATCGTACGACTTTGCTGGTAACATGTCTGGCATATAACACGGCACTCAAAAATGCTATCAGAGAAGTGCAAAATAGATATTCCGTACGTTCCATGCCAAGCTCACAGGTTAAACATTTTCGTAGAGACAGCTTGTATTATTGCTGGCGCACTTGTCCGAGAGTTTTTTGACACTGTTGAAGCAATGTAGTTTTTTTCGGGTAGCACGAAATGACATTTAAGCTTGTAGAAAAAGCTGGATAAAATTGAAAATTCAACTTAAGAACTGCGCGCGCCGAATCAGTGAGAGCTGTCTCTACGTCTTATGAAGACATAAGTCACAACATTGGAAACAATAAAAACCTCATTCGATTCTGAATTTGACAGAAAACCCGAACTTTTGCGTCAGGCTTGCACAAAAAGCTTCTAGACTTTGATTTTATCTGCAGCATTGGGCATGTAGGCCTACTTCACCAAAAACATCACATTTAAAATTAAGAACTTACCTGAGCTTTTAGAAGCGGAGGAGCTAAATGTAGTGGACGCGATGCAGCTGATTCAGAGCGCTTTGAAGTATTTTGAAGATATCAACGACGACGGCAAGATGAATGCTTTAATAAAGAGTGTATCATTATTTGCGAAATTGCCACGGTGGGTGAGTGGTTATAGTGTCGGACTACCAACCCCAAGATTGCAGGTTCGCCTCTGGCCATGGTAAGTGATTTTTGAAGGCGACAAAAATCACGATACTCATGTCATACGATGTTGGCATGTTAGAGAACCCATTTGAATTCAGTAGGCCGTGTTCAATGGCAAAATTAATCTCGGGATTTAACGCCAACACAAAGTTCCTCCATTCTCTACTTGAAAGCGCTGTAGTGTCTAGGAGTTTAGATATCTAACCTCCACCGGATGAGTTAGCCGTGGTGGTTACGGCATGACTGATGGCAGTCACTCACATCCGGGAGGCGAGGAGGTTCGAATCCCCCCGCCGGCAACCTTGAAGATGGTCTTCTGTGGTTTCCCATCTTCCTTCCAGGCAAATGCCGGGGTTAGTCCCTAACTATAGGCCACAGCCGCTACCTTCCAACTCCTCGTCCTAACATTCCAACTTCCCTCCTTCCCTCCCCAACGGTACTTGTAGCTCACCCATTGGGTGTCCGTCTCGAAGCAGCTACAAAACTGGCGAGCCGAACATGTCCTCGGACACTCCCGGCACTAAAAGCCATACGCTAAAAAAAAAAATCTAACCTCCTTGACTTTCATAGCGTTCAAAGGAACGACGAAATTCGAAATGCAAGCTACCCTCTGGGTGTCAATTAACAAAGCCTGCACCAGGCACCCGAGGCCATACGATATTATTATTATATATATTTGCGAAAAGTATGCGAGTTAATGCGGAGGAAGACTTCTCAAAGCACCACAGGAGCCAGCGACTTGCAAAGAAGTATGACGCGCACGCTGAAACAACAGCAGAAATTTCTTTCCTTACATTCTACAGAAAGGAGTTCCGAATACTCGTGGATGTATTCACTACAAGCGTGCAAGACAATCTCGCAAAACTAATTTCTTTGCTAGAGCCATTCCACATAATTTTCAAGATACCCGCTGACAGAAAAAAAAACCTGCACCATCGAGCGCGTCCGATCTATAAAGCAATCACACCCGAAAATCATATTTCAAGATGAAGAGCTTGTACTGACTGAGCTTGATATCCTGCTTGAAGCCAGTAAACAGTGCTCATCTTTTAAAGAAATCGCAAAAGTTGATGTTAAATTAAAGAGGATTATCCCGTGTGTTTATCAAGTAGTTCGACTGATTTTAGTATCCCCCGTGTCTTCTGCTTCTTCCGAACGGTTCTTCAGCAAGTTGAAGCTCATTTTCAATCATTTGCGGGCATGGATGGGTGACGACCGCTTAGATTCCCTCATGATGTTGTTTTAAACGAAAGATAAGGTCGACGACATTGAAATTACGGAGATAGTGGAGAAGTGGTCGGTGTTAAAATATCGTAGAGTAGGGATTTAGAAAGAATAACTAGATTTGTTTATTCTTGTAATATTTAAATACTTATTTTGTTCATTTATCAAATTTTCCTGCGATTAAAAATTCTGAAAGTAATAAAATACATTTTAAATGAAAGCCGTTAATTAAGTATATTAGTCTTGTGTATCGTTTGCCACCACTGCCACCCCACCCCCCTCCTCTTTCCCTCCCGTTGCTCAGTTTTTAAGCTTATAGTCGGCAATGTTCAACAGCCAGTCGGCATTTTTTAAATTCTCACCCCCCCCCCCCCTAAAAGTACATGGTCGAACCGCCCCTGGGTATATTAAGTGTGTTTCTCCCAGTGATACGTTTAGACCAACGAAGTTTCAATTATTGTAAGTAGTCGGTGTTATTATATCGAATACCTACGTTGTTTGGAGTGTTTGCTGATGAGATTGCAAAATGCTGGGGTAAATTATAAACTACTTCCATCCTCTTGTAAAGTATTCTTGACAGGATCTTTGAAGCATGAGTAATCAAACTGATTGTACGGCAATCTTCACATCTGTCAGCACCCACTTTCTTCGGGTATAGGGATGATAACATTCTTCATGAAATCAGAGGGTACCTCACCTGTCTGATAAGTCCTACATACCAAGTGAAATAACCTGATCAGACCTTCATCACCTATGCAGCATAGCTACTCAATCGGTATATCATCTATGCTAGGTGCTTTGTTCCTGCTTAAGTCTTCCAATGTTCTGTCAAATTCTGATCTCAATATTAAATCTCCTTTCAGATCCTCATCAATTTCCTCTTCCCTTTCCATTACATGATTTTCAATCTCCTTTCCCTTATACAAACATTCTATGTAAAGTTTCCATCTCTCAACCTTTTCTTCCCTATCAGTTAGAGGCTAGCCATCTTTGTTTTTCAATATTACAGCATTTAGCCTTTTCTTTTTCAAAAGTATTCTTAATCCTTCGACAAGCTGTGTCTACTTTGCCTAATTTCAGACAACTTTCTATACCTGCACATTTCTCTTTCAACCATTCTTCTTTCGCTTCCTTGCACGTCTTGTTAACCTCATTTCTCAGACGTCTGTATTCTGCTTTCCCCTTTTCATCTATTACATTCTTGTGTTTTCGCCTTTCATCCATAAATTCTAGTATATCCTGAGTGATCCACTGTTTTCTACCTATTCTTTCTTTCCTACCAATGTTTTCTTCTGTGGATCTTGTTATTTTATTCTACAAAAGAGCACTTCGTCTGCAATTGAAATTTGATTAGGGTTCTTCATTAATCCTTCCTTTATAGCCTACTCTTCTTGAATCTGTCTTTTACATCCTTCTCTTTCAGTCTGTCTATTGCCCACCTGTTTGGCTCTTGACTTTTCTTCAGTTTCTTCAACTTAAATCTGCATTTCATAACAACCAGATTGTGGTTAGAGTTTATGTCAGCACCGGGAAATGTTTTACAATCCAAAATATGGTTTCGAAAACTCTTCTTGACCCTAATGAAGTCGATTTGGTAACGTCCTTTATCTCCTGGTCTCATCCATGTGTATATTCTTCTATTGTGGTTATTGAATAAGGTGTTAGCATTGACCAACTCATGCTCGGTGCAGAATTCCATCAGCCTGCTTTCTCGATCATTCCTTTCACCTAATCCGAAATCTCCTACTATCTTCCTTTCTCTTCCTTTTCCTACCACAGCTTTCCAATGTCCAATTATTATAACATTTTCATCACCCTAGACATAACTCAGAATCTCATCTATTTCTTCGTGGACCTTTTCAACATATTCATCATCAGCTTGACTGGTAGGCTAACAGAGAACCTGACAACAAGCAACACATGACCTGTAAACATATGATGCATATGCTTTCGTTGCCGTGTTACAAGCATTGTTTGTGATGTGCATACCACAGACGGCGGCACGATGCTAGTTGGTCATTTGTGGAGGTCACACACATCACTTGTACGTTTCGTCGCTATTCGCTGGGTGGATTTGTTTTGCATTCAGGGACCGACACCGTGACCTGCTCGTTCTCCTGATCTCAACCCATTAGACTTTCACTTTTGGGGTCATTTATAGGCCATTGTGTATGCCACACCTATTCATAATAGATCAAGGATGTCAGCAGATACGACAGACGCCGGGAATATGGGAGCCAGTGGCGATTCCTCCATGTACTGTAGGACGTGAGGATCATCCTACCACCAGCTCTCATCTGTAACTGTTTAAAAAAAAAATATTGTTATGTCAAATAGTCTTTGAGGCTTCCTTGCACGCCCTCTCGATAAGCTCTGTCTCACTGTCCCTGTCAGTACTTGTAACTATTTCTTCATTCCACCCCTAGATGGCTGAAGTGTGACCTTCACCGCCCGGAGTAGAAAACTGAGGAAGGAAGCCTTGCATCCTCAAAGCATGTATGGGAGCCCTTGAGGGGGAAGGGGCAGGTTTGGTCTGTTAAATGGCGCTCTGAGAACCTCAAGTCTCGCTATTGGTTGAATTTAAACCAACGCTACGGGCTTATTGGATACGATTTCACGCGGTCAGAATGGATAGTCTGTTTTCAGAGTGTGCACATCTTTGGAGTGGTATTCAATTGTATTGTATTGTGTAATGTGTTCGTAATAGTGTTGTGCGACTGAATAATTATATTTGACTGAGTCTAATATCTCAATTTAACCCAGTTATAATCATTATCTTAAGTTAAGCCTATCATTTTACGTCCTACACTTTATAAAAATCAGCGTCGCCACTCATGGGAGCGTGTGAGACAGTCAATGATGCGGCGCATAGACGCATGCATTTCAGCTCGTGGTAGTCATTTTGAGCACCTTCTGTAGAGAACTATCAGTAGTAACGTACACTTGATCAATACAAATGACCAACCTGCATAGTGAAGCGGTCTGTAGCGGCTTCGGTGCCGTAGTCGGTAGCATGCTGAGCTTCTATGCCCAAGATAACGGTTTAAAACCCGGCCGAAGCCGTCGGATTTTTTAAGAGCGTTAAAAATCCCTCAGTATGCCTTCCTTCGGAGGGGAAGTAAAGCCGGCGGTCCCATGTTATAGATTTATGGCATGTTAAAGAACCTTCCACTAATTACACCTGTGTGAAGCTAAATTGTATAGGTTAAGAATGTAAGCAACGCTCTTAGGTTCCTACGTTCGTTGCCAAGAACCGACTGCGGTGGCGTCTAGTAGCTATGTTTTGAACTAGGCCTAGTAGTCGTTGACGGTGGCATTTGGTGGCAAAAGTAGGAACTATTTGATAAATTCAAAGTTGCAGTTCTTCCTTGAATTAAAAAAAAACAGATACACACACTAATACAGCCATCACAATTAACACCGGTTATCAGATAGATTCTACACACACCCAAAGTACACGGGGCTACATGACCGCGTTGTCGCAGCCCCTAAACTGAGGAGCCAACCAACCAACCAACCAACCGAAGCGGTCTGTGTTATGTACACCACAAACAATGCTTGTGACACGGCACGGCATGCAAGAACGACTTACGGGTTTGAGACCACTACGACTCTGGTTGATTCCTCAGTTTAGGGGCTGTGACAACGCGGTTATGTAGCCCCGTGTACTTTGGGTGTGTGTAGAATCTGTCTGATAACCGGTGTTAATTGTGATGACTGTATTCGTGTGTGTAATTAGTTTTTAATTCAAGTAAGGACCGCAGACATTCGATTTTCAAGCAGTTCCAACTTTTGCTACCAAACGCCACCGCCAACGACAAACTAGTTCTGAACTTGGTTACTAGATGCTACCGCAGTCGGCTCCTGGTGACTAACATTCTAACCTAAGAGAGTCAGTGAAATCTAACCTATAATTTAGCTTCACACAAGTGCAATTAGTGGAAGGTTCTTTAACATGCCATAAATGTATGATATGTGACCGTCGGCTTTAATTCCCCTCCGTTGGAAGGCATACTGAGGGATTTTTAACGCTCTTAAAATCCGACGATTTCGGCCGGGTTTGAACCCGCGATCTTGGACATGGAAGTTCAGCATGCTAACAACTACGCCCCCGAAGCTGCCCACTACGACTCTTGGCCAGCAATATGCAAAACTTATTTTGATATGTGTATATATTTGAGCTTACTAGCAATGGGATGGGAACTTTTTCCAATAGGCCCCTCAAATTATGAAGTTAATGTAAGTGGCCCTCCTTCAATTTAACTGAGAAGTAGAAGAACCTGTATACACAACCTTATAGTGACATACAGTATGTAATTGAAGCTCCCTTTGGTGGGGGAAGGACTCTTTCCAAGATATTTCGTACCTGTCAACCAACCTGCGTCACCTTATTTACACCATCATGAACGCAGGACGATAAATCTTCCATGATTTACTTTTAAACTCTCGATCACTGAATCTCCCCTGTCCGGTGCACTGCTTGTTCTGGAGATTACAATGTTGACAATGTTGTGGCTGTTTCAATTAAGGGCCGAAAACGTGTACGTTGTTTACTTGTGTGTGGGGGTGGAGGTATTTCTATAGTCTATGTTATTGTGATGACTGTGGTAGTGCCTGAGGTTAGGGTAAGTGCTAACAAGGTACCATTTCGAAATTTGCCTGGAAGTGATATGCAAAACGACCGGGGGGGCCTTTCTCAAGATGGCCACTGTAGACGCTTGCATACGAAACCAAATCTCCCTATTGCAGCGTGACTTAATGCATTTGGCTACGCTTTTGGATGAAAAATTTGCGTTAGTTTGTTGTCCTTGCTATGCCACTGTGAAGATATCACATCTGTTTCTCTTTGTTCTCGAACTGCGCACGGCAAAATCTTACCCAGAGTAGGGTAAAGGTACCATTTGGCAACACACGACAGAGACAAGCGACCGAGACAGACGACAGAGTTGTGAGACCGAGACAGGTCGCTTTCGATCTGCTCCCCATTCAACCATATGAAGTAGGCTACATTTGAGAGCGCGACACGGAGACAGGCGACACAGATCGGCGACCGAGATGAACCGTAGGAGACCGCTCTCAGAGCAGTAGTGTCTCACGACAATTGGACACAGCACGTCTTTTATGAAGTGATAAAATGTCGGAATAAAATGTACGTAATCAAACTGCTTACGATTTAATCTAAAGTAACTCCTGAACTTTTGTTCTTCTAAAGATAAATGATTCTTTATTAACAAACAGAAAGATCCTTCTTCGCGTCTGGTTTTGATTATTGAACTCATAGATTTTCTTGGTTTCTTTCGCAACAAATATCACGACAACACATCATCGTCTTCTTCCTCTTCGAACAACCTTATCATTAGAATATTTTTCGTAACCATTTTTCAAAGAATATTTGCACGCACAACCCAATCAACACCAACTGTATGTCTAGGCGTGTCGTCATCAAATTCGGCGACATGACTTGTCTCCGTCTCTCGTCGCTGTCGTCTGTCTCGGTCGCTTGTCTCTGTCGTGTGCAGCCAAATGGTACCTTTTACAGTCACCATAACTTGCTAAAGGTAACCGTTATGGTTATTTTGTGTGAAAAAGAACTGAGTTACAATTACCGTTGTCAAACTAAGGCATCGTTACTTTATCGTTTCTTTTGCGTATAATAGTTAATAGAGTACTAACGGTATATGGTGAGACTTCAAGGTCCAGCTGACCGCACTGGGCAGACAGATTTCCAGCCACGTTTCAGACAATCGTTGTCCGCTGTGCTGTTGACTAGGGATGGGCGCGACTGAAGCCTGGAATCGAGAGTGTCGACTCGATCGACTCCGAACACCGGTCTCGGTTCGCATGAAGCCTCGCGACTCCAAGCTAACCTGATGAGTAAGGCCCGGATAGTTATGTGTTTATATATATTTAATTTTACTAAATATTTTCTATTTATATTTGCCGTTTTTGATACACATTATGGCGAATTTATTCGTAAGTAGGCTACATATTTCCTGTATTTGGTGGTATGTCGCACTACTTAGATAAATGCTGCCGACATTTTCGACCCTTGGCAATTCCATTAATTTGCCTCTATATTTCGTGAATGTATCCTTGTCTCTGTATTGTAGTAGTATTTCAAGACAGGAATTCCCTGGCCATTAAGTATAGCAGGGGGGCTGGAGAAGACTCGTGATTTCAAGCTCCCCAGATGAGTATTGCGGGGTCGCTTCTCGTGAAGACTCGCGACTCCAAGTTCACCTGTTGAGTATTGCGGGGTCACTTCGCATGAAGGCTCGCGACTCCAAGCTCACCTGATGAGTATTGCGGGGTCGCTTCGCATGAAGCCTCGCGACTCCAAGCTCACCTGATGAGTATAGCGGGGTCGCTTCGCATGAAGACTCGCGACTCCAAGCTCACCTGATGAGTATTGCGGGGTCGCTTCGCATGACGACTCACGACTCCAAGCTCCCCTGATGAGTATTGCGGGGTCGCTTCGCATGAAGACTCGCGACTCCAAGTTCACCTGTTGAGTATTGCGGGGTCGCTTCGCATGAAGCCTCGCGACTCCAAGTTCACCTGTTGAGTATTGCGGGGTCGCTTCGCATGAAGACTCGCGACTCCAAGCTCCCCTGATGAGTATTGCGGGGTCGCTTCGCATGAAGACTCGCGACTCCAAGCTCACCTGATGAGTATTGCGGGGTCGCTTCGCATGAAGACTCGCGACTCCAAGCTCACCTGATGAGTATAGCGGGGTCGCTTCGCATGAAGACTCGCGACTCCAAGCTCACCTGATGAGTATTGTGGGGTCGCTTCGCATGAAGACTCGCGACTCCAAGCTCCCCTGATGAGTATTGCGGGGTCGCTTCGCATGAACACTCTCGACTCCAAGCTGACCTCATGAGTATTGCTGGGCCGCTTCGCATGAAGACTCGCGACTCCAAGCTAACGTGACTCACGTTGCGTGGCCGCTAGCATGTCGACAAGCGGACAATACAAAATGTATTGGGTTAGATAAAAAATATTACGGCCGGATGTTCTTCCTGACACCTACCCTCTGTTGAGGGATGTATTCAGTATTGTAGAGTAATCTGTCAGTCAGAATATATTATTACTGTGACCAAATAACTAGATGTAATCTTATACTCTTGCCGGTGTCTTGTTGTATGTAATTTTATGCAATTTAAGTCCAAATTATTGACTATTTGAGAGTTGTATCGTCATATTATTATTGCTATTAACAGTAACGGGTAATAACGGTTACGATATTATTGCCTACTCTATGTACACAATGTTGTTAGTTTTTATGCAATCGCAATTCATATTGGTGATTTTTAAGAGTATTTTATCCGAATTTCTCATTATCATTATTATTATTACTGACAGTGGTGGCTACGCTCGCTAAAGTGCAGCGTTAGTCTATGGGGCCAAGCTCTCTGCTGACTCGGTAGACGTGGGTTCGAGCCCCACCGTCGGCCGTCCTTGAAATGGTTTTCCGTGGTTTCCCATTTTCAACACCAGGCAAATGCTGAGACGGTACCTTCTGACAGGCCACGGCCGTTTCCTTCCACATCCTTGTCCACTTTCATCCGTTCATCTTATCTCTCATTTCAACGCGCAGGTCGCCCACGGGCGTCGACTAGAAAAACCTGCACTCGGCCTCTCAGGAGGCCACACGACAAGAAAAAAAATATTTACAATCATTGTACCAAATTGTTGTAATATTGCACTTTAGGCAGGATGTATTACTATTATTGTTATTAGTAATAATAATCATAATATACACAATAACAATAACAATTACACCTACAACGTAACCGATGATAATAACCCGAAGCAATCTTCCATGTTTGCTGGCTAATAATCCACTTGTATTCATCGTAAATTGAATTGTTTTGCAGATTATAATAGTTTGCCATGCATTTCAATACAATGAAATATCACTGTCAAGCTAGCAGCAAGATTCTGTCAGCTGTTTTGTAAAATGCCGCATTGATGGCAAACAACGTTGCTGCAGGCGCTATATGGCATATAAGTTCCAGCAGTTCCTAAAACAGTTGTTAGATGGCGTTAGTGCATCAGTGGAGTCGACACTGGAGTCGAGCGTATCGGTTCCAGGGGCAGCAGTCTCGACTCTTCGCGACTCCGTTCGCAACCCATCCCTACTGTTGACATGAAGTAGGTACTTTGGAGCGCTTGTGTGGTGGAAAATTGAACTTAGCGTACAGGAGTGTCTACTCTTAGTATTCCATAGAGGAAAGGACAATAGAGGCCGTGGTGCGAAAGAAATAGGAACTTGTCTTATACGGGAGGTAGAAATGCTATTGATTCCAGAGAGAGAAAAAAAGAGAACAATGGATGGTGTTGATGATAGATAAAATGGAATTGTATGAGACTAGATATTGGTTGGTTGGTTCTTAAGTTTAGGGACTGCGACAACGCGGTCATGTACCCCGTGTACTTTGGGTGTGTGTAGAATCTGTCTGATAACCGGTGTTAATTATGATGACTGTATTAGTGTGTGTTATCTGTTTTCTAATTTAAGTACTGCAACTTAGAATTTTTCAAATAGTTCCTACTTTTGCTGCCAAGCGCCACCGTCAACGACTACTAGGCCAAGTTCAGAACTTAGCTACTAGACGCCACCGCAGTCGGCTCTTGGCAACGAACGTAGAAACCTAAGATCGTTGTTTACATTTTCAACCTATCCAATTTAGCTTCACACAGGTGCAATTAGTGGAAGGTTCTTTAACATGCCATAAATCTATGACATGGGACCGCCGGCTTTACTTCCCCTCCGAAGGAAGTCATACTGAGGGATTTTTAACGTTCTTAAAAAATCCGGCGGCTTCGGCCGGGTTTGAACCCGCTATCTTGGGCATAGAAGCTCAGCATGCTACCGACTACGCTACCGAAGCCGCGACTATATATTGAATGTGAATATAAAATAGAGATATTCTGCTTTGTATAACGACGTTACATTGCTTGTATTGTATTACTGTACATGATGATACTCCTTTTCCAAAGAATAAGTTTAAGTTGTATAAAAGTGGAAAACAGATCCCATAATATTTTTTTTTAGCGTATGGCTTTTAGTGCCGGGAGTGTCCGAGGACATGTTCGGCTCGCCAGTTTTGTAGCTGCTTCGAGACGGACACCCAATGGGTGAGCTACAAGTACCGTTGGGGAGGAAAGTGGAAATGTAAGGACTAGGAGGTGGAAGGTAGCGGCTGTGGCCTATAGTTAGGGACCAACCCCGGCATTTGCCTGGAAGGAAGATGGGAAACCACAGAAGACCATCTTCAAGGTTGCCGGCGGGGGATTCGAACCTCCTCGCCTCCCGGATGTGAGCGACTGCCAGCAGTCATGCCGAAACGACCTCGGCTAACTCACCCGGTCCCATAATAATGAAATCGTATTTCATTACAGCAGCATTACTAGTATTTCTTAAATTACTTCCTGCATTCCCTCTAAAATAGTAAGTAATATTCTCATGAATTATTATTTATATTACAGTATAAATGAAATTACCTTCTTTACTGTGGTGTCCTGGTTAGTGTTATAAAACACACCATCCCCTGAGGTGATAGAGTACTTGTGTCTTTATTTAAACAATATTTGTTCATTCGTTCATAGATTTCTTATATGAACTGGCGCCCTCCCGGATATATTTCTTATTTCTATAGCAATTACATTAACACTACAACTGTGGGGCTTGTTGTTGTTGGTTTACCTTTTAAAACATATTACTTCCGTACTCTAAATAATACTTTCCCCACTCCTATAATTTGTCTGATTCGAACGGAATCAAGGATTCCAGAAATTTGGAAATACACATTTAAGTGGTAGTGTGTAAATCATCGTGACAGTCTCATCAGTATAGATTTATATCTGGTAAATATACTCCTTAAATATAAAATTCCAAATTGTTTTTCCCTGTCATTTCCGGTGAACCCCGAACATTTCTTTCTCAAATCCATGCCTAACCTTATCCGAATGAGTACCAGCCAGAGGTCTTCAGGACATATCTCTGATCTAGAATCACAAGTTCACCTCAAGACACTGTCATTTAAGAGGGTAAGATGACTTAGGCTTTTGTTTCTAAAGTCCGAGGTAAAATCCAAATTTAGATAAATGGAAATTTTAAAAAGTACTAAAATACTTGTTAATGTTTCCTTCGGCAAAATTGTTAACAGGTTTTCAATAAAAATATAAAAAAATATTTGAGAAAAAATGTGAATAAAATTCAAAGTAAAATGGGAGTGACATCGTTTCCTCCAGTTTGGACAAATATTGAATAATTTCTGTACTTCGTTACAGTTAAAAGTAACGGTGGTATACCCGTTACTCCCAAACTCTGCTCTTACACATGACTGTGTTATTCCCGTTAGCCTATCCCGATTATTAGCTAGTGTTACCCGTTACTCCCTAACTGGTTGGCTGGTTCCTTAGTTTAGGTGCTGCGACAACGCGGTCAAGTGGGCGTGTACTTTGGGTGTGTGTAGAATCTGTCTGATAACCCGTGTTTATTGTGATGTCTGTATTAGTGTGTGTAATCTATATACAGTGGTGGACTGGCCCGGGCGGGCACTCGGGGATCCCCGAGTGGGCCCTCGGTGGGTCGGCGGCCCTTGGGCCCCCAGCCTACCGAAAATTTGTATTGAGCCGCAGCACTACCTTTCGGGATTTTGTGTGGGCCGTAATGATAGCCGCAACTTAAGAGTCCTTGGGCCACTGGTTGAAGCTAAAAAAATACACCACCTCCCTATTGAAATAAATTGAATCGATCGAGGTCTTTAATCGAATTAGTGTTGTTTTAATTTATTTTGGTCCTTTCATTTTTAAAACAATTTTTGGCTTTCTATGGGCCCCTTTCAGCTAAGGGCCCCTTTCAGCTCGGGGCCCCTTTCTGCTGTCTCAAACTAAGACCCAAGCCCTCTCATATTGAAACGCTTTCTGTTACATTGAGACGCCAGCGTTTGGATGCTTCTGAGGACACGGCCAACGTCTCAATTTGTTAAAAAATATGAGATTATCTGTGATTGATGGAGTTTAGGTGGTACGGATATTTTTTCTCGAAATGTGATTTTTTTACATCAATTATGGTTAAATCGAGGGTGCTGATCACGAATCCTAAACTCCATAAGTGTACGGATATTTTTTCTCGAAATGTGATTTTTTTTACATCAATTATGGTTAAATCGAGGGTGCTGATCACGAATATACTCTTAGTTTTTCACCCACACCTAACGCCCTTGAGAGACGAAGGTTCGATTCCCCTCACAGGTAACAAGTTATAAATTCGAATTTGCGATGAATGACTCGGAATGGTACGGTATTGCGTTGATATAAATTGTATGAAAACGTTTCCTACATAGGATATGCGAAAAGTCACCCGTAGTGCCCTTGAATGCCGGAGTTCGAATTTCCTCCCAAGTACTAAGTGGAATAATCGAATTCGCGATCTCTGGCCAGGATCGGAACGGTATTGTGTAGATAATCCGGGTCATTCTTCGCAAATTCGAATTTATGACCTGGTACCTGTGAGGGGAATCGAACCTCAAGGGCATTAGGTGTGACTTTTCGCACAGCCAATGTAAGAAACGTCTCCATACTATTTTTATGATGTACTTTGGGTGTGTGTAGAATCTGTCTGATAACCAGTGTTAATTGTGATGACTGTATTAGTGTGTGTTATCTGTTATTTTAATTTAAGTACTGCAACTTAGAATTTTTCAAATAGTTCCTACTTTTGCAGCCAAGCGCCACCGTCAACGACTACTAGGCTAAGTTCACAACTCAGCTGCTAGACGCCACCGCAGTCGGCTCTTGGCAACGAACTTAGAAACCTAAGAGCGTTGTTTACAATAACCTATCCAATTTAGCTTCACACAGGTGCAATTTGTGGAAGGTTCTTTAACATGCCATAAATCTATGACATGGGACCGCCGGCTTTACTTCCCCTCCGAAGGAAGGCATACTGAGGGATTTTTAACGCTCTTAAAAAATCCGACGGCTTCGGCCGGGTTTGAACCCGCTATCTTGGGCATAGAAGCTCAGCATGCTACCGACTACGCCACCGAAGCCGCTGGTATATATTTTACCCTACACCCTGATTTCATTGAGAACTCGTGTAAATCTTGTTTTGAACTTTAGTTTATTACTCTAATACATTTGTATTTGAGTTGGCGCCCAACGGGATTTCTCTATTTTATATTCTGCTTGCTGGGGGGACTCTTCAGGGTAGGATACAGAGAAAGCAACTTAGAAGAAAACATTACAGGTCCAAAGCTTCATGTAATGACAAAAATTTTGAAACAAAATCATTATTTGATGGCAGAATGAGCGTTCAGAGTCGACTATTTTTCTACAAAAAAGCCTCTGCTAACAGCTAGGGTTCGGGTATTTTCAATTTTTCGTGGGTTAACGTTACTTTACCCCTATAACCATACACATATTTGGAAAGGTCATAATGTTTCCTAAAAGATGGTTCTATTACACATAGATATAGCACTCAATATAATTGTTTTAACTGTACGTAAACTAGACCAAAAAAAACTTTGAAAATCCGCAAGTTTAAGGCGAGATATAAACCTTGCACCTACGAGTACCAAGGTGCGACGAACACCTTTACAATCCTTAATGTATATAGAATATCATTGGACTTGTCAAAGTCTGCGCATGTCTGCGCAAAAACGAACGCCGAGCGATTAAAGTATGCTCCGACATCGTTTTTCCATGCACCGCGCCGACCGAAAGCCGTTAAGAGTTGTACAGTAGGCCCGAACGTCCAACGTTTGATTTTGCGAAGGAACCCATTTTGTTTTCGCAACTTTTCAATATTTCCGTTTTGTGCAGTACTGATATATCAAATTAAAGCTTGGAATCTGCACAATCTTTCTGTAGCGATGGATTTTTGTTTCCGTAAACTTCGTCAGCGACTTTATGAGATCGTAGCGGAGCAGGCGGTACCAGGGTACTACAGCCATGTTATCAGCTTAGGCCGTCACACTGCCTGCTTCGCTACAATCGCAAAAAGTCGCTGACGAAGTTTACGGAATCCGAATCCGAGGCCCTGCCTGCACCTGCGCGCCCATGGTGATCGAGCCGAGGCTGGGCTGCGTGTCTTGACGAGTTGGTGACATCCCTATTGTTTTAACCTGCGCGCTGCTGTGATCTTTTTTGTTGCCGTCCCAGGAGCCTTAACAGTGCAATTCTGGTGTGATAAAACTTTTTGAAGTGCGTACCGCAGTCGTTATAAACAAATTTGCCATTAAGTGCAGTACGAATCGAGTTGCGTCTGATTGTTAACGTGAAGCGAAGTCTTACCCTGGATTACTTTGGGGCGGAATAACTACTGACTGATCTGATGTGAGTGTGTATGGGAAAATGTCCTGTAAATCAGTTGTCAGTTACACACTAAGCCTACGTGTACCTTAATTAAGGTACCGGAAATCCCCAAAACTATGCAACGATATACTAATGCTTGACAACAACGCCGCAACCAAACAAGAAGCCTCAACAACTCAAAAGCGGACACGAAAAGAAGAAAATACGAGAGAGAAGTGCTCTGGAAGTGCTGTAACAGATCCTAAGCAAAAGAAACTGTTCACTGTGCTTGATTACGAAGCATGGAGCGCAGGTATGTAGTACTATGTTTAAAATAAGTGCAGTGTTTTGTCCGCATTTACACTCATTACTAATATAATTAATACAAATCATGTCAACTCTAAGAAAGCATATGTCGTCAAAGGGTCATACGCAAATCATGTATTTGAAAAGGGTCGGAGAAAATCTCATCGCAACTTTTCATGAGAGGGGGGGGGGGAAAGGCGGCAAGGGAGGTTGGCGTGTTGGCGAGATCTTGCGCGTGAGAATTTTTGCTACGTTCTTAAGAAGATGATACCGTATCTCTTACGACGAAACGCGGTGCGGTACTTTGCTGTGTGTCTCTTGTAGATAAGTAAATACTTAGAACCTAAATGTATTTTTATTTTGCTCATTTTGTAAAAAAAAATGAACGATACCTAATCAAATCACTTTTACTCTGAGTTGATGCGACAATGATCCTTTTTAGTGGCAATATTTTTAAAAGGGGAGAACAGGTAATAAAATTGCAAAGGTCGTAAATTATCGTTGATTTATTCAAGTTTTGTGAGGTTTGAAGCCATTTTTCAGTGTTGCCTAAGTAAACAAAAGTTTGGTGCTTTTCAGTCGGTCAACACGAATGTACCCAAATAGAGCTGGGTTATGCCCTAATCCTGAAATAAATTACATACGATTAATAAATACACTAGGATGACCAGTTTGAATCGTCAAGCGATCATCATGGGATCCATTACACTTAGGCTATAACATCTATGTTTGAGACTACAGGAGAAAATATATACAATATGTACAATTATTTAGTTGCAGTGTTGGTAATGCAACAGTCGGTGTATGCTAAATGTGGTATATCTAATGTTAGGTGAACTTCTAAAATAGTGATAAAAATCCGGAATTTGTCTGTTAGGGGTGATTATATGGTTATTATATGGTTTGTATGTGTTGATGCCAAATTAGCAGTAAAGAAAATCATCCGATTCAGCCTTCTTCGCAAGAGTGTCCTTAAAAATTGCCTTTTGCACAAACAAACTTTACTTTTATACGTTGCCATCAGGCGAGAAAATAAAGCGCAAGTGCCTTTCGTATTGCAGTGAGAAAAAGCAAATTTTCTGCACATCATGCATGGTTTTTGGTAGAAACATTGACTTTCGAGGTAACTTATCCAGCTTTGTTACTGGTCATGACGTAAAAGACGCGAAACATGTTTACAGTTCTGTTGAAAGTCATGAGAAATCCAAGAATCACTTAAATGCCTGTGATGCTTTGTTGCAAGCAGCCGTTAGTAGGGACATTACTAGTTGCATTGATGTAAATCTTAGGGAAATGCGTAGGCAAGAGGTTGAGCTAAGGCGCCAAATTGTGAAGAGGTTGATTGATGTAATTGTGTTCGTTGGGAGGCAAGGGATTGCTTATCGAGGAACGTCGGATGAGGCTGCCTATAGTTTGGAGGATAGGTCTGTTAACCACGGCAACATTTTAGAGTTGGTGTTATTGCTTAAAGACTATGATGTCGTACTCAAAGAACATATCAATAAGTGCATTGAGCTTAGTAAGCGAACGAAGGAAAAACGAAAAGAAAAAGGGGGAGAACCTTCAGCAGGGAGAGGGTCTCTGGTCACTTTTCTGTCAAAAACGTTCATTAACAAGTCAATTAAAGCTATTGGTGAATGCTTGCAATCACAGATAATCTCATATTTAAAGGAAGCAACGTGGTTTGGTCTTCTTGTTGATTCCACTCAGGACGTTTCTGTTTTGGATCAAATGGCTGTGGTAGTGCGTTACGTATTACACGGAAAAGTTCATGAAAGATTGCTTCGTTTGCTCGCTGTTCATGACTCTCGAGGAAAAGCTCTCTACAATCTCATCTGTAAAGAATTTTCCGAAATGAAAGTAGAAATCGTAAAATTGAATGGCTGTTCATTTGACGGCGCTGCCAATATGTCAGCTAATTACGAGGGATTGCAAGCCCACTTTAAAATTTTGAATCCAGACATATTGTTTACGCACTGCGTTGGACACGTTCTTAATCTAGTCATGGTAGACGCGACCGAATGTTGCCTTTCTAGCGAAAACTTGTTCGGTTTAGTGCAGGAAACAGCAGTGTTTTTCTCCGAATCGCATAAGCGTATGGATGTTGTAAGGGAAGTAAAAAAGCAGGCTGAGTCTAGTCATGGGAAAATGAGCAGGTTACAGGTTATCGAAAAAAACATGTGGTGGAGCAAGGACAAAGCTCTTTCGTCCCAAATAGATCTAGATGGTCACGAGGAATCGATTTCTACTTCAAAATTCGCTATTTTATTGGAAGCCTTGTTCAAAATTGTTTCACGGGTCTCGACTTTTGATGCAAAAACAAAGTTTCTAGCAATTGCACTGCTAAAAAAATGGAGCAAGTTTGAGAACATTTTAACTGCTGCTGTGTAACTAGATATTTTTAAGGCGAGTTCAGTTGCGTCAAAATATTTACAATCTAAGTCTTTAAACTACTTGACCGCGTTCAATATGGTGGAAAAACTTGCAAAAGAGATTGAGAATAAAAGGAGCGACGAACACTTTGAGTCGTTGTATGAGAAGAGTAAAAATTTTGCTGCCCTTTTAAACGAGAGATTGAATTTACATGATCCCGATGTGGCTGGTGTCCCTGAGGATTTTCATTTGCAGGAGGACTTTAAACCAAAGAAAATGAAAAGAACCAAAAAATGGCTGGTGAACAAGCTGATGACGAAAAACCAAAACATCCAAAAGATGTGTACAGGATTGAGACGTACTTGAATATTCTCCATGTAGCTAAGTCTAGCATAGATCGTAGATTTATTGCTAACGCGGACCTTCTCAAAGATTGTGCTTGCTTAGATCCTAAAAATTTTAATGATGTTATCACAAACGGGTTGCCTGAAAACGCGTTAAGGGAAGTTGCAAGATTAGCTAAGGTAGATAAAGATACACTATCCGAAGAATTAAAAACTTTTGCGGCGCAGTACTCTTCCTTAACCAAAGATTTAAATGAAACATTTGAGCCTAGCAAAGATGATGCTCCCCTTGAAACTGACTTACATGTTGATGTTGATGAAGAATCTGACGAGATCAAAGAAAGTTATCCTAAATGTAAAAGATGTTTAAAGTGTGCGTTTGATATCGTCCGGGATATTGTCCTGCAATCAGGATTGTTTCCAAATCTGTATTGCGTCTATCAATTCGTTCTGACACTACCTTGCACGCAAATAACTTGTGAGAGGGTGTTCTCAAAACTCAAGATTGACAGAACTAAGTTAAGGTCCACGATTCCGCAAGAGATATTTGAACCTCTGTTTTTGATGAACGTCGAGTACGACCTGGTGGCGTCGATTGACAAAGACAAAATTATAGATAGTGTTGCTAGAGCATCCTCTGAACTTTCGCGATTGTTGCTGTGATTTTATTGTTCAAGCATATTGCCTCTGAAATTAGCTGCTAAGCTGTATTCTGCTTCAATTGTTTATGTTTATTGTGTTTGTGTTTGAGTTCAATAAGTAAAATTAAACGAAAAAACTAGGAATTATTTTTTGCCTATTTTCACTACATTTCCCACTACGGTGGTACGGGGAGGGGGAGGGGGGCCTTCTGTCAGAACTCCCGAGTGGGCCCTCGAGAGCCAGTCCGCCACTGTCTATATATTTAAAACACTAAGGTGATATTTGTTACCGCGTGATTGAGAGAACGACATAACCGATTTACTTCGTAGAGCACTCTAACGAAAGCTCTTGGCCTGTAGATTTGCAGGATGTCTCTAAAATAAACAAATATGTTACAGTATATTTTTAAATTAAAATAGAAAATAGCAGAATTCTTGTCCATCACGCATGCGCACAATCCGCCTTGGCTCATGACAAAATGGCGGTGAGAACTCCATTAAAATGTAAGTTATTTAATAAGCTTCCATGTAATTGAAAACATACATTAACCAAGTTCTGACAAAAAAATATAATAACAGTATGAACATATACGAATGTGCAACATTGTATTTTTGTTAATGAAATGGATTATTTTCTTCAGACAGCGGGTTTTGAAGTTAGTGAACGGTTGCGTCCGCTGCTAAACAGGAGTGCTTGAGTTCCCACTCTCTCGCCTGTTTTTTTTTTCTTCACTGAAATATTGTTTTATCAAGGAGTATTAGTAACGTTTTATGTCAGTCAAAGATACATATTTCTACATTCCCTCTCAATACGTTTTATTTCCGTTTTGCCATTGCATTACAGCATGTGATCAAAAGAGCTAATTAATGTTGTCCTCAATACGCCGTTTGAATATCTGCAATCAGTTCCAGTAACTGACAACAGATGGCAGTACCTCGCCCATATAGTTCCAATAACTGACAACAGATGGCAGCACCATTGCATCGATATATTTAAAACACAAGACATGGCGCGTTTTCACGTGATAGTTAAATATCGTTTTATCAAGGAGTATTAGTAACGTTTTATGTCCGTTAAAGATACATATTTCTACAACCCTCTCTCAATACGTTTTATTTCCGTTTTACCATTGCATCACAGCATGTGATCAAAAGAGCTAACTGTTGTCCTCAATACACCCACAGATTACCTACTACTAGAATACACCGTTTGAATATCTGCAATGAGTACCAGTAACTGACAACAGATGGCAGTACCTCGCCCGTATAGTTCCAGGAACTGACCATTGCATCGATATAATTAAAACACAAGACATGGCGCGTTTTCACGTGATAGTTATTTATGAGAATTATAAATGAGTGGAATATTTAAGAAGGGAAATGTTGAAGAACGTTAACTGACAGTTGAATGTGTAGGCTATGTTGTTTATGTACCTTAATATTGCAATTTCTTCCCTATGCTTCGGTGGTCAAGTTGGTAGCGTCCTAGACTAAAAGTTATAATTATGTATCGTCGATATACTCTTAAATTATTAAAGAAAAAAGTAGTTTTCCAGGCACTCGCGCGTGTCCACAATTGCTTTCGCCATGAGAGACAATTGACAAACATAATTCTTTTGAAGGGCTCCGACATCGTGGTCACTCATCCCCGTGTATTTTGGTGTGTATGTGTAGAATTTTCTCTGATAGCCTGTGTTATTGTGATGGCTGCATTAATGTGTGTATTTGTAATTAAGGTGGGAAATGGCAAGGAGACGGCCGTGGCCTTAAGTTACGAACCATCCCGGTATTTGCCTTGAGTGGAAGTGGGAAACCAGGGAAAACCACATCCAAGATTGTCGAGGTTGGAATCAAACCTTCCTCTTCTTAGTTATACCTCAAGAGACTGAATGTGTCCCGTTTTTGCCCTCAGACCAGAATTAAATTTCTTGGCAGAGCAGGAAATGTAGCCCGGGTCTCCGAGGCGATAGCCAAGAATGGATGGGCTTCCATGTGTTAATACGATTTTTGACATGCACGGGACATAGAATTCTAGAACTACCTCCATTAGGGTGACTGCCGAAGTGAGTATTGAGTATAGGCCTATGCTCATTCCAGTAGTTGGCGAAGTGATTTTATGTTCCCCTGCAAAATGTACTGCCATAACCTATAACAGGTGATAGAAATTGCTTATTTAGAGCAGTTTTGTACTGTTTATATCAAAATGAAGAACGTCCTTCTGAGCTGCGTTTTCAAGCTATTGCAAAAAATTTCGCTGGCAGGAACAATTATAAGGAATTTATTTTAAGCGATCAGTCTCATCGCATTCTCCTCACCAACCAACTTGAGTATGATAGTCTCTGGACGGTCATGTTGAACTTCATTGTATAAGGCAATTGTTTAATGATTATTTGTTTAGAGTACTGAGTCTAATTACGCAGTTGATTTCGTCAAATAGAAGTATTATTTGCCATTTAATATTCAGCGGCTCCCTTTTTGCAGGACACTATAGTGTTATCGAATAATACGAAGCCACATTTAAAATTCAATATAAATAGGCCATTTCAGAAACAATTCCAGATATTATGCAGTACAGTGTAAGGTCTTTGACGATCCAATGTAAACATTATTCTACATTGTATTTCTCTTGCGTAAAATCTACGCGTGGTTACTTTGGCCATTACTTTTGTGATGGTAAAATTGATCTGCTGGAATATAACATATTTGCCAAGCTGCAACAATGTAATGATATTAATTTAAATGTCATTGAACTTATATCCAGTAGTTCAAACACATACATCAGCGTTAACAGATTGGATACTGAAGACGAAAGCCAGCTACTTTATTTCCCTACTATAGAATTCTTAAATTCCTTGGAATTAAGTGATTCGCCTCCACATACTCCGAACGTTTGAGCCATAGTTATGCTCCTTAGAAATCTGAACGTTTCCCAGGGACTCACATATGGAAATATATTAAGTGTAAGAAATATGTAAGAAATTGCTTGGATTTGGATATAATAAGTGCAGTAATATTAGGCAGAGAGCTCAAATTCTACGACTTGATTTAACACCTTCCGATCAAACACTTGCAGGTACAGTACGTTTTCTTTTAATAGGCAACAATGTCCTATTCACTCGGCCTACTTTATCACAATCAATCAAGCTCAAGGAGAAACTCTGGAACGTATTGGGCTATTTGCCTCATCACGTTTTCAGTCATGACCAGCATTATGTTGCAATGTTGGGAGTGCTATCTTTTGACGCCCTTAAAGTTGCAATAGTGCTAAAAAGTAATCGTACAAAGAATGTAACTTATATAAGAAGCTTCTTCAGTAATTTTTTCCATTGTCCGTCATGTTTTGACGGGTTTCAACTAGTCTGTTTTAATTCAATAAGGACTGCAGACATTGTATTTCAAGTAGTTCCTACTTTTACCGCCGAACGCCACCGTCAACAACTAGTAGTTCATAACTTCGCTACTAGACACCACCGCCGTCGGCTCCTGGTGACGAACGTAGGAACCTTAAGAGCGTTGTTTAACCTATAAGTTAATTTAGCTTCACACAGGTGTAATTAGTGGAGGGTTCTGTAAAATGCCATAAATCTATGACATGGGACCGTCGGCTTTACTTCCTCTCCGAAGGAAGGCATACTGAGGGATTTTTAACGCTCTTAAAAATTCGACGACTTCAGCCGGGTTTGAACCCACGATCTTGGGCATAGTAGCTCAGCATGCTACCAACTACCCCACCGAAGCCGCCGCTACTTAATTTAACTGGAGTTAATCCACATGTGTATACCGGGTGAATCAGCAGCCCCTAATATTATTATTTTATGCTGAACAAATAACTATTACAGTACACATGTGTAAATCCCTTTAGCCTACCCCGATTATGGCTACTGTTGTCATAACGGTGAAGGCGTAACACACATCCTCTCCCCGATTCGAAAGTATCTTCAAAATTCTAACACGCTAAACACTTTGTCACGGATCTGAATAAAATATTATTAATAATTATTTATTTATTTATTTATTTATTTATCGTATGACTTTTAGCACAGAAGAGCTATGATTAGGTATTGCAAGTTGAAGTGTACCGAGATTGTCATTTGACATGCACCCCCTTTCTCAAGTGGGCACGGAGGTTAGTCATTACAGTGAATTGAGCCGTGATGAAGCAAGAGTAGGGATGATGAATGGTCCGCACGGTGCAGTTACAGCACAAGGGACGTGGATTGCCAGCAGGGACCACCTACATGTTCTCTCTAAATTATACTACATCTCACATATGTATTATAAGGTACAGTACACTCTCCCTAGAATAATTCAGAGCGGCTTCGGTGGCGTAGTTGGTAGCATGCTGAGCTTCTATGCCCAAGATAGCGGGTTCAAACCCGGCCGAAGCCGTCGGATTTTTTAAGAGCGTTAAAAATCCCTCAGTATGCCTTCCTTCGGAGGGGAAGTAAAGCCGGCGGTCGGTCCCATGTCATAGATTTATGGCATGTTAAAGATCTTTCCACTAATTACACCTGTGTGAAACTAAATTGGATAGGTTAAGAATGTAAACAACGCTCTTAGGTTGCTACGTTCGTTGCCAAGAGCCGACTGCGGTGGCGTCTAGTAGCTAGTTCTGAACTAGGCCTAGTAGTCGTTGACGGTGGCGTTTGGCGGCAAAAGTAGGAACTATTTGAAAATTCAAAGTTGCAGTCCCTACTTGAATTTAAAAAAACAGATACACACACTAATACAGTCATCACAATTAACACCGGTTATCAGACAAATTCTACACACACCCAAAGTACACGGGGCTACATGACCGCGTTGTCGCAGCCCCTAAACTAAGGAACCAACCAACCAACCAACCAAGAATAATTCAGCCTGACCTGTTTTCCAGACCCCACATGATTGCGAAGCAGGCTATAGCTATTTCATGTCTTACTTGCTGTTAGTATAATCTAAATACGTAAAAGAGAAATTTATGTCTGTTAGTTTGTCAAGGATTTGCGCCCAAATAGTGTAATATTATGTGACCAGCACTGGCTAAGTCTTATCCCCAAATATATAAAAGTGTCGGCGATACGGGGAGATTCATGCCTTAATGCCTGTCATGAAAATGATTCTGAACTGGGATACACCTGACTTTCCGTTGCCATGACAGCAGAAATTGCGTGTTCACGCTTTTATACTTACAGAAGTAGGTGATGACTTTCTCTGTTAGCCTATATATATATTGTACCCATGTGAAGAATTTCCATGGAAAATATGCTCCCGCCTCCAGCTAGCGGCAGTCCTCGGGCGTGTGCCATTCATCCCACTGAGCAGTTGCATATTTTGGATTTGAGACCAGGAGGTATCAACTCTACAATAATAACACACAACTCTACTCGAAAAGATGTAATTGGAGTCTAAACCATGGCTTTACACACATCAAAACAGCAACACAATTATATTACACACAAAATATGCAAAACATACTGTTACCCTCACTTATTATTCGCACTTTATCCTCACACAAATCCAAATAATTGTTGATTTTACTTTACCTTGAAATTAACATACAAATCATTTCCATGTGCGCTAATGCACTGGTAAACTTTACACAAACAATGTCAATCTTACAATCTTTGTTAATCGTACTGAACACTTTCAACTATACAAAGTGCCTAAGATCATCCCTTGTCCTTTTCTTCCCGCCAAAATACTTGAATCTACAATGAATTAACCAATCTATTAATTGTAACCTCTACTGTATGCCGTAATGAGTTTTCTTCCATGTATTTACTCTGCTACCGCTGTGTCGAGTGGGACTTTATGCTACCCGTCAAGTGGGCGTAGCGTAATTGATATAGTATCCATTCTCGGAATTACGTGTCGTTGTCAGTATAAAAATGTAACTTTTACCATCTTATAACTTGGTCAAATCAGAACGATTCTTAGTTCGCAGTGTGTCTTATTGCACACATATTATCTATTCATTACTACAATCAACACTTTCTAACAATCAGAGTTTCATAGACTTCTAATTTATACATCCTACTCCAAGAATACAAGGGTGAGTTCTCTCCTGTCCCTTCACTTAGTACAATGGGCCCTCGCCGCGGGCGGTCAACCAACATGGTCGCTGCCCCTTGCTCCGCTTCAAGCAATTGTCTGCTACTCCCAGACATACAAAATGTGGCGTCATAACGACCCACCAAATATTACTGACCTAATTCTTACAGAATACAATACGGAATATGGAATTATTTAAACATGTACTCCTACCATTTAGAATTTAAAGGCTCGCCGCAACAGGCGCAATTAATTCAGGCCAAGGAAACGAGATTCACTATGCACAAAGTCGGTTTTTGGAACAGTCGGCGCTTATGTTAAAGACCACGGTCAGGGCACAACTTCCTGCCGTCAAATTCACTCCCAAAATGATGAATTAATTCACACAATTAGCTAGTTATCGGTCGATATCAGGCGTTATGGCGAGGTGTCCTCGTTTTCCTCTCATACGCCACTGGATTCGAACGCGGAACGCTTATTAGCAATACTCAGAGCTAGGGATCCCACTATTTATGCTCGATTGCAGTTTATATCTCCGTATGCCCCTTGGCTATACGAGATTCTATACGTCAATTAAGCTACCTGACTTCCCTGCTCTTGTGAAGCTGATCCCGTCCTTAATTAATAAGATAATCTCTACCAATTTATCTTATAAGCTTATTTATCAAGCTGCAATTCAATTATCTTTCAAACATTTCCATTTCCGACCTCCTTTGCATAATTCTGTCCATTATCATAAGATTCTCTGATATTAATTTTCTCTGAGCGATCCAATTTACTTTCAATAATCCCGTGGCTCATGATCTCAAGATTAACGGTCACGTTAAACTACAAGCTTCCTTTCCTTTTTTACTTTCAATAATACTGCTTAGATATACAGTTATTCAAATTAACATAATTTGTTTACAATTTCCCTGATGTTTATTTATTGTTATTATTATTATTACTGACATGTCTTCCCTTATTTCGACACACCGTAGCCATAGTTATATAATTATTAACTGAACATCCGTGCTCATTACATTTATCAAGTTTATTAACTCAAATGCCATTTCTACGTTACTTGCAACAGATTTACACATAACTCGATGTAAAACAAACATCTTAACTTGACAAAAATCAACACAAAATTAATGTATAAAGGTTCTACCTTCAAAATTCAAATTTTCATTGGCATATTTTATAACTTTTGATATTACCGACTTACAGTGGGCTACATGTTTACAATAAAATCATGGTTTTTCTTGTACTTACGTATTATCCTGGCGTCTCCGCCCAAACACATACTCCATTAATGCCAGCCATAGTTGCATTTTAGCAAGGCATCCTTTCACTTTTTACACACACTTTATATAATTTTTCCATTGAGAAATACACTGCACTTTGCTTTTCCATGCTGAAGCTATCGCTTCCTTTTTCCATAAAACACATTATATTGACCACTACACTTGTAGAATACACATATTTAAATAACAAATCACTTTGAAAACACACGATAACTATATACATTTTCTCACTGGTTGACACTTCTTGCAGAATCTCAGAAACACGGGTTTTGTAGATTTTTCCTCCACGAATAACCCTGCATCCCGTTTGAGAGTCTCGTGACACTGCCCGAAGTTCCCTAGTGGACTCCTGTTCCTTGAACATCCCTCGTGATTCCCAATGATCGTCAACTCCTATCCAGTGGTATGTAGTGGTACTTATGTGAAAATACTTTACCCGTATTAACAAAATGTTTATACCTGCGCAATTCTAAATACTGTATCCATGTCTAACAGATATATTCTATACTGCGCTTGTCCATCGTACATTGTACTTGTACAATTACCACTATCATTGTCCTCGGACTGCACTTACAGTTTTCCTGCACGGTACGCTTTTAACAAAGTCTTGCACTGTCCCATGTACATTTATGTAACAATACATTATCTCTTCGTTATGAGGTTCGATTGACCTATTATGATGCTTTTCTAACTCGTACATACTTATACTGCACGGCTAATGCACTTAATAATTAACACTAAAATGTTAAAGTCTTTTGTTCGCGCGTCCCTTTTCCTGGACCAGACCAGCGTGGTCTCTGCCCAGCGGCTTGTTTCAACTGTCCTTTATTACTTGTTCTTAATTTGTGCATTACATTGCACGGCGAATATACTGATTAACACTAAAATGTTAAAGTGTTGGCGCGCGTCGCTTTTCCTGGACCAGACCTGCGTGGTCTCTGCCCAGCGACTTGTTTCAACTGTCCTCGACTGCCTGCTCCAGTACTTATATCTGTTTTCACCAGAAAAGTAGGTCCGTAAATTCCTTGGAGCTCCATCTCTTCTTTACATGCTTTTCCTCTCTTGAAATGATGTTTTTCAGATGCGTCCTGCATCACTGTTTCCATATCTGCCCGCGTGCATGAGAATCGATCGGTCAATTAATTATAATTAATTGCCTCCCCCAGTGCGTACCGACGCGGCGTGGGTGGTGATTCCCCTATGACCTGGTAGTATTTCTGCGCTGGTCTCATTTCTGCTGTGTCCCTCCGCAATACCTTAAATCTGCCTCAATTTCGATGTGTAATGGCTTGATAATTAGCCTCCTTGCAATTCATTCACGCAGGTGCAATCCTTATGTCTCTGGCATACTCCAATCGCGAGTAATCATTAAATTATCCTTGCAGTTCCCCACTCCACTGGTCTCCTCTCTTGTGGTAAGGGGGTTTACTAGAACACATCTGCCTCCCTCACCCTCTTCTAGACGGCGTAAATAGATCCGAGTGTGACGTGGTGCCTTGAAAACACGCCCAGTTTCTAAACTCATTTGTAAAATGTCACGAGCTCCAACTCTTAGTGCTAACTTCAGAACTGTATGCATTTTACAGCCAAATATTGCCGTATTCTTTCCATCTTTTCTGCATTACATTAACAAATAATGCCAGAATTCATTTAAATCACATTAGTGGTTTAATGTGTCCTGTCTCTAGGGGTTTCTCTTGAATAAAGTCCCTCAGAGCCCCTGGGTTCTTTCCTCGCTGGCATCTCTATTCCGTTCTCACTTTCCCAGTGTCCCAGGTTCAACACCAGTCAGCCTAATGCCCTAGGCTACAATATATATACAGTCACTCTTCTTTGAAACAAGACATCGTAGGATTCCATGGCTTTGGTTCAGAGAGGAAATAATTTGTACATGCTAGTGCATTCGAAATACTGAGTTGTTCAAGGAGGGTATGTTGCTTTTGCTATTTACAATGTCAATAACTAACGTCTGTGTAGTCCAATATGGTAATAATAATAATAATAATAATAATGATAATATCGTATGGCCTCGGATTCCGGGTGCAAGCTTTGTTATTTGACACCCAGACGGTAGCTTGCATGTCAAATTTCGTTGTTCCTTGAAGCACTATGAAAGTCAAGGAGGTTAGATATCTAAGCTCCTTGAACACTATAGCGCTTTCTAGTAGAGAAATGAGGAACTTTGTGTAGGCGGAAACTCCCGAGAAAAATTTTGTCATTATGAACAAGGCCTACTAAATTCAAATGGGTTCTTTAACATACCAACATCGTATGACATGCGTGTCGTATTTTTGCCGCCTTTCAAAAAATCACTTACCACGGCCAGGAGCGAACCTGCAAGCTTGGGGTTAGTAGACTGACACGTTAACCACTCACCCACCGTGGCAAGCTGTCCAACATGGTGGAGACAGTTCTCAACATGAAAATTCTCCAAAATCAGCTCAATGAATAATTGAAGAGAGTTTACTGTTGTCATTGTTGTGGACTGAAGGACTTATATTAATTAACATTTGAAGTGGAAGAACGTATATTTAGAATGAATTATGTTGGTAGATGGAGATTAGAACCAATAACATTGTGATGTGGAACACCACGTTTTATATTCGCATTGATTGAGAATTACTTGATTTAAAAATAATAATAACTTTGCGATTTGCTTTTCTATTATGAGCATAGAAGACTTCATGTGAAGATGTTTATTTATTTATATTGTTATGCGGCATTATTGAAAGATGAATATAATTTATTAAGTTTGTATTTCACTATCGCCGTGACATAATTTTACTTACCGTACATCTAATCGCCGATTAGGGAAATAAGGAATTGTGTATGTTTTAGCCTCCATTTGAATTATTTTGGTAAATATTGTTTTAGGCTCGAGGTATAAATTGCTTTAAACGGGTTGAATGTTTTCACGCATAATAATTGTATGGTATTCAGGTGATAAATGGAGCTGGGCACTACCTCCCATGTCGTCTCAAAGCTCACGAGTCTCCAAATTCACGAATTTCAAGATGAGGGTTAGTAAAAGTAGGTTCTAGCCGGTTTCTGTACCTGGGCCGGTCTCAAAACTCACGAGCCAATTTCTTCTTTGAAAATAACGACCTCCATGATTCCAATGAAGCTTTTTTAGGCCTGCTTGATGTCACCAAGCAGAATGGCTGAGTTATACTTGGAGAATTTGGTCTGTGGTGGATTAATGATTCCTTGTAAAACAATACAAACGAAATCCCAGGCAGTGTGAGTCACCATACAGCTCATACTTCCTGCTGTTAACGCAGGCACGTGCTCTCCGGAGTCGTGAGTTTTGAGACTATTTGTTACTATTTTTAGCTCGTGAGTTTTGAGACTCGTAATATTTGAGACGTAACCCTACCTCCTACAGAGCGAGATGGGAATCAGATTGGGTACTCTTAAGCAGGCGTAACCATGGTTACAACTGACCATTCCTTGAACTGTTTCCAAGACCAGGCATTGTTTTTGGATATATCTCGGGAATGGTTTGTTCTGTGGTTTATAGTGGGGTGAGTTAGCTTAAATTTATGCCAAAATATTTCACATCTGGCAACCAATGCGCCCTTTTGGATTCAGATAGTACATGGATAGACAAGTCTAAAAAGCCCGGGACACACATTTTTCTGGCCCTCTAGCGGTGTTGGTGACGTAATCAATATGGCCGCCAAAATTTTGAGACACGCTTCTACTTTCCTCGTTATAACTCAGTTTTCCTCTTCGATATCAACATAATATGTAGTTAGGGATTATGAATCAGGAGAAAGCGCGCTTTCCAACGGTATATATGATTTCATTGTTTAGTTTCACAATATTTTTAAAAACATATTTGAAATTTTATAATTTATTTTGCTTTTTTCTACGCATTTTGCTAAATAACTTGAAATCCGTTACATGTAGCTGAAAATATGTCCTATGCTTTTTTGTTCATCAAGGAATTACCTTTCCAACGGTATATATTACCTCTGTTTTATCGTAAACAGTTGCTAAAAATCTGCCAAAACAATGTAGCGTTGCACGAGTCGTTATCGTAACTATGCAATTTATATAGGCCCCGAAAAGTAATAGGGCGTCTTAATAACTATTTAACTAGTAGCAAATCTAATTACTGTATTTTTAATGTACATTTAAAATAATAACAATAATAATAATAATAATAAAATACCTTCTAAAAACGTGAAGAATGTAATAATACATAAGATTTCATTCAGTAATACTAAATGTGTATTTCCTTTTCAGGCAGACGTTGTGTGAGGAAGTTCAACATGTAAAGAAGTTATTGCTTTCGTGTATGTAATAGAAATTACTCAATCATGTGAAGGAAGAGGAAACATGAATTGCTTGATGCTACAACTGACCCAGTGGTGGCTCCGTTTGTATGGGACCAGTGTTTGTTATGCCAGAAGAATTCATAATCACTAACTATTATGTTAATATCGAAGAAAACTGAGTTATAACGGGGAATGTAGAAGCGTGTCTCCAAATTTTGACGGCCAAGTTGATTACGTCACCAACACCGCTAGAGGGCCAGAAAAAATTGTGTCCCGGGCTTTTTAGACTCGTCTACCCATGTACTATCTGAATCCAAAATGGCGCATTGGTTGCCAGATGTGAAACGTTTTTCAGCTAACTCATCCCACTATTACTAGATTTTGATACATATACTAATATAATAAAGCTGAAGAGTTTGTGTGTTTGTGTGTGTGTGTGTTTATGTGTTTAAACGCTCTAATCTCTGGAACTACCAGTCCGATTCGAAAAATTCTTTTTTTATATGATAGCCAGATTCAAGAGGAATAGTATATGCTATGTAGCATTAGGCTACACCTCTCAGGTAACCTTAAAGATTGATTTTTTTTTCAGTAAGTCAGTAGAACAAGCACTCTCGAATAACTCTATCCGCATGCGCTGGCGTTATGGTTAGTGATACGTACACCGTTTCACCTATCTGAACCAAAATTTGTATACTTACCCTTTGGAACCCTCATGGTAACACTGTCTACGTGAAATTTATGACAGACCAGTCCATTCCCTGCATTTAGGCCCTTTGGTTCAAATCTACACCTTTTCCCCGATCTGAACCAAAATTTGTATACATACCCTTTGGAACCCTGCGAGTAACACAGTCTGCATGAAATTTCGGACAGACTACTCCATTCCCTGCATTTAGGCCCTTTGGCACAAATCTACACCGTTTCACCGATCTGAACCAAAAATTGTATACATACCCTTTGGAACCCTGCGAGTAACATGAAATTTATGACAGACCAGTCCGTTCCCTGCATTTAGACCCTTTGGCACAAATCTACACCCTTTCACCAATCTGAACCAAAAGTTGTATACTTACCATTTGTAACCCTGCGAGTAACACTACTTACATGAAATTTCGGAAGACCAGTCCATTCCCTGCATTTAGGCCCTTTGGCACAAATCTACACCGTTTCACCGATCTGAACGGCAATTTGTATACTTACCCTTTGGAACCCTGCGAGTAACACTGTCTGCATGAAATTTTGGACAGACCCCTCCATTCTCTGTATTTAGGCCCTTTGGCACAAATATACAGTACACCGTTTCACAGATCTGAACCAAATTTTACATACTTATCCTTTGGAACCCGACGAGTAACACTGTCTGCTTGAAATTTCGGACAGACCACTCCATTCCCTGCATTTAGGTCCTTTGGCACTGTAACGTGTTTTTCGAGGGGTTTTTATGCCACTGGCATAAGTCAGTAGGAAGCCATTCTATATTTATTTACGCGGCATATTGTTCAGCCAAGAGAATTTTTCATGTTAATTTATTATTATTAATAATTTATTATAATTATTATTAAGATATTTTCGGAGCATTTTATAAAAATTATAAGCATACAGATAGGTTTTATATGTCTTAGAAAACGCTATCAAGCAAATTATTACGAACGACAATATCATAGAAAGTTATGTGATTACGGAATTTAACGGAGTTTCGTCAGTTAGGGTATATCGAGAGACGTAACTCACTGGGAATTCAAGTACACGCTTAATCTTGTCGGGAAACATGACGCAATCCTGGGTCGCAGCGTCAAGGAAAGGCGAATAGTTGGAACGGAAATCGACTTCATCATCGCCGCGCCGTGTGTAATGACCCGGAGGAGGGGAAGTAGCGGGATTCTCAGCCAATCAGTGGAGACCACATAAGCTAGAAGTCGGCTGAAGAGTGGGGGAGCCGACAGGTGCATATATCGTTCGACGCGCCGTGGAACGAGGACTATCTGTATAGAACTTAACGAGTACGGTTGTACGCGGGAGTGGCTCCGATGTTCCGTGGAGTGGAGGACTAACTTTTGTAAAACTTAACCAGTGTGGTTGTACGAGTGTTTGGGTCCGATGTACGGACCATTGAATTATCTAATCTACCAGAATATCATCAAATATCGACAAAGATGTCGACGTCCAGGAGACTGTGGGAAGCCCACGGCATCATCCAGTACGAGGGAAATGTTTCGGCAATTTCCAGTGGTAAGCGCGAATGACGCAGAAATACGCAATCTCTCATTTCTCTTTGTTTTATATTTCATATTTCAGTAACTTCATAGCTTGGGAATAAGAATAAAATCAATAATTTATCAGACTCCGTTATCACGTAATTTTCTATCGGTAATATTCAAATCACAACGCTCCAATTTAAATTTTATATTTATTATTATTATTAATTTTGCTATTCTTGTTTTATATAATAAATTCATTTCTTTTACAATGCAATCTTTGCTTTCAGTAGGTAGCATTAGATATAGACCAATTCCTTCTCCTGATACAATTGTTTGTTGGGTTGATGATCAAATCATACCACGATCTGAGTGAATAGAGTCTTGAAGGTGTTCTGCCAGAGCTAGACGTTGTTAAATACAAATTTAGATTTCAACATTGCGTTGAGGTCTTGGTGCCCATTAAAACAACATAGCTTTGGCAAAGGTAAACAGTTACATTTATCTCCCAACAGTTAGGGGCAGTCAAACTGCTACATTTGTCGCTACCAACATGGGGCATTAATTAACATTACACTTGTATGCTCAACGTGGAGCAAAGTCAAAACGTTACAAATGTCGCTCAACGTATGGGCTGGCAAACCTGCTACAATTGTCGCCGACAACTTGGGGCTGAAAACCTAATAACATTTGTGGAAGGAGAAGGGTATATATTTCTGTGCC
The DNA here is from genome assembly GCA_946902985.2 of Meconema thalassinum. Classification (NCBI taxonomy): domain Eukaryota; kingdom Metazoa; phylum Arthropoda; class Insecta; order Orthoptera; family Tettigoniidae; genus Meconema; species Meconema thalassinum. Next base: position 285,499,728 of record OX336391.1, on the reverse strand, counting down.
TGTATTTTGGGGGTTATTTGTCTTTATCAGTGTATATCATTATGGGGGATGAGAAAGAAAGACAGATGAGGTTACGTAGTGGTCATCAACTGGAGAGTGATGATACGAGCAGTATGTCGAGTGATGGTAGTACCGGGGTAGCGGAGGTAAATCCCGATACTGAAACAGGGAGTGTAGGCGGCCAACCAGAATTAAAAACTTTACTTCTCGAGTTAATGTATCAGAACAAAGTTAGTAGTGATGCCTTAAATGCAAAATTAGAACAGAATAATGCAAAATTAGAACAAAACAGTAGGGAAAATAAAGAAAGTACAGAAGCTTTAAATGCAAAATTAGAACAGAATAATGCAAAATTAGAACAAACAGTAGGGAAAATAAAGAAAGTACAGAAGCTTTAAATGCAAAATTAGAACAGAATAATGCAAAATTAGAACAGAATAATGCAAAATTAGAACAAAACAGTAGGGAAAATAAAGAAAGTACAGAAGCTTTAAATAAAAAATTAGAACAGAATAATGCAAAATTAGATAAGAACAACAAGGAAATTAGTGTGAAAATGGAGCAGATTAGAGGAGAAATCAGAGGAGTAATGGAAGAGAAGGTTAAAGAGATCATTGCAGATGTAGACAAGAAATTAGGAAAAGTACAGGAGGAGTTAGAAATTAGAATCAGTACACAGGCTGAAAATTTAAAAAACTAGTGCAACTGGAAACACAGCAGGTCAAAAAGCAATTGGGGGGAGAAATTGACAAAATTCAGGTAGCAACTAAAGAGGTTAAGGAACAGCTGGGGGGTAGAATTGAGAAAGTCCACTCGTAAATAGTTGCAGAAGTAAATGATTTAAGAGAGAGTAATAGAGAGAGAGCATTAGCAAGATTGTGGAGAAACAAGCAAAGCTATATGATAAAGTAGAAGAATCAGAAGGAACAGTAAACAGTATTGAGAGGAAGGCTGAGGAGAAAATCGCAGAATTAGAGTTAAAATTAAAAGCTAGGATCAGGCAAGAAAATAGTCAGAATAGGCCAGTTTTTGTGAATAGCACACACAGGGAGGTAGAACTGGGTAAGTTCAGCAATCGACAGGGGTGCCCAATGGAGTTCATGAACACTATAGAAAATAAATTCGGGGAGAGGTTGGAAAATGGTAGTATTGAGTGGTGCCAGGTAGTTGAAATTTTAGAACAAGTGTTTGTGGGGGAAACGAGGAATTGGTTTGCTGTCTACAGAGACAAGTTTACTGATATCAATGTTTTTAAAATGAAATTCTGTGAAAAGTTCTGGAATGAGGTTATTCAGTCGCAGCATCGTGAGGGAGTAGTGTGTGGTAAATATAACCCTAAAGGAAGCTCCACCATGACCGAATACTTTTTAGGGCAGGTATTAGTGTGTAAATATCTGGATGGGTTGAAGGAGGAAAGTGATGTGGTGAGGTTGCTACTTAGGCACTTTCCCTATAGGATCAAGGAGGCTGCTTGTATCCAGAATGTAAAGACAATATCACAAGTAGAAAATTTGTTAAGCACATTTGATGCACTAGGGAGAGGGGGTTATGAGGACAATTTCAATAGGAACCAGGGTAATAATAATAATAATAGACCTAATGAAGCCAGGCATCAGGAAGTTCAAGGGAACGGTGGCGAAGGGGCCAACGCTCAAAATAGAAATAATAATAATAATCAGCTAAATCAGAACAGAGGAAATGGCTATGGTAATCAGTATCAAGGGAGGAACAATGATTTCAGGGGAAATCAAGGGAGGAACAATGATTACAGGGGAAATCAAGGGAGAAACAATGATTTCAGGGGAAATCAAGGGAGAAAATATAATGACAATAATTACAACCAGAATAGGGGTCAAGGAAGAGGACAGCCTAGTGGTAGTAATATACAGCCAAACAATGACAACACTGCCCAGAACAACCAGACAAGTTCAGTAGTTAGTAGTACTACGGCCAGCTGTAGCGGTTCTTTAAACGCGAACCAGGCTGCGAAGTAAGGTCAGAATCTCAGTCTGTAGCATGCCCTGTCCATACAATTATACAGGAACCCTATGACCTAAATGTAAGAAATGAATTATTACATGAACTAAATGATGAAGGTATTATTCAGGAAGTGGTTAGTAAGAGCCCCATAGTTAAATTTAACGTGTCCGAGGCGTATACAGATGTTTTAATTGATAGTGGTTTTATGAAGAGTTGCATAAGTAGTGCATTTTATGATAAAATGAAAGGAACTGGAGTAAATTTTGAGGAAATGCCAATTAAAAGCACTTTTGTTATCACAGCTGTTGGGAAGAGGTATAAAGTAATTTCTAAGCAAGTTTTAGTAGACATTAAAATTAATAATCATGTAGAGAAGCAGATTTGCCTTGTAATTCCAAATTTAGTATTCAGTGTTATCTTGGGTTCAGAGTGGCTAAGTAGAGTGTCTGGTAACTTATGTTATGATGTAGGGAGTTTGAAATTTAAATGGGGTGATTCTGAAGTAGAAGTAGCGTTCAATGACCATATTCAGAGAAGTAGTGTTGTAGGTGTGATTTGTACTTTAAATGAGATATCGCCAGCCGTAGGGCGGGGTTCTCCATGTTTTGTGGGCAGTGTGATTACGAACGGAAGTCTAGAGGACTCGTTACGTGATGCTGCATTTCAGGGTAATATAGAGGTGGAACAATGTGTTCGGCTCTATGATGTGTTATTGTGTAATAGGAGAGTTTTTGAGGATCGCATTGGTATGGCCAATTGCTATACCCATTCATTGAACGTTATTGACAGGTCAGTATTCACAGGACATAGATATCCTGTACCTTTCGCTTATCAGAGTGCAGTTGAGGCACAAATTAACCAGATGCTTGAAGATGGGATTATTGAGCACTCTAACAGTCCATATGTTAATTCTTTGATCACGGTACCCAAGACCGACGGCACGGTTCGTATTTGTTTAGACGCTCGTTTGGTTAACAGTAGAATTAGTTCAGATCAGCTGAAATCTATGTCAATAGAAGAATTAATGCAAACATTTGAGGGGAAGAAGTATTTCACTTGTGTAGATTTGAGTTCCAGTTTTTGGCAAGTGCCACTTATGTACGAAGATAGACCATTTACAGCTTTTAGTCATAAAAATAACCTTTATTAATTTTGTAGAACACCTTATGGGTTAAAGAGTAGTTCAGCAGCTTTAATTAGGGCTTTAAACATCGCATTAGGGAATGACACAGGAGAGTTTGTAACCATTTACATAGATGATATGGTAATTAGTTCACGCAGTTTTGAGGAGCATCTAGGTCATTTAGATATAGTTTTTCAGAAGTTAGATCAGGCAGGGTTCACTTTGAAGCTGTCTAAGTCGTCATTCTGTCAGTCAGAAGTGACATTTTTAGGTCATAGAGTGTCGAGTAGAGGTGTAACACCAGAAGAAAGTAGGGTTAATAAGATACTTAACGCAGAGGTGCCACAGAATGTTAAACAGTTAAAAACTTACCTGGGAATTTGCAACTTTTTCAGGAGGTTCGTTCTTAAATACTCTGGGTTGGTAGAACCATTCAGGGAATTGCTTAAAAGTGGGACTCGGTGGAGATGGGAGTCCAAGCATGATCAGGCTTTTAGAGCGCTGAAGGAAGGTTTTGAGAAAGCTGTAGTGCTGAAATATCCGTTAAAAGATAAGGAATATGTGGTTATGACAGATGCTTCACATATAGGCATTGCTGGAGTATTATGTCAGAAAGATGATGAGGGTAATCTGTGCATTGTATCTTTAGCCTCGCGAGGACTGACAGCAGCAGAGAAAAGATACACGATTACTGAGTTAGAGCTTTTAGGTATTGTTTTCAGTTTAGGGAAATTTAGAATGTATTTAGTAGGGGGGAAATTTGAGATCCACACAGATCACCATGCATTACTGTATATGAGGACTTGTAAACTCCGTTCTAACAGAGTTAGTAGGTGGATTCTTGCTCTGCAGGAATACGAATTCACAGTAAAATATATTAAAGGTAAAGATAACATTCTTGCAGACATGCTATCGAGGGACACTAATTTATGTAGGGATTATCCTGTGGTTAAAGCAGAGGACGGTATTTTAATATGTGCATGTGTGGACAGTAACAACAGGGCATCGTTACAGACACTGAGAAATATGCTAGTGGAGCAACGTGAGGACGTTAAGTTAAGGGAGCCACTGGCTAGGTTGGAAATAGGTGAAGAAGAGTATGTGAAAGTAGGACGGTTCACGTACAAGATGCAGGATGGGCTTCTTGCAAGGAAATGTAGGAATAATCGGTGGGCAATATGTGTTCCTGCCACTTTGCGGGAGGAGCTAATTTGGTTCATTCATAGGGAATTAGGACACTTTGGTGCTGCCAAGGTCTTCTATGAAATTGGTCGTGACTTCATTTGGAGTAAAATGGGAAGGGATGTTAGGAGGATTTTAGCTAAGTGTGACACCTGTCAAAGGAGTAAATATCCAGTTAAATATTTAGTGGGGGAGAGATCTGCAGTTCTCACCAGTAGTCCCGGCGAACTACTGTGTGTGGATTTATTTGGCCCGATCGTTCAAGGACAGTACGGCTACGAGTACATTTTTATAGTTATTGACGCTTTTAGTAAGTATGTCAAGCTATATCCGCTAAGGAAAGCCACGGGACTAGCGTGTAGCCGTCTGATCATTAATAAGTATGTACCTGAGTTTGGCATTCCTCTCAGGATACTATCTGGCAGTGGACCACAGTTTACTGCAAAGAAATGGAGAACCAGTATGCAGGAAGCTGGTATAACACACGTTCATTCCTCTGTAAGGTACCCTCAGGGTAATTCTGCAGAGCGTCCATTCAGAGAAGTGGCTCGTCTTTTTCGGACTCTAGTGCATGACAAGCATGCGGCCTGGGTTGGACATCTTCCCAAGGTCGAGACTTGGCTGAATTCTGTCCAGCATGAGAGCACGAAATTGACGCCATACGAAGTTCATTTCGGAAATAGACCACAAAATGAACTAGCGAGGGTGTTGGGATTAAATGAGGGTAAGCAACCGGGGATGGATTACATTGTCCAGTTGGCGAAACAGAATTTATCTAAGTCAGCACAAAAGAGAATTCGCCAACAAAAAGAAACTAAATTTGACCTATTCGAGCCGGGAGACAGAGTCTTACTTAGAGTGCCGAAACAGTCAAATAAGCTAGAGAAAGTCATGTCCAAGTTCTTTTATCTCTACGAGGGCCCATTTATAGTTTCCAAACGTATTGGAAAAACAGCATATTTGCTGGAGGATAGTAAGGGAAACAGATTATACGGGACGTATAATATACATAGTCTACGAAAATATGTGTCATAAAGTGAGTGTGTTTAGCTGGCGAGCCAGCCTATCAAATGAGTAAGTGTGGTATTTGGTGCGTGGGAGGAGATGGTCTTCCAGGCAGGCGTATCAGAAGTCACACAGGGGGGTAGTATGTAAGTAAATGAGAGTTTTTAAGGTACAGGGAAATATGACGGGATTGTCGGATGCTCTTGAGCACTAAAATGTCTCGATACACCAAGGCCAGAATTTGGTAGCGCTGGTGAATTCCCATTTGCCTCCTAGAGATGGGTGAGCGCTTGGACAGGGTATTTTTGCTTAAGGCGTCCACGAGGCAAAATATGGGCCATCAGAAGGCGAGACAGTCCTTCATGAAATTCATACATATCAGCACACGTGATTTCTGTTTACGGCCTCGCCATGTAAGATTTGTAAGCGTGTAATTTAAGGTAATTTGTACAATGGTATTATGTCTGTGTTGAGAACTAGTATTAAGTAGAATATGGTCTACGGGAACTTAACAACTTACGGCACAGAAATATTTGGTGTTATATGTAATGCGCATTTACTGTTTTTTTTTTTCAGAAGTCAATATTAATTTCATCTACTTTAAAGAGAGATTAAGTATTATGGCCACGAGGCGCTGCCACAATAGTGTGATCGTGTGCTCAGTGATAAGTGAGATTAAATTTCACCATAAGGAAGGGACCTCCAGTGAAATTAGGAAGTTCTATGGAGATATAAATATATCAGAACACCTTCAATGCGTGTGATATGACATCATAAATACATAGTGCTCACACATTAATTATGTCTATTTCTCCAACATAGAGAAATTTGAGAGGCGGATTTATCCGTGGAACACTATTCTATATGTAAAACATTGGACTGGTTGCAAAGTGCAATCCATAGTGACAACAAACCTTGACTCAAAGTGCGTGAAGAAAAATTATGAGTGTATATATCTGTATTTTAGGGTGATCTCATTTATGTAATATGTATTTTGGATAGGGTATATTAACGTGTCTGGGATAATCGAATAATGGACCGTCGTCACGGTATATCATCCGATGATCCGAGGCGAATATGTAACGTGTTTTTCGAGGGGTTTTTATGCCACTGGCATAAGTCAGTAGGAAGCCATTCTATATTTATTTACGCGGCAAATTGTTCAGCCAAGAGAATTTTTCATGTTAATTTATTATTATTATTAATTTATTATAATTATTATTAAGATATTTTCGGAGCATTTTATAAAAATGATAAGCATACAGATAGGTTTTCTATGTCTTAGAAAACGCTATCAAGCAAATTATTACGAACGACAATATCATAGAAAGTTATGTGATTACGGAATTTAACGGAGTTTCATCGGTTAGGGTATATCGAGAGACGTGACTCACTGGGAATTCAAGTACACGCTTAATCTTGTCGGGAAACATGACGCAATCCTGGGTCGCAGCGTCAAGGAAAGGCGAATAGTTGGAACGGAAATCGACTTCATCATCGCCGCGCCGTGTGTAATGACCCGGAGGAGGGGAAGTAGCGGGATGCTCAGCCAATCAGTGGAGACCACATAAGCTAGAAGTCGGCTGAAGAGTGGGGGAGCCGACAGGTGCATATATCGTTCGACGCGCCGTGGAACGAGGACTATCTGTATAGAACTTAACGAGTACGGTTGTACGCGGGAGTGGTTCCGATGTTCCGTGGAGTGGGGGACTATCTTTTGTAAAACTTAACCAGTGTGGTTGTACGAGTGTTTGGGTCCGATGTACGGACCATTGAATTATCTAATCTACCAGAATATCATCAAATATCGACAAAGATGTCGACGTCCAGGAGACTGTGGGAAGCTCATGGCATCATCCAGTACGAGGGAAATGTTTCGGCAATTTCCAGTGGTAAGCGCGAATGACGCAGAAATACGCAATCTCTCATTTCTCTTTGTTTTATATTTCATATTTCAGTAACTTCATAGCTTGGGAATAAGAGTAAAATCAATAATTTATCAGACTCCGTTATCACGTAATTTTCTATCGGTAATATTCAAATCACAACGCTCCAATTTAAATTTGATACTTATTATTATTATTATTAATTTTGCTATTCTTGTTTTATATAATAAATTCATTTCTTTTACAATGCAATCTTTGCTTTCAGTAGGTAGCATTAGATATAGACCAATTCCTTCTCCTGATACAATTGTTTGTTGGGTTAATGATCAAATCATACCACGATCTGAGTGAATAGAGTCTTGAAGGTGTTCTGCCAGAGCTAGACGTTGTTAAATACAAATTTAGATTTCAACATTGCGTTGAGGTCTTGGCGCCCATTAAAACAACAAAGCTTAGGCAAAGGTAAACAGTTACATTTATCTCCCAACAGTTAGGGGCAGTCAAACTGCTACATTTGTCGCTACCAACATGGGGCATTAATTAACATTACACTTGTACGCTCAACGTGGAGCAAAGTCAAAACGTTACAAATGTCGCTCAACGTATGGGCTGGCAAACCTGCTACAGCACAAATCTACACTGTTTCACCGATCTAAACCACATTTTGTATACTTACCCTTTGGAACCCTGCGGGTGACACTGTCCACTTTAAATTTTGGACAGACCACTGCATTCCCTGCATTTAGGCCCTCCATCACAAATCTACATCGTTTCTCCTAATTGCACCAAATTTTACATACAGTTTGAAACCCTGCTGGTAACACTGTCCACTTGATATTTTTGGCAATGCTCTCCATTCCCTACATTTTGAATAACAGACAAAATGAACTCTAAATAGTACAGTTTATGTTTATGTTCGACGATAATTATAACTTAATTATATGTTTTAACATAAATATTCATAAATATCCGTTCAGTCACTAGAATGTTGTGATCGGGTGCTGCGGTGGGTAGTATATCTCTGTTTTCAAGCTTTCTGGACAACCGACGCATGCGCTCTGTGTGCTTCAATGCCATATGTTCAGATTTTGCACCGTTATTCTGTAAAACTGTCACCGAAGTCGTTTCAAAACCACGCGCTGTGTAGAAATTGGTTTTGGGGATATTAAGGTACAGTGCTATTTCTTGTCTCATATTCACCAGTTTATTTACGCGAACATATGGACGGTGCACTTTCGGTAAGTTATATAGACATGTTGGATTTTGAGCGCATGAGCGAAGGTATCCTTATATAATTGGTCACACAACTGTTTCTTGAGCTCTGATTGGTGGGAGAAACTGTTTCATAATGAAAAATAGTGTTATAATGAGCCTCATTATGATAGAGATTTCTGACACATAATAGTTAGGGTCGAACATAAACTACGTATTAAGGCCCTAGAACCATTCATGTCCGTAGTAGTGTAACTGTAAGGGTATTTTAATAAGTCTATTGTTGACGGGCAGTTCGGGTTGCATCACGTCACCCCTACCAGTGTTCTGGTGCAGAATTGCGAAAATAGTTGCATCTTGCGCTGTTTATAAATTGCAGTCACGGGGGGTAATTAGTGAAAAAAGATTTATTAGGCCCCTTTAAACAGTTATCATCATGAAAATATTATGCCTCTGTATAACTGCAATGGTACAGCCTCCGTGGCTTAGGCGGCAGCACGCCGGCCTCTCACCGCTGGGTCCGTGGTTCAAATCCCGGTCACTCCATGTGAGATCTGTGCTGGACAAAACGGAGGCAGACAGGTTTTTCTCCGGGTACTCCGGTTTTCCCTGTGAATATTTCATTCCAGCAACACTCTGCACTATCATTTCATTTCATCTGTCATTCATTTAATCATTGCCCCAGAGGAGTGCGTCAGGCCTCGGCAGCCGGCACAGTTCATATCCTCGCCGCTAGATGGGGGCTTCATTCATTCCATTCCCTGACCCGGTCGGAGACTGGAAGCAGGCTGTGGATTTTTCCTTTTTCATAAGTGCAATGGTGTTGGTGCAGTACATTGAGGTTATCAGTTGCAATAAGCGTTGGTGCTTTCAAATTTACCTTCATTTATTCCGAAACTTATCGTTAAGTGCTTTGTGGCGATAAATGATACTATTGCTACCTCAGTAGCTCGGGACAGCCGAAGTTTTCCAAAGAGTTCTGATTATTTTCCTACGGCGCTATGCGACAAAAGACGACACTATTGGTCTCTACATTTCTATCAGCCAATGAGATATAGGCCTAGGCATTGTCTTTTATTTCACTTACTCCTCTTTCAATTATTTTTTTGTAAATTTATTTGTAAATTACATGTATCAGTGCTGTAGTTAGTAAATAGCTGTTTCCCTATTCATAATTATCATTACGGGAAAATGACCTGAATGTAACGTCCATTATACTATACTACTTATCACCCACACCACCACCACAAAAAGATATATTTTTAAAATATTGTTTTCTGTTAGTTTAAGTATCATGTGCCAGTTCTGTAGTAGTATTCATTAACATCCATAAAACAAATAAATCCACCGGGCGAAGTCGGGCACTACTGCTAGTATTTTATAGATTTAATTTGGGGAGCGTGATGGCGCAGTGGCTTAGCTGTTCGTCTTTCACACGGACGGCGGGGGTTCGAATACCGGTGAGAGCGGGGTTGAATTTTCAACTGAAAAATCACGTGGCGTCAGGAAGGGCATACGGCCTTAAATCCCCAGCCATAACCAAAATGAGCATGGTTGGCTCCGACGACCGCATTTAATTGGGAAAAGCTGAAGAACGTTTTTTATAGATTTAATTAGTAGGCTAAATTATCGGAGAGAACCGGTTGATCAAAGTTAAAATGACTTCACTGGAACTAAGTAAAAGCAATGCCAGACTCAGAGTTGCAATACCACATCCCTCAAGTTGTTTATATTTATTGATCGCAGCCAATGGCCATACAAGAAATGAATGTAAAATGAAGAGTAAAAAGTACGCATATATCACTCAAGTTGTGAACTCCTGAGAGAACTGAAGCAACAGAGAAGTCTACCAGAACGTGGAACGAGTCGTCTCAAAGACTATGCGGAAGAGGAGGCTGACATTCCTCGGACATCTACAGTATACAGAATGAACAAACATAGATTAAACAAAACAATATTCAACTATCCCTGGAAGAAGAAGACCACTTCAGCGTGGACTAAGGAAGTTAGGAAAGATTTAGAAAAGTTGAATGCCACAGAGTCTCAAATGCTAGAAAGAAGTTAATTTAAGGGTAAAGTGAAAAATCTGGAAGGGTTTCAAGATGAAGATCTACGAGAAGTGGACGAACTTGGACAGAAGATCAAAGGAAACTCGTCAGTGACCGCATGAAGGAACATTGGAGACATAGGAAACTCCAGACAAGGAAAAGCAAAAAGAAATAAAGTTGTTGCGTGATCCTAAGTGGTCAATTCGCTTGAAAAAAAAATACGAGTATCAGCAGTGATAATCATCCTCACCACCTTCCCGGTCTAACATTACGACTCCTGTCGCAAATACCATGGATTATTCTCGGTCAAGAAATGTAATTCTGAACAGACTGCCCTTAATCTCGTGGAAACAACTGATAAATAGGGGATTTAAATGTTCACCTCACTCTTCCAAGATGTGGCTTCCCATAGCTTATTAATTTTGACTTCAGGCAATTCCCAGTCCACGGCCACTTCCTTCCCAATACTACCTCCTACTGTATACACACTAGTATTCACCACAATTGCACACGTTATTAAATTGAACTTACAGAGAAGGTTACGTGGATGATGACCACGATGTTTCAAGCACCTAAACGAACTAACAATAACATGCTTGTACGAAAATATCGCCCACTGAGAAATGTGCGTAAATCGCACTCAGTCTAGAAATTGTCCTCGTGACAATACTGTTCTACATACAAAACAAACCTAACTGGGCGCTTACGCCCCAGACCCAAGGAGAAGATTGTAGATTTACGTGACCGTTAATCTCGAGATCATAAGCCACGGGACCTCCTTTTTACGTGGAATCCAAAACACAGGACATGGTATTTCACTTTGAAAATCTCACATGCATTGACTGGGAATCGAACCCGGTCCGCCGTGGTGACAGGCCTAAAGCTTGACCTCTGCGCCACCACGCCCCCACGCCCCAGACCCCCTTGCTTGTAGTGCAATCAGTAATTTTCGTAATTTTCTAACCAAGTAGCGACCAATGATTTCGTCCAGACCAATGGTTTCGTCCAGACAGTCGTCTAACCAAGTAGCGACCAATGGTTTCCACCGTATCAGCCCCAAATACTCCAGGTAGAGACCGTGCTGGGCGCGATTTACAGGACAACAATAACATAACTAGAATCCGATTACCAAGCAGTTGGGCGTTATTGGAGATCAGTTATCGTCAATGTACTAGGCCCACCTTTTATAACGCATAAGTTCATCCACTCACGGTAGTGAAGCATTGTTAGATGTTAGGACGTTTCTCACCAGGGCCCAGACAGATGTGTTGTGATGACCATTGAGGACAGCAAGTCCATCACTGGGAAACAAGACAGGCCAGCTCTGGTCAGAAAGACAACGGTAATCATGGGAGTCATCAGTCAATGTCCACAACAACATGCTACGCTCGTCCATCGCACACAAGGTACTTCCGCTTCCAGGACATCTACTCGAATATTAAGTCCTTCCTTGTCATTATGGCAGAACGTCAGCTTTTGGGCTCATCAGGTTAATTAAACAGCGGAACGGCGGCTTCGGTGGCGAAGTCGGTAGCATGCTGAGCTTCTATGCCCAAGATGCGGGTTCAAACCCGGCCGAAGCCGTCGGATGTTTTAAGAGCGTTAAAAATCCCTCAGTATGACTTACTTCGGAGGGGAAGTAAAGCCGGCGGTCCCATGTCATAGATTTATGGCATGTTAAAGAACTTTCCAATAATTACACCTGTGTGAAACTAAATTGTATAGGTTAAGAAAAGCTGAAAAGGTGAAAAGCTGAAGGAAGTAGGAGATTTCTGTTACTTAGGAAGCAGAATAACCAGTGATGGACGAAGCAAAGAGGATATAAAAAGTAGGTTGGCTCAGGCAAGAAAAGCATTTCTACAAAAAAGGAATCTGCTGACATCGAATATAGATTTAGGTATTAGGAAGTCATTTTTGAAAGCCTTTGTCTGGAGCGTGGCGCTCTATGGAAGTGAAACTTGGACTATTGGTGCAGCAGAAAAGAGGAGAATTGAAGCATTTGAAATGTGGTGTTACAGGAGAATGATGAAGATCAGATGGATAGATAGGGTTACAAACAAAGAGGTATTAAGACGAGTGGGAGAGGAGAGATGTTTCTGGCGACTGCTAATGAAGAGAAGAGATAGGTTGGTAGGACACATACTAAGACACCCAGGAATAGCAAGCTTAGTTATGGAAGGAAGGGTCGAGGACAAGAACTGTAGGGGTAGACCAAGGTTAGAATATGTTAAACAGATTGCCTCGGATGTAGGGTGTGGTAGCTATGTAGAGATGAAACGATTAGCTCAGGACAGGGAGACATGGAGAGCTGCATCAAACCAGTCAAAATACTGAAGACTCAAACAACAAGAATGTAAACAACGCTCTTAGGTTGCTACGTTCGTTGCCAAGAGCCGACTGCGGTGGCGTCTAGTAGCTGAGTTCTGAACTAAGCCTAGTAGCCTAGTCGGCCGTGAGTAGCCGTTGACGGTGGCGTTTGGCGGCAAAAGTAGGAACTATTTGAAAAATTCTAAGTTGCAGTCTGCACTTAAATTAAAAAACAGATACACACACTAATACAGCCATCACAATTAACACCGGTTATCAGACAGATTCTACACACACCCAAAGTACACGGGGCTACATGTCCGCGTTGTCGCAGCCCCTAAACTTAAGTACCAACCAACCAACCAAACAGCGGAACGTAATGTCTTGTAATCGCATGGGACACCAAAAATGTGTGTTCAATCTCTGGTTTCTAACCATGAATACTGTGGTTATTAGCAAAAAAAAACTGACATACTGAATGTATGTATTCTTCATTGTCAGACAGGTAGACATCACGTTTGGCATTATAATAATTAACAATAAAATTTACAAGTATAAACTAAACAAAAACAACAAACACCAGCACTAATAGAAAGGCACTATTTTCTATCAACAACCACAACCATACACACACGCACTCAAACATTCTGTCTCTAGCTTTCATTCATACTATCCCTTTGTAAAATAAACATTAAAATAATTATTTACAGAAAATTAAAAACTATCTACCATCATCAACTTCCAAAGGCTTGTCTCCGCAACCATTTCTCTCTGTCTTCTTCCTCTCGTTTCATTTCATAATAGGAATCATAATGAAGAGTTAGTATGATGTCTTGAAGGACATGTTTTCTCGGTCGTCCTCGGCCAATCTTCATGTGTGTTCTTTTTCCTTCCAGGAGATTAGTTAGGAAAGCGTAATGTCGCAAAATGTGGCCTGTGAATTTAGTTTTTCTTTTATGGATCGTTGGTCTCAGTTCTCTCTTCTCTTGAATTTCTTGCAGGATGCTGATGCTAGTCCTCTGAACAATCCGTTTAACCCGCAACATTCTCCGCCAGACCCACATCTCAAACGATTCAAGTCGCTTCTAATCCTGACCACTGATCGTCCAAGATTCACATCCATTCTAAAGCACACTCCATTCAAATTTCTTTTTAATTACAATATCTAAATTCGCATTAATCAAAAGATTTTTCTTATTATTGAACGCTTGTTTTTCAAGAGATATTCGCCTTCTAATCTCTTTAATACACCTGTTGTCATTGGTGAGTAGACTTCCCAGATAAGAGAAACTGTCGGTTTGTTCCACTATCTTGTCAGTAACCTTAATGTTAGTGTGAATACTTTCAGGATGTTTACTCACAACTAATATCTTGGTCTTCTTAACATTAATGTTCAAACGTAACTTTGACAATGCTGATGACAAAAATTTAACATTCTGGACAGAAAACGTAAAAAGACAAAAGGACAATTGAAAAGATAGGAAGAAAAAGTTCAGAAAAAAAAGTGCAAAAGAAAATTTAGAAGCAACTTATTTTAGTGTTGCCTTGTTGGTATCTATATAAGGATTTCTTTTCAATCACCCGACAAGCAGATGGGAGCCCGTGATCGATTTCCGGCTCTGCCAAGAAATAATTCTGGATTGAAGGCGGTAACGGGGTTCACTAAGCGTTGTGAGACAAAGCTGAGAAGAGGCGGGTACAATTTCCACCTCTGCCATCCTGGAAGTGGCTTCCCGTGGTTTGCCACCTCTGCTACAGACAAACGATGCGATTGTTCCTAACGTAAGGCCACGGCCGCCTCCTTCCCAATCCTCACCTGAATTACAAATATACACACTACTACTATAAGGAAGTGAGAGCAAAGAAAATAGTCCAGTGGGTTTCAGTAGATACAAAATACTTTTGTCGCAAAATACGTTTACGTAATGAGAAACGTATGTTACTGGAGTTGTAATAATGTTATTGGTTTTACGACTCTTAACTACCACGGCTTTTAGAGACGCAGGGGTGCCGGAACTTTGCCCCGAAGTGGATCCTTATCGAGCCTGTAAATCTACTGACATGGCTCCCGTGCATTTGCGCACCCTCAAATGCCAACTGACTGCGCCGGGATTCAATCCCAGTATCTTGAGCTCAGCAGGCAAAAACGTTACCGCTGAGCCACGCAGCCAGTTATACTAGAGTTGAAAATATGATCTAAAATGTTAGAACCTTCACAAAGAGCTTCGTTCTGAAGGAAACAATTTAATCAGGTATGAAAGCACTTAATAATAATTGATGTCTCATTCTTGAGCTGATGGAGGTGTTCTGCTCGGTCCGCTGGGCCCATTGTGCACAGCAGTGGCATTGCTAGGAGTGACAGCCGACTGTCACTCTATCAAGACGTCGCGTCACGTCGCGGAGCATTTATGAGACATTCAACAGCGCAAAGACAGCGATGATGAAAGAGTGCAACCATGCATGAAATAATTCAGCAGTTTTATCAATGCTGAACATATTTTCAACAGGTGCATGCAGCAAGGAAAGAAATACTTGCGCACTGAAGTGTGATTCAAAATATTTCACTCTTGTGCTTCACTTTACCATGTTTAAAAGCATATGCAGTGTGTTTCAACATTACGATGACCACCTCGTGGTTTAGTGGCTAGCAATCTTGGCTCTCGCCCAGGTTCGATTCCCAAGAAATTTTAATTCTGCTCTGAATGCTGGAACAAAGTTCTCTCAGCCTCGTAAGGCAAAACTGAGAAGAGGTGTGTTCGAATCCCATCTCAGCCACCTTGGACGTGGTTTTCTGGGCAAATGCCCTGATGGTTCCTAACTTAAGGCCATGGCTGCTTCCTTCCCAATCCTCATCTGAATTAGAAATACACACACTAATATAGCCATAATAATAACACATGTTATCAGAAAAAATTCACATCCAAGCACAAGTTTCGTGTCCACGATGTCGCAAAGTCCCTAAAATCGAAAAAGGAAAAAAGTTGTCTGAGGGCTGGAACGTTGTTCACTCAGCCTCGTGAATCAGAATTGAAAGGAGGCGGGTTTGATTCTCATCTAAGTCTTTAAAGAAATGGTTTTCCGTGGTTTCACACTTCTAATTCAGGAAAATGCCGGGATGGTTCCTAACTTACGGCCATGGCCGACTCCTTCCCGATCCTCACCTACATTACTAATACATACAATACTACAGACAGCACAATTACACAGATTATCAGATACACTCTAAACACACCCAAATACACTAAGATAAATGAACACGATGTCACAAAACCCCTAAATGAATTAACAACAACATTATATTATATTTTATTTTTCTTTAGTCGATTTTACCCTCCAGGTTGGATTTTCCCACGGACTCAGCGAAGGATCCCACCACTACCGCCTCAGCGGGCAGTGTCCTGAAGGTTGGAACATCTGGTCGTTGCGATACAACTGGGGAGGTGGGATCAGCACCTCGCCCATGCGGCCTCACCTGCAAAGCAAACAGGAGCCTCATGAGGGATGGGAAGGGAGGGGAGGATTGGGAGAAATAGGCAAGAAAGAGGGAAGGAGACGGCCATGGCCTTACCATCCCGGCATTTGCCTGAAGATGAAGTGGGAAACCACGAAAAACCACTTCGAGGATGGCTGAGGTGGGAATAGAACCCCTCTACTCATTAGGACCCCCCGGGGCTGAGTAGACCCCGTTCCAGTCCTTATACCACTTTTCAAATTTCGTGGCAGAGCCGGGAATCGAACCCAGGACCTCCGGGGTGGCAACTAACCACTCTGACCATACGTAACGGAGGCGACTTTATATTATATTAGCTTGGAAATTTTCGTCTGAGTCAGACTGTTTCCCACCCATCCGGTTTATGCCCTTCGTTGAATGATTCACATACAAAATATACAGTAACAATGAACGATTTCAGTCTTGCAATGTACAGTGTTGATGCCCTTAATACTTTTAAATCGAAAGTGTTCTGATGATATCCTGAGAGCTGCTAACCAAATAAATGCAGACAGTGATTGTTTGAACTCTGGATAAGAAAATATATTTTAAATTGAATCTCCTCGGTGAGGAAGTGAACACCTGGTCTTTGCCATCCGGCGAGAGGATGTCAGGCTAAGAGAAACGGGAGATGATTCTTGTGATGAATATTGATCCAGAGGAAGAGCGCGCCAGAACAATAGGAATAGGAATAGCAACCAAGTAACCTCATTTCTTAGCTTATAATAATGTCACGCAGTAGTGCCAACTTGACCTGGAAAACGAGAGAACTTAAGAAATGCAATAATTTATTTATTTATTTATTTATTTAGTTATTCATTTATTTATGTATGTATGTATGTATTTGTTTATTTATGTATTTATGTATTTAGTTATTCATTGATTTGTTTATTTATTTATGTATGTATGTATTTATTTATTTAGTTATTCGTTTATTTATTTATTTGTTTGTTTGTTAATTTATATATTTATGTATGTAGTTATTCATATATATGTTTATTTATTTATGTATTTATTTATTTAGTTATTCGTTTATTTATGTATTTGTTTATTTTTGTATTTATGTATTTAGGTTATTCATTTATTTGTTTATTTATTTATATATTTCTTTATTTATTTAGTTATTCGTTTATTTATTCATTTGTTTGGTTGTTTATGTATTTATTTATTTAGTTATTAATTTATTTATTTATTTATTTATTTATGTATGTATGTATTTATTTATTTAGTTAGTTATTCGTTTATTTACTTATTTGTTTATTAATGTATTTATGTAATTAGTTATTCTTGTATTTGTTTATTTATTTATGTATGTATTTATTTATTTAGTTATTCGTTTATTTATTTATTTATTTGTTTATTTTTGTATTTATGTATTTAGTTAATCATTTATTTGTTTATTTATGTATTTATTTATTTAGTTATTCGTTTATTTATTTATTTGTTTATTTATGTATTTATTTATTTTGTTATTAATTAATTTAATTATTTATTTATTTATGTATTTACTTATTTAGTTAGTTATTCGCTTATTTATTTATTTAGTTATTCATTTATTTATTTGTTTATTTATGCATTTATGAATTTAGTTATTCATTTATTTATGTATTTATGTATGTATTTATTTATTTAGTTATTCGTTTATGTATTTATTTATATATGTATTTATTTATTTAGTTATTCGTTTATTTATTTATTTAATTTTTATTTATTTATTTATTTATTTATTTTTAGTTCCGATTGAGCCAGCTGTGGACCACGTGGTTCTTATCTCTATCAGATTTCATCCTAGCCCAGTATTCCTTCATCCTGGCACTGTGAATGTCCTTCTTCTCCTGAGTCCATTTCACACCTACTCCTGGACGCAACGCTTTTGCTGTTAGTGACTGGAGAGAGTCTGATTTTCTGATCAAAGTTTTGCATTTATTTATTTTATTATTTTTTTGTTTATTTATTTATGGTATACAACAGGGCTCGTTGTGCGCCCTAATAACAGTGCATCTACATGCAACTGTAATATATAGTTTCAGGTATTTCTATATTTATTAGTAGCTTAATATCATTGTAAGTGCAATTATTATCGCTAAGAAGTTCACAAATACGTCTAAATCTAAATACATCGTAGTAAAAGCTAAATCTAGATCTATAAAACGCGAACACAACTGTCTATTCCTCTCATGCATTTCTCAATACCATACTCGTTGTGGTCTAAAGCCACACTGGTTTTCATACATTTTACACTCGAACTCTCATTTCTATGACCCCTGAGTACACTTTGCCTGAAACGCCTATCAAAGAAATACCTCTGTTGCAATCTTTCCTGTTGCCTTGCTTATGAATTGGTGTGATTACTGCATTTGTTCAGTCAGAAGGTACCTTTCCTAAATCCCATGCCAATTCAAGTAACCTATGCATCCATTCATTTCAGCCCTGCTTTCCCAGTATACTTCACCATTTCTGGCCTAATTTTGTCTTCTCCTACCACTTTGTGACATTGCAGTTTATTTACCACCCTCTCTACTTCCTCAACCATGATGT
The DNA here is from genome assembly GCA_946902985.2 of Meconema thalassinum. Taxonomy (NCBI): domain Eukaryota; kingdom Metazoa; phylum Arthropoda; class Insecta; order Orthoptera; family Tettigoniidae; genus Meconema; species Meconema thalassinum. The sequence continues at coordinate 285,480,957 of OX336391.1, read as the reverse complement.
TTCCGTCCCCATTCTCCTGCTGCATAATCTCAAAATCTGCCATATTGCCGTATAGGTCTCCATTTACATTTAGCAATTTTTCGAAGTATTCTTGCCATCTTCAATTGTATCTAATGTAAATATATATACAGTACATATGTTTCGAAATCAATTATTAATACATGCTTTGTGAAGGTGCTACCAGAGGTCTGCAAAAGTTATACCTAAATAGTTGAAATTTATAACATTTTTAGGTGCTCTTGTTCATAGATCAGTCGGCCTGTGACGACAACACCGTCATCCCGTCTAAAAATCATGTTTAGTTGTAGTTTGTTTCTGTTGGCCCAGGACACCAGTAGTTCTCAGCATTTATGTTGGCCTCCTAAATTCGAAGAACCAAGGACCATGTCATCTGCGTAGGCATGGTAAGAGATTTGCCCTTCGAAACCAATCAGTATTTATACAACGTCGAAAGTCATCAGGTTAAATAAAGTTGGACCAAGAGGGTCACCACTCTCCGATTATAAATTAATGTACCACTGCATTTGAAATTATTCGAGACCAGACGATCAATGGATTAACAACGCAAGATGAGCTCAAATTTCACGGAGCAGCCTCACTGATACCCCTTTTGTTGAGCAACCAGCAAGGTTAATTTCACAGCTAATCTGTCATTGGTAAATGATCCCGTTAATTGCCTATTAGTCACTTGGACTACCAGGAATCAACTCCCTTACCACCAGAGACAGTCATCACGAGCAGAGCCAAAGAGAATGACTGGTAGTTCAGGTTTCTGGCCACGACGTTCTTACGAAAAATTCGGGTCAGAATGACTAAATCCAAATAAAAATTCCTCTCGGCACGCCGGAAGGCGGAGGTAGATTTCACCGGGCAAACTAGGGGACAGGCTATATTATAATTGGCAAAATATGCAGGTTTTCGTAGAAGGATCAGACCTCATTTATTGCGAGAAAGTATTTTACAATGTAATTGGAGCTCAATTAACTTTTCTTTCGTCTTACTATGCATATTTTTAACATTTTATTGTCTTAGGGGGACCGTAACCTTCTTGTCGTTTGGGGTCCATTTTTAGCCTACTTTTCACATTTTGCAAAAATGAGGAAAAAGTAGACTTATGAGATCGGGCAAATGTGTGTCTGTCTGTCTGTCTGTCTGTCTGTCTGTCTGTCTGTCTGTCCTTCTGTCTGTCTGGCTGGCTGTGTGTGTGTGTCCCCTATCAACTCCTAAACGGCTGCAGCAATCGAAACAAAATTTGGTAGGAGTAAAGATCTATACCTGAATATCTCACGGCCATATTTGAAAATGATGTCAGTGCTACCAACTGCTAAAAATCGCAATTGAAATTTGAGCTCCATGTTGGATATCTTGGAAAGTATGAATGGGAGCTATTTCAAAATTGGCACATGTACAGACCATAATATTTCAGTTTAATTTCCAGGAGGCTAAACATGGCAGTGTTGCCAAAATGATTATAAGCCTCCTGATAGGTCCAATTTTTAAATGCATATAACTTCTATACTATCAATTGGATTTCAACCAAATTTCGTATGTTGTATGTGTACATAACCAGATATGACTGAGCGTATTCTTCAGACCTACCAGGGCTGCCAACTGTTAATAAATGCTCCTAATTTATTTTATCCAAATACCAATATATCAGAAAGTATGCAAGCCGACAGCTTTAAACTATGCACACGTATAGTCCCTGACATTCTATATTAATTTGGAGTAACTTATATACGTCAGTGCTACCAACATGATTCTAAGCCTGCTGACAGGTCCAACTTTAAATACATGTAACATCCATAATATCATTTGGATTTCAACCAAATTTCGTATGTGCTATGTGTACCATAACAGATATGACTATGCGTATTCTAAGGAGCAATCAGTGCTGCCAACTGTTAATATGTGCTGTCCCTATTTTTGTTACCCTAATATCAATATATCAGAAAGTATGCAAGCCAATAGCTCTAAACTTTGCACACGTATAGTACCTGGCATTCTAGACGAATTTGGAGTAACTAATATACGTCAGTGCTGCCAACCTGATTCTAAGCCTGCTGATAGGTCCAATTTTAAAATGCATGTAACTTCTATACTAACTAATGGATTTCATTCAAAATTGGCACAACAATAGATCATATTATTTCAGATTATTTCTGACCAATACATGCATGACATTGTTGCCAACATGATTTTACGCGCGCTGTTAGATCCAATGTTTAACTGCATGTAACGTCCATGCTATTCATTGGACTTCAACCAAATTTTGTATTTTGTACCTTAAGAGACGGAACTAAGAATATATTCAGTCATCAGGGCTGCCAACTGTAGTGCTCTATTAGGATACATTATGCCAGGTATACAGTATTTCGAACTAACTGGAAATTTCGATATTAGCAACTTAATTTCGTCATTATTCTAGATAGGTTCATATTCTGTAGAATAATCATTGGCATGAAAAGTAGGCTGTATAGTTCTTCACGGATCTTCTTGTTATATTTGTGGTCACACCGTCCTTTTGCAAGGTTGGGAACTGATGTGTACCTATCTAACAGTCTGTTACTTCTTCACGTCAAATTTTATCTCCCGCAGAGATGTTGGTTGATTCCTCAGTTTAGGGCTGCGACAACGCGGTCATGTAACCCCGTGAACTTTGGGTGTGTGTAGAATCTGTCTGATAAACGGTGTTATTTGTGATGGCTGTATTAGTCTGTAATTCAGGTAAGGACTGCAGACAGTCAATTTCAAGTAGTAGTTCCTAATGTTGGCACCAAATATACCGTCAACGACACCTAGCTGTGAACTTGGCTACTAGATGCCACCGCAACCAGTAACTTGCAACGAACGTTGAACTTCCCCTCTGAAGGAAAGCATACTGAGGGATTTTCAGCGCTCTTTGAAAATCCGACGACTTCGGCCGGCTTTGAACCCGCGACCTTGGGCATAGAAGTTCAGCATGCTACCAGCTAGGCTACGTCACCGAAGCCGCTTCCCACATAATCAGATGGAAAACTGAATGTGATCTCGTTGTCATGGCAACCTCTGATAGCTCATCCCTCATCAATTTAGAAGCGTTGTCATGGTAACCTCTGATGGCTCTTGGCATTTTCTTGTAATTCAGAAATAATTTTTCTCATCCCTTGGCGTAATGGTGGGTTGAATCAAAAAATATTTCAGACAAAAGTTTTAGGTAGTTATTAGGGGAATATTGTCCATTTTGTACAGTTTTGATATTGTGCCTATTAAGGGAGATATGATTAATGTTTCCCGAAAAACCCACTCTTTTCCACCCCATTGGTCAATGGTTGGTGCTATCAAAAAACTTTTTAAACATACATTTTTGGCACTTATCCGGTATATAATATGAACTTTGAAGGAATTTGATATTTCACATATTAAGAGAGTTATAGTGATATTTCACTCTCTCGAAAAAGGCCCCCCATTTTTAACCCCTTCGACCGATTTTTCCCATTAACGAACTCGACCGAGATTTTATAGGGATACATATTATGTAAAAAAATTCAAAGTGATTGGTGCAAAATTACGGCAGTTATCATGTCCACAAGAAACTGATATATATATATATTGAACCCATATGCCATAAGGTCCAAGGAGTGCGAATCCATGCATTTGAGGAAGAAATCAAAGAAACGTACAGTTTCTAATGTAACTTACAGAAAGATCAAGCTAGGAGGCCAGTATAAGGTTGTGCAACTAACGAGGACCAGGTATTCGAGAGGATGATATCATCCCTCTTGACATTCAGAAGGGAGCGAGTCACGAGTATTAATAACCGAGCGGAAATTTCCAACGAATAGACAAGGAGGCCTGAATCGGAAATCGAGCTGACGTTGCTGGAAAATGACAACACCGCTTATGCGCCAGAAGAGGAATAATTAAATTTAACCCGTTTACAAGTATAATAATGAGTAAACAAGTACAGTACAGTGAATCATTTTGAATGAGAGATTTTTCAGTAAAGAGAAACCATTTAATAATTGCCCAGGAGAAAACTGCAAACGCAAGACGACGTCATTGGGGAATTACCAAGGCCTGTGTGGAGGGGAGAAAGCAAAAGAAATGCAACACCCACACATCTGAGGACGAGAAATTAATTAATATCTCCGAATTGCACGATCGATTCTTAGGTGCAATGAGATTATTTGACATTGAGAAGACGAGCTTTCGGAAGGTATAATTTTTATATTTGTGGCACCATTATTTTCGAAATTGGCCACAGAAAGGACTAGAGTCTTATTTTTTTTGTAGTAAAATAGTATAAAGCTTTGGGCTTCACCAAGCCAATCATGCAGTTTCAAACGGCCTGAGGGCACGTCACTAGGCTACATCAAACACCGAATGCAGTCTCGAACAGCCCGAGGGGGCGTTGCTACGCATCACGCAGTACGAGTCCGTCCAGGGGGACGTGAAGTTATATCAGCTCATGCAGTTATTGTCAGCCTGTGGGCGAGACACTGTGTCACGATCATCGAATGCAGTTATTCTGACAACCCGTGAGGGTGTTACTACGCACGCAGTTCCGACAGCCCGTGAGGGGCGTAAGACTACATCACAGCACATCAATATTCAGACAGCCGTGTGGGGCGTATCTCTGCGTCACATCGAAGACAGTTACTAGTACTCCTTGAGGGGAGAAACGCTGTGTTGCACCGCAGAAGTAATATCCGATAGCCATAGGCGTCGCAGTATTAACGACTTGCTTGCCTCCATAAGGAGTGGTAAAGAAGAAATTTAAAGTATCGCCGTATTGAAAGAGTAGGAAAATCCTAGTTACAGGATTTAGGCCCGACTGTATACAAGTTATAGTGAAAGTTCGTAGGATATAGTCAGAGCAGGCCGCGAACGTCGGACTTAAAGGGGATAGGTCGTTAAATAGACGAACGAATATATCATAACGTACGGAAGTACCGTACCAGAAAGATAAACTGTTATTTAAATTAAAGAACCCAAAAAGGGAAGAACAGAATAAGGTTCGGAACGTACATCAGAAACGTAGGAGTGCTAGAACCGATCAAATAAAGAAGATCGGAGACTATAAACATTATCTCCAGAAAGTAGGCGAACTATTCTAAAAGTACTAGACTCGAGAAGTACTAGCTGCTATAAACTAAATCTATAGGTCATTGAGGAGACCTCGATCCGAATAGACTTTCGCTAGGATCGATAAACAGATCTACAAAGAAGCCGTTCAAGCTAGATAAATAGCCGGTCATCCAGGATAGGAGTAGAAGAATTTGGATTCCAGGGAACAGTAGATGTTTCGAGACTTTCGTATTCTGCAGGATAGGAAGCCGACATCGAATAAATTTCACCCTTGGAAACGGGAAAATTAAGAAGGTCACGTGTAATAGGCTCAGAAATACGGCCTAGTGATCAAGAATTGTGAAGTGTAAATTTATCAAGATTGTGTGTTAAATTAATATTTTTAGTGTTTATTATGTGTTCAAAAGGGACACATCAGGGTATAAAAATGTCGTCAATGTTAAGTGTCTTAAATATATGTCAAGAAGTGTTTATACATAAGATGAATTCCTTTAATATGGAGTAAAAAGTTCAAAGTGGGCCCAAAAATGAAGCACCGCACAAGAATAAAGATCATGGGACGATCTTAAAAACATGTGAGTACTGAATTTCATTCTATTTTGGTGTCAGGAATTGACTGTGTACAAATCCACCGGAGTTTTTGAGTAAAAGGGATGTGTTTTAATAAATAAATACTGAATAAACAAGAACGCGGTCTGAACAATAATAGAAATTTGAGAAATTATCAATAATTATGTAAAGAATAAATCCCGTAGAGGAAATAAGTGAATAAAATGTTAATGTATTTAACAAATGTCATAAGAGCAAGCGAAATATCAGTAATTATCATGAAAGATATTTAAATAAAGTAAAGTTGAGACATGAAAGAAATAGCTTTTGAGCTTGTGTAAAGAATAAAGATAATACTAATAACTAAGTATGGAAATATTAAATAAAGATCAAATAAATTGATGTGAACATAAGAGCGTTAAAGCCTTAATGTATGTGTAAGATATGATGTTTAAGGGAATGTTTTAAAAGGGAGCGATTTATCGGCAACGGAAAAGATTAATATAAGAATTAAAATAATATGAATTGTTACTAATGAGATTTATCAGTTCTTGGGAAGACAATTCGGCTTAAAATAATGTATAGCGCAAAAGAGCGCAAATAATATTAAAATGTCACGCTAGGAACGCGTAGAGGTTAAAATACTTGGTAAATTACTTATGGAGGGTAGTTGATTGCAGTGAATTGATAATTGTATAAGTCCTCTATTTGTGACGTAGTATCACGAGGCATTGTGTATGTATTTGAAAGGGAGCTAATATATGGTATTATTGAGCGTATGTCATATGGGCCACGGCCGACTTTAAATCGCATTTTGTATAAGTCCTCTGTAAGGGAATGGTTCCCGAGGCATGTGAAGAGATTCGAACGCAGAATCTTCTTATGATAAAAGCCCCTTAATTCTTCGTCGTCGGATGTGTATTAATCTTCCCAATCAATGAGGACCCTCTCATAATTAATAAAAGCCAAGGTTACGAAAGTGGTCTATGAACCAAAGAATAGTTGTTTGAATGAGTACGGTACAGTAAAAGCCCGGTCTCTCCCCAGAACTGAATATAATGTGAAGGTTTGTTTTGAAAGCCTTGGAAATAAGCTGCTAACATGGGTTAGACAGGGAGTCGCCCGTCACCCTCCGTGTCATAAATCGCGCCCGAGTAGAATGGCCTGGCTCTCTTAGAGTAAGGGTGGGCCAGAAACCGTCTCGTAAGATGTTGTAAAGAGAAATGAATACACCAAGAGTGTTTAAAGTTGTTAACGACCCGGGCATTGAACCGAGGTCCTTGTAGATTGATATTTTCGTTTGCCTGTTCAGATCGTAGTTTCTTATATGATAATGGTCTTATAAGACATAAGAGATAAATAACAATCCCTATTGTAGTGTTGGATGGACGTAGGATTCCACGAGTTAATTGAAGGCAACTAAGTTTCGGGAGTAACTATAGTTTTTTTGACTGTGTCAAGTATCTTCACGCTCTGGAGTACACAATTGATTTCCTGATTACCTTAATATATTTGTGAAAATAAAGAGAGATGATAACAGCTGAATGTGTGGACATGCCCAAAAATATTGAGTTAGATAATTAACATAAAATTTTAAAAGTAATTATAAATTTGTTTTTGAGAATTAAGAAAATATAAAGGATAGTATTTGAGGTGTACAAGAATGACACCATTATTATGTAAAGCATGGAGCCAAAAGAGCTCGGAGTTATATAAAACTTACAGTTGATGCTTTATGGAAGTAAGACTAAGTAGGAATTGTTGGTTTATGTGGAAACCAGATGTTTAAATACTATATTTGTTTTATTATATTTGTGATTCCTTGTTCATTTGGAACAAGTAGATGATTATGGGTCAGTAATTAAATTGTTAAACCGTTTTCCAACGTGGGGCCTGTATGATTTTATCATACACCTGATTATATATTAGATTTTGGCGCCCAGTACGCAGGGATGAGTTTTCCTAGGGAAAACCCGAGTTTTCTCGAAAAATCAAAATTTTCATTTTTTTGAAAAAAAATGGTTTTTCGAAATTTTGAATTTTAAATACTTCCATAAAGGTTTATGAAATTGAGTAAGAGTATCAAAAGGGTACGTTGTAAGTGAATACCCGTACCAAAGTAATATTTTAAAAGAAATCGGGACACACTGATTCAGAGTATCATCTCTCAAGCATGTACTAGTGTGGTGGCATTAGTGGCCCACTATATTTTAATATGATGTTGTTAAGTGAAGAGAGGCGGAGGCTCTCTGAGAATGTAAGGGCCGAGAGCCCAGATAAAGGTAAAACTACAGGTGAGAAAGAGTACCCAAATAAAGAAATTATAAATGTTTCTGTAGAAAGCATGCGTGCACCTGGAGACATAGTTACACGAAGAGAGGGTAACATGTCTGCAGACAAAAGGGTAAATGTTGAGCTTTCAGAGCTCGGAAAGGAAAAAGAAAATTGTACACCGATTCCAAGGGAAAATGTAATTAATACAGATAATGATAATGAGGAAGGTAATTCAAAGTCTCACGTAGTAATGCCGGGTCAGGTAGACTCGGAAAACAAAGGGAAAAAGAACGATAGTTTTTGCGGTCAGGATCAGGAAAAGGTAGAAATGGCGACTTGGGATGAAATAAAGAAATTCTTGGATATAATTCGGGAAACGGACAATAAGTATCATCAGATGGATGATGAACTTTGGGTATTAAAAGATTACAATTCAAGGAAGAAGGAAGGAATTGAGGAACAGAGAGAAAGTATTTCTAAGGAAAGGGAGAAGATAGACAAACTCCGTGAAAGGGCAAGTAAAAATTGGTATAAAATATCCAAACAGGAATTAGAGGAATTGTACAAAGAAATCCCTAATGTTAAAAGGTCATTAAAAGAAACAAAGAAGAAATTTGCGAAACGCATGGAGAAAGAAGGGAAAATAGAAATAATTCCGTGGGAACAGCTAAAAATGTTTATTAAAGAAATAAGTGAGATAAAGGAGCAGGTAGGGGATGTGAGAAGAGAATGGGATAAGATTTGGTGGAAGACCGATTATAAAGAGCACGAAAGGAAGAAATATGTTAAGGAACAAAAGGATTATATGGTAGAGGAATGGAATAAGATGCATCGGTTCATAAGGAGTATGTATGACGAACCTGGAATAATAAGCATTCAGGAGTTAGCTGAATTGAGGAAAGTCAAAATTCCAGAATATCAAGAAATATTAGAGGCTGCTCAGAAGGTATATGAGGAATACATGTTGGCGCAGAACTGTCAGGCAAATGAAATAGTTGCCCAAGATGAAAAACAAGCCGAAATTGAAGAAGAAAAAGAAGTAATGGTGCCAGGACAGCCCGAAATTGATATTAAAGAAGAGAAACAAGAAGTAGAAATTATAATGATTCCAGTGGAAATTGAGGAAATTTTGGAGATCCTTCCTGAAGAAGACATGGAAATTCAGGAGGAAATCGTAAGTCCAGACCAGGAGGACAGCCAAAATGAAAATGAGCTCCAAACGGAAGAGACTCATTTTGAGGGAAAGGTTGAGCTGGAAGAGCAAGATATAATCTCGGAACAGGAGATAACAAAGGAATTGATAGTTGAAGAAACGGAAATGATAATTCCTGAAGAAACAGAGAAATTAAATGAAATAAATATAGAAAATATCAACGAAGCACCGATGGAAACAGAGGTTCAAAATTTCACGGAAAGGGAAAAGGAAACCCTCGAAGAAATGCAGGACAAGGAACATAAAAGGGCATTAAAGGAAGAAGAGGAAAAATTGAAAGCCCAGATCCTCGAATTAATGATTAAATGTCAAGATTGCCAAAGAAAGACTAGAGAAATGGAGAAAGATGCTAATAAGAGCCAAGAAACCCTAAAAGAAAAAGATGAGATGGTTGGGAACAATGAAAAAATGAGAGGAGACGTCTCTGAAGAAAATCAAGACAGAGGAAAACCGCCATTGGTAGTTGGTGTACCAGGAAATGGATACCCCATGGGAACAATGAAAGGAGGTGGAATAACATACGAAGCCTTGGAGAAAGAGGAGGCCCAGGTATACTTCAGCTGGAAGCTCCGTAAAAAGAAAGGGAGCGATAAAAAGAAGAGAAAAGGAGATCTGAAAGACCTAAAGAACTGGAAGAGTCGAAAAAAGAAATACTCTTTGGAAATGCCATCTCGATACGAGGTGAAGGAAAAGGATTATTCCATCATAAGCCGACGGGTTATGCCATTTGCAACCGTCGAAGAATAAAGGGAATAATAATATGTGTTTGAAATACCATCTCAAAGAGAGATGAGGAAGGGGGAAGAGAACCAGAAAGAGTCAAGTGAGGTTAGACTGAGTTCTTAAAAATCGAATGAAGTGTAACAGACTTGAAGTCTGAGAACTGTAATGAATTAAGTTACGGGTAAAGCTAATTGCACCCGCAAGATAATTAACATAAAGTCATTAAGTTGAAAATAGGTAATGAATCGAGAACAGACCGACTAGAAGTCTGTCTTGAGAAAAGAAGAAAGGAAACCAACTGTTGACTCGAGTTTGGAGAAGCATGCGCCAGACGAGGGGAGAGTTGTAAACACCGAACGTGACAAGAAATTTATGGCCCTGAGTGTATTCGACCACTAGGGGAATAAATGAATGAATGGGAACTTTTGAAGACCCAACCTAAACACAGACCATAGAGGAAAGGAATTTTAAAGAAGTAATTGATTTTATTGAAAAAGAAAATTTCAATGTAATAAAGGTGAAAGAAAGGGTAAAGACAGAGCATACCCAATCTACACAATTAGTGGAAGGAACTTTAAGGAAATAAAACAACAGTAAACACGGATGACGTTATGATGGATTCGATCAAATAAAGAAGATAAAATTAATTAAAATAAATTTCCTCAAAAATTTTTCGAAAATTTATTTATCCTAAGGAAGGGTGAGATGAACCCATATGCCATAAGGTCCAAGGAGTGCGAATCCATGCATTTGAGGAAGAAATCAAAGAAACGTACAGTTTCTAATGTAACTTACAGAAAGATCAAACTAGGAGGCCAGTATAAGGTTGTGCAACTAACGAGGACCAGGTGTTCGAGAGGATGATATCATCCCTCTTGACATTCAGAAGGGAGCGAGTCACGAGTATTAATAACCGAGTGGAAATTTCCAACGAATAGACAAGGAGGCCTGAATCGGAAATCGAGCTGACGTTGCTGGAAAATGACAACACCGCTTATGCGCCAGAAGAGGAATAATTAAATTTAACCCGTTTACAAGTATAATAATGAGTAAACAAGTACAGTACAGTGAATCATTTTGAATGAGAGATTTTTCAGTAAAGAGAAACCATTTAATAATTGCCCAGGAGAAAACTGCAAACGCAAGACGACGTCATTGGGGAATTACCAAGGCCTGTGTGGAGGGGAGAAAGCAAAAGAAATGCAACACCCACACATCTGAGGACGAGAAATTAATTAATATCTCCGAATTGCACGATCGATTCTTAGGTGCAATGAGATTATTTGACATTGAGAAGACGAGCTTTCGGAAGGTATAATTTTTATATTTGTGGCACCATTATTTTCGAAATTGGCCACAGAAAGGACTAGAGTCTTATTTTTTTGTAGTAAAATAGTATAAAGCTTTGGGCTTCACCAAGCCAATCATGCAGTTTCAAACGGCCTGAGGGCACGTCACTAGGCTACATCAAACACCGAATGCAGTCTCGAACAGCCCGAGGGGGCGTTGCTACGCATCACGCAGTACGAGTCCGTCCAGGGGGACGTGAAGTTATATCAGCTCATGCAGTTATTGTCAGCCTGTGGGCGAGACACTGTGTCACGATCATCGAATGCAGTTATTCTGACAACCCGTGAGGGTGTTACTACGCACGCAGTTCCGACAGCCCGTGAGGGGCGTAAGACTACATCACAGCACATCAATATTCAGACAGCCGTGTGGGGCGTATCTCTGCGTCACATCGAAGACAGTTACTAGTACTCCTTGAGGGGAGAAACGCTGTGTTGCACCGCAGAAGTAATATCCGATAGCCATAGGCGTCACAGTATTAACGACTTGCTTGCCTCCATAAGGAGTGGTAAAGAAGAAATTTAAAGTATCGCCGTATTGAAAGAGTAGGAAAATCCTAGTTACAGGATTTAGGCCCGACTGTATACAAGTTATAGTGAAAGTTCGTAGGATATAGTCAGAGCAGGCCGCGAACGTCGGACTTAAAGGGGATAGGTCGTTAAATAGACGAACGAATATATCATAACGTACGGAAGTACCGTACCAGAAAGATAAACTGTTATTTAAATTAAAGAACCCAAAAAGGGAAGAACAGAATAAGGTTCGGAACGTACATCAGAAACGTAGGAGTGCTAGAACCGATCAAATAAAGAAGATCGGAGACTATAAACATTATCTCCAGAAAGTAGGCGAACTATTCTAAAAGTACTAGACTCGAGAAGTACTAGCTGCTATAAACTAAATCTATAGGTCATTGAGGAGACCTCGATCCGAATAGACTTTCGCTAGGATCGATAAACAGATCTACAAAGAAGCCGTTCAAGCTAGATAAATAGCCGGTCATCCAGGATAGGAGTAGAAGAATTTGGATTCCAGGGAACAGTAGATGTTTCGAGACTTTCGTATTCTGCAGGATAGGAAGCCGACATCGAATAAATTTCACCCTTGGAAACGGGAAAATTAAGAAGGTCACGTGTAATAGGCTCAGAAATACGGCCTAGTGATCAAGAATTGTGAAGTGTAAATTTATCAAGATTGTGTGTTAAATTAATATTTTTAGTGTTTATTATGTGTTCAAAAGGGACCCATCAGGGTATAAAAATGTCGTCAATGTTAAGTGTCTTAAATATATGTCAAGAAGTGTTTATACACAAGATGAATTCCTTTAATATGGAGTAAAAAGTTCAAAGTGGGCCCAAAAATGAAGCACCGCACAAGAATAAAGATCATGGGACGATCTTAAAAACATGTGAGTACTGAATTTCATTCTATTTTGGTGTCAGGAATTGACTGTGTACAAATCCACCGGAGTTTTTGAGTAAAAGGGATGTGTTTTAATAAATAAATACTGAATAAACAAGAACGCGGTCTGAACAATAATAGAAATTTGAGAAATTATCAATAATTATGTAAAGAATAAATCCCGTAGAGGAAATAAGTGAATAAAATGTTAATGTATTTAACAAATGTCATAAGAGCAAGCGAAATATCAGTAATTATCATGAAAGATATTTAAATAAAGTAAAGTTGAGACATGAAAGAAATAGCTTTTGAGCTTGTGTAAAGAATAAAGATAATACTAATAACTAAGTATGGAAATATTAAATAAAGATCAAATAAATTGATGTGAACATAAGAGCGTTAAAGCCTTAATGTATGTGTAAGATATGATGTTTAAGGGAATGTTTTAAAAGGGAGCGATTTATCGGCAACGGAAAAGATTAATATAAGAATTAAAATAATATGAATTGTTACTAATGAGATTTATCAGTTCTTGGGAAGACAATTCGGCTTAAAATAATGTATAGCGCAAAAGAGCGCAAATAATATTAAAATGTCACGCTAGGAACGCGTAGAGGTTAAAATACTTGGTAAATTACTTATGGAGGGTAGTTGATTGCAGTGAATTGATAATTGTATAAGTCCTCTATTTGTGACGTAGTATCACGAGGCATTGTGTATGTATTTGAAAGGGAGCTAATATATGGTATTATTGAGCGTATGTCATATGGGCCACGGCCGACTTTAAATCGCATTTTGTATAAGTCCTCTGTAAGGGAATGGTTCCCGAGGCATGTGAAGAGATTCGAACGCAGAATCTTCTTATGATAAAAGCCCCTTAATTCTTCGTCGTCGGATGTGTATTAATCATCCCAATCAATGAGGACCCTCTCATAATTAATAAAAGCCAAGGTTACGAAAGTGGTCTATGAACCAAAGAATAGTTGTTTGAATGAGTACGGTACAGTAAAAGCCCGGTCTCTCCCCAGAACTGAATATAATGTGAAGGTTTGTTTTGAAAGCCTTGGAAATAAGCTGCTAACATGGGTTAGACAGGGAGTCGCCCGTCACCCTCCGTGTCATAAATCGCGCCCGAGTAGAATGGCCTGGCTCTCTTAGAGTAAGGGTGGGCCAGAAACCGTCTCGTAAGATGTTGTAAAGAGAAATGAATACACCAAGAGTGTTTAAAGTTGTTAACGACCCGGGCATTGAACCGAGGTCCTTGTAGATTGATATTTTCGTTTGCCTGTTCAGATCGTAGTTTCTTATATGATAATGGTCTTATAAGACATAAGAGATAAATAACAATCCCTATTGTAGTGTTGGATGGACGTAGGATTCCACGAGTTAATTGAAGGCAACTAAGTTTCGGGAGTAACTATAGTTTTTTTGACTGTGTCAAGTATCTTCACGCTCTGGAGTACACAATTGATTTCCTGATTACCTTAATATATTTGTGAAAATAAAGAGAGATGATAACAGCTGAATGTGTGGACATGCCCAAAAATATTGAGTTAGATAATTAACATAAAATTTTAAAAGTAATTATAAATTTGTTTTTGAGAATTAAGAAAATATAAAGGATAGTATTTGAGGTGTACAAGAATGACACCATTATTATGTAAAGCATGGAGCCAAAAGAGCTCGGAGTTATATAAAACTTACAGTTGATGCTTTATGGAAGTAAGACTAAGTAGGAATTGTTGGTTTATGTGGAAACCAGATGTTTAAATACTATATTTGTTTTATTATATTTGTGATTCCTTGTTCATTTGGAACAAGTAGATGATTATGGGTCAGTAATTAAATTGTTAAAGTGTTTGTAGCGCCATTAATTTTATTAATTAAATGTGTTAAAAATAGGAGTTGATTTTGTTGTTATTTTTGCAAGTGTATCCTCTAATTAATCCAAAATATGTGAGTCACAGAGTGGGGGAACTTACCGCTGCCCCGAAAATTCCAAATTGAGCTACGCTGGTATACTGTGATTGGCATATTTCTTGCTAAAAGGGTACAATATGTATATATATATATGTATATATATATGTATATATATATAGAGAGAGAGAGAGAGATACATATATACATAAATTATATATAAACCTTTGAACTGACGGTGGTTTTGGGGTCTGGGGGATGTGAAACGCGAAGATATGATTGAAATTTTCCGGAAGTCGAAACATGGTACCCATTGCAATAGTTAGCTTTCTAATGAAATCTACCTAAAACGTCATTACAAGGTTGGCATTACTTATAAACTTTCTTATAGTCTATTTCTAAAATTCTAATTTAAAAGAAGTGACGTTCCTTCAAACACAGAATCACGACATGTATTAATTATTCTATAACAAGTAACAACTTCGACCTGTTTGTAGTGATCGTGCACGCCTCGAAGAGTGGGAACTAAGTGCATTTGTTTCCAAGATAACTGCTGTAGATGTCGGAAATTTGTCGGCGCAAGACGCTTCGTCGAGTGGGAACTAAGTACACTTGCATTTGTTTCCAAGGTAACCTGGTACCGGGTTACGTAAATTTCCCCGCGTTGGGACTTTTCTCCATTTTTCTCTTTTTCTCTCTGCTCTTTGCTTTCCTATTTCCTAAAAGCCACCAAAGGATTTTCTGCCTACTGTTTAATTACTCTATTTACCGAATGCTTATTTCTATCTTATTATGCTTGCCACAGTGGGTGAGTGGTTATCGTGTCGGACTGCCAATCCCAAGCTTGTAGGTTCGCTCCTGGCCGTGGTATGTAATTTTTGAAAGGCGACAAAAATCACGGCATTCAAACCACACATTGTTTGAATGTTATAGAACCCATTTGAATTCAGTAGGATGTGTTCATAATGGCAAAATTAACCTCTGGATTTACTGCCAACACAAATTTCCTCCTTTCTCTGCTAGAAAGCGCTATAGTGTCAAGGAGCTGGGATATCTAACCTCCTTGACTTTCACAGCGCTTAAAAGAACGACAAAATGTTACATGCAAGCTGCCCTCTAGACGTAAAATAGCAAAGCTTGCACCCAGCACCCGACCCCATACGATGGAAAGAAATGTTATTATGTCGATCATGTCGTCTCCCACTGTATTCATGGAACTTTTACAACCGCATGTGCTTCCATCTCACTGCAAAACTTGGAACCGCTTCAACTTCAAGTTTTCACCCTTTATTTGAAGATGGCTCCTAATCGGAACCTTGCAATCACTGATTTTTTTGCACAGTGTTTGTAATAATATTTTGTTGTTGTCATGTTTCTTACCTTACTTATTGTTAGTCCCCTCTACCTTTTGTTACTCCATAACTAGATGTCGGAAATGTATCAGTGCATGACGCTTCAACGGGAGAGAACGAAGTCCGCTTATACGTGTTGGTGTCGGTTAGAACATGCGTTGGACCAGCTCGGACGTCAACTCAGTTTTAATGCCAATATCCAGAATATCCAGTGTCATTTACAACACTTGCCTCAGGAGAGGAGAAAACACCTGTATGATACCCTTCCTAACCGATTCACCGCCTGCATTCAGGACAGAGTGGGTTCAACATCCCACTGACAAGGGACCAGCAATTTGCACTGCCAAACATCGTTGATCGTTTAATCCTAGAATGGTAGCGTTCGTCTCCGCGACGAAAACAGCTTCCCCCAGTTGTCCCTTTGGTTCAAACCTCACCAGTGTTTATCAGTCGAAAAATACAAAGGAAATAAGTCTAACTGAAAAACATAAAAATTAAAAAAATAGTCAAAATCCATAAATCCCCTAAAAAAAACAAGCTACTGGGTTCTGTGGATCAAACAAGTTGAGAAGGATCTTGCTGAACGTAATATTCAGCAAGACACAATAAATGACAGAAATCGCTACCGTCTGCCAGTTGTAACCAGACCTTTGCTCACATAATTACGGTGGTTCACCACAACTCGTCCAGGAAATGGTCCGAGGAACGTAAGATAGCGTTCAGCAAGAAAATGAAGGATTACTGGTCCAATAGAAAGGCTCAAGATTCCAGCGAATAAGCAGCCGGCCAACAATCCACCAAAAGCACCAGAAGTGGCAGACAACAGCTGAAGCACAAGCACCGTGGTCCATAGTTGGCCCAAACGACCCAATATAATATATATACAGTATATATATATATATATATATATATATATATATATATATATATATGTTTTACCTACTTAGGAAGGGTATCATACAGGTGTTTTCTCCTCTCCAGAGGCAAATGTTGTAAATGACACTGGATATTCTGGATATTGGCATTAAAACTGAGTGGGTGAGTGGTTATAGTGTCGGACTACCAACCCCAAGATTGCAGGTTCGCCCCTGGCCATGGTAAGTGATTTTTGAAGGCGACAGAAATCACGATACTCATGTCATACGTTGTTTGCATGTTAAAGAACCCATTTGAATTCAGTAGGCCGTGTTCAATGGCAAAATTAATCTCGGGATTTTCCGCCAACACAAAGTTCCTCCATTCCCTACTTGAAAGCGCTGTAGTGTCAAGGAGTTTAGATATCTAACCTCCTTGACTTTCATAGCGTTCAAAGAAACGACGAAATTTGACATGCAATCTACCCTCTGGGTGTCAATTAACAAAGCTTGCACCAGGCACCCGAGGCCATACGATATTATTATTATTATTATTATTATACCTACTTAATAACTCAAGAAATCAAAATTAGACAAAATACTAAAAAGAACCATCAAAATTAGTCAAAAAAAGCTAAAAAGTCCAAAAAAATCGAAATTAGTCAAAATCAAAAAATAAAACAATCACAATTAGTCAAAATTAGAGAAACCTAGCTGGAAAAAAAAATTAAAAATTAATCAAAACTCCCCAAAAAATTAACTAAAATCATACAAAATTATTCAAAAATGGTCTCCATTCCGCTAGCCTTGAGAGTGAAATAAAAGTTGACGTAAGTGGTAGGCTATGTATTATCAGTTTCTAGAATCGTAGTCGTCGCCGAGCTATCGATAACAACGTTGCAATTAGCGCTATTGTTCTAGGGTTAATCAGTGAAATGATCAACACGTGCAGTATCATTTAACTTCCTACTCTCTCTCTTGGTGTTTAATTTTATTTATTTATTTAGGTTCGAATCCCAGTGTGAACAGTGCCAATTTCCTAACTCTCTACAGGCAAATGCCGCCTTGGTGCCCACCTCGTGGTGTAGTGGCTAGCATTTTGGCACTCACCCCCGTGGTCCAGGCTAGATTCCTGGCTCTGCCACGAAATTTAATTCTGGTTTGAAGGCTGCAACGGCGTGCGCTCAACTTCGTGAGGAAAAACTGAGAAGAGGTGGGTTGGATTGACACCTCATCCATTGTGGAAGTAGATTTCCGTGGTTTCCCCCACTTTTACTACAGACAAAAGCTGGGATGATGCCTAACAATCCTTACTTGAATTACAAATACACATACTACTACATAAAACACAATAACATAGTTTATCAAACAAATTCTACTCAGTCACCTAAGTACACGGAGATAAATGACCACGATGGTCTGGCCCCTCAATTGAAACAACAACAACAACAGCAACATCCACGTTGGTACTTTATTTCAAGTTCTGGGGCACCAACTTCAGTTCCTCATAAATACAGTTACACACTGTCACCACAGGAACACAGACTCAACACACACAGCATCATGTCCCAAGTCCCTAGCAAGTGGGGTCTAGGCCTCCCAAGCGACCGCTACCCAGCCACTTGGCCATTCGGCATGGTCAGCACGTTGGGTCCTCTCTGCCGTTAACATTGTTTCTTGACCAAGGCGCTGACTCACTGTCAGACAGCTACTCAATTGTCCTCACGAGGCTGAGAGCACCCCGTTCCAGCCCTCACGTCAGTTTCTAAAATCCTCGCCGGAGTCGGGAATCATTCATTAGTTTGCTTAATTTGCAAATGGGCGTAATTCCCCGGTGTCAAATTACCAACAATAATAGCAAGCACACTTAATGTACACAAGTAATTACATCGGAGTATTTACACACAAAAAACAGTCTTCTCTTAAACACATCAATATGTTCGGGGTAAGGCTCTAAGACTGTGGCACGTAATGAGTTCCAATTATCAATTCCACGATTGAAAAATGAAAATCCACTGCCTGCTTACAGTCAACCTACCGGATCAGGGAATGGATTGAATGAAGCCCCCATCTAGTGGCGAGCATATGAACTGTGCCGGCTGCTGAAGCCTGTCGCACTCCCCCTGGGGCAATGATCACATGAATGACAGATGAAATGAAATAGTGGAGAGTGTGGCTGGAATGAAATTTGTGACAGGGAAAACCGGAGAAGAACCTATCTGCCTTCCTTTTTTTTTCCCAGCACAAATCTCACATGGAGTGACCGGGATTTAAGCCACGGACCCAGCGGTGAGAGGCCGGCGCGCTGCCGCCCGAGGCAGGAAGGATTGCACTATAACTATTAATGAAAGAGTATTTCCCTTAACTTTATGCGGATGGGCAGCTTCGGTGGCGTAGTTGGTAGCATGCTGAGCTTCTGTGCCCAAGATAGCGGGTTCAAACCCGGCCAAAGCCGTCGGATTTTTTAAGAGCGTTAAAAATCCCTCAGTATGCTTTCCTACGGAGGGGAAGTAAAGCCGGCGGTCCCATGTCATAGATTTATGGCATGTTAAAGAACTTTCCACTAATTACACCTGTGTGCAGCTAAATTGGTTAGGTTAAGAATGTAAAAAACGCTCTTAGGTTTCTACGTTCGATGCCAAGAGCCGACTGCGGTGGCGTCTAGTAGCTAAGTTCTGAACTAAGCCTAGTAGTCGTTGACGGTGGCGTTTGGCAGCAAAAGTAGGAACTATTTGAAAAATTCTAAGTTGCAGTCGGTACGGTACTTAAATTAACAAGTAGTTCCGTGAAGAACTATACAGCCTATTTTCATATATCCTACTCATCCTACCTCTATCTACATAAAAATATCAGTTTAATTGCTGTAACAGATTCGTAGATATTGAGAACCGTCTAAATATTTCAGATGGTCGCCAGGTTGGATTATTATTTTCGTACTATTACATTAAGATTATTGCGTACGTGTGGTATACAAACTTCAATCGCATAATTAGAAAACAAGAAGTAAAAACGAGATTTTAAAATTACGCACAGCAGCCATCTTGTGATTATGCAAACAATTGAAATAAATGAGATGCCAGTGAATCAACATTTGTATAAGCATTTACCGTGCAACGTTTCACGGCACTCGGATAGTTAATTCGCGAGAAACGTCAATTCAAATATTTATACTTCGCGTCGCCGCCATGTTGGAGTTGTGCTCACCAGGTTACTGAAAGTCCTATAGGTGAACATATGTTCATAGTCTCTATGAACATTAAAAAATTCAGTTTGGTTGCTGTAAAAGATTCATAGATATTGAGAACCGTCTAAATATTTCGGAAGCTCGCAATTTAGAATTGTTATATGTATAGGCCATAGAGTTATGTACCATTCAAGGGCAATTATTGCCTAGGTTCATTATTCAAACTTTCACTTCGATCGCATGATTACAATACAAGAAATAAAAACTTAATTTTAAAATTTCGCACAGCCGCCATCTTGAGGGTATGTAAACAATTGAATTAAATTAGATGGCAGTGCATTATAAACAGCAAAGTTATTTACTGTACCACATTTCACAGCGCTCAGAGAGTAAAATCACGAGAAAAGTCTATTAAAATATTTCAAATTCCCTTGGTCGCCATGTTCGTTTTGTATTTTACAGGTTTATGAAATATACATAGGTGAACTTGTATTAGTACCCTTTATCACCGTACAAAATTGCAGGATGATATCTGTAATAGTTTCGGAGATATAGAATGTCAGTGAAATATTTCGCACTGCCGCCATTTTGAGGTTATGTAAACAATTGAACTAAATTAGACTCCAGTGCATTACAATGTGTATAAACAATTGCTGTATAAAGTTTCATTACGTTTGGATAGTTAAATCGCGAGAAAAGTCTATTTAAAAGTCTCAACTTCGCTTGGCCGCCATGTTGGTTCTATAGTCACCAGGTTTTCGAAAGTCTCATAGGTGAACATCTAGTAGTGCCCTTTATCACAGTACACAATTTCAGGGCGATATCGGTAATAGTTTCGGAGATATTGAATGCTAGTGAAATATTTCGCACAGCCGCCATGTTGGATTGGTGAGACGTAACAAAATTTGAAGGGCACGGTTGAGGTCGCCGGGAATAGCGCTATGAACTCACTGAGTTTCATTGAAATCGCTCCTGCCGTTTAGATTTTATTAGGGGGGGACACACACACGAATCACACACACACACACACACACACGCACACACACACGGACAAAAGGTGATCTCATAAGCCTATTTTTTCAAAATTGAAAATAAGCTAAAAAACAGATACACACACTAATACAACCATCACAATTAACACCTGTTATCATACAGATTCTACACACCCAAAGTACACGGGGCTACATGGCCGCGTTGTCGTTGCCCCTAAACTGAGGAACTATTTATGCGGATGATCTGCCCTGCCTAGGTAATTGCTATTTCCCAGACGTTAGCTTTGTTCTCCCCATGCTGGCCAGGGGCAGATGACCTCGCTGTTTGCCCATTCAAATCTCAATAAATAAGTAACTAGCCCATGCTGGCCGATTAGTGTAAGTGTTCAACATAGCGGATTGTCTGGATTTCGTCCTTCTATATTCCAGAGATTCCCACTCTTGTCTTTCTATCATTCGAACCCGGGAGCTCCGTGTGGGAGGCAGATGCGCTCCCTCAACACCCCTAAAAAACAGCAATCATTTTGAATCACCTTATGCTGTCTGTCCCAGGGGGATGACAGATCATAGGGTGCGCGTGGGTCGCGGTAAAGCTCTGCTCTGGATGTTCTGCCAACCAATGAAGAATTAATTTTAGCACTAAGGTTCCGTAGTTGGCACTCATGAACGCTTACATCAAACCGACTGGCGGAAGCGGGAATAGTCTGTTTTGATTGATTATCCTCGTGGTGTTGTTGGTTGCTTTGATTTGTTCGGTATTTTGATTATTTATTTGAATTGAATAGAGAGTCAATCATGCCACTGCAAGGGAGGAAAAATTGCCAAGCACCGGGATGTAAGAATTATAATGATAGTAGGAACAATACGGCAATTTTTATCTTCCTGGTGTTGACCATGTGTAAAACTAGTGGGCAATATGGACTACTCTCGAATAAAAATATATAGAGAATAAATGTGTGGATTTCATCTCTTGTTTGTTTTCTTACCCATTCTCCTTTGCATTGCAATAAAATTTGTGGTTTTAGGGCTACGGGGAGGGGTGGATGGCAGCCGGCATGCTAGGCAAAAAGTGAGGTTATGGCAATATAGTGTGTGCATTTGGACAGTTCTCTTTATATTCATCGAATATCCCAACAATTCTGTAGAGTAAGAGAGCAATGTTTAATTAGCCTAAAAGTGAATTAAGCTCTAGAACGGTATAACTGTGTCCTTCGTGACAAATCTATTGCCAACATCGATATAATTATATCAAAATGTATTATTTTCCTATCTGGACGTATATTTCAGCGCCTAGCGAAAGGCGCAGTTATGTTTGTGTTATTTTCATCAATAACCAATAACTCATCGCAGAACATACTGTTCAATTACGTGTAATAAAGGCTACATTCATATGGCTTTTTACTTTTTATGTTGCCAGACTTACCGGAGCAGTACATAGCCTCAGGCGGTGCTCTCTCTCTCGGAAATTCTATAACCAAAAGTGACGAATCTCTTATAGTTACATGATCCTTGGTCTGTCCCATCAGAGTCTCTAATTTCATCTCCAGTAAGTGGACATGTTTCTCAGCCCACTGAGGCAAGAAGGCTGTGATCTCGAATACTAAGCCGTTCCCAAGCGACAGTGGTCAGTGCACGTGACTGTGATTAGTATACACATAGGGCCATGAGATACAAGCTGCATCACGTGCGGTACGGAATGAGAACATCCTCTGTACGTTAATACCACCATGTATTCTAAACGTCAAGATCTTACACAAGGGGACACTTCTGTCCCCTTAGCCTACTCTCAAGACCAGCAGGAACACTGCGGTCCTACTCTCATCTGTTACTTACTCACTGCTTCGGTGGCGTAGTCGGTAGCATGCTGAACTCCTATGCCCAAGGTCACGGATTCTAACCCGGACGAAATCGTCAGATTTTTTAAGAGCGTTAAAATCCTTCAGTATGCCTTCCTTGGATGGTTGGTTCTCAAGTTTAGGGGCTGTGACAACGCGGTCATGTAGCCCCGGGTACTTTGGGTGTGTGTAGAATCTGTATGATAACCGGTGTTAATTGTGATGACTGAATTAGTGTGTGTTATCTGTTTTTTTAAATTTAAGTACATACTGCAACTTAGATTTTTTCAAATAGTTCCTACTTTTGCCGCCAAGCACCACCGTCAACGACTACTAGGCCAAGTTCAGAACTTAGCTACTAGACGCCACCGCAGTCGGCTCTTGGCAACGAACGTAGAAACCTAAGAGCGTTCTCTACATTCTTAACCTATCCAATTTAGCTTGACACAGGTGTAATTAGTGGAAGGTTCTTTAACATGCCATAAATATATGACATGGGACCGCCGGCTTTACTTCCCCTCCGAAGGAAGGCATACTGAGGGATTTTTAACGCTCTTAAAAAATCCAACGGCTTCGGCCGGGTTCCGGAGGGTAAATAAAGCCGGCAGGCCCATGTCATAGATTTATGGCATCAAAAATAACCTAACACTTAGGTTATATTTCGTTAGAAACGCTATATCAAGTTCCAACGTTAGTTGCTAGGTGCCAGTGGCATCTGGTAGCAAAAATTGGAACTACCTGAAATTGAACTTGTTCATTCATCTTCATTCATTTCATCCCATCCACATGCGACGGTACTTGTAGCTCACCTCATGGGTTTCTGCATAGAAGCAGCTACAAACTCTGGCGAGCCGAACATGTCCTCGGACAATACCGGCACTAAAAGCCATACGAACCTTTTATAGGTCCTTGGGATACTATCTTCCCACCATGTATTTATAGAACGGTGTTAGGGAGAGAATCTTGCCACCCCTTTCATTTCAAGCAGTTCCATATGCATCCACAAGCTAGCTGCAGAGAAATATTGAAAACCCATTAATTTGATGTATACTGTCATCAGAAACCAAAGGTGGGAAGCATATATCCCAGTGGTCTCCACAGTGCACGTGCTCGCCAGATCGGTTGCGTTGAGTGAAAGAAATGCATTGTTTTACAGAAGAAGGTGTTTTTATTGAAGATAAGAGATTTGTAAACGCTGGTATATAACTGAAACACAATGTTAATAATGGTTTTGGTCACTTGAGTAAATATATTTCAGCTAGAATGGAAATAATTATCCTGCTCAGGGTGTTTGCCATAGAATAGAAGATTTTTAAAATTAATTTTCTGTGTTTTTAGTAAATACTATTTTGAAATTATTGAATTATATTCGAATATACTAACTTTTAACATTCCAAAATCACTTTTATACCTTTTGTGCAGTTTTCGGCAAAGATGATATAGGTCACTGACCTTGTGTTGCGTGGGAGTTACGTTTAAAAAAATAGAGCGTGATGGGTGTTTTAATATATTATACCCTGTTAAATAAACCTCATTATTGAGTGATAAACACAGTATCATCATAATTTGGAGGTGGGAGATTATTACCCCATTGCTCATTTAAGGAAACATACTGTCGGGTGTGGGAAGTGGAATAATAATTTCCCACTCCATATTTCATAAAATAGAATCCACACCCAAAAAATTGGTGCATATTCCTACTCATCTATCACCCCCAATTACAAATATGAAAAAAAATATTTTAAGCCCTATAAAGGGTTAAATAAACGGACTCTTTACAGCACTTTTGACGTAAAGTCTATACCAGGTACTCGAACGTGACGTAGCCATACCAAATTCAAACGTCTATATTTCAGAGACCAACCAACTGGATATGTCCCAGATGTTGAAAGTCTTATTGTGTAGACCCGCAGCGTACCCGTGCTTGTTTAATCGTGCACCACGGCTGAGAGGGCAGTTGTCGCAAGTCCGGAGATCGCAGGTTCGAATCACGGTGCTAACAGCAGCTATCCTGAGTGTGGTTTTATCCCAGGGTTTTCCCCACACTCCATCCAGACAAATCCTGGGATAGTACCTTGTTCAAGTCCCGGGGCACATACCTCATATCTGTCACTATTTCAATTACACACAGAATTACAGTCCTCACATAAATACAGGTTATCAGACAAATTCAACAGTCCGCCTCGTGGTGTAGCGGCTAGCATTCTTGGCTGTCGCCCCGGAGGTTCGAGTTTGATTTCCGACTCAGTCAAGAAATTTCAATTCTTGTATGAGGGATAAAACGGGTTACACTCATCCTTGTGAGGTAAAACTGAGAAGAGGTGGGTTCGATTCCCGCCTCAGCCCTCCTGGATGTGGTTTTCCGTGGTTTCAAAACTTCTACTCCAGGCAATTTCTGGGATGGTCCTTAACTTAAGGCCACGGGCATCTCCATCCAAATCCTTACCTGAATTACTAATAAACACACTATTACAAACATTACAATAACACAGGTTATCGGACAAATTCTATACACACACACACCCAAGTATACGAGGCTGAAAGGCCACGTTGTCCAAGCCGCTCAAATAAAACAACACTACAACAGCATTTTATATTTTTAGGCCGTGTGTTTTGCGGGGACACAAGTCAGGTTCTTCAGCAGGCATTTGGTGACCTGCCCGGACCACAGATGAGGTTGTGCTTTTTGCTCTACATCCCATATTTATAGCACAAAGCTGTGTTAGCGGGTTCAAATCCGGCCGAAGTCGTCGGATTGTTAAGAGCGTTAAAAAAACCTCAGTATGCCTTCCTTCGGAAGGGAAGTAAAGCCGGCGGTCCCATGTCATGGATTTATGGCTTGTTAAAGAACCTTCCACTAATTACATCTGTGTGATGCTAAATTGTATAGGTTAAGAATGTAAACAACGCTCTTAGGTTCCTACGTTCGTTGCCAAGAGCCGACTGCGGTGGCATCTGGTAGCCAAGTTCTGAAGTAGTAGTGGTTGACGGTGGCGTTTGGTGACAAAAGTAGGAACTATTTGAAAAATTCAAAAGTCTGCAGTCCGTACTTGAATTTTAAAAAATACAGTCAGTCTGAAAGACTAGACGTTATATCATTTCAAATGACGCATGCTACAAATGCTACACATGTTAGAAAGGCTCAGGAGGGGTTCTCGCTTCGCTCGAAGCCCCAGGACACTTTCAACAGACTCCATTACTCATTAACTTAGGCTTCCCGCGCGGGCACATCTTTAAGGGTCACCCTGTATTTGGGTCTGACATCTTTTACAACTCTTTAAGCGTCACCCATTATTTGAATCTGATATCTTGCAAACCTCTTTAAGGGTCACCCTGTATTTGATTGAATCAAACATACTGTACACCTCATTAAGTGTCACCCTGTATTTTGCTCTGACATCCTGCACACCTCTTTAGGAGGCACCCTGTATTCTTATCTGGCATCTTTTATATCTC